>OY744527.1:97657562-97940062 GCA_963556195.1 Sepiola atlantica | reverse complement strand
CGTCTGTCTGTCTGTCTGTCCAGCTACGTCCGTCTGTCTGTCTGTCCAGCTACGTTTATCCGTCAATCCGTCCAGCTACGTTCGTCCGTCAATCCGTCCCCCTACGTCCCTCAATCTGTCGACCTCCGTCCGTCTGTCCGTCTGTCTGTCCAGCTCCGTCCGTCTGTCCGTCAATCCGTCCACATACATCCGTCGATCAATCAACCTACGTTCATCCGTCTGTCTGTCAGTCCAGCTATGTCAGTCCATCTCTCCACCTACGTCCGTCTGTCCTTTTGTCTGTCTGTCCAACTACGTCCATCTGCCTAGATATGTCCATCCTTCAATCTGTCTACTTACTCCGTCCATCTCTTTACATACGTCTGTCCGTCCGTCTGTCTGTCTGTCCAGCTAAGTCCGTCCATCCGTCAATCCGTCCACCTACGTCCGTCCATCTGTCGACCTATGTCTGTCCGTCCGTCTGTCTGTCCAGCTACGTCCGTCCGTAAATCCGTCCACTAACGTCCGTCTATCTGTCGACCTACGTGCGTCTGTCTGTCTGTCATGCTACGTGAGTCTATCTCTCTACCTATGTCCGCCGTTCGTATGTCTGTCCAGCTACGTCCGTCCGTCTAGATACGTCCGTCCGTCAATCCGTCCACTTACGTCTGTCCAGCTACGTCAGTGCATCTCTCCACCTACGTTCGTCCGTCTAGATACGTCTGTCCGTCAATCTGTCCACCTACGTCCGTCCATCAGTCGACCTACCTCTGTCTGTCTGTCCAGCTATGTTTGTCTGTCTAGATACGTCCGTCAATCCGTCCACGTCAATCCGTCCATCTGTCGACCTACGTCCGCCGTCCGTCCAGCTACTTCAGTCCATCTCTCCACCTACGTATGTCCGTCTGTCTGTCTGTCCAGCTACGTCTATCCGGCATTAACCAAACTTTTTTGAGAGGTGGGGAGGTAGTGTAGTATCTGTTCTGTTGTCATGATAGGATCCTCCCAGGTATTACCTCCCTCTTTTTGAGAGGTGTGGAGCTAGTGTAGTATCTGTTCTCATGATACCCCCTCCCAGGTATTACTTCCTCCTTTTTAATGGACATTTATAGGCTCCAAAACTATTTGACACAATTTCACCATATTTGACATTAATCACCATCAGCATGTCAGATCTTCAACCAACAACAAGTGGAATTTGTAACATAGAGTGTGGTAGAACATTTACGAATAGTGCTACTAATTGTGCTGCCATTACTACAAATAGTAAAGACGTATAGGCTTCAAAACTATTTGACAAAAATACAAAAAAATTTTGTGGGGTGCTGCCAAATTTAAAAAAAAATTTTTTTTTAACTTAAAATATTTCTTAGGGTAGACTTAAAAGCTTTTTTTTGGAGGGGGGGAATTTTTGGGGGTGGGGCCAAATTATTTTAATTTTTATTTTGAACTTGAAATATTTCTCAGAGTTGGGGAGAGTAAAAAAAAATATATAGCATGCGCACCCGGGCCGGCGGCGGTAGGTCCGTATATAGCACGCGCACCCGGGGCGGTGGCGGTAGGTACGTATATAGCATGCGCACCCGGGGCGGTAGGTACGTATATAGCACGCGCACCCGGGGCGGCGGCGGTAGGTACGTATATAGCACGCGCACCCGGGGCGGCGGCGGTAGGTACGTAAATAGCACCCGGCGCGGCAGTAGGTACGTATATAGCATGCACGGCGGTAGGTACGTATGCGGCGGTGCGGCAATAGGTACTATATAGCACGCGCTCCGGGGTGGTGATAGGTACGTATATAGCATGCGCACCGGGGCAGTGATAGGTACGTGCTTAGTATGCACACCGGGGCAGTAGGTACGTATATAAAGATGTTACACACATAATTTTTCTTCTATTTTATATTTTTATGACCCCGAGCAACGCCGGGTAGCCCTGCTAGTCTATTATATAAATCTCAGTTGTCTGTCTGTATGTATGTATGTAAAACTTCTCCTCTGAGGGTACCCAACAAATGGTCACACGGTTGACATCATTCCGACCGACCAGCCGAGGGATGCATGATATCTCAGAATCGGAAAAAAAAAATTGACTCTTTGGGGGTCGACTGAGCACTTTTTTCCAATGGGGGGTGGTTTTTTCCTCCATTTTCCAACGTTATTTAGTACTAATTTGAGAAGAAATAAATGATATCATGTATAATTTGAGAAATAATGCAAGTCATGATAAACAGGAAATGACGTCAGAGTAAGGGAGTGCCGGGAAGGAATTCACTCCGACTACAACCCTTTAATCCTTCATTTCTTCTTTCCCTCTCACTCCCATCCTTTCTACCTTTCTTTCTTAATTAATATCCCTTCCTCCCTCCCTCCCTACGCCAGTTCTGTTGTCATGATATCACCCTCCTAGGCATTACATCCTCATTATCCCGGCCATTACTAAATGGGTGACCATTTTGGAAAAATAAATTGCTGACTCATCCTTCTGGAAGTGATGTCATTGTGAGAGGAGTTTTTCACATTATTATTCTTTATTTTCATTACGTTGTTAAGACAACGTGTTTTGTAAATTGAAGTCAAGCAAGAAATATCCCGGCCATTACTAAATGGGTAACCATTTTGGAAGAATAACAAAACTGGTTCTTTGATATGACGTAGGCGCTTTCAATAGCATATTTAAACATGAGTTCTTTGATATGACCAAGGCGCCTAGGAATTTTTTTTTTCTTTCTATAACTGAAAGTATTTCTATGTATGGGAGAGGGTAAAAAAAAAATTGGGGGGGGGGTGAAAAAAAATTTTTTTTTTCTTTTATTAATTAAAAATATATCTGTATGGGGAGTATATAAAAAAAAATTGGGGGGGGGGGATTTTTCTTTTTCTTTTTCTTACTAAAAATATTTCTCTTTATGGGGAGGGTGAAAAAGAAATGGGGGTGGGGAGGGGGGTCGGAACTTTTTAAAAATTTTAATTTTTATTCTAAAATATTCTTGTTCTGAAACAGAAAATCTATGTCATACCACCCAAGAAATATGACTGGGGCTCCATGGGTTTACAGGTTAGCGTCAATTTATGACGCGGCAGCCTAGAAAAAATAGACGACCGTAAGGAGGCTATTTTGGCTGTTGTCATGATACCCTCCTCCCAGGTATTACATCCTCCTTTTTGAGAGGTGTGGAGGCAGTGTAGTATCTGTTTAGAGGAGAGAGTCGGCATTAGCGCGTGGGGGCGCCTCAGGCCAAACTTGAAAGGAAAGTTTCGGCATTCGCCGGTGTGAGCGCCTCAGGTCAAACTTGAAGGGAGTATGTCGGCATTCGCCGGTGTGAGCGCCTCAGGCCAAACTTGAGGGGAGAGTGTCGGCATTTGCCGGTGGGAGCGCCTCAGGCCATATTTAAGTAGGTGCGCTCCAAGCCAAATTTAAAGGGAGAGTTTAGGGACTTGATGGGGGAAATTTTGAGCAAACGGTAGCATTGATACAAGAGAATTAGATTAGGTCTAGGAAAAGTTCCTCTCATAATGAGATACTTCTTACATATAATTAAGGTAAAAAAAGAATGATAGTCTGATTTTTTATTTAAGAGTGTAAGATCGACACCTATCGGATAGGACTAGATAATACACTTGATCTCAAGCTGAGAAGAACAGATACTACACTTTGATCTTGGCCAAAGTGCCAAGAAGCGCCATTGTTTTCACTAATATTATATTAATACTAGACCACCCGTGACCCGTTGGGTCAGTTTGTTATATTAGCTATGGAATTCATGTATGAGCGTGACACTTGTGGCATAAAGAAAATAGGTTTTTTTTACATAACAGAAGCATTTCTATGAAAGTATATTAAAATGAAAAAAGAATATAAATAGATTTCTATGAGTCGTTCTGTTTATTATAATTGTTTTTTTTTTAAATTACAGTTACTGAATTATAAGTGGTTGGTTAGGGCGATTTGAGAAAGGAAGGGGGTACAGCAGGCTTTCTCGCGTACGTAACGAAAACAGAGGGAGTAGGAGTGGTGAAATCTATGAGAGGGAAAGTGGGAGGTGGTTTCGTTCACCGACCGCTAGTATGGCTGATATTAATAATGAGTGTTGTTTTTTTGTTTGTTTGTTTTTGTTTTTTTAAAAGGGAGGAGTTTTTTTTAAACTGCGACAGACTTTACGAAGTCCTCCCGTTGAATGTTTTTAGCCGTAAAGAAAACAAATAAACTATTTGATGAAATTAAATGAAATTGTTTAAAAATTTCCAGAATGAAAAATTTCATGCGTTCGTTAATCATAATAGAGAATAACGGAATTGGAATAACAGATTGAAGACGATGCTATTTACGCATGCGCAACCGGATGTTGAAAAGCTGAAAGCTGATTGCAAACATACAAGAACAATAGACTTTTAGTATTATATAGATAACATACTGTCTAAATCAGTAAAGTTAAAGTAAGAAATAATTATGCTACGCCATTGTTTTCACTAATATTTGTATTAATATAAAATAACGTCTCAATCAGTAAAGTTAAACAAAGAAATAATTATGCTCAGCCATTGTTTTCACTAATATTTGTATTAATATAAAATAACGTCTAAATCAGTAAAGTTAAAGTAAGAAATAATTATGCTCCGCCATTGTTTTCACTAATATTAATATAGAATACCGTCTAAATCAGTACAGTTAAAGTAAGAAATAATTATGCTCCGCCATTGTTTTCACTAATATTTGTATTAATATAAAATAATGTCTAAATCAATAAAGTTAAAGTAAGAAATAATTATGCTCCGCAATTGTTTTCACTAATATTTGTATTAATATAAAATAACGTCTCAATCAGTAAAGTTAAACAAAAAAATAATTATGCTCCGCCATTGTTTTCCCCAGTATCAATATCCATATAAAATTAAGTCTCAATCAGGAAAGTTAAAGGAAGAAATAATTATGCTCCGCCATTGTTTTCCCCAGTATCAATATCCATATAAAATTAAGTCTAAATCAGTAAAGTTAAAGTAAGAAATAATTATGCTCCGCAATTGTTTTCACTAATATTTGTATTCATATAAAATAACGTCTCAATCAGTAAAGTTAAACAAAGAAATAATTATGCTCTGCCATTGTTTTCCCCAATATCAATATCCATATAAAATTAAGTCTCAATCAGTAAAGTTTAATGAAGAAATAGTTACGCTCGCCATTGTTTTAACTAATATTTTCATTTATATAAAATAACATTTCAATTAGTAAAGTTAAAAGAAGGAATAAATATGCTCCGCCATTGTTTGCACCAATAGTATAATTCTTACAAAAAAAACCGTCTCAATTAGTAAAGTTAAAGGCTACAAAACTATTTGACACAATTACACTATATTTGACATTAATCACCATCAGCATGTCAGATCTTTAACCAATAACATGTGGAATCTATAACAGAGAGTGTGGTAGAACATTTACGACTAGTGCTACTAATTGTGCTGCTATTACTACAAATAGTAAAAGACTTATAGGCTCCAAAACTATTTGACAAAAATACATCATATTTGACAGTAATCACCATTAGTATGTGGGATCTGTAACAGAGAGTGTGGTAAAACTTTTACAAATAGTGCTACTATGTGTGCTGATGTTACTACAAATATTAGAATCTTATAGGCTCCAAAACTATTGGACACAACTGCACGATATATTTTTTCTTTTAACTAAAAATATTGCTTTGAGCATGGGACTCTCCCACATTTTTTTTTGGGGGGGGGGGGAGGGAGGAAAGGATTTATTATTTTTTTTAAACTAAAAATATTTCTTAGGGTGGAGGAGAGTAAAAAACTTTTTTGTGGCGGTGGACAGTAAAAAATTTTTTTGGGGGGTGGGGGAATTTTTTTTTTTATTTTGAACTTAAAATATTTCTTAGGGTGGGGGAGAGTAAAAATGTTTTTTGGGGGGGTAAAACATTTTTTGGGGGTGGGAGGGGGTGAAAATAAAAATTTATTTTTAACTTAAAATATTTCTCAGGGTTGGGGAGAGTAAAAAAAATTTGTTGGGGGTGGGGGGTAAAAAATTTAGGGGGGGGTCGGGAAATTTTTTTTTTTTTTTTTTTGAAATAAAAATATTTTGGGGGGATATAGTATGTGCATAGGGGTGGTTATAGGTACATATATAGCATGTGCACAGCAGCGGCAATAGGTACGTATGTAGCATGCACGCCGGGGCGGTAATAGGTATATATATAGCATGTGCACCAGGGCGGCGATAGGTACGTATATTGTATACGCACCAGGGTGGCGATAGGTACGTATATAGTATACGCACCGGGGCTACGATAGGTACGTATATAGCATGTGCACCGGGGCGGCGATAGGTACGCATTTAGCATTCGCACAAGGGCAGAGTTTAGTATGTATTTAGTATTCCCACTGGGGCAGCGATACGTACTTATGTAGTATGCGCACCGGGGTGGCGATAGGTACTTATATAGTATCTGCACCGGGGCGGCGATAGGTATTTATATAGTATGTGTACCGGGGCGGCAATAGGTACGTATATAGTATGCGCACCGGGGCTACGATAGATACGTATAGAGTATGTGCACCGGGGCTACGATAGATACGTATAGAGTAAGCGCACCGGGGCGCGATAGGTACGTATAAAGTATGCGTACCGGGGTGCAGATAGGTACATATATACTATTTGCACCGGGACAGCGATAGGTACTTATGTAGTATGCGCACCGGGGCGGCGATAGGTACCTATGTAGTATCTGCACCGGGGCGGAGATAGGTACGTATATAGTATGTTCACCGGGGCGGCAATATGTACGTATATAGTATGCGCACCAAGACGGTGATTGCTATGTATATAGTATGCGCACGGGGGAGGTGATAGGTACGTATATAATATGTGCAACGGGGCAGTGATAAGTACGTATATAGTATGCGCACCAAGGCGGCGATTGCTATGTATATAGTATGCGCACCAAGGCAGCGATTGCTATGTATATAGTATGCGCACGGGGGAGGCGATATATACGTATATAGTATGTGCAACGGGGTGCGATAAGTACGTATATAGTATGCGCATGGGGGCAGCGGTAAGTATGTATATTGTATGCGCACCGGGGCGTAGATAGGTACGTATAGAGTATGCGCACCGGGGCGTAGATAGGTACATATATAGTATGCGCACTGGGGTGGCGATAGGTACGTATATAGTATGTGCACAGCGGCGGCAATACGTACATATGTAGCATGCACGCTGGGACGGTGATAGGTACATATATAGCATGTTCACCAGGGCGGCGATAAGTACGTATTTAGCATGCGCACCGGGGTGGCAATAGGTACGTATATTGTATACGCACCAGGGTGGCGATAAGTACGTATATAGTATACGCACCGGGGCTACGATAGATACGTATATAGCATGTGCACCGGGGCGGCGATAGGTACGTATTTAGCATGCGCACTGGGACGGAGATAGGTACGTATTTAGCATGCGCACCAGGGCAGAGTGTCCATTAAATGTGTGCCTAATGTTTTGTATTATGTAGTAAATTAATAGCAGACAAAAATAAATAATAACGGACACTTTTTTGAAAAGTAGACGTTGTTTATTAGTTTCTGGTGTCGATGAGAAGAGTGTTAGTACTTAGGGATAGGGAGTAAATGGGAAGGTATTCAGATTTTGGTGGGGGGTCTTTTTTTCAAAGTATTATATTATAAATAAGAGAAAAATAGCAAAAAAAGTTAAATTTTGTGCACCACAAAAAACGGATTTTCACAATTTTGGATGATGGAATTACACAAAAAAATCATGATTTTCACACCTTCTCGCACTTGTGGCATATTATAACCCCTAAAGTCATGCTCAGGTTGTTTATATAGTTGAGACTGGTAAAGGCTTCCAGCCATACTTTTCATAATTTTACGGGTTGGGGGGGGGGGGTGAAAAAATGTGCAAAAAATGGCCGTAAAAAGTGAGAAAATAGCAGAAAATTGTTGTGGGGGCATTGGAACCTCTGAAATCTTGTCTAAGTTGTTTATAAAGTAGAGACCTTATCTAGTGAAGGTTGTTCAGCCATATTTTGCAAAAATTGCCGAAAAGGGCGAAAATAGCGGGAAAATGTTAAAATCTCGCCTTCTTGGACTTGTGGGGGCATTGAAACCTCTGAAATTTTTCTCACGTTGTTTATAAACTTGAGATGGTCTAATGAATGTTTTTTCAGCCATATTTTCAAAATATTTGGGATTTGGGGCTCAAAAATGACTCATAAAGTCAGAAAATAGCAGAAAATTGTAAAAATCACACCATATCAGATATGGGGGGGGCACTGGAATCTTGTTTAAGTTGTGTATAAAGTTGCGACATGGTGTAATGAATGATTTTCAAGGGTATGAGAGCCTATTTTCCAAATATGCATTGTCCCATTTTTCGGGCTTCAGGCACATTATACAATGCACTCAAAGCTGGCAATTCAAAGTTTTGGAATCTTCGGTTAAGATAAAGCATTCACTCAACAAATCCTTGGAGTACGGACATTTAATCAATACATTTATGGTATTCCAAGGTAATTAAACCATTTCTAAGTGACTAACATTTAGATCAAATTCCTCTGTTCACATATGACACCTAAACATATGACACCTAAACAATGCCCCATTCTCCATTATTAAAATGGTTGATTTAAATGGAAATAATTTTTCCTGATCAGTTCCACTAAAATGGCAGTAGATTGGCTTCAATTAAGATGTGGAGAATTCATTTATTATTTTTGGCAGTTCTGTTTTTGCTGAGATAAATTTTCTTCTTGCCTTGCTATAATAACACATTCTTTGGTGTGAAATACTAAGTTTGCCAAGCAACCAGTGTTATTCTTTGTTGTCACTTTTATAGTAACGTAGGGAATACTTGGTTCAAAATTTTGCCCTTTTGTGTTTAAGTTTACCTTGACTGAACTTAATTGTTGTTTTCTCCCATTCTTCATTTTCATTTTGAACTGAAATGTTGATACTTTGCAAGGTTGAGGAACAGCATGCTTTGGGGGAAATTGAGGAGGATGACGTTCTGAATGAAAGTGATGCTGTTGACGACGGTTAACTTAACATCAGTCTCAATCGTTCTGGACACGTAAGAAGCACTGCAAGTACAACTGAGATCGGCATACAATGTGATTTTGTTGGTGCTCGCCCTAAGATACGGAATACACGAAACTGTACAAATGAAGCCAAATCAACTTGTGCAGAAGTGTCTGTAAACTGCAACATCTCTAACCAGAAGGCGCGAGTCGCTTTTCAAGCAGTCTGCAGCAGTTACTATGGTCATGAATTCTACTTGACGAAAGAAGACGCGATTGAAAAAGATCCGGATCTGGAAGAGTTAAGAAGTGAATCATCCACTTCACCAACACCTCCGAAGAGATCCTAGTCGAAAGAAAAGTCTAGTATTCCTCATACTACTGACGAATGGAAACCATACCAATATGTTATTCCAAGTGTCAGAACACTTAATGATCATAAACAAGTATTGGCCATACAGCATGAGAAAGATGCATCAACTGCATTGTACAGTATTCAACCCGGGACAAAGGTAACACTGCACTTTGATGCCACGTCCCGCTCTAAGATAGATGGAGATTAGCCATGCCTTATCTTGATTTTCACAGATGGACGCCGATTTCCACTCAGACCACTTTTCTTTGCGTATGAAGATCGTGCTCAGATCATTCGTTTGATTGTGGAGACATACCGCAGATTGGCTGCCACAATCAATTCTGCAAAAGTCTTATGGGAAAAAACAACTTCCCTAATGACCTATTCAGTGTCAAAGAATCTGCAAATCGGCAAGGGAGCGGCACAAGTTTTTCTTTCTTTGTACATTCCGTTTCATCTCTTGTACAAGTCTCATCCTGTCGAGGTGTTTGACCGGTCAAACCTGGAAGTTTTGGCCAGTGTGGAAAAACAACTTCAATTTCAAGAGAAACTCCAAGCCATGAACCCAGCTGTAAAGTCATTTCTCCGCAGCAAGACCAGCATTGTTGAAACAGCCATCACATCAATTTTGAGTTTGGTAAGTCATGAAAAGTCAGCTCACACCACCAATCAAGCTGATCTCTTTGACTACATTTTACAGCGGGAAGGTCAAGTGAAGCACATAGTGATGCACTATGAGCGCAGATTCACAAAATTGGGTTACTCAGCAGCATGCATCATCCAATCAACGCCATATTTGCGCATGCAACTTAATGAGTCACATTTGCGCATGCAACTTTATGAGTCACATTTGCGCATGCAACTTAATGAGTCACATTTGCGCATGCAACTTAATGAGTCACATTTGCGCATGCAACTTAATGAGTCACATTTGCGCATGCAACTTAATGAGTCACATTTGCGCATGCAACTTAATGAGTCACATTTGCGCATGCTACTTAATGAGTCACATTTGCGCATGCAACTTAATGAGTCACATTTGCGCATGCAACTTAATGAGTCACATTTGCGCATGCAACTTAATGAGTCACATTTGCGCATGCAACTTAATGAGTCACATTTGCGCATGCAACTTAATGAGTCACATTTGCGCATGCAACTTAATGAGTCACATTTGCGCATGCAACTTAATGAGTCACATTTGAGCAACCAACACATTGAGATAGTACGTATGTTCCTCGACTCTGAATTTCTTATCACAGAGCTCCAGGTGCTTGCATATTTCACACATGTTGTCACTTTGCCATTTTTGTATTTTGTCGAAGTGAATTCACAGGAAGAACTTCTTGAAATGTTTCCTCGTCTTTTCAGTGATCTAAAACGTGGTATCATGGACACTTTAAGCGAGTATCAAATTGAGTACCCACATGTCGATGTGACCCAACCAACGCCTGATGTTGCACATCAATTACTTAAGATGTGTGAAGACACCGCTACTGTTTTGGAACGACAAGCCGGTCGAAAGTATGGCTTTGACGAAAGGGTCAACTTGAAACCAAGAGCAACACAGTTGCATCTGCTGTCACCAGAAGATCGTGATGGTTGGCCAACAAACAACCTCGATGCTGAACGACACTTGTCTGTTTTTGGTAAGAGAGCCCCTGTTGCGAACTTCCGTAATAAGAAATTCACTGCTAAAGGAATCAGAAATGATGTTACCCTATTCAAGTCAACAACATTCAAAAGTGAACCAAGCAAGGGATTTACTTCAATTGTCAAACTTCTCGACAGCATGGAGAAGGATTGGGTTGGAAAACAAAAGGAATTCCAGAAATTGAAGGTTCTGAAGAAGATTGAAAAGGGAAGGAATCAGTCCAGGTACATCCAAAAATGCTTACAGCTGTGTAAAGGATGGAATGGACCGACTACTAATGTCGAAGAACTCAATGCAATTCTGAATTCAAATCCTGATAACAGAGAGAAAATAGTACGAACTGAATTATCCTTCTACCAAGACATGCATAAAGCTGACATTATACAACAACCAGATTTGTTCAAATTGAATAACATTAGTCATGAGGAACAATTACTCAACTTGTGTGCCCTCCATGCTGAACATGACCAAGCACGTGACTTTGTGTCACTACCATCAAACAAAGAGGCTGCAATGGTTCTCTCGACTGGATCGTCAACACCAGCAGACACGGAAGACACTATCGAAGTGGGGAAGTATTATATAACATTAATCACAGAAGGAAATACGAATACATGGTACATTGCTTCGTGCAAGGGGAAGAACTCTGATGGGACTTACAACATGCATTACCTGGCACGAGTTCAAAAAGGGTCTAACCTAAAATGGAAGCACCCCGACTGAGTTGATAAGGACAATTTACGAGAAGAGGCCATTGTAGAGTGTGTTGTTGATGGAGACTGGGATGTGTCACATGAAAGGAATATGACTTTCACATTGCGAAATCATGTTTATATTTCAGATATGGTACAAAATATTTCCTGATGAATTTGCGCTGTATTTCATAGAAATTTCTGCATTATTTTCAAACTTTTTCACCAAGTCTTTTGAGATTGATTTTCCAGTTATCAAGCAGATGCACATATAATAATGATAATGGTGTTTTAGAGCATTTATCCATAAGTGGGCCAAAGTTCTTGGGGACCAAAATCGTGTACAGTACATAATGTGTAGTAGTAATACTATTGTGTTTCTGTTGTGGTTGCCCTTATTTAGGACTCACTGTTGTTTTCAGCCTACATTTTTTTTTTGGGGGGGGGGGACCAGGTCTTAACTTAATAAACAACTTAAACGAGATTTTAAGGTTACAAGTCCATAAGGTGCGATTTTCACAATTTCTCGCTATTTTTTACCTTCTTTGGGCCATTTTTTAGCACTTTTGATCCCCCAAGCCCAAATATTTGAAAAAATATGGCTGAAGAACATTCACTATACCAGGTCTCAACCCTATAAACAACTTAATTAAGCTTTCAGAGGTTTCCATGCTCCCACAAGTTCAAAAATGCGAGATGTTAACAATTTCTCACTATTTTTGCAGTTTTTCGGCAATTTCTTTAACTTTTTTGACCCCAAATACCCAAATATTTTGCAAAATATTGCTGAACAACCTTCACTAGAGCAGGTCTCTACTTTATAAATAACAGACAATATTTCAGAGTTTCAAATGACCCCAAACGTCCGATAGGGTGATTTTCACAATTTTCTGCTATTTTCTAACTTTTTAAGGCCATTTTTGAGCATTTTTGCAGTCCCAAAACCCAACAATTATGAAAAGTATGGCTAAAAGCCTTCACCAGACCAGGCCTCAACTATATAAACAACTTGAGCATGAGTTTAGGCGTTATAATGTGCCACAAGTGCAAGAAGGTGTGAAAATCATGATTTTTGGTGTAATTCCATCATCCAGAATTGTGAAAATACGTTTTTTGTAGTGCACACTGCCAAAATTGCAAAAAGTTCAACTTTTTTGCTATTTTTCTCTTATGTGTAGTATAATACTTTGAAAAAAAGACCCCCACCAAAATCCAAAGACGTTACCCAAAATCTACCCTGTACTCCCTACCCCTATAGTACTAAAGTATTAGCGGGAAAAGGTTTTGCTATCACCTATATAGAGTATGTTTTGAGGAGAGTCGAAGATGGTGGGTCAAAAGTAATATTTAGTGTTAGCTGGAGGAAAATAACAAATTTACGAAAGCATGCTCAAGTGAATAAGTGTAATATAGTGGTGAGTTTAGTAGCCTGTGATGCATGTGGTTATTTTCCTATTCTTCGAGAAGGTACAGGGGAAAAATCGTCTTAACTTTATATATTAGATATATATATATATATATATACTAACAGGATATACTACTCCAGTGAGATGGGGAACACCCAAGACACGTACACTTGTCCACCTATACATACACACAAATTATATATTTCCATACACCTACACACACCATCACATGTACATCTATATATATATATATCCCAACACACATGTATATCTACATGTATGTGTATCCGTACACCCATACACAACTAAACATATACACGGTTCTTCATACACACACCTATACCTGTACATGCCTACTGACACCTACATGTTTGCCCCTAGCACACACGCATGTATATATGATCCATACATATTCCTACACATATACAATCCATATATACACATTTTCTCAGCACAAGATTTTTAATATAAAAACAGTGAAAATTAGCTACTCATGCACCAATAACATAGACAGTATAATAAACACACAATCAAAAATTATTAAATACATCGGTTAAAAATACAAATACAAAAGATAAGAAATGTAACTGATATGTAAAAAGTGAATGTCTACTGAAAGGGAACTGCAAGGTTTAGGGCATTGTATACAAGGCGGCCATCCATCCAAAGGAGAACAATAATAACACTAAAGTCTACATCGGTATATCCGCAGGTAGTTGGAAAGAACGGTTTTACACCCATAAACATTCCTTAAATCTATAAAAAAAAACTTAATTGGCTTAGCACTGATGGATGCTTTACGGTGACAACCTCACACCTGTCTTCTCTTGGTCAATCTTATGCAATTCTAACATCCCTAGGGGTTCAAACATAGATGTAACCTATGTCTAGAAGAAAAAACTAAAATGCTTAAATATGAGTATAATAATATATTGAATAAGACAGACGAATTAATGGCTAGATGTAGACACAGACATAAATTCAAGATTACCAGCCTATGAGGACACCATTGACTCTGATACCGTAAACCCGACACATTAGACTCAGCATACGCACATCTAGAATTTGCTATCATTAATATAGATAAAGAGAGACTAGAATACACTTCCCCAGATTCTGACTATCTACAGTACTGGGACTATGTGCATCAGTTAGCTATCGGGTCTCTCCCTTTCCCAATTTGTATCAACCCAATTTTTGTGCCTGTCGCTTCCTTCCACTATCTGATGTTGCTACAGTTAACTCCTTTACTTAGTAGTAATGTCTGTGCCCCCAAACTATAATGCATCTCCCTTAAATTAGATATTGGATACATGGGCATCTGTGGAAATAGAAGTATGTGTGGGAATGTGTATGTATGGATATACACGTATGTGTGTGTGTGTGCAGGGGCACACACATGTGTGTGTGGGTACGCACTTACAGGTATAGGTGTGTGTATGAGGACACAAGTGTATATGTTTGGTCGTGTGTGTATATACGGATACACATACATGTGTCTGTGTTGATATATATGTATGTGTGGGTAGGGCATATATATATATGTGTGTGTGTGCGTGTGGACAAATGTATGTGTCTTGGGTGCCCATCTCACTCGAGTAGGATATCCTGCCTGCTACAGATATTGAAATAAGATATTAAGATGGCCCGAATTGGAAAACACTGGGGAAGGCACCCCCCCCCTTTTTTTCCTTCCCTCTCCTCATCCCCAGACGAAGCTGATGACCTAGCCCCACCCACGCCCTTCTTTAGTAAATATCACTAGAGTTTAAATTATCGCATTAAGTTATTGACAGGCCACTAGATATTTTTAAATCGACCTAAGTTATTTTACTATCCAATTGGGTATATCAACAATGGTTTACTTATGAATTATATTTTTCAATTTACTTAAGTTTGCAATTTAACACAATCCCTCAGATTCTAAAACCCAAGATAACTAAGTTAAAACTCCCAACATGTGTGGTCAGTGGAAGTGATGGGTGGTTGGCATCTCACTCATCTATACTGCCAGGGTCGGGGGGGGGGGGGATGGTAAACACCTCCATCCAAATTCCCCCTCCCCCTAAACAGTAAACAAAATATCAGCCATTGAGCCACATCTGATGAATCTCATCTTGGCAGGATGAAATAAATTATGAGGTGAAATGGCTAGAATGTTGGTTTCAGTTTTTTCTTTTTAAGTTTTATTCTTTTTAAGTTTTATTCTTGCTCTGTATTGAACGATTTTACTCAAGATTTCCTACAGAATTTCTCTGTTCTTCACGGATCCAACAAACACACACATATATATATATATATGTATATATATATATATATATACCAATTTATATATATATATATATATATATATTTGAAACCAGCAGCAATAGAAGGAAGCCTCAATTTATTAACTTCCCATAATTAAACACTTACTTGTGTGGCAATATTTTGTGCTTGAGCAATGGCTTGCTGAAAGAAATCACTTGTAATTGGAGGAGAGGCTCCAGTCGTATCAGAGGAGATTGCAGAATCCTGAAAAAGAAAAGAAAAATAAGAAAAGTTAATATTAACTTTCAGTATTTCTTCAGAAATATTTTAACCAATCAAAATATTATTTAAATCTTTGAAGTATTGATTAGACTTTTTTTTACATGTGTAAAATTTCTTTTTTAATTTTAAAGATTTTTATAAAAAGAAATGGAAATAATATTTTGAAATATAAGTAAAAGTGGCACATTTTTGTTAATTAAAAATGACTTAATATTATTATTAACCCATTCATAGATTTTTTATAACATAATCATGTTGATACACTGGTTCTCATTAGATCACTGAAGTTAAGGGACGTTGAGCCTGATCAATACCAGATGGGTGACCATTTGGGAATACCAAATGCTGTATTTGGGAGGACGCCTATGCAAAAAACTGCAAAACTAACATTGTTAAAAATATCGTCTGAGCATGATATATATGCGACTGGGGACTGCTTGTAAATTTCATATTTTCTAGAAACTTCCTCCTTCAGAGTAAGCCACACCAGGAAGAGTATTAACATATTTTCTCTTTCAGATATCACATGTTTTGATCATAGTTTTTTTTAATGGCCCGGTAACCTGATATCTTATTGTTTTCCTAGCTTGCTGCATGATTTTAACACATAAACGAGCTGCTTAGAAAATTATATAGTTCTGGTAGCAAAGGATGATGTAGATTTTTTTTTTTGTCAGTTTCTACTCAGAGCTTTCACTATAATTTAAGAAAAATGTTGGATTCAAAATTAAACTTTATAGAGAAATAATTCATTTGAGAAAGGACTTTTGTGTTCCTTCCTTTGCTGTTCGATAAATGATTTTTCCGAAAAAATATATTTTACTTATTTTCTACCTCATCAGGTTCACTATTTCAATTAAAAACTCCTTATTATTGATGTTATTATTTTTATCATTTCCAATTCATCATCATCATCATCATCATCAGTATAACGTCTGTTTTTACAGTTTGTATATGGCATAATCACGTTGACCCACCAGTTTCCATTATTTTACCCAAGTTAAACAACATTGAGCATGCTCAGTACTAAATGAGTGACCATTTGGCAATGCCAGGTGCTGTATATGAGAGGGCTCTCTGGTTATCCAAGCATTGTTTCCAATCGTTCTGGGCTTCTTCTTGCCATTGGACTCAAGCAATACCAATCCAGGATAGGTGTGGTTGGGATTGTGCAACTTTTGCTTCACAATAGTCTCCCTGTGCAGGCACCCTTATAGGAGGTATCCATTGTCTCTTAAGACTGAATGGTGCCACTCTATTAACAGCTTATATACTTCAAAATTGTATTTTGAGAGAAATTATTTGAAATCTACTAAAGAGTGCACATCAATTATTCAGCCTATAAAATTATGTATAAATAGGGGTGGGACGTAATGGGTGAAAATTTTGGCTAATTTTGGCTATTTTTCACTAGTTTTTGGCTATTTTACATTCATGAAAACCCTTTCACAGCCTGAAAATGGTCCTAAATTAAAGTACTATATCAGATTTAACCATCTATATCCATTCATAGCTTTTGAGGATGTTTTAGGACCTGCAATGTTGCATGAAACCACTTTTTCACCGAAAAATGATGGATTTTGAGTCCTGTAGAGCTATAACGGCCATTTTTGGCCTGCACCTTCTGAATTTTGCAAAAATTTCAAAATGTTTGATTGTTTAGTGTTATTTATGTATAAATGAACACAAAAAATACTACTCGCATGAATCTGAAATTTTCACCCATTACGTCCCACCCCTAATATAAAATAACTAAATGCACAGAAATTACTTTTATTCTCCATGAATTCAGCACATTTTAGATATTTAAAACATCATGACTCAATTTGTTTATATTAATTGATTATAGGAAATATAATGACATAATGCAATCAGAAAGCAAGTTCAACATTTTAGAAAATCAAATACTTTATGAACAAAATAATGTTCAGAGAAACAATTTTCATAACTTTTACAAAATTTGTGATATTTGTTACATGTACAATTCGTTATACAGAAGATGAAGAAAATACGTATTTCTTCATGATACGATAATACATATATGAAACCAATAAAATATATGTAAAATGGGGAGAAATTTAAAACATATCTGATAACGGCTTGGATAATTATGTATTACAAATATGATTATATTGTCATGAGAATTGTATAAACAGTTTTATTTTATAAATATTTTAAGTTAATTTAAAAACTGGTTCTTGAGTTAACTTAAGCGAATCAAATAAACAATAATTTTTTAAAAATATAATGGACCATATAAACCCATGCTCTCCTTTTTTCATAATGCATATCAGAAACTGGTAAAGATTTTTATTAAATAATCTCTGCAAGTATTCAATTTAACACAAAACATTATAAAACAGAAAAAAAAAAAAAAACACTGGATTGTGGTAGCCAGTTGAATTTTAAAATTACCGTGACATATTTCTATAAAAACATGTTCTTGGAAGTAAAAACTTGTATCATGGACAATCTTTTCTTGTAACATAATCGGTTATATACAAAAGAGACATTTTAATATCTTTAGAGATCTTAATTTCAAGATTTGGAAAGTTATCAAATATTCTGCATGCTATTTCATCCAGTTCAAATTTTGAACACTTGATGCCAAAGAATACAACTTTGATCCAGGACATAAGTGTTCAAAATTTGAACTGGATGAAATAGCATACAGAATATTTGATAACTTTCCATATTAGATGTTGATGCCAAAGAATACAACTTTGATCCAGGACATAACATCTAATTTAAGTAGCAGTTTTGTTAACAAAGTTAAACCCGCTGCTTAGCAAATAAACACCAGTTAAACCATTCAATGTTCAATGGCTAAACTAGTATCCTCTGTTAATGATTTAATTATTTTTCCTTGCTTACTTCCCATTTTTGTTTCTTTTTCTAAAATAAGAATTTCATCATGTAAATATCACCTTTATCAGTAGATCATTTTTCTTAATGTCGCTATAAATTTCTTTGACACTGACAATTTTCCAAAATGTTAAAACCTTATCAATAAAATAAACTGTTTCTGCAATATCCTCTTCATTTAATAATGGATGCAATTTAACTGCTGCTCCATTTTGATTACAAAATACTTTTAAACAATGGAAAACTTTTTGTCACTCAAACGGGTTTAAAGTAAACTGTCACATCAGTTAGTTTTGATAATTTAACAAACTGAATGTTTTCATGTTTGTAAAGACCTTTTACAACTTCCAATTTTGCTAACATCTTTTTGCCTTCATTTAACTATATTAATAATATTGGAAATTTTTTCATATAAAAATATTGTCTCTAACTTGGCAACTGGGATCATTTAAAGTAAAAAATTTCGTCCACCATGTAAACATACTGTTTTTGCTAATCCTTCAGAATTTTCAGCAAAACCAAATACATTTCCTCTGTGATATTGTAGAGAAGCTTTTGCATACACTTCAATAACTAAAAGAATGCACTTTTTCTGATTTTCAGAAATTTTTTAAAATGTGTAACCTCGAAAATTACATTTTCTCACACTGGGTAACTTAAAATCATCATGAAGTCGGTTATATAATGATCGAGACGTTACAAAATATTCAAATTCCCTAATAAGAATATTAAAATCATAATGGTTTGCCCCAATACTTGGTGGGAACATAATATTAATTTGTTCTTTTAATCAATTTTTTTTATTTGCTGCGAAAACGAATTATTTCATTGATCTGTGATCAGTGCTGAAACATTGAGACCCGATTTTTTGAAAGATAAAAAATAGTTGTATAGCCATGGTATCATTGAAATTTAAACTTTTCCAAAATTGATATAAAAAATATTGGAATACCTTTTTAAAAGATTCAATTCAATCGTTATCTTATATCCAGCCGTGTTAGTTTTGATTGCGACTGACAGAATTCCAAAAATAACATTTTCCCCCAGTCAGAGAATAAGCACATACACTATACAGGCCTGTATTAAGGATCATCTAGATGCAAATACATTTGTACTTGTGTTATGAAAAAGACGCAGAGAAAATGAGCAAATGCTTTATTAACTAAACAAAGAATATGTTACTAAAAAAAAACAGACAAAAGAAAATAAGAAAACATATTGATAGATAAAACAAAAATATCCCCCCCCCCCCAAAAAAAAAAATACTAATACTAATTTTAGATATACAAAGAAAAATTTTACTTTGAAAATTTGGAATCAATGTTTCAGTTGTCTTCTTAAGAAGACAAAAAGAGGCTCATTTAATGACAAAAATCCTATTTAAAACTCAAAAGTAACAGACTAACGAAAATGTTATTTCAAATGTAAGCATGACAGACCAACGAAAATGCTATTTTAAACAGAGGCATTACAGACCAACGAAAATGTTATTTGAAACAAAGGTGACAGACTCAGAAAAATGTTCTTTCAAATGTAAGCATGACAGTACAAAAATGCTACTACAGACAGACCAACGAAAATGTTATTTGAAACAAAGGTGACAGACTTATAAAAATGCTATTTCAAATGGAAGCATGACAGAACAAAAATGCTACTACAGACAGACCAACGAAAATGATATTTCAAACTTAAGGGTGACAGACTAACTAAAATTGAATATCATAAAATGTAAAAAATAAGAATAAAAAAAGTATATGTTGATCTAATGGGAAATGGTTTGTAAATGTGATTATACAGTACCCTCTTCTCACTCTTTCCTACACTCTTTCCCCCTTATGTAAAATCCTAAATAAAGTATCAATTGTCCAGCGACGGATACTATTGGAATTAGTTTTATTTATTTCGAAGTACGGTTTTATTCAGCCAGAAAAACCTTGCTTCAAATGATTCTGATTTCAGCTTCTATAGAAATTCAGTCCCATCCACTACTGGATGATCAAAACGACTGGCCATCAACATGAAGATATCAAGGTGTAATACTATCGCTTGCCGGAGATCTCCTGGCTGTTCGTGGATTTCTCAGTTCGTTGTGTGTTTGTTACAGCACCAATGAGATACTATCCTGGGGGCGGGGGAAGTGTAAATTTCTGTGTCTGCGCCATGAAAGGACTGTTAACATCTTGACATGGTACCACATCAACTTCCAGAGAAATGATAGGCACATCCCCTTCGATGAAGGGGTTAATCCCATCTGTAGGCTTGACGGGTTTTTGGTGTCATTAATTCTCTCCAGTGAATTAATTATCTGGGCTGAAGGAACCGTCATGCTGAAATTTGAACGCCTGTATAAAGGAGCAGACAAATCATTTTATAGAAGAAAATATATAATTTATTTACTTTTACTGAAAAACATAATTAAGAACTCGAAAGTCGGCTGGAGTTGGTTTACGTACGACCGATGCGCACAAAGTTGAAAATCCAACTGAAAATTCTCCCTCGCTGTGATAAAAACGAAAGAGAAAGAAAGAAAGAAACATGAATACATATAAAAAAAGAAAGAAACAGAGAAGGACCACAACAACCGATGTTATCAGATCCACAGTCCCAGGTGATTTAACCTTTACTCTCATCCGATGCACCCGTCAACCTCAATTGTTTAGACACTTCCTGTGATTTTCTAAACAACTTGGCCCTCTGATGCGGGCTGACATTTGAAGTAGAATGTTGTCACACCGCCACCATTATAAGAACACCAGTTTCGATTTTACTTGTCTCTCTGTGAGTACACAGAAAGCCAGGTATAAGACTATTAAATGTAGGGAATTCCAGCTCCCTCAAAAGGGCGCTTATCGTTATAACACAAAGGTATGAGGTCTCATCAATAACAGCCACACTTGTCATATAACAGATGCTAAAAATTCTAATAAATATCCAAACAGCTTAAAATATTTAACACAGAAGTTAACATTTTTACATGTAAAATTTTTTTTTTTTAAATAAAAAAACTTTAGAATGAAATTATTTCAAAATAACTGAAATTTAAAACATTTTAAATAGGATTGTGCAAACCGAAACCTTGCAAAAATGTGCCATATTCGGTAAAAGTGCAGCATAGTTAACAGTCGAGAATTCATAAACAAAAATAAAAACAACAAATAATTTATAACAAATACAGTAGAATTAAATTCTCTACCGACCTGTATATTTTTAAAGTGTGGAAACTAACTTATCGACACACGAAAACTAAAATGGCTGTCTAAGTGATGGCTTAATTTTGGTTAACGTTATGCTGAAAAGATAGTTAAAAAAAAATTACTTACCCAACCACTAACCTCAAGTCTGAGTGTCAAGCCTCCGCCCCCAAACAAAAACCTTCGTAAAACCACACTTAAGTTTAGCAAAGTGATAAACTCGGTTGCCATGGTGTTTTTTATATGTCTTATCGACACATGGATATCGAAATAAAATTTTGAAAAAAACAAATCTTAGTTTCCACGCGTTAAAAGTATACGAGTCGGTAGAGAATTTAATTCTACTGTGTTTGCTATAAATAATTTGTTTTTTTTTATTTTTTGTTGAGTTCTCAACTGTTAACTATTCTGCACTTTAACCCTACATTCTTTTTGTGCGTGTGTTATCGGAAGAAACATGCAGCTGTACAGAAATCGGACCATTATCTCATAGATGATCAGACTAATAGTCCGATAGTTATGCCAATCGAGTAGTACATTGTGTTAAGAATTATTGGCAGACATATACAACGCGCTCTCTAAAATGTTTCATTTCATTTGTTTTAAAAATTTTTTTTAATTTATTGATACTATGAAATAAGCACCAAATTTTCATTTTATTTTAACTGACATGTTTAATTTTTATGTGGGGGTTCAATTTGCCATGTATGTTTAACATAAGACGAATGCCCTGCTCAGAATTCCGAAAAAGACGGTTTTAAACTTGATTATTTTGGTTGAAGACTGGTCGAAAAATCAAGAAGGCCATTTTACATTTCTTTATACTAATGAGTCACCATTTACCAAGGTCAATTGCCACTCGAGGATAAGGGTTAATGATGTTATCGATTAGATGATGAACAATACTACGAGAGGATTGGGAATGATGGATGGAATTTGATCAGTTAAAAGAACGACTCGACAGGTATTTGTTGAGATGGGAATTAAAGGTGACCATGTTGCATGGTATTGTGTTCCACAGGTGGGAAGTTCTTGGAAAGAAACTTTGTTCATGGAAATTCCATTTGGTTTTAGGTGCACAGAGGAAGAAAGGAAAGCTTGTTGCAATGGTTGTAGCTAGACAAGTTCTTCCTATGAATGTTTTACAAGGGGGAACTAAAGATTTGAGTTTAGTCGAGCACCTACTATGAAAATAAATCTCCCACTAGACTGCGAAGTCGATTTTGTACTCTGTCAAGGCAAAAAAGAGTGCTCTGAGCGGCACCTCTCCCGATGTGGCAGCAGTACTTAATTTTAGGGGTATCTGACTCTTATATTCAGAAGACTGACTAAAAATTTAGTAATTTTAAAATAATATTTTTTTTTAATCTGGTGCTTTATTAATAATTATAATGTTGTTTTTTTTAATTAACTAGCATTTTATTGTATACATCTGCCAAAATATATTCAGTAAAAATAGGTAAAAAAAAAAAAATGAATGCCCAGTTTAATTTCTGCAGAAGACATTTTATGTTTCATTCGAGGCAGATTAAAATTTTATGACAAAAACAAACAAAACAAAAACAAAAACTGACCAACTGTCCAGCCCCCGATGTGGAGGCTTCAGTAGAACTTCCTGTTGCCGTGGCAGCAGCTAAAGCTACTGCAAGCTGGGATGCAGTTATGCCTTGGCCTGTATTGCCATAGAGCTGAACAAAAAATAGGAAAGCATTTCAAATCAGAATTTAAAAAAGAAGCAACTTTTGAAAAAGCTGAAAAAAACAAAAAAACTTTGGTTTACCAAGTATCATATGAGGAAGAAAAGCATTGAAAAAATCAATTCCGATGTAAAAATATCTTTTTTTTCTATTGGATTTTGCATATCTGAAGAAAGTATATAATATGTCGGAAACCTCAATAGACTGAATAAAGCCATTATCACATAAAAAAATTTTTTCTAGAGAGCGAGAGAACGAGGAAAACGGAAGGGGGAGCACGAGACAGAGAAAAAATAGAGTGGGAGGAGCGCGAGACGGGGAACAAAAGGGTGAGAGATAAGGCAGGAGAAAAAGGGGAGATCGGCCGGGAGGAAAAAGGGGAGATCGGCCGGGAGGAAAAAGGGGAGATCGGCCGGGAGGAAAAAGGGGAGATCGGCCGGGAGGAAAAAGGGGAGATCGGCCGGGAGGAAAAAGGGGAGATCGGCCGGGAGGAAAAAGGGGAGATCGGCCGGGAGGAAAAAGGGGAGATCGGCCGGGAGGAAAAAGGGGAGATCGGCCGGGAGGAAAAAGGGGAGATCGGCCGGGAGGAAAAAGGGGAGATCGGCCGAGAGGAAAAAGGGGAGATCGGCCGAGAGGAAAAAGGGGAGATCGGCCGAGAGGAAAAAGGGGAGATCGGCCGAGAGGAAAAAGGGGAGATCGGCCGAGAGGAAAAAGGGGAGATCGGCCGAGAGGAAAAAGGGGAGATCGGCCGAGAGGAAAAAGGGGAGATCGGCCGAGAGGAAAAAGGGGAGATCGGCCGAGAGGAAAAAGGGGAGATCGGCCGAGAGGAAAAAGGGGAGATCGGCCGAGAGGAAAAAGGGGAGATCGGCCGAGAGGAAAAAGGGGAGATCGGCCGAGAGGAAAAAGGGGAGATCGGCCGAGAGGAAAAAGGGGAGATCGGCCGAGAGGAAAAAGGGGAGATCGGTTGAGAGGAAAAAGGGGAGATCGGCCGAGAGGAAAAAGGGGAGATCGGCCGAGAGGAAAAAGGGGAGATCGGCCGAGAGGAAAAAGGGGAGATAGGCCGAGAGGAAAAAGGGGAGATAGGCCGAGAGGAAAAAGGGGAGATAGGCCGAGAGGAAAAAGGGGAGATAGGCCGAGAGGAAAAAGGGGAGATAGGCCGAGAGGAAAAAGGGGAGATAGGCCGAGAGGAAAAAGGGGAGATAGGCCGAGAGGAAAAAGGGGAGATAGGCCGAGAGGAAAAAGGGGAGATAGGTCGAGAGAAAAAAGGGAGATAGGCCGAGAGAAAAAAGGGGAGATAGGCCGAGAGGAAAAGGGAGATAGGTTGAGAGAAAAAAGGAGGTAGAGCGAGAGAAAAAAGGAGGTAGAGCGAGAGATAAAAAAAATTGGAAAAAGAACAATATTTATTGAATATTTATTGAATCATCAAGTAGGTAAATCCAGGATATTACGAATGTCAAGCAAGCAAATATATCAGTGTTTCAGAAATTCGAATAATATAGGGGTACAAATCCGATGCTGAAATTCATTGGTAAAAGAATGGCGACCTACCAGAGAAGAATATAAGAATATCAATATTAATATTTTATAATTTTTTTTATTTTCAAATCTGTGCTAACAGTAATATAATTTTTACAGATTTATACTGATGATCTCCTCTGGTGATAAAAGCTAGCATTTTTGAAAGTCCATGGGTTAAGGAAAGGAAAAATAAGTTTGAATATTTCTAGTTTAAACTACTTGATGATTCAATATATATTGTTCTTTTTCCAATTTTTATTCTCATCATTCATTTAATAATTGCTCTATCTCGTATATTGAGCATTGCTTTTTCTTGATAGGATTATTTTCAAGATAATATTTTATCTTCATCATCTCACCATTTTATATATATATATATATATATATATATATATATATAAGGTACTAACTATTTTTAAGTTATCAAAATTAGCATAATCGATTTCATTATACTAGATGGTATCTATCAGGCCAATGAGACACCTTCTATTTTATATTTTAACCAAATTCAAATAGTTAATGTATCTTCTCAGTCATAAACAATGCAGTAAACTGTATTACTCATATGATAGATGGTACTAAGCAACTAGATAAATAGCAAGTTCAAAATAAACAGTTTGATTAGATAACAAATTGTAATTAGTACAAATATACACCTGCAGAATGTCCTTGTATATAAAGTAAACAATGATAATGCAGAAAAAATGCCAGGCTCTAACAATACCTACGTCTGATGCTGACTGTGGATCAGCCAATGTGATGTAATTTTTTTAACACTATGAACAATTCCTTTGCCTAAAAAGACTCTTAGCTAGTGGAATAAATGAGTCCTGGTCCTGTTTTGTTTTGTGGTACGAGAGAACCTCCAAAGATGCCCACTCCCCATATTTATTTTGCCCTTAGACACGCATAAACGTTGTTTCTATCTTGGATGACACCATCAATTCTCATATTGTATCCCGTTCTTTTTAGTTTTGATGTCCCTTTTAGCTCCCACTCAGAGACTATCCTGCTTGTTTTCGGTTTACCCGGAAAACAGTGGGCAGTCTGACACATAGCAAAGGGTTGGGGGTGCCTTACTAACCTACCCCATTAGCATTTTGTTGGGTTCTTTATTTTTCATTCTTTTTTAGCGCGTGTAGATTGCCTCACTCCCCTCACTGTATATTTATTTTTGTAAATAAAATCTCATTGAAACCATTGGGAATCTTTTAAGGAGGATTAAAGCCTTGGAGTGAATGCGGTATTTTGGTGATAGTGTCTAGTTTAGAGTAGGCAAAAGTTTTTGTTATCATAAAATGACATTCGACCCCCCCCCCCAAAAAAAAAACAACAACAAAAACAAATAGGGCATAATGCCTAAGACAAATTATTATTTATTGTTAATATTCATTTTTGTCTAAATTAGCCTTTTCGCAAGGAACAAAATGTAGTATCTGTTCTGATACTACACTTAATTTTTTTTGCCCTCTGTCAATGAAGGAGAAATCTTTTTAACTGAACCAATTTTTATTTTTGTCCCAATCCAGAGTGTCCCTTTTGGGGAACTGGATTTTCCCCATATTAAAAACTGACCTTGTGTTAAAGTCTGCCCTCGTGGGGAGCTAAGTAAATACAAATTATGATTTATAGGAATTGTTACTTTGTTTTGGGATTTTTTACCACCAGAGGGAGGGTATATAGCAGCTGTGTTAGGAACATGATGCTGTATGGAGGTGAGTATTGGGCCTCCACCCAGTTCTCACATGCCCGTCTTCAACATAATGGCAAAACAATGATCAGATGGATATGCAATGTTGAGTCAGATCAGACATTATGTTGAGAGGAGCGACTTTTGTATCAGAAAATGCAGAGACCTTGAGGTGGAAGACCGGAGAAAAGTTGGACAGCCCAAGAAAACTTAGATGCAAACCATTAACAAGGATCTTAGACAGTGGAATTTAGACAAAATCAATCCTCAAGACCACCAAGCTTGGAGACTGGGATTGCAGTCTACCAGAAAACGTTAGACCCCTTACAAAGGAAAATAAAATGATAAACTGGACGATGATGATAAATAGCAGAGTAAATATTTTTTTATATGTCTACACTAGATAATCTATTCTGGCCTTTAAATGTAATTATCTGGAATTTTATTTTTGACTGATTTTTCAATTAGGATTATAGGGAAAGGGGGTTGGATAATATAAACAATTATAACTGGAAACTCATTTCTCAGCTAGCCATACAGAAGAGGGTATCAAATTAACTCAGCAAGGGTAAAATTTGACCCCAGTGAGTTAAGGTATGAATAGCTGATTCTAGGATGAGTAACACCGAGAGGCAACATCCATTATCATTCTTGTCTAAGAATTCATCATCATCATCATCATCATCATCATATCCAGTTTAACGTCCATTTTACATGCGTTGGATGGCTTTTAGAAATTGACTTTCAAACTAACTATATCTCTGTCTAGGTCTTTATTTATCCCTCTTTCTCTCAAGTCTATTTTTATCACTTCCTCCCATGTTTCCCTTGAAACCCAAGATCTCTCATCCATTCTTTCAATGTGACCATACCATCAAAGTATCCTGCTCTGAACACATCTCCTTATACTGTCCAGATTTAATCTTCCTCTGAGGTCATCAGAACTAAGCCTGCCTTTAAGACTCACATTACACATCCCTATTATCATTCTCATATCATCTCTCTCCATGCAATGCATATCCTTAACCCTCACTAGCCACATTTCACTTCCATACATTATACTGCATACACATGCCTGATAGACACTTCCATTGGTCGACAGTGGTAACGCTCTGATGGTTAGTAATGGCAGAAGTTCTACTCCTAATTCTTGCAATCACACAAGCACCTACTCCACCCTGTGCTCCAATAGTATCACCAAGGTAACAAAACTTCTGAACAACTTCAATAGCTTCGCCATCAAGATATGTTTGTCCACATTTGAGTTCTCATCCATCTCCATTGTCTTACACTTCTTGCACGCAAACTGGTTATCCTCTCTCAACCTAATGTAATTCTGCTGCATTTCTGGTGTACCCAATTCTTACAAGTAACACAAAAATTAAATTATTACACCCGACTCCCTTTCCACAAACTGGGCAGAGGAACTTTCCTATTTTTGGGAGCTTTCCAACACTACAACCACTGATCATCACTTTGGTCTTGGTAACTTTCACTTTCACACCTTGACTTTCCATGGCATTCCTCTCAGTCTTTAACTTCACAAGCAGTAAAATGTGAGAAGATAAATCGAGATTATGATTTCTGTGTGATTCACAAACAAACCTGTGATAGTAACTTGTTCCTCACCCACTTTATCCACCCATAAAATGAAGACGTCCAGAAATCAGTAAACATACAAGAACTTTATTATGCTGTGTAGTGTTTGTTTCATTTCAAACAAACTGACTATTTAAAATTTAGTTTCCATTATGCTCACTTAAAAAAGCTTCAAGCACAATCATGCTGGATGTTAAGATTTATCATCCACAACATTTTGTTACAACTATCACAATACATATATATGATGGTGATAGCCGTAACTGTCTCTCTCTCTCTTCATTTAACGTCACATATCTCTTGTTCGGGGGGTCAGACGTTTTTTTTATATTTTGCAAGCTTGCTCTCCAATCCTCACAGTTCAGTGGGTGTTAACAAAATATCAAAAACCGTTTCAAAATTTCACTCTGTGGGGTTTTGTCTAATCATTTGCTTCCAAGTTTTCCTTGGCCAGCCAACCTTCCTGCGATTAAAGACATCCATGCTTCTGCAACAGTTTCTCTAGGAGGATAAACACTTCACATGACCATGCCAGCATAACCAATTTGTCCTTAAGATAACCTCTACACTGGGTAAATGTAGTCCTTTCAACAAATCCTATGACCTAATGTATTGGGTTTGGTCAGATTTTACATTGCAGATCATCTAATCATGGATCTGTTATTGCATTGCAGTTGGGTGAAAGAGGACTGGATATAACATGCCAGTGTTGACACAGCTGCTAGACAACTTACCCTGGATGTAGAATAAATGTTCAAATATCGTCATTGTGGATGACAAATCTTTACATCAAGCATGATTGTGCTTGAAGCTTTTTTAAGTGAGCATAATCTTTGCAGAAAATCAATTTCATTTTGCCCGAATAACGAATTCAGAAATATATGGTTTGCTGTCCGTGTATACGGTAAAACAATCGAATGAGAACGATTTCAAATCATTCACATGTTTCAGACAGTTCTTCTCATCTTGGTCATTGTTATGCCTACAAAATTCCAGCCGTTTTACTCTCCGGTCTTCTTCAGGTGCCTTTTGTCATAGACGAGTGGATAGAGGTGTTTAAGGCGTCTTCTAAACTGAATCCTATCTAGAGGTTGTCAGGTCAATCCCTGGTGGAAGAATTTAAAACAAAATAACCAATATTGTTAGACCCTCAGCATAAAATAATATGCAAGGAAGAGTTATCTTCCTTGAACCCCATGAAAGGGCATTTATCTGCCCTTGGGTGTGCATGGATTCTGTGAGAGGAGATCGACCATGAGAATTTGGACGTAAACAATTTGCCTTGAAGAACATCAGACAATCATTGCACAACCAGCGGCTTTTAAATCATCTTCTAACTTGTAAAATGTATAAGTTTCATACTTCGTCCATTGATCTTTTTTTGTCTATTACTAAACCGATAGCAGCAGTTATTATTAAACATAACAGATACAAAATATCTAATATATATATATATATATATATATATATATATATACTAATAAAAATAAATCCAAATAGAAAAATATAGATACAGGAGATCAGTCTACCATACCGGTTTAAATGTACCTTTTGTTCAAAATTTTCAAAAGGTTATCAACTACAGCAAAAGACATCTGAAGAAGCCATCAAAGTACAATGGCTAAAATAATAACCACAATGAGGACAACCTTTATTGATTAAGCAGCTCTGAATGGATATAATTTACGACAAGCCAATATTATTACTTTCATCTTGTACATACAATAAATGCTTCAATTTGTAAAAAAAAAAATATATGACTGCGGTCCTAATATCAACAAACTTGCAGTCTTCAAAAATATTCATAAGATGCAGAGAGTAGCTTGAGATAAAAGAATTGAAACACTTGAGGAAGGGGTAATATCCCTGAAATATTGTGATATTCTGGCTTCACACATATGACTCTAGTAATCGAGAGAAATCTGGAAGTAAGATTTAATTTTATATTAAAAAAAATTTGCCTTGTTATTCATTATTCAGTTTTCCTTCTTATAACCTGCATTGTTATACCCTTCTATAAATTTATTTATATATATATATATATATATATATATTACACAATGCTTCGATCAAACTACATTGCCCTCTTAAAAAATAGATATTTTTTGTTTAAAGTAAATGAAATTCAATCGTCTGTATAACTTTGGACTGATTGTTTGGTTATTAATGCTGGAAATTTAATGAGAGTTATCCTTCTTAACTAATTGGGTGTATGGAGTGAGTGAATGATCCACAGCACTAATTTGCATGGCACTTGTTCTGCTGATTCACAAGACAATCTTAATTACAGTCAGTAATTATTTTAAAAGACTGACAATTTGAACAAGAACAAACTGAAAATGCAATAAATAAATATGAACAGAACAAACTATACTTTTAAAAGCAGAAAAATCATAACAAATATATATATATATATATATATATATATATATATACATACATACAGGGTCTGCCATATGCAACTATATAATTTTATTTGAACATAATAAATCTTACATGGAAGAAATATGCAACCTACAATATAGAAACTAACAAAGTGTACACTTAAATTTTTTGCAATATAAAACATGATGTTTATTAAAACATTTATTAAATCTCTGCGTGCTCTCCATAAAGCTCAATGCACTTTGCTAATCTTTCATGGATTGAGTGGCAGACTTTGGCAAAGAGCTCCAATGGCACTTGAGCAATGGCAGCTCGGATTTGTTCCTTAAGTTCAATGATACTATAAAAATATAAGATTTTTGTTTTCGAATTGAAGAAATGCTTAAGTATCAACAAAGTTACAAACAAAAGAAAATATATAGTTACTTATGGCAGACCCTGTATATAACCAAGCATTAAAGAAGCCGATTTTAAAAATCAATAAAAACAAACAAAAAAGAAAGTAAGAAAGATTGATTTCAAATCAGTTTTCTGACTTCAATCTTTTTCATAAGCAAAAATTAAAGATTGACAAATTTTTTTTTTAATAAAAGATAATCAATTCAAAGCATAAGGCTGAATAAAACATGCAGAATTTTAAAGAATGAAATATATAGATAGGAGGTTTACCGAGAGAAAAGTGGGGAAAGGAGTAAAGCAATAGAACAGAGAAGGGCAAATAAGGGGAAGAGGGAGAGGGGCAAGAGTAGCCGGAGAATGCAAAGAAAAAAGAGGGGGAGAAAAACACACTGGGTTGAAAATGGGGGAGGAGAGAACGCAGAGATGGGAGAATAGGAAAGCGAACACAGAGAAGGAAAAAGAGAGGCGAACGCAGAGAAGGAAAAAAAGAGACGAACGCAGAGAAGGGAGATAGGTGAGCAACCGCAAAGGAGGGAGAGCAAACCCAAAAGAAGTTGAACAAATGCAAAGGAGAGAAAGAGATGAGATCGCACACGAGAAAAAGGAGATGAGACCGCACACGAGAAAAAGGAGATGAGACCGTACACGAGAAAAAGGAGATGAGACCGCACACGAGAAAAAGGAGATGAGACCGCACACGAGAAAAAGGAGATGAGACCGCACACGAGAAAAAGGAGATGAGACCGCACACGAGAAAAAGGAGATGAGACCGCACACGAGAAAAAGGAGATGAGACCGCACACGAGAAAAAGGAGATGAGACCGCACAAGAGAAAAAGGAGATGAGAACGCACACGAGAAAAAGGAGATGAGACCGCACAAGAGATAAAGGAGATGAGACCGCACAAGAGATAAAGGAGATGAGACCGCACAAGAGAGAGGTGGATTAGTGGAGAACGCATACATCTCTACGCACATTTTCCTATAATATTCAGTTTTAATCTTCATCTGATCATCAGATCTAAGCCTATCTTTAACACTTCATTACATACCATTCTCATTATTTCTCTCCATGCAACACTCACCGACAAGGTTTCGGTCCCATACATCATACTGTGCACACATGTCTGATAGACATTTCCCTTGGTCAACAGTGGTAACACTCTGCTGGTTAATAATGGCAACAGTTTCCTGAACGTACTTCATCCACTTCTAACTCGTTATCACACCAGCACTAGCTCTTCTCTGTGCTCCATTGGTATCTCAATAGCATCCAAATATACTTTCTCCACATTTGATTTCTCATCTATCTCCATTGCCTTACACTTCTTGCACACAAACTGGCTATCATCTCTCAAGCTACCCTTAATTCCGCTGCACTTCTTGTGTACCCAATGCTTTAATGAAAGGAAGATACACAGTTGGAGTGTAAAGATTTATTGACTGTATGACAAATGAGAATAGTAGGGTACCACAGAGAAAGCAATATATGGGATACAATCCAATGCCTTGTGGTTGAGTCAATTACATCTCCAACAAAGGGATCGAAGAGGAGCAAAGTTCACCTCTACAAATATTTGTGTTTAAAGATGAAAATATGTCTGTTTAGTAACTACTTCCATAAATTTTGACTTGGCATATTAAATACTTATCGCCCAAATATCTGTATCTCCGCTTATGCCAGCATTGCTTCTAGTCAGTTTTTATTTTTCCCTAAAGCTTGAATAAAGTAATGCCGGGTTAAGATAAATGCGGTTGGTTTTTGTGTAACTCTTGCTTAACTATAAACTCTTTGCATGCAGGTACCCTTTCAGAGCCTATTAATCGGCCCTCTCATAACTCGCAGCTTTTGTGGAGGTGCTATAGGTATCAGAGATGAATTGATTTTAGTGTTACGAGTGCCTGTTTGAAAGTAGGAGCAGCCCTCTTGAGTTGGATGTGATTTAATTCAATACTAGACCACCAATAGCCCGTTATATCAGTATCTGTTATATATATATTATTATACTTGTTTGTCATCGTGCACACTTCATCTATACATGAATGTTTTAAATGATGGAAGGAGGGGTGAATAACGTTAATAAAAAGAGAAAAAGAGAGTAAACAGAGAGAGAGAAGGAAGAGGAGGGGGAGACAGGAAAATGGAGGGGAGATGAAGAGAGGAGACGAAACAAAGGAAGGAAAAAAGAGGGGGGGGTAAGAGAAGAGTTACAAAGAGGAGAGAGAGAGACAAGAAACGAAGAAGTGAGGGAAAAGAGAGAGAAGAGATGAAGATGAGAGACGGGAAGAGAAAGAAAGTAGAAGCGGCAAAGGGGAAGAGAGTAGAGTCTGGAAGGAGAAAAGATCAGAGGTGGGAAGGAGATAAGGCAGGAAATGAGAAGAGAGTAGAGGCGGCAATGGGAAAGAAAAGCAGAGACGGATAAAAGGGGAGGAAAGCAGAGACGGATTAAAGTGGAGGAAAGCAGAGACGGATTAAAGGGGAGGAAAGCAGAGACGGATTAAAGGGGAGGAAAGCAGAGACGGATTAAAGGGGAGGAAAGCAGAGACGGATTAAAGGGGAGGAAAGCAGAGACAGATTAAAGGGGAGGAAAGCAGAGACGGATTAAAGGGGAGGAAAGCAGAGACGGATTAAAGAGGAGGAAAGCAGAGACGGATTAAAGGGGAGGAAAGCAGAGACGGATTAAAGGGGAGGAAAGCAGAGACGGATTAAAGAGGAGGAAAGCAGAGACGGATTAAAGGGGAGGAAAGCAGAGACGGATTAAAGGGGAGGAAAGCAGAGACGGATTAAAGGGGAGGAAAGCAGAGACGGATAAAAGGGGAGGAAAGCAGAGACGGATTAAAGGGGAGGAAAGCAGAGACGGATAAAAGGGGAGGAAAGCAGAGACGGATTAAAGGGGAGGAAAGCAGAGACGGATTAAAGGGGAGGAAAGCAGAGACGGATTAAAGGGGAGGAAAGCAGAGACGGATTAAAGAGGAGGAAAGCAGCGACGGATAAAAGGGGAGGAAAGCAGCGACGGATAAAAGGGGAGGAAAGCAGAGACGGATAAAAGGGGAGGAAAGCAGTGACGGATAAAAGGGGAGGAAAGCAGTGATGGATAAAAGGGGAGGAAAGCAGAGACAGATAAAAGGGGAGGAAAGCAGAGACGGATTAAAGGGGAGGAAAGCAGAGACAGATTAAAGGGGAGGAAAGCAGAGACGGATTAAAGGGGAGGAAAGCAGAGACGGATTAAAGGGGAGGAAAGCAGAGACGGATTAAAGGGGAGGAAAGCAGAGACGGATAAAAGGGGAGGAAAGCAGAGACGGATTAAAGGGGAGGAAAGCAGAGACGGATTAAAGGGGAGGAAAGCAGAGACGGATTAAAGGGGAGGAAAGCAGAGACGGATTAAAGGGGAGGAAAGCAGAGACAGATTAAAGGGGAGGAAAGCAGAGACGGATTAAAGGGGAGGAAAGCAGAGACGGATTAAAGGGGAGGAAAGCAGAGACGGATAAAAGGGGAGGAAAGCAGAGACGGATTAAAGGGGAGGAAAGCAGAGACGGATAAAAGGGGAGGAAAGCAGAGACGGATTAAAGGGGAGGAAAGCAGAGACGGATTAAAGGGGAGGAAAGCAGAGACGGATTAAAGGGGAGGAAAGCAGAGACGGATTAAAGAGGAGGAAAGCAGCGACGGATAAAAGGGGAGGAAAGCAGCGACGGATAAAAGGGGAGGAAAGCAGAGACGGATAAAAGGGGAGGAAAGCAGTGACGGATAAAAGGGGAGGAAAGCAGTGATGGATAAAAGGGGAGGAAAGCAGAGACAGATAAAAGGGGAGGAAAGCAGAGACGGATTAAAGGGGAGGAAAGCAGAGACGGATTAAAGGGGAGGAAAGCAGAGACGGATTAAAGGGGAGGAAAGCAGAGACGGATTAAAGGGGAGGAAAGCAGAGACGGATTAAAGGGGAGTAAAGCAGACACGGATAAAAGGGGAGGAAAGCAGACACAGATAAAAGGGGAGGAAAGCAGAGACGGATAAAAGGGGAGGAAAGCAGAGACGGATAAAAGGGGAGGAAAGTAGAGACGGATAAAAAGGGAGGAGAGCAGAGACGGATAAAAAGGGAGGAGAGCAGAGGCAAGAAGGGGAAGAGATGAGAGGCAAGAAGGGCAGAGAGTAGAGGTTGCAAAGGGGAAGAGAGGAGTAAACAAAAATGGAAGAGAAAAGAAAATCAAAAAAGAGAAGGGGAGAGAGGAGAGTCAAAAAGGGGAGGGGAGAGAGGAGAGACAAAAAGAGGAGGGGAGAGAGGAGAGACAAAAAGAGGAGGGGAGAGAGGAGAGACAAAAAGAGGAGGGGAGAGACAAAAAGGGGAGGGGAGAGAAGAGAGACAAAAAGGGGAGGGGAGAGAAGAGAGACAAAAAGGGGAGGGGAGAGAAGAGAGACAAAAAGAGGAGGGGAGAGAAGAGAGACAAAAAGAGGAGGGGAGAGAGGAGAGACAAAAATGGGAGGGGAGAGAGGAGAGACAAAAAGGAGAGAGGAGAGACAAAAATGGGAGGGGAGAGACAAAAATGGGAGGGGAGAGAGGAGAGACAAAAAGGGGGAGGGGAGACAGCAGATATGAAGAAGGGAGACAGCAGATATGAAGAGAGGAGACAGCAGATATGAAGAGAGGAGAGACTAAGAGGGGAGAGAGGAGAGACGAAGAGGGGAGAGAGGAGAGACGAAGAGGGGAGAGAGGAGAGACGAAGAGGGGTGAATGAGGGACAAAGAGATGATGGGGAGGAACAAAGAGATGATGGGGAGGAACAAAGAGATGATGGGGAGGAACAAAGAGATGAGGGGTATATAAAAAGATTGAAGGGGAGATAAAAAGGAGGGAGAGGGAGAGACAAAGTGGGGGGAAAGGGGGAATCTAAGAGGGGAGAGACGAAGAAGGGAGAGACAAAGAGGAGAGAAACAAAGAGGGGAGAAACAAAGAGATGTGGGGGAGAAACAAAGATGAGGGTGGGGGGAGAAATAAAGATGAGGGGGAGAGAAACAAAGAGATGAGGGAGAGAGAAACAAAGAGATGAGGGGGAGAGAAACAAAGAGATGAGGGGGAGAGAAACAAAGAGATGAGGGGGAGAGAAACAAAGAGATGAGGGGGAGAGAAACAAAGAGATGAGGGGGAGAAATAAAGAGAGTTACAAAGAGATAAGGGGGGAGGTTACAAAGAGATAAGGGGGGAGGTTACAAAGAGATAAGGGGGAGTTACAAAGAGATAAGGGGGGAGGTTACAAAGAGATAAGGGGGAGTTACAAAGAGATAAGGGGGAGTTACAAAGAGATAAGGGGGAGTTACAAAGAGGGGAGGGAGAGAAAGAGTGGAAGGAGCAAAACATAGAAGAGGGTAAGAAAGGATAGACGAAGAAGGGGGAGAGGGGAGGATAGGAGGTCTATTATGACATCTAAAGTTAGTCCGATGTCATAACAAACCCTTTTTTACTTTTCCACTACATATACTACTCATTCTATTCTTCTCGCTACTTCTTTTATCATTCATCTTTTATTTATGCTATTTGTGTTTCCTCTCACCATCGAAAATATTCATGTTGAAGTGTGCACAGCAACAAGAAAGATAACAACATTATCAGAGTTTTAGTAGTATATAAACGCCCTACTACAGCACAGACCCCCATCCACCTAAAAACCTCAATTCCAGATACCAATTAAGTAGACTGGTTAGTTAAACTTAGTGAATAGGAAAGAAAAAAAGTGACTAACAGTCAATTTTTTGGTTTACTAATGAGTCACTGCTTATCAAGGCCAAATGTCAGTTAAATGATGAAGAATATTATGAGAGGATTGCAACTGATGAATGGAATGAACAAATTTTGTCTTTTCGGATTTTATGCAGAAAACAAGAATTGGGATTAGAATCTTAGCAGAACTTAGAAGATATTTGGCAAGAAAGATCAAAATTAGCAAAATCAAAATCGTTTGGTTTCTCTGTTGTTTATGGCATATCAATCCTTTTGGTTGTTATTTACTGCCAAAAAATCAACACACCTAAATGATCCATTGAACAGAAACTATTATTTTATCCATAGTTTTTGTGTACCGGGGGGGGGGGGGCCTACCTTTTCTGATTAGTGTGATGAATATTCTAGTGACTTAGCGCAAGCTAAAAGGTCAAGCTGCCTTGCATGCTTTGGCTGCCATTTTAAGTTTGGAAAAGACACATGCGCAGGCTGCTTTACCTTATATACATAAATGAACCTTGGTAGTGTATATAAGGCTACAAATTTGTCAGGGGGGCTTTTACTGATCAAACTGACAACAGAGAAAGACAAGAAAGCAGTGAGAAGGAGGAAGAAGTGAGAGAGTGAAATAAGAGTGAGATGGTGAGGAAGAAGAGAGTGTAACCCCCCCCCCCTCCCTGAAAATTTTTCCATCTTTTCTTTTCACACGTACAATTAGTGCAAAAGTGAACACAATAGATCTGGTAGGATTTAAACTTTACTTGTCGATTCCATAGTCTACATGGCTATCCATTATAGCAGTCACATGACCACTTGTTTAGGAAAATAATATCAGAATAATCCTGGAGGTGGATCCACCAATAAACCCTTATAACGTTAATGCATTTCGATAACAAACAATACTTTTATTGTATTCTTTGGATTATTCGGACTACAATTCTCATCTTGGTTGTTATATGGACAATGTAGACCCTGACCTTCTTCCGGTGCATCTTTTTCGAACTTCGGAACCTTCTAGACAAACTTGAGAACCTGAATAGAATTCTGAACTGAACCCTATATTTAATCAACTGGGGTAGATTGTTCTCATTCCATCAGCCATTACATAGAAGTGTCAATTCCTGGGAGTTTCTTTTCAATTATTACTGCCTGTAGTAAAGATTGAACCTTCACCTCCAGAAGATTGTTGATTAGAACTGTTAACCAATACATTTAACTATTTGTCCATATGAAAAATTCTTGTACAAATTTTTGGAACCGTAAATCTAATCTTGTCGAAATGTGTAGTATAACTACTTATTACCATAGAATCATTATTATTATTATTATGAGAACAATCTATCCTCATGGATTAAATAAAGGGTTCATTTCGAAATTCCATGCAAGTTCAACTAGAAAGTTCCCAAGTTCAAAAACATGGTCCTGAAGAAGGTCGGAGGTTGCATCGTTCGAAACACTGAATATAACCAAGATGAGAATAATATGATGAATAGCCCAAATAATACAAATTATCAATCCTCATCTAAAAAATTCTAAACAATATTTTTTTGTGCGTGTTTTTATAATTTAAAATGTTTCTTATTACATAATATTAGGGATGCTGCCATCTTGTCTGCCTCTATGTGAGACTATGACAGCACAGAATGTTTACTATTTTAATGTTTGGATGTTTTTTTTAAACCTTATTTCCAATGCTTCATACATCCAAATGTCATACTAGTGAAGGCTAGATGTCAATGTTAATATTTCCTACTTCCTCCACACACTGAGCAGTAAATACCTCCATCGAAAGATCTGCAGAGAGATGCAGCTTGAAAGATCGTCAAACATTCTGGAAGCATGAACCTTCAGCCATAACATCAAACGGAAAGGTGACAGTGTTCTATGACAAAGACACACAGGTGGGCAGATACATAAAAGACAAGGCCATCAAGCCAGACATTGTCATCTGGAACAAACCTGAAAGAACTGTTCTCATTATTGATGTAACTGTCCTAAATGACTATAGCTTCAATAGAGCCGAATGCGAAAAGATCATCAAATATCAGGACCTCAAGAATGACTTAAAAACAACATGGTCTCTGATGAGAGAAATAAACATAATACCAGTCATGATAGGCACAACTGGCTTAATTGAAAAAATCTTTAAAAATACTTGGACACAATCTCTGGAAGACCAAGCTATAGTGAAATACAGATAGCAACCCTAAAAGGGAGAACGTTTATCCTTAAAAGAGCCGTCGGATATAAATTTAAATCATAATGAAATCAAGTATAGCTTCAGGAAGGAACCCATTGATCTCTTCAAACTAACTAAAATAAAAAAAATATTTTTTAAAAACAGAGCCGTAAGCATATCTGCTTTAAATAGTTGAACAAAAGGCTCTTGAATTGCAACATCAGTTTGCTCCTACTCCATCTGAAAAACTTTTGAAGCTAATAAAATGTTCTGGGAGTAGTGATTTAGAACTATGTTCTGCTACCAAATGTTAATACTCCCTACTGCCCCTACAGACCTGTAGCAGTAATATGATTACAATCTATTTTTTCTTGTGCAAGTTTGTCCTTACACACGGAGTGATTGGTACATTATCCAATCAGAACACTTTGCATGGGGGACACTTTCAGAAGTATACGGTTTTCCTGCTTTTTCAGAAGTCATGTTTTGACGTCAAGCTGATGAGCTGGCTATATTCTTGTCTCATCCCAAACAAAGACTTGATGTGAGCAAGACGAGTGGACTCCAAACCCAACTAATGGTACAGATGTACGCATGCCGCCAACTCAGCGTGTTTTTGTATTTCTGGCTGCATCACTCTTTCCAAGTCCCTGGCTGTTTGCTGGTGAAACTATGTATGAATAAAATTGATTTTAAAATGTAAAGGAGGAGGTTGTCCTTATAATCAAGCAAACAGTAACCACTTTTTCTTCTTACAAAATGAGGCCTACAGGATGGACAACAACTGAACACCTTTGTCTTATTACAATTGGTTCTCTTGCCTTCTCCTTATAAATTACGACATTCTCCTATACTCTTACAGACCTTTACTGGTCTACTTACTTCATACACTGAGTAGTAAGTATGTCTGCCTTAAATAGTCTCCACTGCATGTATATTTATTCAAGAGAAGTAACTCGTCTGCCATCTGATATTAACAGGAAACACCTGTGTTAGCATTATGTAATGATTAAAAAAACACACAAACTACTAGTTTGTTACTGGAATGCACTGAGATTTTAAGAGTTTATGACTTTTGGAATACCAACTCCAAAAGTTGGCCCATTAAAAATAAAATATCTTGCCTTCACTAGTATGACATTTGGATGCATGAAGTAGAAATAAGGTTCACAAAACATCCAAACATTAAAATAGTAAACATTTTATGCTGTCATAGTTTCACATAGAGACAGGCAAAATGGCAGCACCCGTAATAAACAACATTTTAAATTATAAAACACAAAAAAAAATATTGTTTCGGAATTTTTTAGATGAAGATTGATAATCAGGCACATTTTTTTTTTATGGTGGGGTGATTGTAAAGAAGCAGTTAAAATTAAAGTTAGTGAATGAAGCAAAGATCAGTGAATAACATTTAAATAGAAAACGCATCTCCACTTACCGGAGTGGGAGAGTCAGCTCGCATGTTCAATGGAGATCCAGACTCTTCTTCATCAGACATTTGATCAAGGGAATAAGCAGCTGAAAAATATTAAAACAAAAACAATAAAATTCATTAAATAACAAAGATTATCTATCCCTTTCTAAACATAATCATCATATTAATCTCTTAGTGTTGGAACGATTAATCAGAATTGGAATCGGGAATCCAAAAAAAAATCAGAACATTTTGAGGTATTGGGATCAGAAACATTTTGAGCCTAATTTCAGATTCCCAAAATGATTCTTTTAATTTTTTCTTTTGTTTAAAACTTAATTTTCTATTGCTGGTAGTAATGATAAAATGATAAATATTTTTTGATTTTAAACTACCAGTAAAACTAAAAACTATACATCATAATAACGAGTTTAGGTAAAAATGGCACCAGTAAAAATGGCACAAGTCGATAAATAGGAAAAAATGGCACAAATAAAAAATATAGATAAAAATCGCACAATGAGGTTATCAAAATCTTGGATACAATACAGAAAAGTGAAAACATTAAAAAGTTTGTCAAATTAAAAGGAAGATTATATCTACATTTAAAAGTAGATGAGGACTCTCCACCAAATCCCCTCCTCCCAAATTAAATTCTACTTGATTAGGCGATTTTAAAATCGGAATCGGTAATTGTATCAAAATTGGGAATTTAGAACAGAATCGGTAATGTATCAGAAAATATTTGAATCGTCTCATCACTATAATCTATCCAAATAATATTCCATTTTCAAAAACACAGAATTAAAAAAAAAAGAGAAAAAAAAAGAGTCAGGTTTAATATTGCAGATAGAACTAATCTAAGGAGCCCTGAGAGACCGCTTGAATGTTTCAGTGCATCTCCCTAGCTATCATCCGAGGCAACACCATGTCCATTATGATGTCATCCTGCAACATCTATGTCTTGATTTTGTTTATCTTAAAAATTTTACAAAAAGTTCACAGTATAGTAAATTTTCTTTATAAAATAAGATGTGGCACAAGGCCAAAATAGTGGTCAGCTGTCGTCCTTTGGGTCTATTTAGTTTCAGTTACCAAAATACCACATTCACTCTATGGGTAAAACTTATTTAGCATTGTTACCAATAGTTGGACGTTTTTATTTACAAAAAATATATGTACAAATTCATCGGTTTGGGGGTGGGGGTGCTAAAAATCAACAGAGATTGCTGAAAAATAAAATGCTAAGTGTGGTAGTTAGTAAGACCCTTCCCAAATCTATCTATGTATGAGCTGCTCACCGTTTTCCGGATTGTTTCAAGAGCCGAAAACAATAAATTTTGTTTAATTTGCCAGCATGTGGATGAATATAAATAGGGACTTATTGAAATATATCTTTATTTTTAATAAATGGTTTTGTTTGTTTTTGGTAAAAAAAACTATTCAAACATTATATGAGAAACCTGTTAAAAGTTTGGGCAAGACCTTCAACAGCAGCCTGAAAAAAGAAAACGTCAGTTTCAGAAAAAAATATAGACATGTTAAGTTACATTAATCTTTGGCTTGTCGGAACACATGTGTCGGCAGAATGTGTGTGTAACAACAAACATTATTTTAAAAGAATTAACTTTTCCCTCGTGTGGAGGAAAGTAAAAAGATAAGTCTTGTTACGTTTTAAAAAATAAGTTAATTTGTTTTGACACCGGTCATGACAGAGCACTGATGTCACATGATGTGTCAGTGATTAATTTTCGAATTGACAGTTTAAAGGCTTCAAATGTCAATGTTTTTGTATGTTTATCATCAATTTATTTCAAAGTCTTTACCCCTTAAATGCTTTTTGTTTAAAATATGACACATTCCAACAAAATGCCTATTTAAAATAATATTCAACAAAAATGTGTCCAACTGCAACTTGTTTCACATCTGCAACGATCCTGTTGGCAAGTGTGAGTAGGTATTAGTATGATGTTGCATCAGCACACCTGCTAAATAGGTAATCAGTATCTTTGATGTCACAGACAAGTGCCATTGATGTACCATCTGCCTAATTCAAGAGCCTAAACTTTTAAATCTGGTCATTATAATAGTAAGTAAAAATTATTTTATGATTAGTGTATTATGATTATTTAGATGCATATATTGTAGTGTTTTGTCATAGATGTAAAATTTTATGCCAATTGTTGCACATTTGCAATATCATTTATTTTTGTTCAATAAATATTTTATTTATTGAACAAAAATAAATGATATTTGCAATATCATTTATTTTTGTTCAATAAATATTTTATTTATTGAACAAAAATAAATGATATTGCAAATGTGCAACAATTGGCATAAAATTTTACATCTATGACAAAACAAAGATCATTTATGCTACTTTATATTACCTCTATGAAACGTTTTTCACTTTTTTCAAACCAATATAAAAAATAAAGCATTTAAGAGTTAAACTGTTAACACAAAAGCAATGTAAATTTTATAGAAAAAATGTCCTAGATGAAAGAAAACTCATCTTTCAGCTGCCAGTGTCTGAAGGCCTTCAAAAGAAATACAGTTAATTTATAATAAATATTTGAAGTTAATTCTAACCAGAAATAAAAAAATTAATTAATACATTCGAAAGTGATTTCAAAGCTTTTAAACTTAAGAAAAAAATAAAGGAAAGTTTATAGGAAGTAAAAGTTTAAATATTAATTATTTGTTCCTGACCTAGACTGATTATTAGCGATATTTAATTTGATAACAGGAAAAATTAATAAATATTGGAAAATTAGATTTTGTTTGTTTTTTAGTTAATAATTGATAATAATAACTTTCTTACCTAAAATTAAACTGTAATTGAATGCAGTATTCACAGATACAAGATGTTTTTTAATACCAATTACAACAGATGCATGACATCACCGCAGTGAATTTTCAAAACTTCCATAGATTTCCTCGTTTTTGTCATCTCTGTTTCTATCCTAATAAAAACATATTATTCAACTATTATTTTGTAATCAAAATTGCAATAATGTATTACTATTAGTAGTTACATTTGCTGCTAAGAACAAATTTGTCATCCATTTTAATTTATATTTGCTGCCAAGAACAAAGATGTCATCTCTTTGAAAAATATTCCTTGAAGAATAAAGTATTTTCTGAAAGATTTAAATCGAATTACATTTTTCTTGTTAAGAACGTACTGCAATGATCCACCATCAGTAGTCAGATGTTTTGACGTCAAGCTGAGATGGCTATATTCCTGTCTCATCCCAAACAAAGACTTAATGTGAGCAAGACGAGTGGACTCCAAACCCAACTAATGGTACGGATGTACGCATGCCGCCAACTCAGCGTGTTTTTGTATTTCTGGCTGCATAACTCTTTCCAAGTCCCTGGTTGTTTGCTGGTGAAACTATCTATCACTAAAATTGATTTTAAAATGTAAAGGAGGAGTTAATCCATATAAGCAAGCAAACAGTAACCACTTTTTCTTCTTACAAAATGAGGCCTACAGGATGGACATTTACTGAACACCTTTGTCTTATTACAATTGGTTCTCCTGCCTTCTCCTTATAAATTACGACATTCTCCTATTCTCTTACAGACCTACCTTTAGATTTTCAAGGAATACCTCCTTTTCAGAAAGAAATTACCATTCATTCGGAGTGTGTTTTTGTCTGGAAGATGGAAAAAATTTAATCTAAAGAATATGACACCATCCATACCATTTTGATTCGACACATTATGTTAGTAAATAAATATTAAATCGAAAATTATTGAATTCTTCCATACTGTCATTTGATCTGTTTACCTTGTCTCGTATCCAATGGTGTTTTCAACCAAATTGCATTGTCACCGCCTTAAAATTTTTACTTTTTACAGACTATGCATAATTCTTCAAGCAAACTACAACATACTAACATAATGTGTTGAATCAAAATGAATTAAATAGGAAAAGCGGAAGACCTAAAACTCAACGTTTCACCCAGCTGTTGCATGAGCTTTATCAAGAGTGGCAAAAGCTAAAAGTGGCAAAAAACGTTTTTTGCCACTTTTAGCTTTTTTCCTTGAGTTTTAGGTCTTCTGCCTTTCCTTTTTAATTCATACCGTCGGATTTATTATTTTATCCTTTTATTTGCCATACATATATGTTCACATGTTTAGTCATAAGACTCATCAGTATAGCTAGATACGGCTATACCACTGGTTGCTGGGTTCGAATGCCGGACTAAATAAAATCACCTTTGACTTCCATCCAACATCTAATCATCTACAGACAATTATTTCACCATATCACGACTCTTCAGTGTAACTAGATGTGTCAAGTCTTTACATGCTGACTTAAAACCAGACTGTTAGATCATTTGAAACTGATCAGCAGTCAAACCTTTTTATCCCTACACTATTACACTGACTCCCAAAGTAAGGAAAATTATAGCGCTTATGTTTTTTGTTTACATTTGCACTACTGAGTGCTTAGAGAGCTCAATTCTTTCTTATGAAGCACAATTCTTTACACTAAGTGGGAATTAATAATTCTTTTACTAGAGATTTCGACCAACGAGTGGTTGAAGTGTCTCGTATATAATATATACATAAATTTGTGTGTGTGTGTTTTTATTTACATACTATACATTTAAAAAGTTCCTCGAATGTTATCCCGGTTCCTAGTCTATGGATTCACTGGCGTTTAAAAAAAAACTACTTATGAACCAGAGCGATCATCAGCCGCTCAAAAGGCATAGTATGTAAATAAATAAAATAAATAAATATACTGCCCTTTGTTTTTACAATCAAGCAATTTGATTGCTGTGCTTGTTTTACAAGTACTTCCACAGAATGTGCTCTGATGAACACCCTAACATAAATATCCCTGACCCACCCAACTAGCAGCAAAATCCCACCCCTTCACTATAATAGAGGCCCCTCGATGCCAAAGATGTTTTACTCTTATAGCTTCCTCCCCTGGACAACTTGCCTTCGGAATTCCCTCCTGGCTCCCCCAACCATAGACATATGCAGAAATTTAAATGTAATGTGAACAAACGTCTCCTCACCCAGGTTGTTCCCGCAAAAATTTGACTCCTATCACAGTAGCCCCTTATGCTTCAGTGGCAATATGTCTTGTTTGGGATGAATTAAAGTAAAAAAAAAAAAAAATTGTTTAATTTGGTTGATTTTTTTGTGTTGACACAAGATACATACAATACCATATAATATATATATATTTATAAAGATAGATGAAAGAGGAGGGATAAACATGTATGAATGACAAATTTATTTCAACTTCGATTGTTCAATGCAAGGTATACTCGGTAATAAAATTATGTTTATTATTCTTTCCTTAAGCCAAGGCTTTTCAAAGATCAAAATCTTATCATCAGAGGAATTACATAGACAGATAAGTTGTTGTGGCGGAATTGATGATCTTGAGCCAGAATCGAGCGGTGGAGGTGGCCCGGACTTAGTTCTTCCCCGCAGTAAGAGAGTCCGCCTTTGCCTGGCTTGCAGATGGAAAGGGAAATAAGTTTTGGCTTACTAGTTTTCTAGTGAGGATTGAACTCACAACCTCGAAGTAACAAATCTACTGGTTGCTGCACAATAATAATAGATTTAATTATCATGACAAATAGTGAGCCAGCGGATTATGTTTTTTCTGATTGGTTAAGCGGAATTAACTGAGGAAAAATCTGCTAATAAAAAGACAAGAAAATCAGAAGAAAGAAGAAACGAGAAACGTGAGTGTCGAGTGAGATTCTGTGGTGAGCCGAATTTTTTCGTTCATTGGAGCTCGAAGTTACACAGAGGGTTCTTGTGCTTCTACAGCAATTGAACCGAACTGAGTTTTTTTTTGTTTGTTAAACGTTTGAAGTCTAGTCATAGACTTCTGAATTCGTTATCAAATTATAGTTGTCAGTGGAAAAGCCAACTTATCTATCTATGTAATTCCTCTGATAAGATTTTGATCTTTGAAAAGCTTTGGCTTAAGGAAAGAATAATAAACATAATTTTATTACCGAGTATACCTGGCATTGAACAATCAAAGTTGAAATAAATTTGTCATTCGTACATGTTTATCCCTCCTCTTTCATCTATCTTTATAATTGGTCTATCTCGTATATTGAGCTTAAACCATTTCACTATAGGTTCTATCTACTAAAAGTATACTTTTAGTTTCATATTTTATTCTATATTATATATATATATATATATATATATATATATATATGGTGCGTATCTTGTGTCAACAGAAAAAATATATATATATGGAATATTAGTTTATGGAATAGTGGATAACCATGACAACAGACTAGTATAAATAAGGTTACAAACACATCATTAGAGTTAAACCAAGATATTTCGATTGATTCGTTTGATCATATTAATTTTTAAATAACCTTTATTAAGCAGAACTATATAAAATGTTGAGCTCTGCTTAATAAAGCTAATTTACACTAAATCAATATGGTCAAACGAATTGATTGAAATATCTTGATTCAGCTTTAATGATGTGTTCATGTCCTTATTTTTTATTACTCTGTTTCCACGCTTATCCACTATTTCATAAACTAATATTCCATTTTGTCTGAAATTTTCATTTCATATTCTAACTCCCTCATATATATTTATATATATATATATAATTCATTAAAAGTTGAAATGGGATTATTGATTAGAATTAAAGATGCCCAAAGAGACAAAAGAAATAACATTTTTTTAAACATCTTAGATACCTGGCGTATTTGAAGTTTCCCCAACTTTAGCCCCGTTTGCATTGACTGCTGCTGCTACACATTGAGCTACGTGATAAAAAGATGGATGATCATCAATAATTCTGAAAAGTAAAAAAAATTAAAAAATAATTAAATTCTACCATAGATTCAACATATCGACACAAAGCAAATTGCTCACTGATTCTAGAAATTTTCCCATTTCTCATTTTTTTAATCCGGTAATTGAAGAGTTATCTCCCCTTAGATCGTACCAAATATTTTTAACCAGAAAAATAAGACTAACTGTTCTTTTGTTTACATATCCGAGGCAATGGCTGAATCCTTAGAAAGTGACCTCCAGTCTGTAGTGGAATGGGGTCATAAATGGATGGTAACATTTAATGCTGCTAAGACAACGCGCCTTTCCTTCAACAACTACAAGAAACCTCTTCAACCACCGATTGCCATGGCAAATAACACCCTGTCTGAGAGTCCAACGTACAATCTCCTTGGCCTAAAATTCACAGGTCCACATGCTTTTGAAGTGTCAAAGTGGAGTTTGAGGCAAAACGCTGGGCAAGTAGTTCAGCCTTGTCAGTTGGCGTACAAACAACATCATTGTGGTTGAACTGGGAATTGTGGGGGGGGGGATTGTTGATTTCCCTATTATTCACCACACTATTGAAGATTGTCGGAATGCTTGCTGCCTGTGAGCAATAGCAGATGCATAATTCGAGGTGAACCATTGTGGTGAGTGGGGCTTGCTGTCGAATTTTTGCATGAGGACATGTGCTTCAATGTCTGCTTTGACCCATTCAGTTAACTCATTTACATACTGATCAGCAGAAAGAGAGAAAGTATCACTCCATGGCTGATGGATTCTCAATCAGCCCGTTTGTAATATCTTGTCGTTTTGAGCAATGGCTCATCAACTTTAGGACAAAATATTAGGGTGATATCAATCATTACAACAACATGATCAGGTCGAGAAGTGAGGCTTACTAGTCCACACAATCATGTCATGTACAGGTGAAGTGAGCATGGTGACCAACAAACAAGTAAAAACATCAGTGTTTTAGTAGTATCAAATATTATACTAAAGCTGAGTTAATCAACATTTGTTTCCCTTAGGCTTTTGATGAGAGACTGTTTAGAAATATCAGATGCCGTAAATTTAGAAAGAGAAATGGCTGTAATGTCACTTTCTCGAATACCTTAGCGAAAGGTATGAATCTATCTCTTCTCTTCTTAGCTATGGGTGAAATAGTAGAGTAGACAAGACTTAGTAGGGGAACTAATCTTAAAGGAAAAACATCCTAAATAACACCAGTCCTTCTTTGCTTGTCTCATGATTTTTTATTTTTGTAACTACAAAAACAAAAATTACTTCAATTTTTTTTAAATATCTCATTTTCTTATCTGTGAAGTTGAGGCCATAACACAATATATTATTTAATTGTAACTAGCTTATACTTGCTCTTTGAGCGGTGTTGGTACAATACCTGGGTATGTCAATTTCCATCTTTACCTAGATTCTACAACTTTATAGCTAGTTTTTTTGTTTTGTTTTTTTGGGGGGAGGGGGGGTGCATTAAAGGTCACTGTTTATCAAGGCCCAAATGCCACTTGAGGATAAGGGTTAATGGTGGATGGTGAGACAACATTGCATTCACCGGCATGATGGTTGTAGCAGGGCAACAATTGATTATTTCGGGGGACGGTTCAACAAGAATTTGTTTACATTGGACTTGAAGACGACCATATTGTAGTTGGCAGGGTAGCAGGCTCATGGCACTTCTAGGAAAGAAGCTCTGCCCATGGAAGTTTCGTCTTGGGCACACAGAGGGAGAAAGGGAAATAATTGACAGTGGTAGAAGCTAGGCGGGTTCTTATTGTGAATGTTTTACAAGGGGGGTACCATAGATTTGAGCTCAGTCGAGCACCTAACATGAAAATAAGGGTAAAGCAAAGACTTTCGCTCAAAATGGGACAATATTTTGTTGGGATACGGTAATTAAAAATTACTACTACCGAAAGACAAAACAACATACAATTATAATTTTAATGCATAAAAAAAGATAAAAGATTGATTTATTTACTAGTTGGGGTACAAAAAATTATTTTTAAAGGTTTATTTTTAAGATTACAAAAAAAATAATGGATCAATTAATTTCGTACCCCGACAATAATTGAAGTTGATCTTTTTCCTGATTGTTTTCCAAATTTTATGACGAAATTTGTCATAGCCGAATGGTACGATATCTTTAAAAGAAGGGGGAGTAAAAAAGAAGTGCCGAAAATGACGTTAACATTTTTATGACTTTATTAGCTGAAAACTGTACAAATATATGATGTAGATTATTATTTATTAATGCATATGAAAGGATATTCATTTTTGAACAAAACGGTGGTATTTTGACGACTTAAAGTGATTTGGTTTTTAAAATATGACTATTTTAGTAGAACTACCTTGAAATCTGTGATTATCCAAACCGTTTTATGGTTTTATTAGCTGAAAACTACAAATATATGATGTAGATTATTATTTATTAATGCATATGAAAGGATATTCATTTTTGAACAAAACGGTGGTATTTTGACGACTTAAAGTGATTTGGTTTTTAAAATATGACTATTTTAGTAGAACTACCTTGAAATCTGTGATTATCCAAACCGTTTTATGGTCGGTGGGTATTGCTACTGAGATGCAGAAGACCAGTCACCAGTATTTTTAAATATTGGACAGACTGACAAGGTTTTTCAAGATGTTGGGAAGCACTTCTCTTTTAAGCAACGATTGAACAGCTTTGTAAGAATAGGAGTTAGTTCAGGTTGCAGTTTTTTAATCACAATGATTGGGATGTTGTCAGGACCAGTTGCTTTGCTGGCATCAAGGTTTTGGATAAGTTTGGCAACATCCCGGACAGATATGTGGATGTCGCTCAGGGTGTTTACAGTCATGAGGGAATTCAGGAGGTAGGCGGCCCTGATCGCAAAGGAGGGAATTTAATGCAAAATTCTTTGCAAAAAGTTTGGCTTTGTTGAAGGCTGAGAAAACCATCTCTGGTCCATTGATGATGGTTGGAATAGAGGATATGCTTTTGTTCAGGACCGTGTTTGTAATACGCCAGAACTTGTGGGAACCAAGCTTCTGCTCGGCTACTCTTGATTTAATAGATTGGGCATTCTTTACTTTTGCAGTAGTTACTGGCAGCCTTAAAGGCGGCTTTGGTTTCAGAGCATCTATTTTGTTGAAAGCTATTGAAATTGTGGTTTCTGTGAGTGATGGCAGCGGCACATTCAGGGGTGTACCACAGCTGGGAGTTTGGTTTTTGTTGGAATTTCTTGGAGGGTATGAAGTTCTCAATACCAGTGATTAGCCAATCAGTTAAATCAGATGGGATACAGGACACATTCTTTTTAAACATGGAATGTAGGGGAATTTCTGATATGAAGGATCTGAGGCTGTCCTAGTCGGCCATCAGGTATCGATACACTGTGCGATGGAGAGGGGCTTCAGAGGACTTGTTGCACTTTGTTCTGATCTTGATTGAGACTACTGAGTGATCGGAAGATCCCAGTGGAGACAGGACAGAGGATGAGCATAGTTCAGGACAAGTTGTTAAGAAAAGATCAAGAAGACTTGCAAAATGTCCGCCAACATTAGGAACACGGGTGGGTTTGTCAATAATATGTAAAGATATATATATAAGCAAGGGAAAAATCGTGACAAAACCGCCCTTCGTCATCAGTCTTGTTTGAATGAACTCGCCATTCAACATTGTGGACATTAAAGTCACCACAGACATGGATGCTAGCAAAAGGATGAGCAGACAGGATTTTGTCAATTTTGTCGGAAATTTGCTCAATGACAGTAACCCAGTCAAAGAAGGGACAATAGAGAGAAAAGATGAAAGCGGAAACACATATAGGGCGAATTATGGTATTCGTAGGAAGTGTCCCTACAAGGAAAACCATCCCTGATATATGCACAGATTCCATGACAATGACGATCATGGGGGTTGGGTTTAGAGATCATATTTGAGTATCCTGGGATCATCAAATCATCAGTAGAAACTGACAAGCCCATACCAGAAGAAAAAATAGCTAATGAGAGAGCAGATGAAAAAAAAAAAATGCTACACTGTTAGAACTTGTGATACTATATACTTATTTTACACTTCTAGCTCAAAGGGTTCCAGTGATATGACCTTTTGACAAAAATGTGAATTTTAGAAGATAGTAACAAAGTTTACAATTCAAGGCTTATTTATATAGCATTTTAAACAATTTATTTAGGTCGAAAAGGATATCTTCCATTTTTTTAATTTCACAAAATAGGTGTCATTCAATTTTTCTTCGGATCTATTATTAGGTTGTTCAGAAAGTAATGGCCAATTTTTTAAATGAATTTTAAAAAGTTGATTGTTGTTATTTTTAAAAGTGTTTTATACATAATTTTATAGGCTGAATAATTGATGTGCACTCTTTAGTAGATTTCCAATAATTTCTCTCAAAATACAATTTTGAAGTATATAAGCTGTTAATAGAGTGGCACCATTCAGTCTCAAGAGACAATGGCTACCCCCTATAAGGGTGCCTGCACAGGGAGACTATTGTGAAGCAAAAGTTGCACAATCCCCAACCACACCTATCCTGGATCGGTATTGCTTGAGTCCAATGGCAAGAAGTCCAGAACAATTGGTAACAATGCTTGAATAACCAGAGAGCCCTCTCATATACAGCATCTGGCATTGCCAAATGGTCACCCATTTAGTACTGATCATGCTCAATGTTGTTTAACTTAGGTAAAATAATGGAAACTGGTGGGTCAATGTGATTATGCCATATACAAACTGTTAATGAGTTCAAACTCGGTCATAATATCAACAAAACAAAGGGAGAAGGGTCCATAATTGATCAGACAGTTGGTTTCAGAAATTCCATAGTGGTAATAAGAACTTCTAAATATGAAGGTAGAAGACTCTTGACAATTAACATTTGAAAGCAATTGTAACAAAACCCATGGAAAAATGTCAGAGAAATCTCAGGCACTTTCTGTCAGTATTTCAACTATGTCTGGCCATCTGAAGCAAATTGGTGAGGTGAAAAATCTTGATAGATTGATCCCGTATGAGCTCAATGAATAATTGCTTGTTTCTAAAATCAATCATTATTTCCCGAACAACTTAACTGTATCAAAATTGAAAACTATCTCAATGACTTATGCCATAAAATACAAATATTTACTCACTGTCGAATTCGCTTTGTTTGACTCAAATGAAGTAGCAGCTTTAGATCCTGAAACATAGCTGGAAAACAAAAAAAAAACAAAAAAACAGTTTTATTATTTAGAATATTATTTAGAATATACTCTTAAAAGTGTCAATGTGATTTGCCAAGTGAAATGGGTCAGTAGATATAATTGATGGGTGTATGAACTTGGGATTAGCTAGGGCTTCATATGAAGGTAGCTAGCCAATTGGTTAGCTTGATCATGATCTGCATAAGCTTGAAGTCTATCACAACGACTGTCTTCGCTGCATTATGCGCTGCCGCCATGTGGAATGAGTACCAACTTAAGCTCTTTGTTGACAACTGAATTTCAGACCTTTGCCTTCCGTCCTTCTCCAATTTCATCGAAGATGGTTCGGGCATGTATCTCAATGCCAAGAAGGAGAACTTATCCACACGGTTCTTCTACCCCATTCTCTACCTGGTTGGTTAAAATACTGGTAGGCAATTGAAGACCTGGGCAGCGATCTGATTGCATTTCGACTATGGAATCAGGATTGGCTAGTCATATCAAATGACCTAGCTCAGGATTGGTGAAAATGAGCTGTGATGATCAGAGATGTTGTACTTGCTTGGGAGGAAGCATAATCAACATGACCAGAGTGATAGCTATTACAAATACAAGTTGATCATGTGACACAGTTGCTACCAATATTTTAGTAAAGTAAGGTTATCATATAAGGTCTGGAGAAATAATGATGTTTATACCCTCTGTGGGGACAATACAGACAGAAACAACTCCAAGTTAAGAAAATGGATATTCATTGTCAATGTATCCTTCATGAATGTCCAGTAATGTAGGTTGATTTTGGAAGTGTAACAAATAGTGCATTACGAAAGTGACAAATTAACATAAAAAATTACCACACAAAATATTTTTCTTTAAAACTTTGCTGTTATTTGAGGAAATGAATTTCAAGATTAAAATAATCACAAATTCTGTCATAATTTTGGTGTTACCCGAAAAAATATAAGTTAGTAAAATTAAACATTTTTAAATTGCAATATCTATACTGTTCTCAATAAATCGAATAATAGTTAATAAAAAAAATTAAATACTATATTTAATTTAATGTAAAATAAAATACTTAAGAATTCGGCCTGAATTTATTAGGGTATTTATTTCCCTGTGCACCGGAAGGAATTACCTCCCTTTAAGGTGTTGTTTATTTAATAATAATACTTTATTCAATAATACAAAAAAATAATTAAAATATTATATTTTATATTAAAATAGACTTTTGTAATTAAATTAATGTGGAAAAAATCAGTTTTCATCTATTACTTCTATCTAAATGAATACATGTAAAAGATTTGTTTCATTTATCACTCCTACATTACAATCAAAATAGGTTACTGTTATTTCAATTAATAATACAACATAGAAATTTGAAATATTCTATATATAGTAGAGACAAACGACAGTTATGTAGTCTTATTTGCATATCTATTTTTTAAGCACTCCATAATTAATTAATATTTGATGTTATTTATTTCTGATTTTATTATACTATCTTATCTACATATGTGCAATAGTTCCACTAATATTAATAGTAATTAAAATGATTTAATGAACAAAAATGGACAGCTGAAAAAAAACTATTCTTAACATCGCTCGCGAGAATTCTCACCAACTTGGCATAAGCGAGAAAGAAAAAGCTAGCTACACTGTTCCTCTTTTTTTCTTTCTCGCTTATGCCGAGTTGGTGAGAATTCTCGCGAGCGATGTTAAGAATAGTTTTTTTCGTTGTCTATCTCTCTCTGGCTGGCTAATGTGTCTTCCCCCTTCCCCTCCCTAATTAACGATGCCGTATTATTTTTTTTTTATTGTGTTTTAAATTAACGTGTGATGTCGCTGTGATGCTGAGAATAGATACTACACTTTGATTTTAGCCAAAAGACCAAGGAGCTATAATAAAATAATGTTTTTATGACTAGGCCTTTTTAAATGAATTAAAAAAACTGATTTAATCTATTATTGTATTATCTTTTAATGAGACGGGCAGTGCAGTATTAGTTCTGTTGTTATAAGACCGTCCTCCCAGGAACTACCTCTTCCTTTCTTAAGGAGGTGGGGTAATCCTCCCAGGTATTACATCCTATTTCGAAGGAAGGTTAATGTAGTATCTGTTCTGTTGTCATGAGACCATCTTCCCAGGTACTACCTTCTCCTTTTTTGGGGGGTGGGTGGGTAGTGTAGTATCTTTTCTGTTGTTCCTTCTCCTTTTCATGGGGAAGATCCTCCCAGGTTATACCTCCTCTATTTTGGAAGGGGTATTGTAGTATATGTTCTATTGTATTGTAATGGTATCATCCTACCAGGCATTACCTCATCCTTTGAGGATCAGTGTATGCAGTTCGTTCATCATGACATGCTCTCAGTCTAGCAAAAATATGTGACTGGAGGGAGCATATATAAAGCAAAGTTGTCTATGTATGTGTCATGGCACCACAGTTAAACATTTGAAACTAACTGCAGATTTTGAATCTGCACCTTCAATTCGATGTCCTTACTGATGTCAAAAGTTCTTGAATCTTTTTTTAAAACTCATTATTCAAAATTAAAAGCATGTAAAATAACATTAGAAACAAATGTTCCAACATTTTTTACGTTATCTTTTCAGTTTAATATTTTCTAATATCAGCCGACTAAACAAAATACTTATAATAATTGTTTATACTTTCCACATCAAATCATGGTACGTATTTGACGTATTGTTTACTTTGAAGAGAAAACATTTATCCTTTGTTTACTAAAAACGGATAAAAAATATTTGATAAATATTCACTAATATTTTTATATGTATGTTTATGTTAGATAATCACACTATTTTAGATCTTTGTGGAGAAGTAAAACAGGTCTTTACTTTTGTATCCCTACAATAAACTCATTTAAGTAGGTTAAAAAGACAAAATATTTCTGTTTGATCAGTGTACATGGGGATAAAGTGTTTGCCTTCAGTTCCAATATTTTATGCCATCATGGGTTCAAATCTCACACTAGATTTTTTTGCTATAGCGTTCCCAATTATTTTCTAGCCGATATCAAGCATCATAAACCTGATTATTTTTTTTTATTTTAATAAAAAATGGATGAAAAATATTAAATATATATTTTTAACTTCTAAGCTTGGCTATAAAATTTTTTTAAAGTGAAAATCCCGACATAGACGGGTACTTTAGCTCGTGTTTACACATACATATGAAGCAAGTTGTATTAATACTACGATTTTGTTGAGTTTATATCCATTTGATTTAACGCATGCATACTGGCAGCGTTATGGCTAGCCGAGTGAGAGACAAGCAGAATTATTCTATTGATGCAATTTAATGCGTAAATTATTTACTTTTGCGCCAATGATAAAAAGAAATCATTGAAAAAAAAAAAAAAAAGCTTACTTAAGACAACCATATCTTTGTTGAGGCCAGGTGTGGTCGCAATAATATTTTCTACCATGTCAGGATCCAATAACAGGTTTTCAACCTAGAAACAATGCAAGAAAATAGAATACAAGAATAATATTCAAAAAGGTTTAAACAGATTTTGAAATAACTTATAAAAGACTAGCATGGCTACCCGGCGTTGCTCGGAGACATGGATAACAAAATAGAAGAGTTAAAAAGTGTTAAATATCTTTTTTTTTAAATTCCCTCTCCATCTCACCTAAATGTTGCCCAATCCCCACACTCCATGACTAATTTTATTCCTGGTGACACCCAACAGAATGAATATTACAAACAAAAAAAATATTCATATTCTGTCTGAGGCTATCATGAAAAGGAATATATCAGTTTGATGAGAGTGTCTTGTGTAGTTCTGAATTTTAGCTGGACACACAACTGCCCTTTATATAATAGATTTATGAAAAATAATAAAGAGCAGTTCAATTATTCTACAATTGTAAAATATTCAATAATCTTTTGCCAGACCTGGGTGAGTAGAATGTTTTGGAACAAAGTCATGGCCTCATTCCTCTGTGGAACAACTGATTGGCACAAGGGTAATTATTATTGCTAGATAGGAGTAATCATCATCATCATATTTGGTTTAATGTCCATTTTACATGCTGGCATGTGTTGGACAGCTTTTAGAAATTGACTTATAAACTTATCTTTGCCCAGGTATTTATTTATGCCTCTTTCTCTAAAATCCATCCTTATCACTTCCTCCCATGTTTTCCCCTGCTAACTAACCTTGCAACCTCAACTGTTTTACCTCTACTAACCCAAGAACTCTCATCCATTCTTTCAACGTTACTGTACAGAATAACAAAGTCTCCTGTTCTGCACACATTTCCTTATACTGTACAGATTTAATCTTCCTCTGAGGTCATCAGATCTGAGCCTGTCTTTAAGACTCACATTACACATCTATTATATCATTCTCATATAATTTCTTTCCATGCAATACATATCCTCAACTCTCACTGGTCAGGTTTCACTTCCATAAATCACCATGCCGTATAGACTCTTCTCTTGGTCGATAGCAGCAATGCTATGCTGGTTAGTAATGGCATTCAAGCATCCCTGATCACACTTAAGTTTGAAATAGCATTTTCACTGCTTAATGTGAAGATTCAGTAGATGCATCTTAAGAATATCTGTTCTTGTTTAAATTTATTGCTACTGTATTTTATTGCAATTTTTGTTATACTTCCTAGATTTTAATTTTTAAAAACATCAACGTTTTAAGAAAACCTAGACAACCCACAACCCATTAGATCAGTATTTGTCATATACAGGGTTTTCGGGATAAATTTAATAATTTTTTAATATTCTTACATTTCAGAACAATTTGAAGTATTTAATAACGGCAAAATTTAACAGATAACCGTTTCTGTGTACTATCGGTAAGTTTGAGAGCTGAAGACGATAGAGGACTGGAAAGCACCGGAATAATAGAAGAGAGTGACCTGCATTATGATTATTTGCACTGGATACAAAAATTGGGAAATCTTAGCTGCAGCTCAGTTCTCCTTGAATACTTTGAAGGCTGTGATATGTGAGCTGGAGAATCATAACGAAGATGTGAAAGCAGTGGCTAGCAGGAAGGGTCATAACAGGCATTCTAACTGTCTTTATAATGAAATTCATCAAGAAACTGCCAAAATAAAAAAAAAGATGGGCAAGATCCAGGTACGGTAATGTGAACATTGGCAAGAAAGATGAGCATTGACTAAAACGAAAGCACAAAACGAGGTCATCGCTACTCTTTTTTTTTTTTTTTTTTAATATTTTTGCTGTAACCGTTTTTTTCGCTTAAATAAAATCGCTACTCTTCATTGGCCTTTTGGCTAAGATCAAAGTGTAGTATCTGTTCCGATGGATACTGCACCCCATAGACTGGTATTTTCTTGGCCTTCGGGCCTTGATTTATGCCGGTCTCTGTCCTGTGCAGTTCTAGGAAGTCCACCCTCCCAGGCTTCGCCTCCCCTCTTTGGGGAGGAGTAAGTTTATTGCTTACTGCCTGAGGCGCCCCTACCGGGGAATGCCGATGGGGCTGCCCAGAGTGCTCACCTCTTGGGCGCTGGCTTTTCAAACCCCACTTTTCCGACCCGACCTTGGGTCACATCTTACTTGTGGGAGTAAGATAAAAACTGGCCTTGTGCCTAACTTCTGGAGAGGAGTAAATAAATACTCTTCATACAAGAGTTGCAAGGGCCAATTACTCACCACCAAGGCTCAAGTGAACCACCTTATGAAAGCCAAGAAACTGCTCAACAGTTGAGCTGGAGATGTTCTGGTTCTTCTCAGACGAGAAAAACTTCTGTCAAGACCAGTTGTACAACATGCAGAACAACAGGTGGCTCGCCTACAGTCTGCACAATGTTCTGTGCATCATGAAGACTAAGTTTCCTTAAACTTTGATGGTCTTTGGATGTTTTTTTCAGTCAAGGTCACAACAGGCATCCCCCACATCTTCAAAAAGGGACTCAGACTAAATTCATATGCTATATTGAATTGCTGTCTACTGTTGTCATGTGCTGGATTGAAATGGTGACTGCGGGAAAGCCATAAATGTGGCAACAGGACTCAGCTCTGTGTCATACCTCTGGGAAAACCCCAGAAGTGGCTGTCTGAGAACTTCCACGACTTCACCAGTCTCAACATCTGGCTCCACAACTCGCCTGATTGCAACACCATGGACTGTTATGTGTGGAGCACAGTTGAGAAAGACACCAACTGTAGCACCTACAACACCAAGGACGAACTGATTAGCAGGATCAAAGTGGTGTTCAGGCATCTCTCAAAAGACACCATAAAGGCTGTGTGCGCCAGGTTCAAGTCCTCAGGGGTGATTTCTTCAAGTAAGCTGTATTCAGCAAAAGGTCTTCTAAAAGATGCACTTTGAATTTTGAGAATATATTAATTATTGGCTAAAACATGACATTTTTTTCTTTCTTTTCCAAAAAGTATCAAATTTATCCTGAACACCCTGTATATACTTATTGACAGTGAGTCATGGCTTGAAAATACTGATTTTACTGTGACGCATACATTAAAAGTCCTTCTCTTAACTTTTCGATATGCCCCTCCCTTATTTACATTGTTTGCCCTTCCTTCCACCATCTAAAACATTCATGTACAGATGAAAAGTGTGCACAGTGATAAGATAACAATATTATCAGTTTAGTCACATATAGATAGATTATAAAGTCTCTGTAAATACTTACAGTTGCTCGGTAACCAGGATTTAAGACAGCCATTCGGAGAGCAGTTAAAACTTTAGAGATTTCAATTTCACTGAACTTTTCTATAAAAATTAGAAGAAAACAATATTAAATAATTTTTAAATATAGAAATATTTAACATTCTCAGATTTCAAAATAGTGCATTTTTACTGAATTGAATAATTTGAGATTTATTTTTAAAATTAATGTGTGCACTGATGACAATTGTCAAAACATTTCGGCTTATTTCTTTATGTAAAAATTGCAAGGATTTTTAAATACATACCAATTACTTTTTTTTATATATCAGGGATCTCTTTAAAAAATGCAAGTCTTTTCGCTAACATCAAAGTGTAGTATATGTTCAGTGTAAGGGGAGAGGGGATCGTCCTCCCAGACATTACCTTCTCTTTTCTGAGGGGGAGAGGGTTTATTATCTGTCGGCTGAGGTACACACAACTATACAAGTTATTTTTGTTCTCAGTCCTAAGTGTCCTTTTTGGGGGAGCTGGATTATTTACATTAAAAATCACCTTCTATTTAACTTTGCCCTCGTGGGGTGGCAAGTAAATAAACCAAAATATTTTCAGATTTCAGAATAGTGCATTTTTACCAACTGGATGTTCAAATGTTAGACGGGAAGTTGCCAGCCGAGTAGAAATGACAAAAGCTATCAGTGATGAACACCATCTCCTTCATGGATGTGAACCAATGGCCTAATGACTGAAGTCAGGGAAAAGCTTCCTCAGCCATGTCGAACCCCTAACAACATCTCAGGAAGAGACCAGACTGCAGCTGTTGACCAGGGCTAGAGAATGTCCCCCCCCCCTCCTACGGACATGGGAATCCTCCCTTTCTGAAATCCTCCCTCCTAGCTCAAAAGCAACCTGGATCAATTGCCTGAGAATGGGGTGATCAAAAGCTGCTATGGCAAGAGGGGTCTATAAAATGGACTCAACCATCTGCTAATGTGGAGAGGGGGACCATACGATGCAGCACTGCCTTGTCTGCACTCTAATACCCAACCAGTGCAGCTTGAAAAAATCTTGCAGAGTACAATAATAATGCAAAGAACTGCAAAACTGTTGTATATGACCACATGATTCAAAGATATGCAAAGGGGATGAAAACCAACTGGAAGTTAAACGCCAAGGTATTTTATCTTATTTCTTCACACAGTATGGGTTACATTTTGTGTTTTATATCTGTGCTCTTAATAATGTAAACTTGCACAAGTTGGAAGTTTATCAATATTTTACTTTTCATTGTGGAATTAAGTTTTTTTTAGAAAAGAGAATTCCCAACATAACTAAAATTACTTTTTCGATGCATTAACTATTGTGGAAAGACAGTACAATTGTTTGGAAATATTTGATACATGTCAACTTAATTATATCACTTGTACTTTTCATTGCTACAATTCAGAAAGGAACTACTGTTTTTGCTATAACATAATTACTGAGAATGCTTTATTTTCTGTACATTGACTTTTTATTTTTCCTTGATTTGTCGTACAATTGTAATTGATTTGTGCTATTAATATTTATTGTAATCAGGTTTTCGACAGAAATGAGTTGTGTATGGAATGAGGTGATAAGCAAGAAAAAACTATGTCAAAAATAATTTGAATTTACTTTCATTTGTTGTATAATTGTAATTATATAGTTATCGTAACCAGGTTTTCTGCTCCTTCAGAGTAAACAAATAAAGAAAATTAGAAAATTAAAAATGTTCTAACAAAGATTCAGATTGATTCAATAAACGAGGCAGATTTTTATGACAGTATTATTTAACATACAATGAAAAACTTGTTTTATAAATAAATTTGAACTTATTAAATTAGTGTAAGAGGGTTATTATGAGGGAGTTTGTTTAAAGGAAATTGAATTCCCGACAGAAATTAGTTGGTTTTATTTAGTTGCTATAAATTAAAAAATATAACAAATTAGGCACAAGGCTCGTGGGCTTTTTTGGGGGAGAGGGGTGTGTAGGTCAATTATATACTCTTAAACTAAACACTTTTACCACAATATCACATTTGCTCTATGGGTTTAACTATTTAAAATATCCCCAATGAATTTTACTTACAGAAATATATACAGATGTGAAAATGATGGGGAATGGTACGATTAAAGCATCCAAAAAGAAAGAAAAATAATAAACAAATAAAATGTGATAAAGTGTGGGTTAGTAAGGCCCTCCCAACCCTTATTAATTGTGGACCTCCCACAGTTTTCCGATTGGTCAGAGCCGGAAACAAGCAGATCGATCCCTAAATGGGAGTGGGATTTTAAGTGGGAATAAAAGAAAAAGCGGGTTGAAATTGGAGAGTGGGCGGTGTCCTTCCCAAGATAAGTACAATTTGAAGAAGTTGGGAGCAAAATAAATAGAGGAAGGGGGCATCTTGGAGGAATTCTGATACCAGAAAAATAAAAGTTGAGACAGACTGCTTTACTCAACTAGCTACAGATTGAGTTGGCATGAGATGATGATCATCATCATTAGTTTTTCGTTGGATTACACGAAATCTGGATGTTTTCCTTTTTTACGGTACTTCAGAAATAGAATCGAGTTTGAAACGTTTGTTATTGGCCATTGTAGGCAAAGCAAATTAAATATTTGTTTTGCGTTGGGCGTAGATGCTTTTCTTTTTTGCAGTTCTTCAGAGGGAAAGAGCAACACGGGCAAGGACAAGCAGGATTGCATCGAGTTTGAGACGCTTGTTGTTGCCCGTTGCAGTGGCTTTGCAGGCAGATTGAATGAGATGATAGGCAGAGAAAAAAACTATGTCAAAATAATTAACACAAAAACAAAGTATTCACTTTTTCCAATATTTCAACCCTTTGACGGGTCTTTTTCATGGAATAGATTTTATTAAATTGAAGTTGGCTTAAGTATACAAAGAATGGATGAGATAGTAGGAGTGAGGGTGAAGGAATAGGTTAGAGGGGAGTGTGAAATTAAAGTGACTTCATCTTAGGACTTTTTCATGGAATTAATTTTATTAAATTGAAGTCGTTTAAGTAAACAAAGAATAAGTGAGGTAGTAGAAGTGGGTGTGCTGCTTTAAGAATCTTCCCTATCTTTCACCCCTACTCCTACTACCTCGTCTATTCTCTGTATACTTAAACCGACTTCAACTTAATAAAATCTATTCTATGAAAAAGAACCTAATCACGGATCGTTTGAAGTCTTAGCCTTCACAGCAAAATTAACATTTTCAGTTTTCAGAGAGAACGGTCATAAGGAAAAGGAAGGCAAGGGAAAAGATTTTTTTTTAAAAAACAGGAAAAGCTAGAACAAGAAAGAAAAAGAAATATAAATCCAACCAAATAGCGAAGTAAAAAATAAGGAGGTAAGACTATAATGATTTGGCAGAAATCAGCGTGTTCTTCAAAAACAAACAGATATCAACCAAAAGATTGAGAACTCACATCCATGGAAGGCTCTAGTGATTTAAGTGGAAATCCGATTTTTTCTGAATAAAAAAAAAGCGTTATTAAAGATTGTAAGGGCGTCTTGATATTATGTACCCATCGTAGGAAGAATATTCCAACGAGAAACAATTAAATGTAAACTTTGTACCTGTTTCAATCGGTTCTTCAGGAATTACTTTCTTAAGAGCATATATTGTAGATCCATTTTTCACGCCATAAAAGTCTAATGTTTGATGTCCTTGAAGAGCAACTCCACAATATATAAGTTCTGCAAGAAAGACAAGAAAAACAAGTGCATGAGGGAGAAATTGAAAGACAAATAAATGAAGAAATACTTCCAATGAATCTCTTTAAAATGCAATAACATCTTTTCTATCAATCAAAATACATTGTTTTATGAAGTAGATATGCCATAAAAAATGAAAGGAAACACAAAACGAAGATGGGTAAATATTCAAGTGAAAATTTTTACTCGAAAGAGATTTATACACAGTGTGTATCATATGCAGCTGTAGTAGTTATTAGAACTTTGTATTTAGTAGTGTGTGATAGAACAGTTATGTGATTATTGATGAGAACTTTGCATTTAGTAGTTTGTTTTTTACAAGGAGTCACCACTTATCAAGGCCAAAAACTACTTGATGATAAAGGTTAATACAATGGATAGACTGTCAGTTGAATGATAAAGAATATTATTAGAGGACTGAAAATGATGACTAGAATGGATAAAATTTGAATTCTTATAAGGATGCTTTATGGCAAATATTTGTTGACATTAGGTTTGAAGACGACCATGTTGTAGTCTGCAGGGAAGTAGTCTTGTGGTAATGTGTTCCACAGATCATAAGTTCTTGGAATTAAACTCTGTGGATGGAATTTTCGTTTGATGCTAGGCACATGGAGGAAGAAACATTCTTTGTAGTTGTGGTAACAAGACGACTTCTTGCTGTCTTACAACATGAAGATCCATAGATTGGAGCTCAGTCGAACACCCTCCATGGAAATAACGATAGAGTAGAGAAAGACTAGCAATGTCTCTTCTGTGAGAAAGGAGCTGAAGGGAACAGAAGAGATAATTTCCCACTAGATTGTGAAGTCGATTGTCTACTCTTTCACGGCAAGAAACTGTGCTCTGAACGACACTGCCCCGGATATGACAGCAGTAATCCATCTTAGGATGTATCTTACTCTTAAATATATAAAGGAGTGCATCAGAAGTCAGGTAATTTTTGGAGCAGTAGAATGATCCAATTATTTTTCCAGCAACTTTAGCAACAGATTGGATGTAAGTCTTCCATTTTAGATCTGAACTGAAAGTCAGTCTTAAGAGCTTCCTCAAGGAGAGAGCCATTCATTTCAACTGGGGAAAAACAAGGATATTAGCATTGGCAGTGAAAAGAGAAAAGTTTGGTTTTAGAGGTGTTAAAAGTAACAAGCCAATTTTTTCCCCCATGTGCTCCAGATTGGAGGAAAATTAGCAATATCTAAATTACTGATGCTTTTAAAAGTGTTGCCATAGACAGTTGTGTTTCTTGTGTGGATGTCAACAAATGATCGCAGAATATGATTTGGAAGATCAATGATGAAGATCAGCTAGAGAGTTGAGCCTAGGATAGATCCTTGAAGCACACCGGTATTGATACTATGCGCTTCAGACTTCTGCCCATCAACAACTGATAGAAAAGATTTGATGGTAGCAAAGACATTGCTTGATATTTAATAGCTATCAAGTTTCTGAAGAAACATGTCAGACCCTATCAAAAACCTTGGATATGTTAAGAGTCATTGCCCTAGAAATAAAGCCCCTCATTAAGAGATTCGCTAATCATATGAAATATTAATCAACAGTTGATCTTGCAGGATGAAATCCGTATTGCTTATCACTAAATAGATTGCTTTTGCCGAGGTGGTTGACAACTTCTTGATTTATCACAGATTCAAACAACTTACTCATGATGCACAGGAGACTGATCGGTCTGTACCGAGATCCAAAAAATTGATCATCAGTATTTTTAAATACTGGACAAACCAACAAAGTCTTCCAAGGAGATGTAAGCAGTTCTCCTTTAAGCAACAATTGAGTAGTTTTGTAAAGATAGGAGTTCCGGCAGCAGATTCTTAAAGACAATGATTGGAATGTTGTCAGAACTAGTTGCCTTACTGGCATCAAGGTTTGACAACATCCTAGACACATATGTGGATATCACTAGGGGTATTTTCAGCGTTAGGGGCAAATTCTGGAAGTAGGTTGTCCTGAACACAAAGAGTAGACTTTGAAGTAAAGTTATTTGCTAAAAGTTTGGTTTTGTCAGATGCTGAGGAAATCACCTCTGATCCATTAATGATGGTTGAAATACAAGTCTTACATCTGTTCAGTACCCTGTTTGTTATTCCCCAAAACTATTTAGAACCAAGCCTCTGTTCAGCATCTCTGGATTTAACAGATTAAGTATAGGACTCTTTTGTATTTTCTATAACCCATTTGCAGCGGTTGTGGGCAGTAATTGAAATAGTGGTTTCTCTGAGCAATGGCAGTGACACACTCAAAAGTGTACCATGGCTGGCTGTTTGATCTCTGTTAGCGTTTTTTAGGGGGTATAAAACTCTCAATATCAGCAATTAGCCAATCAGATATATTGAAAGCGACATAGGACACATTCTTTCTGAAAATGAATGCAGAGGAATTTCAGAGATAAATGATCTCAAGCTATACCAATCAGCCCTTGAGTATCGATACATCAAAGGTCTCTTAATGGAGACAACTTAGTTATCAAAAGATTTCAGAGGAAAAGAACAATTATGTAGTTGTTGAGAAAAACTTTGCATTTAGTAGTTTGTGAAAGGACTCTGATGTAGTTCTTAAGAAGGACTTTGTACTTAGTAGTTTTTAACATATCGTAGTTGATATCTTTACTTCTGGTGAGGAATATCTTTGGGCTGGCTGCTGTTGATGGAATTCGGTTGAGGAGTTTCTTTGGGCTCTCTGCTGCTGATGGCATTCAGATCTTGATTGGAAGCACTTTTAAAGTCAATGCTTGGACAGTCACATTGGCTCAGCTGTCTACAACTAGCGTTTGTCACTGATCCCAGCCAAGCCAGATCTATCTTTGTAGAGTTAAATCGTAATTGCTTATATAAAGGCTTAAAGAGTTGGTGAAAAATTCATGTCTTTTTTTCTCTGGTCCTTTTTTTTTTATTTTTCATTTTTCCTGTAAGTGAAAACAAGTAGCCAGCCAAAATTAAGGTCCATAGTTTACTATATTACGTAGGCCACGACTGAACCAACTTTTGCCGAACTAAACCTTAAACTTAGGTTAGGGTTAAAAAACAAAAAACAGTTCGGTTCAAATTTTGTAGAGGTACCTGGTACCAAAAATATTTTTAAACTAAAAAAACAAACTCCAATTAAAATTTGATTTGATTATTTGTAATAAAAAAATAAATACAAATTTCCAATTATTGATTTTCTTATGTGTTAACAAATTAATTGCCAAAAAAAAAACATCCTACCTAAAATACAATGGGAGAACTGTTTTTTTGATAAACACCGGTTATCAATTTCAGATTTCAAAAACAGAAGCCATCGCCAAGTGGACACTTTCTATTTCACTGTTTTGTCTGATTTTCCAAACAGTGACAGCATAAATTAATCCACCATATTTTTTGTTGTTTGATTTTTTACGGATTTACTTTTTATTTTTTTGCAAATGTTAATTTGTTTTCTGATTTTTGTTGATTATTTTGCAAATATTAATTAACAAATAATAAATTCAAACAATGTTTATTAAAAATGACTATTGCCATCCGGATTTAAGGTTAGTGGTAGGGTTAAGGGAGAGCGTGTTTTTGTAAGAAATAATAAAGTCAAACAGAGTTTCAGTTTATTAAAAAGAAATTCGCAAAAATCAGGCAGAAAGTTTACGGTGGATTAATTTGCCCTGTCACCGCTGGGAAAATCAGACAAAACTTCAATACAACTGATTAATTTATGCTAAGAAATACACACATTACTGAAGTAGACTTACTAGTGAAAGTACAGAATAGTTAACAAAGCCTCTCCCCACCTCAAGAATGGGTTTCTAAATAATAACGTTATCATTTAGAAACCGATGTTAACTATTCTGGACTTTCACCGGCTGGCTGATATGATGAAGTAATGTATTTCCTAGCCCAACTGGCCGGTATCAATCAATGTTTAATCGAATGTTCACTGTATAGTAGTACAAATCAAAATATTGTGCTCTTATAAACGTAATTGGGTTCATCCTCTGTATTTATTCCGGGAATCTTTTACGAGACTCAGCAGAGTAAAAACGCAAAAAAAAACAAATTACAACAAATAAAAGTAACTGTAAGCTGTAAAAGTTAGTTTCAAACTTGCATGTGATATTTGTTTGTATTTTAAACCCGTTTGAAGTGCTATTTATTAGAAATCAATAGTTTTGACACCGTAATTTCGAAAAAAAACATGGCCGATTTGGGGGGGATTACTAACAAATGCACCTGGAGCGGCCATATTGATTTTTGTGAAAACGTTGAAAAAGAAAACAAGACATTTTTTTTTTACATCTAATGAAAACCCAGGAGCTAGTGTACGAATAGAGTACCGTTATGATCGTCTGCAAACTGGAATTTGTCTCACAGCGGAAGTCACCGTTTTGGCATACCTTACGAACAAAGTTCCGGGTCTCCTACTAAAATAGAAATTTTCAGCCCCCCCCCCCCCCCCCCCCATAGAATAAAGGGCGAATGGGCATAACAGGGGCCTAAGCTGGCTTCCGGTGGAAAATGGTTGAAGAAAGTGTCTACGGATGCCTGAAAGTGATACAATTTTTTTTTCATATTAATTTCAGACTTTTCTTTCATATTATAATAATTAACATAATACAGACTATTTGAAAAATAATTTATTTGATTATAAATAATATAGAATTCTTTTTTTTTTTTCAAGACAATGTATTTGAGCAACGGAATGTGATTTTTTTTTTTCAATGTTGTTTTGGAAATATTTTATTAAACGTTATAATAATATCGTAAAAGGTCCGGAAGTTAATTGTATTTCCAAGAAAATAGGGCCGGAAGTTAATTCCATTTCCAAGTAAAAAGGTTTTCACTATTATTAAAAAAAAGTTTTGAAAACGATCGAATAAAAACAAATAAATTATTAGTCTGTATTATGTTAATTATTAGAAAAGTCTGATATTAATGTGAAAAAAAGAAAAGTCTGAAATTAATATGAATAAAAAAAATTGTTGTATCACTTTCAGGCATCCGTAGACACTTTCTTCAACCATTTTCCACCGGAAGCCAGCTTAGGCCCCTGTTATGCCCATTCGCCGAATAAAGATATGTAAAAAATCAGAAATAATTTTTTTTTATGAAACAAGTAATTTATTAAAAACAAACAAAATAGAATAAATAATTTTATTTTTCAAGAAACAAGTCATTTAGAAACGAGTAATATATGAAAAAAATAAACAATGTTTTTGAGCAACGAAATAATGTTTTTCGAACAACGGAATGTGATTGTTTTAATAAATTATTAAAAGAATAAATAATGATTTTTTTTTGTTCAAACTTAATTCACAGGATAAAAATTAGAAATATGCATTAGCAGGTTTCGGTCTCTGTGCGAGCGTATTGTTGGAGCCACATAAATTCATCCAAATGGGATGGTAACGTGGATGCTGAGGCACCAAACATGGCTTTGAACCTGCTTTTACACATCATCCACATGTGTTCAACAGTGTTCGTGTCGCGAGTTATTATTTCTACGGGAGGAGTTTTTGTGTATTAATTACTTTTTGTTTATTTGTTATTTACTTTTTTAAGTAAAAAAAGAAAACGAAACTTGTTTATTTGTAATTTACTTAAAAGAAAAATACCAAAAGGGTGGGAGCGAAATTTCCAGTATATGGCTTTTCCGGGTGTGGAGGGGGGAGGGATACCACTTCTCTGCGAAGTTACCGACTATCCGGAACCTTTTTCGTAAGGTACTATGCCAAAACGGTGACTTCCGATGTGAGACAAATTCCTGTTTGCAGACGATCATAACGGTACTCTATTCGTACACTAGCTCCAAAACCCATTTATAATACGTAAAAATAAAAACAAATTACATAGGTAAGTAGAAAAATATCTATTCTCGTCGTAGGTCAACTTCACTTGTTGCAAATTTATGTTTTTAAACCCTTTCTCGTTCTTTTTTTGGACCCCGTTCGCGCCTCTGCTGAGTCTCGTAACATATACCCTTTATTCCTTGTAAACTATACCGATAACTAAGAAGTATCACAGCAATTCTTCGTACGGCTGAACTATAAATGTCCTGAGAAGATTATACTTTAAGAAATCGAATAACAAATATTTTTATTTTGTCCATGAGAAATTGAATGAATGAAAATCGTTGCTTAAGTAAAAATCCCACTTTTCACAAAATAAATAAATCATAACCAATAGTAGTAAACATAAACAAAGAAAGAATCTTCATTTTCGAAAAGACAAAACCAACTTCTCTAAGTTATAAATGAATTTTGAACTTACCAATTTCTTTAACGGAAAGATGAACATTATCTGAAACTTTACTCATAAATTCGTTGACCATACAATTCAAATTAATTGAATCCAACTGAAATCGGCTTTGCTCTATTAAGTTCCGAAGAAAAACAGTCGCCATTTTCGGTGTCACAGGTTGATTTTCGGTGTCACTGGTTGATAATTTGTTTAACTTCCGGTCGGTTAAAATTTGTTTTACTTCCGGTTCCGTGAAATTTCTACCTTTTCAACGGTAATTAAATTATGGCGAATTTTATTCACATTTTCTGGAAAAAATAACAATTTGGTTCAATTAATAATTTAATGACCAAACAATAACAATAATAATTAGGTTATATTATAACGGTATTATTTGGTAATTAAATTATTAACTGAACCAAATTGTTATAAAACTAGAATTAATTTGATAATGTGGGCAGCACTTTTTATATCCGCCACCCCACTATCCTGCACTATCCGCCAGGATTGGTCTCACGTGACTCAAATGAACCAATCAATCGCAATCATTTAAAAATAGAGAATCGTCTTCATTATTAAAAATAACCACCGAATTGTTATTTTATCAATTATTGTATTGTATTATAATACAATATTTTTCTTTTCGGTTTATTTTTATTTTGTTACTTTTCAAAATAGAATTACGGTTGATGGATTTTCCCCACATTACGAAGTATTTTTTTTTACTTTTCGGTGTTTTATTAAGTTTATGCTATACTTAATATTTTTTCGGTACTTTTGCAGTTTACGGACCGTGCTGAAATAATAACGCTATTATTTAAAAACCCATTATAAATTTTAGAAAACAAAAACAATATTTTATATATTTTTTGCTTTAATTGAAATTAAGGAATGCTATATTTAACTAAATATACAATACTAACTAAACTGGGTGTTTTTAATTTAATTATTATCCTAACCTAACCCTAAACTAACGAAAAACAAAATGGCTATCCATGAGCCTGTACGTGGACCCTTGATAATCGGTCAAAAATAGAAAAATAAACAAAATACTGGTAGAAACACATCCAATAAATGTCACTAATCGTGCGAAAATGTAATGTTCTATCGGTATTTTCTTTGATTTTTGATCGATTATCGAGACGTCACGTGACTGTAATGTCAGCCATTTATTTTTTCGTTCTAGTTTTAAATAGGTTCTAAATGCCCCCTATACTCACTTAGTAAAAGTGAAGAAATTTTAACAGTCGAAAATGTCTAAAAACAAAATAACAATAGCATAAATAAAAGACTTATATTAAACGCAACAGAATTTAAGTATCTACCGACCTGTATATTTTAACGTGCTGAAACTGTCTAAGTTTTTTTTATTTATTTAGATACGCCATAATTGTGATGGTTAATTTGTAATATATTTCAATTTAATTTTTAATAAACCCTGTTTGATTTTATGATTTGTTTATAAAAAAAAGAAATATACCCTCCCGCAGACAACAGATAAAACTAGTCGATAAAATTTGGCGGCCATTTTTGGAAGCTAACCGCTTCAATATACCCCAAAATTTGACAAATTCTTCATTTTTAGTGTAATAAATAAATAAATAAATAAATAAATAAAAAGATAATTTATAAAAAAAATAATAATAAAATAAACAAAAAACTTATATAAGTATGGAGAAAAGTAATCTATCTTGCCTTTGTAGCATTTATTTGTTGCTTTTTAAAAAAAATATAACTTTCCTTAATTTCAATTATTTAAATCGAAAGCAGACTTAGTAAAGTGGGGGAAATCCATCAACGTTAATTTTATTTTGAAAAGTAACAAAATAGAAATAAACCGAAAAGAAAAATATCATATTCATGGGGGAAGCAATAAAATGACAATTCAGTGGTTATTTTAATAATGAAGACGATTCTCTATTTTTATATGATTGCGATTGATTGGTTCATTTGAGTCACGTGAAACAAATCCTGGCGGATAGTGCAGGATAGTGACGGATAGTAGCAAATATAAAAAGCGCTGCCGTAATGTTATTTCAATGGCTGCCATCTTAAAGCGAAAACTCAAATAACTTTTACCAAACGCAAGAAAATTTAATCTTTCTTCGATCTGTGTAGCTGTTTTGTTTTGGAATTCTTTTTAAGTGTTTTTTTTCTTTCTGATTTTGTATTGCTATCTAGAAGGCTTTGAAAAATAACGTGTCGGCCACATGAGATCGAATGGTTCGGTATAGTGAAAAGTATTTCGAAATAGTTGCCAAATGCTGTGGACATGCATTCTTATTTACCTCCTCTCCAGGAGGTTAGACACAAGGTCAGGTATTTATCTACCTCCCACAAAGTAAAATGTGACACAAGGTCGGAAAGTGGAATTTGATAAGTCAGCACCCTAGAGGAAGAGCACCTGCCTGTGCAGCCCCATCGGCATTCCCCGGTAGGGGCGCCTCAGGCGATTAGCAATACACTAACCCCTTCTCAATGACACCAGTCTGTGGGTTTGTCCTGTGCAGTTCTAGGAGGTCCACCCTCCCAGGCTTTGTCTTCTCATCCTTTGAGAAGGGGTTAGTTTACCGGGGAATGCTGACGGGGCTGCCCAGGCATTTTTTGAGGGTCACAGGTGCTCTTCCTCTAGGGTGCTGACTTATGAAATTCCACTTTCCGACCTTGTGTCACATTTTACTTTGTGGGAGGTAGATAAATACCTGACCTTGTGTCTAACCTCCTGGAGAGGAGGTAAATAAGAATGCATGTCCACAGCATTTGGCAACTACCATTCATACTTTATGATGTCACACTGTTTTTGGCAACTATCATTCAGCCTTCATGCTTTTGGCCATTACCATTTATCCTTTATGACAACATCCATTTTTGAAGAAAAGTGTAGTATCTGTTCTTTTCTGTCCTCGGCCAGTGAACGAGAAATCCTTCTAGACTGAGGCAATTTTAATTTTTATTTAAATCCAGAGTGCTTGTTTTGGGAGGAGCAACCTTGTATCTAACTCTGCCCTCGTGGGGGAAGCCAAAAAATAGGGGCATTCATTTTCAAGTATATATATATATATATATATATATATATATATATATATATATATATATATATATATATATATATATATATATATATATATATTAAGAAGGAATGCAGAAAGCCGGATTGATGAGAAGCTGGAAAGAACAAAAATAAACACTCGAAGGAGAGGTCTTACAACTATCTATTTATTTTATTTTCCATCTCACATTAACAGCAAGTATGGTGTTAGCTGTGTGTGATGTCCGGATTATTAGAAATCATTTGATAGTCCGACTGTGTGGAATTCACTAAGATGGATGCCAAAAAGTAGAAAAAGAAAATCTCTCCTTCGATTGTTTATTTTTGTTCTTTTCAGCTTCTCATCAATCCGGCTCTCTGCATTGCCCTCAGCCTTCTTAATACATTTATTACAATTCCCAGCAATGTTTCAAGCAAACTATCATTCTCTCTTTTATATATATATATATATATATATATATATATATATATATATATATATATATATATATATATAAGATAATAAATAATAATAATAATTCTGTCTACCAAAAAAGAACTTCGCTCTCTATATACTACTGGGAACTAACCCGCAATAATCAATCACCAACAGTGACTTTGAACACTATTAGAAAAACCAGTACCTGCAGTTCCCTGAACTCACCATGTTACCTATGCCTAACTGAAAAACTTGAGATAGTTAGATTTAGTGATAGGAGTAAACTCTTAAACAAAAAACAAGAAACCTCAATTAACTGTAGGCACAATAGATCACACCTTCTCAGTAATTTACATATAACCTCTCAAACCAATATTACCATAGGAAAATAGATTGAAAACCAAAAAACTATAATTTTTTAACCTTAACTGAACCCATCATCCTATAGTATCTACTAAATACCCCAGAATCAATTACCTCCTAAGGCATAAAAATACCAGGGCCGCCATTAGTAAAAGAACTTTACCTATCCACAAACAATAATTAAACAACATAACTATCCATTTATACCATATTTTATACCATGCTTGATATAAGTATTATATTCAACCTTCCATTAAATGAGAATTGTAATCATAATCCATCACTAATTATTATAATCCAAACCATTAACATTATTACCATTAACATTATTACCAATTGCAAAATATTATTATTATTATTATTATTATTATTATTATTATTATTATTATTATTATAAAACATGGAAAAAATGTATGAAAGTTGAATGAAGGATAAGGAATGCATATGATTGAAGGAAGAATAAAACGTAGTTTAAAAGTAACACAAAATATTTATATATTTACAAATTACAGAGCATTAAGTGTTCATTTCAAGAATCCTGTTAGAGAAACGATAAATGTTCATGCCTGTGACTTATGAGTATGTATGTATGTATGTATGTATGTATGTATGTATGTATGTATGTATGTATGTATGTATGTAGTGTAATCATGTGTAGAAGTGTGTGAATGTGCGTGTCACCTTTTGTTCGTGGTTGTACGAATATGTATACGTGAGAGTTGATAATTCGTTTAGGCATTTGTATGTGTGTGTGTCTTTGTTAGCAGTGTGAGGTTGTATGCGTTGAAGAATGACAGGAGTGTAAGCCTTAGTGTATATGTGTGTGTGTGTTTGGTAGTCAGCCAACGTGCTGACACTCCATCGCCCAAAGGCGAAGGGTAGCCGAACTTGTATTCTCTGTTAAACGCCTGAGAGAAGAAGAGGGAAGAGAAAGAGAAAGAGGGAAAGGGGCAGATTTTGTTGTGCTGTCAGCTTTTATATCAATTGACCAGTGGTTTGCCGGACGTTGTTAAACTGTCTCTGGGAGCTGATTTTTATGGCTTCAGTTTGAGCTTTTGTTGTTGAAGTGAATTCGGGTTGGTTTCTGTTTTTTGTGCCCACGCCGTTTGTTGATAAAATAAAGGATATCAATCTGATATCAGTAGTATTATTAGTAGTAGTTTTTTCTACTATTATTATAATTATTATTGTTTGTAGTAGCAGTAGTGGCAGTATAGCCATTATTATTATTATTATTATTATCAATATTATTAACATTATTACTATTATCATTGTTATTATTATTATTAAGTTTTTACTACTATTGTTATTATTATTGATGGGAGCAGTTGCAGTATTACCATTAGTACTGTTGTCATTATTATTATTATTTACTCACTAGGAGTTCTCACACAGGTCATCAGTGATTACTCACAGACAACCGGTGGTATTCCCTGGAGTCTGAGTGACAACAAGTCTCCCCAGATTTCCAGTATTCTCCACCTCTTTTCGATAGCCACCGCAAATAAATTTGCAGTATCACAACAGCCGTTTACCAGTGATTTCTCGCTGGTAAGGACCATTGGTCTTCGCTGGAATTTGGGTGGCAATAAGCCTCCCCAAGGTCCCAGCAGTCTCTGCACTTCCAGTGGAGGTCTGGTTTGTGTTGTCCTTTCTCGGTCTTCTCATCCTCCTTGACCCTATGCAAATATTTTGTGCGGTGTCAGCCTAGGCTGGTATCATTTTTTTTTTTTTTATTTTAAATTAAAAAATTTTTTTTTTTAAATATTTTTTATTTATTTATTTTGGGGGGGGGGGGGGTGAGCTGCAGTGTTGCCAATTTAGCGGGTTTCCCGCTAGATCTGGCGATTTTGATTTGAATCTGGCTAGTAAAATTTGGATCTAGCGGCTAGCGATTTTTTTCTTTAAAATCTGGCAATTTCGTTTGCCACATACACACACGCAATTTCAGATTTCAGTAAAACTATTTTCCGTATTCATTTTCTCATGAGATTATTTCTCAAGCTACCTTCCATACATGATATATGCAAATCTGCAGTAGTTTTACATGTCAATAAAAATGTTAATGTTCTAAAAATAAAATGGTGATCGCGACCGGACAAAAGGCCACCAAAATAATTCAAACACGGACAAAAGCCCACGAACGTAAAAATAAATTAATTTAAAAAAAAAAAACAATTCTAGGACATTTATAACGAGAGCGAACAGAACGAAAATAAATGTGCAACAAATAAATGTTACCAAAGGCAAGATAAGTTACTATTCTACCTACCTGGATAAGTTTATTTGTGTTTTAACTTATTTTAAAGCATATTTTTGTTAAAAACAAACATGGTGTCGACTGTTTAGTTCATACTCAAAAAGAAAATGGCGTCGATAAGATGTCGACGATGATCACGCGGATAATCGCTAAAAATCGAAAATTAAACAAAATACTGGTAGAAACACATCCAATAAATGTCACCAATCGTGCGAAAATGTAATATTCTTCCAGCATTTTGTTTAATTTTCGATTTTTAACATTACAAAAGGTTTGATAAGAGAGATAGGAGGCAGTGAACTTTGAAATGTTTACTTTGCATCCCCATAATTTACCAATAAAAATATTCGACTTACACTCAGAGAACCAATGTTAACTAAATTCTTTTACCTACTAAGTTAGAATGGCCCGGAAATGGGGGATCATTTTATGTTACACGTATATGCAAAACTGATGCATTCTGAAATAATTGTTGTTGTTTTCTTTCCGCGAAAGATAAGTGATATAATACAACGGTTTATTTAACATAAATAAATAACACAACAAAAAAACTAACTTTAATATTCAATAAATTGACTATTAACAGCCCCGTTACACCCACGTCGCGCGCACTTTTTTCGACTTTTGTTAAATTTATTTTTTATTTATTTTTCGTATTACCACCCGGACTTAAGGTTAGTAGTAGGAAGGGTGCGTGTTTTTTTTTGGAGGGGGCGGACAATTATGTAATTTTGGCAAGGTAGGAAAATTAGAAAATTAGGTAAGTATGGAATAAATATCGAAGTAATTCAATCATTAACAAAATATTAAAATGGCTGACTTTCTTATGAAGAACCGAAATGCATTATAATGGATAATCTCGTAATAGGATTTTAATTCAATATTTTTTTTATCAAAATAATAATTGGAAAAATTAATACCAGAACAGTGTTCTTGGAACAAACATAACTCGATTTTATTTGCTTTAAAACAGCAATAAATGTTTTAAAATATTTTTTGCAGTGGGGAGTAGACCCTATTTAAAACTATAGGATAAGGGCCTTTAAAGTGTCAAATAACAATTTAAATAACATTGAAAAAAAGAAAGAAACAAAAGGATGGGTATATTGAGGCCACCGTAACTCTCCAATGTTATCGAGTATTTTTCTCTTTTTTCAGCGGTGACAGAGCAAATTAATCCACTTGTTAATTTGTTGCCCGATTTTTGTGAATTTCTTTTTTTAATTTTTATTTTCTAAATAATATCTTATTTTCAGATTTTTGTGGATGAAAAAAATCATTTTGCAAATATTAATTTGTTTTCTCATTTTTGTGAATATTTTTTATAGCTTTTATATTGAAAATATTAATTAATTTTCCGATTTTTGCGGATTATTTTGCAAATATTAATTTCATTTTTGTGGACAAATATTCTATATTTAGATACGTCATTATTGTGATGTTAGATTTGTAATATATTTCAATTTTTAATGAACACTGTTTGATTTTATGATTTGTTTCTTACAAAACAAAATATACACTCCATTAAACCTCCCACTAACCCTATGGCCAGGTGGCAACAAATTAATATTTATGAAAACAAATTAACTTTTATTTGCAAAATAATCCGCAAAAGTCAGATAACAAATTAATATTTGCAAAATAATTTTTTTAAGTAATAGACAAATTAATATTTGTACAGTGCATATATTTTCGCTGTCATAGCTTTGAAAAACAGACGATAAAATTTGGCAGTCATTTTGATAGGTATATATATATATATATATATATATATATATATATATATATATATATATATAGGATACGAAGTTAAAATCTAGAGTTTTTTTTTAGCGATTTTATTGTTTTCGATCTAGCGGGTTTTGAAAATCTCAGTTGTCAATAATGACGAAAGGTTAAAAATCTAGCGATTTTCTGGCGATTTTGCTTTCTCAATCTAGCGGGTTTTGAAAATCTCAGTTGGCAACACTGGTGAGCTGATGGTGTTTCTTGCTATTTCTGTTCATTGGTTCATTTTTGTGTCGTGTCAGTTGAGGCCGCTGTAATTTATTGGAGGGGAGGGGGAGCTCATTAAGTGATGTTTCTTGCATTTTCTGTTTCTTTGTTTGTGATGTGTTCTTTCGGTTGTTTTGTTTTCTTCCTGTATTAGATTCCGTGTGATCCTTCATAGCTTTGTGACAAAGCATCCGGGGCTTATGGGTATCGGGTATCCTAGTTACGCGCTAGTATGCATCTTAGTGATGATGCTAGACCCTGCATAGAAACAAAGTGGAGATATGGAGCAAGCACATATATTCGATGTGAAATCGGCTATCCAAACAGGGCTGGTTTGGGGCGCCGGGCTGGCTGGAAAAGTCGTGTTGAAAATCGATTTTGTTCAACCCCACACAGGGCCGACGCTTCACAGATGTCAGCTTAGAGATAACGGAAACCCCATTTTATTGGCAGAAGACCCGCGCGAGCTGGACAAGTTAATCATCTAAACTTGTCGGTATAAATTAGAGCAGACGACCTCTGCTCCACAGCGAAAGAAAAAGAATAATTGTTTTATCATCACGCAAAAAAAAACAGAGAGAGAGAAATTCATTTATTGGTGTCGTGGAGGAGGATGCGCCCCCCCCCCCAAACCCCGAGAGAAGAAGAAACACATAGAGAAATATGGTAGAGAAAGGGAGGGTGTGGCAATACACATCTCAATAAAGGAAATTACGTTTTTGGCGAGAAAGAGGAGACAAGAGAACAAAAGAGGCCACCAAGCAAGAAGGTCGCGGTTGGCGGTCGGCCTTCTCGTGCCGAGGATGAAACGCGTCGCCTGAAGTATTCTCACCATCGTTTTTCTTAGATAAGTTAACTTGTGACTAAATAATCATTGTAGACTGATTCACACACACCCAGAGACAACGAAATAGCCTACTGCAAAAGACATTTACCATACGATAGACATTAATTCAACGTTAAATGAATTCTTTTCTTTTTATTGTTATTAATAATTATTCTGTCATACAAAAAGACCCGACCGAGTTGTTGAACATTATTCCTTTCGCTTGTTCTGCTTTGAATAATCTTTTGCTCCCACAGAACCAGTCGATTGCTATCACCCAGTAATTGTTTGCTGATATAAACAGTTTCAACGTGAGAGTTAGACGAGATCGACAAAGTTATCATCGTCATCATCCCGGCCTAGAGGAATTTCGATCAACATATTCTTTTTTATTGCCACTACGGCGATCGGCTGAAGAGTGTTCACCGTCTGGCAAGATCTGTGACACGAGTGGGGTTCACAGCTTATGCGGTTTAGTTTCCGCATTTAATGATTTTTCTTAAGATTGTAGCTGTTTTGATCATTGCTGTCCTTTGTATAGTTCCAATGATCTCTTTGATTCCAATTTCTCCCAGTCTTTTTTCCAGGTTTTTGGTGATTGTTCCTAGTGCTCCTACGATTATTGGTATTATACTGACTTTCTTCATGCTCCATATTCCTTTCAGTTCTCTTGCTAGTTCTGTGTACTTGCTTCGTTTTTCCATTTCTTTGATTTTCACTGTGTTGTCTGTTGGAACGGCAAAGTCTACGATTTTGCAAGTTTGTTCCTTCTTGTTGATTATTATAACATCCGGTCTCCTTGCTTGTATGAGTTTGTCTGTTTGTATATCCATATCCCAGATGATTTTGTGTTTTTCGTTTTCCAGTACTGTTTCTGGCTTATGTTTGTACCATTTGTCTGTGTATTCGAAATTCAATTGTTTGCACAGTTCCCGGTGTACTGCTTTCCCCACACAGTCATGTCTGTTCTTATATTCGTTTTGGGCTAGTTTGCTACATTCACTTATTATACGATTTACTGTTTCGTCTCTTTGTCCACAGAGTCTGCATTTACTGTTTTCCTGGGTTTTGTCTATTTTAGCTTTAATGTAGTTTGTCCTAATTGCATTGTTCTGTGCAGCCATCAGTAAAGATTCCGTTTCTCTGTTCAAGTGTCCTTTTCTTAGCCATGCCCAGCTATTTTCGTTGGTTTCTTCTCTTGTCAGTCTTCTGAAGTATCCGTGTAGTTTTTTTTCTTCACACTTTTCTTTTCTTGCCATTTTGTTTCTGGTTTCGGTGCTTCCCGAGTTGTTCTTTGGAACGGTATCTCTTGCTGCAGTGATAAGGATTTCCCTGTGTTGAGTTATGTATTTTTCCAGCTCTTTTTTTAAGTCTTCCATACAATCTTCTATACTTACTAGTCCTCTTCCCCCTTTCGTTTCTTTTCATGTAGAGTCTGTCTGTATCGTCTTTTGGATGTAGTGCATTGTGCATGGTCATTAATTTTCTAGTCCTGGCAGAGATAGGTTACTTTGGAAATCAATTTCTAAAAGTCGTTCGACACATGCCAGCATGTAAAACGGGCGTTAAGATGATGATGATGATGATGATGATGATGATGATGATGATGATGATGATGATGATGATTTAAAATCTCTTGTTTTAATCAATGTCATGTCAACTTTAAAAGAAATCTCACAGAATATATAATCTGAATATACAGATCAAATTCTTTTAAATATTTAATCAGATAGACACCAAAAATGTCCTTATAGATTCATTTTTTACCATTATTTCTGAATTAATCAGTTTATTCTTAAAATATGATATGGGTCTTAAAGACAGGCTTAGATCTGATGACATGAGAGGAAGATTAAATCTAGACAGTATAGGAAGATGTGTGCAGAAGAGCACTGCTAAGAACCATACCTCAGCCCAACATAAACAAGTCCACTGTCGGACAAGCTATTTTTAACATGATTAGGCAATTTGTTCCAAAATATATTACTCTATTTAAGAAAAATCAAAAATAAATCTAAATTTAGTTTCCTGAAATATTTCTTGTCAATTACCAATCTGAAGGGAGTTATTAAAATAGAAAGTGTACCATATTTAGAAATACCATTAATTATTTTTAAGGCCTCAATTAAGTCATTCCTCATTCTTCTCTAGTAAAGTATTATGGAACTCCTTTCAGAAGGCTAGACACAAGTGGCTTACAAAAAATGCCTGAGCAGCCCCATCAGCATTCTCATGTAGTGCCTCCTCAAGCGATTAGCAATAAATTAACCCCTTCTAAAAAAAAAAGAAGGTAAATCCTGGGAGGGTGGACCTTCTAGGACTGCACAGAACCATACCTCAGTTCAACAGAAACAAGGTTACTGTTGGACTGGTATGAACAACACCTACTCCAGCTGTGAAAGCTAGTAAAGTAGTTAAACCTGAGGATTCCAACCTATTTATATACTCAAAATCCTTTAATACTTTTATTAATTTAATCACTTTTCTTTGTACACTGTCCAATTTTAATATTATATCTCCATTCCGATGCTTAGCGACTGGTGCCCAGGATTGAGTACAATATTCTGTACTAGCTGTATTGTGAGGCGGGAAGTTGCCAGCCGAGCAGAGATCACAAAGACTACCAGTGATGAACGCCATCTCCTTCATGGATGTGAACCAATGATCCAACAACTGAAGTTAAGGAGAAGCTTCCTCAGCCATGTTGAACCCCTAACAACATCTCAGGAAGAGACCAGACTCCAGCTGTGGACCAGACTGCTAGAAAATGTCCCCCTTCCTACTGACACGGGAATATTCCCTTCTGAGGCCCTCTCTCCCGGTTCAGAAGCAACCTGGTTCCAATGGAAAACACTCAACCACCTGAGAATGGGAATGGAGCAATCAAAAGTTGCTATGACTAGATATAGGTTACAAAACTGACCCAACCATCTGTGAATGTGGGAAGGAGGACAATACGATGCAACACTGCTTTGTCTCCCCTTTACTACCAAACCGGTGCAGCTTGAAATATCTTTCAGAGTACAACAATAATGCAAAGGACTGCGTAAAAAGTGGGAAACTGTCGTATGACCACATGACACTTCAGAGACATGCAAAGAAGAAGTTGTTGCATTTGTCCGTCAGTGCTCAGGCTGAGATATATTACCAGCTGGCTGTTTCTTTTTAAATGGGATTTTTTAATTCGTTTTAGATTTTTCTTATTTTATTTTTGATTTCAGCAAATATTCGATTAATAGTAAAAAAAAAAAATTAAATGTGTATTTATCAAAGTTACATATAAGAAACACACACATACACAGCCGACAAGTAAAGATGTGATCCTGTGTTCTCTGCCAGGTTGGTGGTGGAGAATCGACAAACTCCAGGAAAAGGTTATTTCGCCTTGTCAATATATATTAAACCTCATGTATAAAAGATGTTCTGTTCCATTGATCCTGTGAATAAACATATATATATATATATATATATATATATATATATATATATATATATATATATATATATATATCCTTTTAGTTGATGTATCTCCTTTATTCTGTGAACATACAACAGCTAAAATTGGTGACTCCGACGTGATTTAAAAGACGCAACCTTCTTTAAAAAAAACACACACATTTTTCCTTCTTCCCAGCAGACTACATATCTCTTTAAAATTATGTTATGGCAACCTGCGAATCGGTCTAGAGGTTATTCTTTCAACATTCGGCCTGCCAGAAGAAACACAATGTTACAATCGCAAAGGTCTACATCGTAACATTACGGCAGGTGCATTTTAACATGGGTTTTTATTCATTCCTTGCATGTCATTTTCATTGCAATTTGTTTGAAATTTTTGTCAGGGAATTCAGACAGACTAATAAGGAATAGCAATTAAAAATTGTTGATTCTGTTATAAAATACATTTTCCATTGCTAATAAATTGCGATTAAAGTAAGATTTGTTGCAATTTTCAGAATTGTAATGTTAATGATGTATTTTCTTTCCCGCCCAATTTTTAAATATTCCCATGTGGCAGGCATCTTGCCCTTGCATTGTTGGCTCTTAATGGCTAACTCACGTCTAAGTTAACTGCTTTTAAATAACTATAATTGTAATTCATCCTATATAGTATAGACTTCAGTTGTAAGGATTATTGTTCTGCATTGGCGTTATTTTCACATATTCTTACCTAATATGTATGCTATCTTAAATTTAGCCATTTTTCACTGCCCATGTGCACATTTTTCGTAATTCAATTAATTCAATATTTTTTTCTAATACTACTTCTTGCCTTATCTCAACATGTGATGTATCCCATACAGGTTACATTTTTTGCCACATATTTGAAGTTGGGGACTATATTTTCACACATTTTCCAGATTTAGGCACATTTCGTTGTCCATGGCAGAGCGAAATCGTTAAGACAGGGAAGTTTCCTCTACAGTGCACACCATTTACATCCACTTCTTATGTGCAACAATGCATTAATCACAAGCACTTACTTGCAACAGTGCATATACACATGCATTTCCTGCGCACGACAGTAGATATCAACATCTACTCCTCTATGCATGTAACAGCACACACTGACTTGTGCTCCATGCTTGTTACAGTGTATAATCACACAGACTACTGAGTTCAACATCAGGTTGTAACCGGTTTTCAGTACCCATGTATAGTCAAGTTGCATGATCCTTGGACGTGGTAGAAAAGCTTCTGAACAGCTTAATATTATTATTAGCCCTGTATTCGTTATTGCTTCTGTGGCTGACCCAACGAACTTGAATATTGAGATAAACAAACGTGCTCATTCTATTATGCATTAAAATGATGAAAGGGAGAGAAGAAAGTAATCATGGTAGAGAAAAAACGGGACACATTTGAATTGCAGTTTATAAACATAAAATAAGAAATAAGACACTTGTAAGAATTAACAAAAGGCGATATTTGCAAACATAACAAGTGTTTATTAAATCAAAAAGACCAAATAAAAGTTCTGCTCCGCTCTGGGGAGTTTTTGATAGAGTTGATCAGTCAAGAGTTATAAAAATTGGCAAATAATGAAAGTTCAAATCAGGACGAATTAAAAATAAGTAATTTGTTTTGTTTTTTGTTTTCATAGGGCACATACTTTTTTATGGAGCCTGTTTTTGTGTGTTAATTGGCACACTGAGTGGAAGATATTTTCACGGGATTTTAGATCCTGAAGTCCGTTCCTTCACGGATAGTTTTGTTAATGCGGCGAGCTTAGGTAATGTCATAAACCTTGTCGGGTGGGGTTTTCCCCAAGATGTCCAATAGACAGTGGTAAGACACTCGCTGTATTTTTTTTTTCAGTTGACAAAAATTGAATTTCATTCTTCCTTGTATACGGGGATATATTCTCTCGATTTGAAGTGTTGGGTCGGCACAAAATCTTGATATGACTTCACCCCTTCGCTCCTAGAATCTGACTGTGTCGTCTTTTGTGGATAGTTTTTATTGTGTGGAGTTTTCGGCTACATGAACGATATTATCACAGAATTTTAAATTCTGAGTCCGTCCCTTGGCGGATGGTTTTTAGTGTTGAGTTTACGGCTATATGAAAGATATTGTCACAAAATTTTAGATTCTGATGTCCGTCTTTCACAGATAGTTTTTAAGTGGAGAGATATATGTAATCTCGTATCCAGAAAAGAAATTGTTGACATCGTCTATGTGTGTAACAGTGTTGGCCAGCCCCACGGAGGGGGTGGGGGCCCAAGATACTGCACTAGTATGAGTTGACCGTGAGCCTATGAAGATCGATGGTAAAATTACCGCACTAGTACAAATACAGAGAAAGAAAACCTTAAAAATCTCTAGACGAAACTGAACAGCTAGGGATGAGAAAAAGAAAACCGGATTATTTTTTTTTATGGCTTACAAAAGATAGGATAAAAACGAATTAACTTCTCAAAGTCGATATGAGAATGACCACGGAGGGGAGGTTCTTGACAGATGAACTCCGTGAGGGACTTATAGTGACAGTCGAGTGTTAAATCTAGAATCGGATTAATTGGTTTTAAGTGATCGTCCGAGAAAGATGGCCGCTGGTTAATTAACCTGCGGGACAGTCTTGATATTTCTCACCTATTGTCGAAATCGGACTCCCTACGGAGGGGTGAAGTTATTGCCCCCCCCCCCCAAAAAAAAATACTAGTATGAATTGAGTTATGTTTGAGTGGCAGAAATAAATGGCCATAAAAGAGTTTGGTAGCTGTTGACGAAATTGCTTTTAGGGACCTGTGGAGAATGTAGATACAAATCCTTTCTCGGAGTGCCAAATTATAATTAGGTAGGGGCGGGGTATGTTCCGATAAAAGCCAAGCGAAGAACAGCTACAGTCAGAGAGTCAGGGATGTCAGTCAGTCAGTTACAAGAGTCAGTGACGAAAGGACTCGCTCTGTACTTTCCCCACCGAACCCGACATATCAGTTTGTGTATATGTTCTTTTCTCGTCCCAAACTTAAAACAGATTTTCGCTGACAACGATCAGAATTGTTAGCGCCCGTCAATCCGACTAACACACGCAGTTAAACTTTGATATTATCGAACGGCCTGGCTTTGTAAACAAACCAGTGTACATTATTTTTAATTATTTTTTATTAAATAATTCTTCTTCTAAGAAAACCAAACCTTCAAAGTCGTTACGGACTTAATTCTTTCCATTCAACTGTTCTGCATGAAATGACCTTTCTCTTCACAGCGAGACAAAGTTGCTGACCCAACCCGGTTGATTGCTCACTGATCTAAATAAACACGACGTGGGAGTGAGTAGTCGCTTGACCAGGCATTTCAACATCGGCAGCCTTCATCAGAACGGCAACTTTTCCCGAGCAGTACCAGGTGACCTACCGAACCAGGAACGGCCGAACTGGTGACGCCATGAAAGCTGGAGGACAGGGAGGTACATGTGGCCAACTTTGTCGGATTGGGTTTTTCCTTGTGAATCCCCCTTTTTTGTTTTTTGTATGCGGGGATATCTTATTTCGATTTTTCCTTAGTCAGCATCAAATCTTGGAAACGTCATTGGTCCCCTGTGCGGGGATATATGTTTGCAATTGACTGCTCTTTGAGCCTCAAATCTAGACACATCAATTCTCCATCACTGCCAAAATCCGTCCTCTTTATGCGGGTATATATTGTTGACAATTTGTCTGCCACCCCCCCCCCCCGCCCCGACACGTCTTGACTACACCACTGTCGCCAACCAACTCTCCCTGTTTCCGTTTGCCGCCCCCCCCCCCTCCGCTCTTCTTTAGGGCTTTTCGATCGCCTAGCAACAGGCTTTTCTGCAATCTAATTGGTTGACCCTCGCGTCCAACTGTCTAGATTACATCCGGTAATGTGTGTTCGCTTTGGCGAATTAAACCAAAGTTTTTTGTTAATGTAGGGGAACATGTGCCAACAAGTCCCCTACTCTCCTTTTTATGCTTTATGTGGCAAAATATGTGGATATAACATTATCATAGCTAGCACCTCACCTGAGGAAGATTTAAAATATCTCCGCATTATTTTTGAGCGTTTGCAGCATAACCATGTTGGGATGGACCTTGTTGAATGCACTTTTTCTGGCAAAAGACTTGTTTTCTTTGGACATATAATAAACTGTGCAGAAACAGGTTTCCTGGGAAAGTCTAAGCTCTTATCGAACTATATCCTCCAACTCCACTACGTTAATTGCGACACTTTGTTGAACTATATCCGAACATTTACATTTTCTGAAGCAATTGACTACAATTTTGCACATGCATGTGTAAAATTCTCCTTTTGAAGGAACCTTGTTCTATTTTTGAAAACATTTATAATTCTTTCACTTTTCAGCAAATGAACATTTGCATTTTTATGCAATAGAACATTTTTCACCTTTGCACAAATGAATATTTTTCTCTTTTCCCTCCAGATTGTTATATGTTTGCTTCCTTTTCAAGCAGCATAACACAGACATTCCTGTTCAAGTTTATCAATCACATAATTTTTTTTTTCATTTTTATGTTCTTTCAATTGTATTCTCATGTGATGCTACTATTAATAAAGTTTATCTGTTTTATTGGCTAAAAGCCTAAGCAGGGGGTATTGTAGCAGTCACATGATTGACCGGAAATGCGCTCTTCACTAGGCAGATCACGTGATCAGCAGAAACCCTCAGTTTGTGACTCACAGCCGACAAGTAATGATGTGATCCTGTGTTCTCTGCCAGGCTGATGGCTGAAAATCGACGACGGTTATTTCACCTTGCCAATATATATTCAACCTCATGTATAAAAGATGTTCTGTTCCATTGTTCCTGCAAATAAAATTATATATATATATATATATATATATATATATATATATATATATATATATATATATATATATATATATATATATATATCCCTTTAGTTGATGTATCTCCTTATAGGCGAGAAACATGCACAGACATAATATCTTGTTTGATAGTTTTTGTTATGATGTCCCTTTTTAGGGTTCCATTTTTTGGGAGAAGATTTTTGAGAGAGACAAGTTTTAGAGAGAAACATTTTAAAGAAAACAGTTTTAGATAATACTCAAATGTGAGAGAGCGAGAGGATTATTATATGATTAACACAAACAAATTAAGGAGTACAAAAGCATAAATTCATAAAAGAGATATTTTATATATGTTTAAAATGGAAGTTTACATAGATAGTAAAACATAGAATGTGTGTTCATATTTTGAGAGTCTTTGCTTCTGCAAGGTGATTCATTAACTGAGATATAAAGAAAGTCTGAGTCAATAATTTAAGGGCTGTGAATTATCCACGGGTCTGAAAAATCGTAATCAAAACTTTCCCACCCAATTGTAAAATTTTCATTTTATTGAAAGTTGTTAATAAGAATCAATGTTCATTTGTTTTCATTGTAGAAAGTCCATTGAAAAATGTTAGAAGTATTAAAATGAAGATTCAATAAGCTTATACATTTGTTTTCGATGAGCAGACGACAGGGTGAAAGAGTTAATGCATTGTGTGTGCGTTAGTGTCAGAGTGAGTATGCTTATGACGTTATGTGTGTGAGTGAGTTGAGAAAAGCATTCTTAGCTTTCCCAATCGCTTGACAGAGGGGCGAGGGAAACTAGCGAAATGATGATGTTAGATCTGTAGTGGACTTTGGCTCAAACTGTTTGTTTAAGGAAACATCTGGCTTTTTATTTACTTGGAGTGGATCAAACAGAAAATTTGATAAATTCAGAGAAATGCATGTGATTGGATTATAACATTTTTTTTTTTTTTATTAATTCGGGCGAGTGCATACATCAAGCCATGTGTGCAGAAACAGGTTTAAACATTTTCATTTTAGACACCGAAAGGTTAACTTCGTCTCTATGGCAGCACAATAAAAGAGGTGCCAGATTATTGTATACTGGCTACTTATAGGTGATAAAGATCGGCTTATGCTAATTCCTGCATTACCACATTACATCTGGAATCTTATAGGTTTCACACCCTGGCTATTTCTCTATTCTCTGCCCCTCTCTATAATGTTATGTGTATTCCCCATTATGGGGGACCTTTATCTGGTCCGTTTATATTTGGAGTCTGATGCGTCTTTTCAGAAAAACGCTGATCATCTTACGCCATGTTTTCGTGCTCACGTATATTATCATTTAAAGTATCACCACTATCTTCACTTAAGGTCTCTTCATATTTTTGACTAGATCTTAATTGGTCTTCAGGAGCAACAATGTTATTGCCATTTCTGCATATCAATGCCATGTTGTGTCCTTTTTGCATCATGAAATCCGCTTTTTCAGGTTCAGCTCCTCTGTTTCTCTTCAAAGTGTAGTATCTGTTCCGATGGATACTGCAGCCATAGACTGGTATTGTCTTGGCCTTCGGGGCTTGATTTACGCCGGTCTATGGGTCTGTCCTGTGCAGTTCTAGGAGGTCCACCCTCCCAGGCTTCGCCTCCCCTCTTTGGGGAGGAGTAAGTTTATTGCTTACTGCCTGAGGCGTCCCTACCGGGGAATGCCGACGGGGCTGCGCAGGCAATTTTTAAGCCCCACTTTCCCAACCCGACCTTGGGTCACATCTTACTTGTGGGAGTAAGATAAAAACTGGTCTTGTGCCTAACTCCTGGAGAGGAGTAAATCAATTCTCTGTTTCTCTTATACCATGTTTTTATTAGTTGAATAAGACATGGTTTATGGGGATCTTATCTGTCAACTCATTAATGCAGATGGGCTTTCTAATCTATCTGTATATGGTATTGTTCTCTAACTAAATAATAACCTGGGTACGAAAGTTTCAATCTTCTCTTGATGAGAAGAATATGTTTTCAATCCCATTTTTATTGTTTGTACGATTCATTCTGCAATGCCATTTGATTGTGAATAGTATCGAGGTTGGAATATATGGGATACACCCAATATTCCTTAGCTATAAACATAAACTTTTCATCACAAAATTCGAGAACATTGTCAGACACTAATGGGTTTGGTGCACACTTTCTAACGACTACTATTCACATTTGTTTTACTGTACTAGTTTTTCTATCTTTTATTTGAAAAACTTCAGGCCAGGCTGAAAAATTGTAGACCAATATCAAACATAATCTAACTCTGCTAACTTGTACATGATCCATATGAACTCTAGACCATGGTTCTGTTGTAAAGGCTGTTCCTATCAGTCGGCTGTTAAGACCAACTCTTATGTATTATGTTTGAGTCACAAAAACCGTCACACGAAAGGAAATAACAAAACCTTTTTTATAACAACAACGAAAAGGGTTTATTCAATAAAGTTACTTATGAGTTGGATCTGGGTCCCTTGGTGACTGCGGTTCGACGTGATTTTTGTGGTTGGTACATGGTGAGAGGGGTAAGGGTGTGTTGCATAGGTGTGGTGGTCGAGGGGCCAGTTGTCTGATATGTGCGCGGTGGATCCAGGCTGTATCACCCTTTTCATCTTGCACCTGGCACATCACATCATTTGACTTTGTGACCGTGAAATTCCCCACCCAAGGTAGATGAGATGCTCGGGCCGGTCCTGATTGTGGCCGATGAAGTAAGACCCTGTCACCCACTTGTATTGAGTCTTTGCAAGTAGGATTATGCGCATTCCTCTCAAGTTTGTGGTCAGCCTCGTCGTTGGCCAGAGTGACATGGTGGTGAACCTGCCTCAGCAGGGCATTGATCTCCATGCCATATGCCCCCGGATCGTCGCTTCTGATTTGTTTATTGTGAAGCATAGGCAAACCAATGTTGGGATGACGACCAGTGATTGCGTAATGGGGGGAGACACCGGTGGCACTATTGACCGTGGCGTTCATGGACGAGACCACAGATCCCAGGACGTCAGTCCACTCGCAATTTCTGTCCTCGCATAGCATATATAGCGCGTTTTTCATCGTTCGATGTTGTCGCTCGATGTTGCCTGAGCTCTGTGGTCTCCACGGACAGTGGAGTTCCTGCGTGATAGCCAACTGGTCGCAGAATCGTCTGTACACTTCTCCCGTGAAGTGTGTGCCACGGTCAGATGAAACAATCCGTGGAATCTCCCTGTGTCGAAGGAAGAATTGATACAACCCATGGGCTGCGTCAATGGCACGGTCCCTTGCGCATGGTATGGCCGTGAAGTACCGACTAAAGCTGTCCCAAATTGTCAGGATGTAACGTTTTCCTTTCGAGTTTGGCATTGTCACAAAGTCTATGAAGACCAACTCAAATGGTTTCTTTCCGCGTTTGCAGTGACCCATGGGCCAGTGGGTGCGTTTGCCATAGTTCCCTTTGCATTTTGCGCATGTTACGCAAGAGTCAACGTAGGCCTTGATGTCGCGGTTCTTGAACTCCCACCAATAACTGGACATGAGTTCTTGCATGCGCGTGATGCCCGAGTGATTGGTGCCTTCATGTGCTTGCGAGAGGTATCTGGCACGAAGTTTATACGGCACAACCAGTTTGGGGGAGTTGTTGCTGTCCCGAATCATCAAAACGGAGGTGCCTGGCTCCAGAAAAAATTGTTGGAAGTGTCTATTGAAGAGCGTAGCACGGTGATCGTCGGGATCAATATGTGGTTTATCCGGTGAGGGTGACTGGAGGGCACTGATGATCTTCGCTAATGTTTCATCCTTCTGTTGTTCTTCTGCAATGCCCAAGTGATTGCAGATTCTCTCTGTAGGGATGGAGGATGACGAATGATATGCAAAGAACGCATTGCTGATGTGTTCTTGTGCACGGGTGCCTTGTGGTGAGTGAGTCTTAGGAATCAACCGTAAACCGTTAAGTTCGCTGAGGCACCAAGACGGTATATACATGCATAAAACTGACCCACTTAGCTCGAAAGTCTGGCCTGCTGGGGTCGGGTCATACGGAGTTTTGGCCTTTTTCTGCCCGCAACCCCTACTGAGCATGTCAGCCCAAATGTTCGATTCGCCCTCGATGTATTCGAGAACAAAATCGTAGCATGAAATTTCTTCTTGCCATCTCCGTATTTTGGCATTATTAAATACCCGCTGATCCAGATACGTCAATGACCTGTGGTCGGTGAAAAGAACAAAGGGGCGGTTTCGGAGAAAATAATCAAACTTAATTATCGCCCACTTGATAGCGTAGGCCTCCCGTTCCGTCGTGGACCAGTTCTGTTCCGTGGGGTTGAATGCATGTGAAGCAACAGCTATGATATTCTTCTTCCCGTTGTCAGCTTCTTGCATTAGGATCGCACCACATGCGACATCGCTAGCGTCGGTGGTGAGTGTGAACAGCTTTGAAAAATCCGGGAATGAAATGATTGGTGGAGAGGCAAGCCGTTCTTTGATTCTTCTGAAGGCTTTGTCGGCACTCTCAGTCCAGAGAAAAGGTTTATTGGCCCTGTTGAGGTCATGAATAGGAGACATGAGTTTTGAAAATGTGTCCAATCGGATTTGTTCCTGCAAGCGCGTTTCAAGGAATTGCCTAATCCATACCAAACGCCCGATAAGGCTTTGTAGTTCCTTTTTCGAAGTTGGGGGCTTCATTTCTCGGATAGCCCGAACGTATTCAGGATCAGGCTTGAAACCGTCACTGGTTATAATGCGTCCGAGGAATTTTGCCTCAGGTGCAAGAAATGAGCATTTTTCCGGGTTTAGCTTGAGACCAAAATTCCGGAGGGCGGTAAAAAGCTGTTCCAGAGCGAATATGTATTCATTGAATGTTCTTGCGTGTACCAAGTTGTCGTCGATGTACGACGAGATGTTATCGCGTGAACTGACTGTGGCTAAAGCTTCCGCTACGCAACGTGAAAAGATCTGTCCGGCAGAGGTAAGACCGAAGGCCAGGCGAGTGTACTGGTAGCACTGGTCCTTCCATGTAAACGCGGTTTTGTGACGGTCCTGCTGGTCGATTTCGATTTGCCAGTAGCCGCTGCGAAGATCCAGAGAAGCAAAGTAGGTGTTTCCCCTGCCGATCTTGTTAAATAGATGGTCTATCCTCGGTATTGGGTAAGGGTCCAGATCGACTAAGACCTTGTTCAGTGTTCTCTTGAAATTAGCCACTACGCGAACTGAACCGTTTTTCTTGCGCACAGCGAACACTGGGCTGTTAAAGCCCCTGGGGTCACTGCATTTTTCGATAACGCCTTCATTCGCCATGCATCTGATTTCGTTATCGACATCGGCTTCCAAGGCCTGGGCGATCGGGTGTTGCTTCTGACTGCGGGATTGGCCGTTGGTCGGTATCCGGATGGGTCGGATGAACGTCCCTGGTTTGTTGTCATTCGAGCCGACGATGTCAGCGAATTTGATAAGAAGGTTCGCCGTATCCTCCAATTCGTCCCGGTTTGGGTGATTCAGCAGCGATAGCCCAGTGTTCTGCTTCAGCCAAGTTAATTTATCTTCCAGTGTCTGGGCGTTGGGTTGAGGTTCCGACTTGAGACTCTGGAATACAGCAGTTTGGGGTTCACATGCAGGAACGTGGGTCGACGATGTCGGCGGCGCGATGGTCGCGGCGTGTGATAAGGAACCTGAGGGAAATGTGCGCCTGAATTTTACCGTGGAATTTTGGTTGTCAATTATATATGAGCTGAGCGTGCTGTGACGCAGGATATTCTGGCCGATCAGGATTGGTGTGTTTTGGGTTGTAACAAGCACGTTCACTTTTTTGAACGTGGGGGAATTGTGGTTGCCAATCGTGACGTCACATGTCAGTTCACCCAGGGCGGCTATGCTCCCATTGATACCCTTCACCCGAATATCAGTGCGGGTCATATATTTTTCAGCTTCCTTGGGAAGCTGGGACAGCGGTATGATGCACGTGGAGCATCCTGAGTCTAACATCGCGATGCCGGAGAAGTACACACCGTCAATATTGAATGAGGATTGGACGAGCGGTGAATGGTGGTTAGGTCCTTGAAAATTGAAGACGTGATGGCTGATGTGAGGGTCGGGCGAACGAAGCATCACATCTCGTCCTGCCCGAACGGAAAATCCTGTGTTATGAATGTCTGGTCATCATCCATTGCAGCGATATGAGCCTGTGCTTGGGTGCGAGGCGGGTGGCGGAATGGGCAATTGTGCCCGCGAAAGCAGGGTCGACCCCCGAGGTAATTACGGCATAACGGGGTCTGTGAATTGTACTGGCGACCTTTGCGACCTCGCGGACGGTCTTGCTTCGGATGTTGGTTGACGGGGCCTCTCTGGTGCCTACTGAGTTGGGGTGACAGGGTCGTTCTGAGTGACGCCTCATCCTGGTAAGACTGCTGTGATTTCTGTGTATAGTAGGCTTCTTGTGGCGAGGAGACGTCAGATTTTACACCACGATCGATGTATCGCTGGGCCTCGCAAGCTATGCCGATCGCATTGTAATGATTGTCCATCGTCTTTACTAGGTGAGTGTAAATATTTGGAGTCCAGGTTTTCACCTTTTCGCTCATCAGCATCGCGCCTATTATGAAAACCAGACCGTCCACTGTCAGGTCTGTCTTTTTATCCTTTTTGAATTTCGTTTTAATGTGGACGGCAACATCTCTCAAAGTGTTCTCCAGGCGAGATGCGAAGTCTGGTAATTTTTCGCCGTCTATTCGCTCCAAGTCCCAGGCTCGGCTAAGGTGCTGGAAGCTCGTCATCTGGCTGCCGTGGGCCGCTTGCAAGTACTCCTTTAGTTCCTCAAAAGTGGACGAGTCTGACTTTGAATCCACCATCTGCTGAAAGATACCCTGGTCAAGTAAATCTTTCGCGGATTTGACGAACTCGCCTTCTAGGCTGGGATATCTCTCCAATTCCGGTGCGACGTGGATGGTATAAGCTTTGTTCAGCGCCGTGATGAATTGGTTCACGTCATTTCCCGGGCGGAATAATTTCTGCTGTTTGAGAAAGTCCCGGATAGCCTGTTGACGTATAACTACGCTATACTCGTTCTCCTTCTGATTCGTACGGGTTGCTGTCGAAGGAGTCAGCCTTAAAGCCGCCAGCATGTCGTCTAAGTCGGTTTGAACCTCTTGAATTACACGTTCGGATGGCTGCTCCGCCCCTGTCTTCAAATTGAACAATAGTGTTCTCTGCTCTCTAATGAGGGTGAAAAGTTCGTCCCGTGTGAAGTTCGTGTAGTTCTCCATATTTAACTTGCTGTACGCTTCTGACACCAGTGTGATAGACAAGCGTATGGTTGCAAGGAAACACGGACAACTTGAATAGTATTAATCAAATATATTTATTTTACCCCAAAGCAAAGATCGTTCTTTTTATTCTTAATTCCTTGATGACGACGGCGACGGCGACGGTTAAGTTGTTTATCTTAATTCTTGATGACGGCGGCGACGGCGACGGTTAAGTTGTTATCTTAATTCTTGATGACGGCGGCGACGGCGACGGAGTGACCTTTTTTCTACGTGTTTACTCGTTGGTCGCTAGCTGGGGAAAAGCTGGCGGCTACCTCCAACTAGCGCCAAGCCCCTTTCCTTGTTTTCCTTTTTGTAGCTCTCCGGAAACGGTGAACGCTCAGCATGTCGCTGTCCAACATTAGTTCCGGATAGAGTGAGATCTGTTATATAACAGGTGGAAAAAAGTTGGACAGTGTCCGAGTGAGGAAGAGGAAAATATGAAGTTCCTTGGACTGTCGAAAGTCTGGGAAGTTATCTTCAGGCAAAGATAGTAGTTGCTGAAGCGTCCAATGGACAGGAACAGGAGAGAGAATATAGACATGTTTTCCTCGTTGCTTGCAGGTGTCTCTCTGCTGATTCTCAAAGGGGGTGAAGTAGTTCTTCAGGGGACAGATGATATAAATGCTCCCTGCAAGCTGATTGGTCAATGTGTGATCAAATTGCATAATCGGGACATTTCTCCGAGAGAGAAAATAGGTCATTATTTATGACTGCTACACTGTTTCCTTAGGCCATGTGTGTAATTTATTCTGGCAAAAATTCTTTATTTTTGCACATTTAAGTCATTTGTATATGTAATTTTTCACATTGCGAGTATATTTGGGCGACCAAGCTTCAAGTTTTAAACGTCTCTGTGTAGCAATTGTTCCACAATGTACATCATCGTGCCCACTTTTTATTATCTCTTTTCTCCATATTCTATTTACCAAATCTCCATTACAAATTATCCCTTTTTCTATGGATAGTTCGTGTCTCGTTTTATTGTATGACCTTTCTGCTCTTGAACAATTACCTACTTATAGTTCTTTATTCTAGACACAATTTGATTAAGGACTGCTTCTTGTAATGTTTCATGAGTTAAACGTTAGTTTCTACACAATGCAAAAATTCATCTTTGATACTTTCCAGCACTTTGTAATTTTGCCCCTTTTTAAACTGAAGCCTTGACAAGGCATTCACGTCTGGTATGATATTTACTTTTACCTATTAATTATCAAAATCAAAAGCAATTAGCTTTATAGCCTATTTTAATATTCTGGATGACGTAACTTTTGACAATTCTTTCCTAGGATTGAAAATACATTCTAAGCAAGAATTTCTTTCCTAATCAAAATTGTCTTGCTTTGATCACACTCCATATGATTGCCAATGCTTCCTTTTCTATATTAGAATAGTTCGTTTCAGCCAACGTTAATGTCCTTGAAAGATATTGAATGGATGTCCGTCCTTGGATAAAATTGCAGATACATAATAATTACTAGCATCTGTAGTCATGTTATTTTGAGTGACCAAAACGTTTACCATCCGGATTTTGAGAGAGCTTCTTTGAATTTAATAAAGGTTGCCTGGTGTGTATTAGTCCAAATAAATTCTGTGTTCTTTTTTCACAAGTCAGAAAATGCTTGAATTCTGTCAAAATATCTTAGTATGGATTTTGTTATAGAAATTAGCTAACCCGAGAAATGATTCTCATTCTTATTTTATTGTTAGAAGAGTTATCAAATATTTTCTATATTAAATTTGGATCCGGCAAGCTACCAGCTTTTGAAATTTGGTATCCCAAGAGTAATACATTGAATGGAACTTATACCTTAATGTCGATAAATGCTGCCATATTGCAGTGGGATCTCCTTCTGACTTACTCTCGGCAGTGACATGGCTCTCCTCAAGGAGACGAACAAGACAAAAGATCTTGGCCTTCTGGTCGACTCGTCCTTCAAGCCATCTAAACATTGCATTCAGGTTGCAAACAAAGCAAGGAGCACTCTATTTCTCATTCGATGTTCTTTCTGCAAGCTCACTCCTGAAATATTTCTTCCACTTTATGTCTCTCTCGTCAGACCACTGTTAGAGTATGGTGTTCAGGCCTCTGCTCCATATCTAATACGTGATATTCAGCATCTAGAAAGAGTTCAAAAACTGGCTACTGCAATGGTGCAGGGTCTATGGGATCTGCCCTATGAAAGCCGACTCAAGAAACTTAACCTTTTCTTGAGCGCCGACAATTACGCTGTGATCTCATTTTGGCCTACAATCTCCTCAATGGTCATTACGATATACCTCAGGACACTCTTGAATAAGAAAACGGTTTATGTGGACAACACAAGAAACTATTTCACCGCTGATTTCGATTGAACCGGAGAAAGACCACCTTCTCAATCAGGATCCCTAGACCTTTGAATAGTCTCCCAAGAGAGGTAATAAATGCGCCAACAATGCATCAATTCAAGGCGAATTTGGACAGGTGCTGGGCTACTGTATCCTCTTCTATGTAAATTTCTACCACCCTTTCATTACATGGCAACTGAAACATGTTTGTTTTATTTTTTGCCAAATTAATTGAATTGAATTGAATATTCTCTAATACTTTTTGAAAAATAAAACTGGCTGTTCATGAATGTAGTATGTTTTTAAAGTTTGGAATACGATTTGAATCTATGCAAATCTTATGATTTACAGCAATTTTATAATCGCTGCAAATTCTAAAATAACCATTCAGCTTTCTTACTACAACTATAGGTGAAGCCCATTTGCTTTCTCCAGGAGGGACCTGTTCAAGGTTATCTTCTCCCACCATTTTACGTAGTTTATTAAATTTTACGTAGTTTATTAACTACCATGGGTTGCAGATGAAAATGGAGTCTACGGCTTCCGAAATATGATGGATTTCTATGTCTTTTTAAATTAAGACTGGCTTTATAATTTTTTTAAATTCCAGTTTCAGGATTTTCAATATTTAAAACATTAAGTAAGTATATGTTATTAATATTAAATAAATCAGTCTAGACCATGACTTTTTATACAGTCGACAACCATAACGGTGACAGTTTCAAATGTGGATTTCGTTTAAACGTGGCATTAAAGGTCCGTTTTTATACAAGTTGCATTAAATTGTTTTAATTTTGATAGACATTTTTGCAATTTTGCTTTAGAAAGTCGTTCCTAAAGGTCCTTGGAATAAGTGTTATTTTGCTTCCAGTATCTATTTGCATTTTTAAGTTTACGCCATTCACTATAATTTCTTTAAAAGTATTTCCTTTGTGTTTTTTTTTTACTGAAAAAAACACAGGTTCAACTTTTTAGAGGGGCATCTATTATTTCGGCACTCTTTACATTAAGTTGTTATTTACATATTGCTTGAAAGTGATTTTTATTTTTATATTGATTTGTCCCTATGCTGGGTTTATAGTTTCAATATTTGAATTTCAATTTTGTTGTTTAATAGCATTTGGTTTATCTGTAGCCATTCTAGAATATTAACTCAATGTGAAGTGTTGTACAAACCCTTCTACTAATCGGAGTAAAATTAATTCCTCTTTGGCAGTTATCCCTTTTCAGCTCAGACAATGAAATTCACAATATCTACTGGCATCTCTTAATCTGCGTAGATATTTCCTGATGGGTCCACTGATTTCTTGTTTTAATGCCAAGAATTTGGTTTGTTCGGCTTGTTGTGGTTGAATATTTTTCAAAATTATTTCTTTGACTTTGTAAAATGTCAGGTCATTTTGTTATGATGTTCAAAGTGTGTTGTTAACATAGCAGTATGATTAAAGTATACTATACAATAATCCGGATATTGTACAGTATACAATAAACCGGCACCTCTTACAATGTATATACCTATTTATAGGTGATAAAGTCTGACTTTTGCTAATTATTGTATTAGCCAAGCCAACCACATTACAATTTTATTAATAAATAACATTCGTGTACAAAATAGTTCCCGGACAATACAAAGTAAGTTGTATTTATTTGTGAAAAAAATTAATGTTTTTTTTTTGGTTTGGGAGCACAAAGAGAGAGCCTCTCGTTTTATTACAGATCTCTTTTAATCCACTACTTGTTTGGTGTAGGTGATTAGCCTAATCAATACAGTTACAGACTATTGAATCGTCAATGCTGTGTTCAAAATGTAGTATCTGTTCTGTCCTCAGTCAGAGGAGGAATGCTTCCAGACTGAGACAATTAAAAATTTTTGTCCTAATCCAGTGTTCTGCTTTTTGTGTCGCATCTAGCTTTCGTGTGTAGGCAATAAATAGGAGCTTCGAAAGATCTGGTCTAGCTGTGGAAATAGAGCTGCTTATATAGTATTCAGGCTCAAGTTGCCTTTCTCTGATTGGCTGAGTTCAGATGCCTTGATGATTTTGATTGGTCGGGACAGAGTGTGGATGTATATCGTGAAACAGGATTATGTCTATTTCTGTCACATGCATCGAGCCTGTTGAGGTGATTATTTCCGATTAAGTCTCTAGTATTGTAGTGTCGCACAGATATGAAACCTGCCATGAAGTGAGTGTCAATGAAGGTATAATATTGAAATGAACCCCCCACTCGGTGCATGAAAATAAATCAGTAAAAACATTTTTTTTCAATTATCTTGCTCTAAACATGGTAATAAAAATAGTCATTTTTTTTTTATGCTCTTTAAAGCAAGTGAATGGACGAAGATGAAAACATACGATTTACTACTGGAAACTGATACAAAGAAAAGAAAATTCACATTTACGCTAAAATGTGCTGCTACTGCTAATATGAACGATAAAACGAAATCTTAACCGCACGCACATATATACATACGTATACATATGCAGTCTTTGCGACAGTGACGCTAGGGCTGTTTCTGCTACCTGTTTGTCGTACGGCTCACATAAATAAACACATACATTTATTTACTATTAATGTAATACATATCACTACCGTTGCCACCACTGTCTTCTATGCATACATGAAAAACCAATGTTTGTATATTGAATGTATATATCAGTAGAATCTAACACATCCTCTATTCCAAACTCTGCAAATAAATATATTAAACATTCCTGTGTCAGAACCAGAGTTAGCTCCCTTGGCGAGAATTGGTCCACATGTGAGATTTTAGGTACTCTCAACCCCACCCTGCCCACTCTTCTGTAAAGGATACCTACCAGGTAAATGTAAGTTTTTACAATGTGCGTTACTTCCTTTTACTCTAAAGTGAATAACATGTGTATTTTCTTATTGTCACGGAAACAATTGTAAACTTTGTATGAGTTACTTCCTTTGTGTACCCTTTATGTATTACATGCCTTTCTTACCGTTTTTTAATATTTGTCCAATACAAACTGTTAATAAACTAAATGTAACTGTTATCCCACTGTTTCTCAGTTATCCTTTTCTTTCCAGGACTTGTTGTATTTGTTGATAAAACAATACAAACACACTTCTGTATTACCAACAATTATACACAACAAATAACCATTGTCCATGTGTGCAGAGAAAAATCTATATTACATGTACAGCTAAAAATTATAAAATTGAATATCAAATATTTGAATTTTACACCTCGGTGGTGAATCAAACTTTTCTACATCAAAATTAATGGGTTCTTCTGCGGCTCATGTGCTAGTCTGTCTTTCTACGAAATTCTGTGAAAATCGGTCGATTAGCCTTTTGCACGTGTACATATAAACTAACAAATAACCAAACAAGAGTAAAAATAATACAAAATAGCTATGTAGCCATCTACGGTTACCGAGATAAACATGCTTTTAGGCTTATGTTGCTGTTTCAGATGTGTGAACATGAAAAAGATACTAGCTTGTATAAGCTACTCTCTTTCTTTCTCCATTTGTGATTGAGTTAAGATCTACCACCAACTGACATGCTTATTGATCATGACTTCAACATGACTGAATATATAAATTAGGATTTCTTTCCACATATGGAATAATTATTTCATTCCTACCGATATAGAATTATCTGCACCCAAAGAAGCAGAAGCACTTACAGTCCCAGAACCTGCTGATCCTATGTTAAACAATGTCACTCTGCCTTCAAAATCAAATAAAAGGTTCCGATCCAAAAGCTCAAACAATAATTTTATAGAACTTTTCAAGAAAAATTCAAGACTTGATAAGCCAACTCCATTCATCAAGAAATCATCCAATAACAGGGATCTACAGATACTTGGTTACTCCCTAAGTGGTAAAGATACCATCTGTGCTATGGGTGGACAGCTTTTCTCTGAAAAGATAGTGGAACTGTTAGAAATAGCAGTGGCAGTGAATGTTGTTATTACATATCAACTCTCGATTGGACAAATCAGCAGTTTCCTTCAACCAATCAAAACGCAAGAAATATTAATTTCCAAAATCTCACATGTACTATAAAACCCCAAACACAGCATTTTTTTTTCTTTTCTGGTCTTTCTTCCACAGTTGACGCATGTGGCAACAGCCATCACAAAATAGCCCCGGCACCCTGTGCTGAGGGCATTGTAATGGGGACCCCACACGCTCCTTCCTTGCGACGGCATTAAATGTAATGAGAACCGTCCTCGGCGCAGGAATCCTTCCTGACTGTGAACACCCTCTCTGGCTATGCTCGTCTTAGTGGCAAAATAAAAAAAAGAAGATGTGTCGAACTCCTCCGGTCGGATGAATGACGATTTCGCTGTGAAGGCAAGGTTACTCAAACAACAACTGACAACAGAAATAAGTCAACAAACTCAGCGGTTTCCTTTTGTATCCAATTAATTATTAAAAACAATCAAAGGAAGGATTAACAATTGGTTTTAAACTTTAACTCAAAGTCTGTTTTTCGATAATGGCTTCGTTTACTAACTATCTTGTCTCTCTGTGTATGAACCTCTATTTACGATTTCCCAGTTGTTAAGAGCAACGGTGTGTGTGTGTGTGTGGGGGGGGGGTCCCATGGCCTTGCCGAACGAGAGCGTGTTCGCGCACGCTCTCGTTAGGTCGACACGTCCGTGTTGGTCGGATTCCAACCTCTAACTCACTCATGACGTCTTCTCGTTTCAACAACAAAGACGAAAAACGTACAACTCATACTCTTTCTTTCTTCAGCCCATTCCTCCATTCCTTCCCTCTCTCTCGGGGCCAGGGTGGGGCATACTGACCTACTCTTCCTCTCTCTCTCCCCTCTCTCCTCCCTGTGTCTTCACGCGTCCACGCCTATCGAAAAGGGTCGCTGCGACACGCTTTCGGTCCCCCCTCCCTTCTCCCTCATTCTCTCCTCTCGTTGTGTGGTACGACAATTGGAATTCCCCACTTAGTTTCTTTTAGATGTTATCTAGATAAAACAGTTATCGGGAGAAAGGAGGCTCTCACCATAATTAAGGGTGACAGCCCAAGGGGCGATCTATCTCCGTGGCTCACGTGCCCACACACATAGTACCGACACGCTTGTCTTTCTTGTTGATATCCTCTTAGTATTTGCGATTAACAGGGGCGTGTTATGCATATGGAAACTGTAATTCATTGTGTAGCGGTAATTACCAATGACAATCCCACATGGCTTTCCCAGCCAGGTCGGCGCCGATTCCGGCCAATGTTTGGACAGTCGAAATATGTACTAGTTCCTAGATCTCCACTTGTTTCTATGTAGGGCCTGATTTCCCTGATGCATATTGGTGCGCCCTAAAAGGGCAGATTGCGTTGGCTGAAATCACTGTTTCACAGCATAGTAGCAGATGCAATGAGAGAGTTTCACAAACTGTTAAACACAATGCCCAGCGAAGCATACACACGCGGCTTACTAACAAAACAGTCATGCTGAGATACATACACACATCTACATGCCTATTCCATTTATACACACTGTAACATGCAAACTCGCACAGCGACAGTCGAAATGAACATGTGTACTCAATTTCTCCTTACAAAGAAAACAACTTCTTTTTGCACCAGAACGTTCTTGGGACTCTCTGAACTTTTGAATTCTATGAACTCTTTATCTTTCATTGTCTTGAGTTTGTTATTCTTTCTTTTGATATTGCCTTTTTCTCTACAGGACAAGACCTTTCGTCAATATCAACAGCGTGTCTTGATGAACATGCCTTTCCATCCATAAGAACCGCAGATATTTCGATCCAGATAGTTGGAAAGCTGTGGAGCATGTCTATGGAGTATTGGGATTGTCAGCACAGTGGGAGTATAAGCTCTGTAGGCATGATTTAAACAAGACGGATTCTGTGGTCTATGACTGTTGTTTTCAGTGGGTGGACCTGAAGTGCATTGGTAAAAGAACCATGCCCAAGGACAAGTTTGGGATGTGCAGAGACTGTTATGCAAGATTATGTAAAAGGCATTTTTCGCCCTGGAAATTTTAAAAGAAAATCCGGGCATTTACAACAACAGCTAACCGAACGAAAAATGGGTGAAAAAAACTAATAAGCAACAAATAAATTGTACCAAAGGCAAAATAAGTTAACTCTTCTACCTACCTGGATAAGTTTATTTGTGTTTTAACTTATTTCAAAGCGTTTTTTAGTTCGATTTAAAACTAGTGTCGTGACGTCACGTAATCAAATGAGTCTATTTTGTTTTTCAACTTCAACATGCCGTCTCAACACTAATTTTAAATCGAACTAAAAGACGCTTTAAAAATAAACTTACCCAGGTAGGTAAAAGAGTGACTTATTTTGCCTTTGGCACCATTTATATGTTGCCGATTTGTTTTTTCACCCATTTTTCGTTCTGTTAGCTGTCGTTATAAATGGCCGAAAATCCACATGTTTTATCACAAAGTTCACAAAATATAAATGTATATAAATAAATCTGTGTTGTTATTTTTAACGTTACTTGCATTCATAATAAAAAATATTTACAGAAGCCGAACCGAACGGAGAGAAAAAAAAGAGATTAGTTTATACAGCTAATATCTTTTTCATGTTCGCTCGTCTCACGTGCCGTCCCTTGGCACGGCCATCGTAAAGCCTAAAACTAGGTTTGTCTAATTAACTTCGAAAATAATATCTCGATTATTGGAATTGAATTATTTGGCGAAAGTAAAAATAAAAATATACTTATAATTAAGGGAGATAACTGTCGATTGTTTACTGAAAAACACTTAGTAACCAATTATCTCCCTTTATATTGAAACATGGCGACAATACCTTAAGAATTTATTTCTACTTCGTGTTCGTCTTCGAGTATTAACTTGGCAAAATGTCTTATCGGGATCTCCGAAGTAAGTAACAGACCTTTAATTGTTAAGATACTCCCATACCAATTTATTAAAAGTGTAAAAGTATTCAACCCTGTGTATAAAAGTCCATTTTATTCAAAATAATATAAAGAATCAATAGAGTTGCTAAGGAAATTTCTTATCGAAACTCAAAACAATTTACAAAAAAGACTAAAAAAACTATATTAATTATTATTTTAATTTTACGCATAGAATACAGTAGTTTGATCCCTTTGTATGGCATTTAAATTTGATCTTTTAAAAATGATTTATTGATTGTATCGTTATTTTTTTTGCATTTACTTGAAATGGGTGACGTCACAAAATTAGCTTTATTTTTTTCAAAAGTTGCCAAAAGCTACTATTTATCCTTTATGATGACGTCATCCATTTTCAAGTAAATAGTTTCTTGTAAAATCACGATTATCAACCAATGTCAAAGTTAAGAAATATATTTTTAATTATATAACAAATACTGACCCAATGGGTCATCCAGTTAACTCATAAAACTTTCCACTTGTTGCAATTTGGGTGATTTTTATAGAATAACCTGTCTCCAATCGGGTGGGTTTTGCCTGAAGAAAAAAAAATGCTGTTCGTTAACCTTAACACTAATCCTAAGTCCCGATGGCAATACGAAAAAGAAAATATCAAATATACTTGTTGAAATTAATTAAAATTCCGACGTACTTTGAACCGTTTTTAACGGCCAAAAATTTGGAGACGAAAGTGATTCTATAAAATTATCGCACCCATCCATGGTGTTATTATTGTTTTTGTTTTTTGTTTTTATTACACGAAAAGTATACAAACTTTATAACTCAAAAATTAAATTTTGAACATTCGTTTTACATGCAGAAAAGTTTTAACGGAATTTAACGAATCTAAAATAAAAAAAAACTGAAGAGATTAAAACATACTAGTTTGTATTATAATAAAATAAATGTGAAGAAAAATTGGGCACTTCTGTAGTATATATCAAGCAGCTGCCGATTAAGAAATCGAAATTGAAGAGTTCCGTTTTTTTTCTCCAAGTACCATTCATTCAGAATTCACCGGAAGTTGAATTTAGTATTTAGAAAATGGAGTTAAATGAGATTAATCTTCGAGACATTGGTAATTTAATGAACCAGCCGCAAAAAAACAATAGATTTTTTACAGGCACACCACCTGATTTCTTAATGTTAGGGTTTGGGGTTAGGGTTGGAGTTATTTATTTAAATTTTTTTTACTTCATATAATAAAAAAAAGAAATTGTTAATTGTTACCCCAAAACAAATCAGTCTTGCATTTTTTTTTTATGTTGTAAAAAAATCACTTCCGGTTGAATTACCTCCCTTTATTTTCAGTAGAAGGACAGAAAATCTGCTGCTTCATATATACTACAGAAGTGCCAAAAATTGAAAGAAAAGTTCAAATTTATGTATCTTAAAAAGCAAAGTACAATTTTATTTCCCATGTTTATATAGATGGTGGGCGATATTGGCTCTGTAAAATCAAGTAACGAATTACTACAGCAGCCGATACAACATGAAACTAGAATTACTGAAAAAAACAAAAAACACTAATTTATTTACGTCGTTGCATTGTATTTTGTTTTATGTGACGGCAGAAATCTGAGACCGACCCTTTCATCTCTACACTATCCCAAATATCTACATTATACCTTTTCCCAAAAGAAATGGGGAAAGGTTTCTGACTGTTGGAAGGTGAACCATTCTTTACATTTCATAGACCCAGACACAAAATCTACAACAAACAACGTCGAAAGCAAGACTTAATAAAAACAATTGCTAATTTAATACCTATTAATTACAAAAAAATGTAACAACTTACAAAAAACAAAAACAAAAATCCACTTGACTGAAAAAAATAAAAATAAAAGAAATAATTAAATGCAAAAATTACAAAAAAAGAAAATACATAGTAACTTTGTTGCAATAGTAGTCCAAACTACCACAGCCGCCATTAACGATGTTTGAAATATCTGCTTTATTTCTAAGCTGGACACTGATTAGAACAAACATTTAATTTCGATTCTGATTTGCCCAATCAGAAACAATTACTCATGCGAGCAGAGCACAGGCCCCGAAGGTTATTTAAGGGAGTGCTCACCGCTCTTCTTTCTCTTTAACGGAAAGTAGGTCCCTACTGTGTAATCAACCCACATCACTGAGTTTGACCAAACTTCTCTCTAGGATGCAAACCAAAACCCGCCGTGAGCCACGTGCTCTCAGCGTCAACAAGAAGGCTTCAATATCCAAGATGGCTGACCTGCTGCATATGAACTGATTCATAATACCATTTCAACACACACTTACAAGCCACATATGAACTCTGCCTGTCTTTCTCGGTCAAGATCAAAGTGTAGTATCTGTTCCGATGGATACTACACCCCATAAGCTGGTATTGTCTTGGCCTTCGGGGCTTGATTTACGCCGGTCTATGGGTCTGTCCTGTGCAGTTCTAGGAGGTCCACCCTCCCAGGCTTTGCCTTCTCACCCTTTGAGAAGGGGTTAGTTTATTGCTAATCGCCTGAGGCGCCCCAGGCAATTTTTAATGGCCAGAGTGCTCAACTTCTCGAGCGCTGGTTTTTCCCGACCTTGTGTCACATCTTACCGCAGTGGGAGGTAGATAAATAAATTTAAACTAACACTTACATATGTACAGACTTTCTCGTAAGAACATTCTTCTGATATATACTCTTCTCTGTTCCCTACAATCAGGACATTTATTCTTCCTATTATGGGCTCAAACCTTTCTCTTCGTCCAGACTCATGTACTTATTCTCTATTTACCTTGTTTATCATTATAACATGTAAACAGAGATCATCAATAAAGTGGATATAAATGTTAGAACGAGACTTTGTCTTTGTATTTTACAAGTTGATCACCTATTCTCCTGTTCTGGCAAAGGTGATTTATCAATCCCTGTATCCGGACTGTGTAGATCCCATTCTCATGCACAGTGGAGCATGACACATTATCTCTTGGTACCAGTATACAACCTCCGTTATTGAGCACTGCTTTCTCACAGCCATTCATTCGATGCTGCAGTGATATCATTCAATGATTCCATTGCCAGAAATTATGTACGTGCAACAAAAATGGATGAAGACTTCTCTCTCATCCCAAAACTGCAGAACAGTTTTGGTGAGGATTTCAACAGAAGAACCTAATTCGAAAAATAGAGCCCTTAAATGGCTGATTACACTAGTTGAATATAGTCGATGTAGCTATCGCCATATAGTGCATCGAGTGGGACCACAGTCTATTAACGTCAAGTAATGTTTGCCATCATGGTATGTGATGTCCATTCCCAATTGAGCCCATGCATAATAGACGTTCAATTTTCCTCTCGGCCATCGTGCTAGTGGTGGTTCAATAGACTGACATTATCAGCATTCCTTAGCTATGTTCTCATCACTGCTTTTGATATTGCAAGATCAATCTGCCTCACAAGGCTTTCAGTTCTGTAACATTCCTGGGTGTGGGGGCTATTGTTATCACAGCCACTTTCTCTAGTAAAGGAGGTGTGCTCTTCCTGCTAACTTTGAATGCTAGATAGGTTATTTTCTCTTCTCTTCAATTTGAGCTCAGTTTGTTCAGCGTATGAAATACTCTCTTTAGGTTCTTTAAGTGACTGTCATCATCGGGATCTGAAATTAGTATGTCATCCACTCGTACCTTGCAGAAAAGAACATCTTTCATCTTTTTGTCCATCTTCTGTTGAAAAAGGCCTGTAGCACTGTGCACCCTGAACTGTAACCTTGTGGGTTGGTACAGACCCCTATGTGAGTTTACAGTCAACAATTCCTGAGTACCCTGATCCAATTCCAGCTGCTGATAGGCATGGCTTAAATTTAATTTGCTGAATTTTTCACCACCTGTGGCAAATATATATTCGGTTCGAGGAATCGGGCAGCTGACACATGGAGTTGCTTATAGTCCCCACATATTCAGATCCTCCCGTTGTTGCTTTTAACAACAGGCACTATAGGTGCAGCACCTCGTGTATTCTACTCTTTTGTAAATGGCTTGGTTTTCCAAGCTATCCAACTCTCTCCACTTTTTTCCTCAAAGCATAAGGTACATGCCTGGCTCAACAAAATTTGAGCTTGGCTTCTTTATCAATAGATATATTCACCTGAAAGTCCTTCAGGCATCCCATTTCTCTATTGAATAAGGCATCATATTCTGTGAGTAATTTTTTTAGTCTCAATAGGATCTTACTTGTTAAACAGAACATTCGTCCCCAATCTACCTTCAACTTCTTCGTCCAATCCCTACTCAGTAGTATTGGTACCTCTCCCTTCACAACCAGTAATTGTAGACAGTTCACTTTGCCTTCATGTGATACCTCCACAACGGTTGTCCCCTGAGATCTCACTATCTCACCAGTATAGGTCGTCAGTTTTACTGAGTATTTCTCTAAATCCTGGATCCAACCCAGCTCTTTAAATTTTTTTAGACTAATGACCAAACACGATGCTCCTGTATCTATCTCCATGACAACCTTTTTTTTTTTTTTGTTTATCAACAGCTCCACCATTACAGGTGATGTTTGTAGGTTGGAAATATTGTATAGATTCAATTTTTCTTGCCTTTCCTCCAGACTTAACCTTTCCATGATGTATCCCTTTTCATGTGTTTGGTCTCCATCCACTACATTCATTGCATTGCTCCTTCTAGTTGTTTTCGAGAATCTACCCTGTTGCTGCCTGCACTTTCTGCTGATGTGCCTTGTTTTAGTATATCTGTAGCATTCACTATTTATAAATGTACATTTATCCGCTATGTGTAAGGTACTACCACATCTGTAACACTCCCGTTTCAGGGGTAATTTGTGTATGGAGTTTTCATAATTGATAATCGTTTCCTGCATTAATTTGAAATATTTCTGAGCCGATTCAATTGATACTGCTATTTCAATAGCTTGCTCCAAAGTTAGATCCCTTTTGCTTAGTAGGCATTCCTGGATGTTCACGTCTTTAATTCCAGAGACTAAGCAGTTCCGTATGTATTCACCAACCCTCTTCTCAAATTTGCAGTGTTCAGACATTTTCCTTAATGCGGCCACATAGTCACTTATAGATTCTTCCTCTCTTTTGCCCCCCGTGCTGAACAAAAACCTTTCATAAATTATATTAGGTGGTGGCGGTTTTAACATGTCTCTGCATCAGCTCAACTAATTCATCAAACGTTTTCCTTTCCGGACGATTATCAGCTAAACCTCTGAACACAGCATAACGTTTTTCCCAGATAACCGATAAGGACATAGCTTTTTTTCTTACCTTCATTCTCAATATCATTGGTGATGAAAAAAAAACTTTACACTTCAATGTAGTTATTCCAAGACTTCTCTACATCATTCTATTTCCGTAAAGTGCCCATCAACGCCATTTCTGCTGTTTTTTCTTTTCTTTTTTTTTTTTTAAATGCTTCTATGTTGAACCTCAAAACACATCCATTCAGTGTATTTTTGCGTCGCCATTTATTATGTCTACATTAAAATGGAAACACAAACTAAACACGGTTAGCGTTTTTATGCTAAGATGGAGCAAGTTCTGTTAACGTCTCGCCTTTATTTATAGCAACAACAAAACAAAAGTGCCCCCTAGGCGAGATAAATAAAAACAGGTATTACAAGGGCCGTAATTTCGGCTTAAATTTTTTGCTTTAAGGTCAACAACTCACATCCTTGATATATATTAGACTTTTGATAGCAGGATATTGACAGTGTACAGTTCTTATTTGTTCAGAGATATTGATGTTGTTTATTGATGACAACTTCTATGGATTCTAGCGCTTTCTTTATTGTGTCAAGCTACTTCTGTGGTACTCTCGTTAGCTGATCAGCTCGGTTCTGGTTAGATCTAACCAATGCTACGTCCCCAAGCAAGTTGTATTTGTCAATTAGTTTTTCCAGGATACTGAACCTCTCCCCGAAGAGCATCTCGCTTGAGGACTTTGTGTGTACTTTGCCCTTCCCTGTAAGAGTGTTCAGTACCCATCCATGAATACATAGAGAGTTGGTGAATAGGTGTAGTTCTGTTGCCTTTAATTGAAGTGCTACAGTGACGCCCTTAAGTATGGCGTCCAGCTCTGCCACATTTATATTCTCTCAACACAATCAACATACGACTTCCACAACATCTGAGTGACACTCCAGTTGCAAAGAACTCACATTGATCCATATGTCAAAGTAGTGTCTGTCAACGCACCGCTTCTTGTGTGTGAAGCCGTTCTAATCTCCTAGATACGTTTGTGAGCATATTTTTCAGGGCCGTGTCCATTACTTTATCATTCCATCTGGATGCAAACACAGTTTCTCTGCATTTAAAGAAGGCGGTTGAAACACGGAGCCAACCCTAATCCAGAAAGTGTCCCACCAATTTTCCACAAAGTGAAAATACTTTCTTTCGTCTCAACATTTTGGATACTTCAGGTATATCACTTGCATGTTTCCAACAGAGGGTATTCTGATCCTCCCAGGAACAAAAGAAATGCACATGCACTGCCGAAAACTTTTCACCCTTAATTAAACAAAAAAAAATTTTATTCAGCAGGCAAATTTTCTCATTGGTTGTTTAATAGGGGAGGAGAGCAAATAAGCGTAATTCGTCACTTGTAACGAAAGTGTTAATAACATTTATTCTCCCCCCACCCCCACCAATGACAGACTGAACAAAAGACGTAAATTCGTTTTGGGTGATTTTCTTCTCATTCGTCACAATAATTACTTGATGATTATTAACAATTTAAAAATAAAACTGTCAAAATATAAATTTACATGGAAATCTTTGAGGAATATATCGCAAAATTGTAACGGTAATAATACCAGTTGTAGCTGTTGTAACTTATTTTAATACTTATGTGTTACTGATAGCATGACACAAAACGAACAGAATTAATATATAGATAAGATAATTTCTTACCCAAATATTTCAAATTTTGATCGCTTGAACACAGAAATGAGTTTTAAATAATCAATATCTTAATTGGCTATAACAAATTCTGTCAATCATGATTTTCTATAAATTAAAAATATAAATTTACTTTGAGGAATATATAGCAAAATTGTAACTGTAATATCAGCTGTAGCTGATGTAACTTATTTTGATACCTATGTATTACTGATAATGTGACACAAAACGAAGAAATGTACAAGCGTATTAATATATAGAATAGCTTAGATGAGATAAGTCCTAAGTAACTACACTAAATACAATGCTTATGTCATGTAGAAATTTAATATTTCAAGTTTTAGTGAAAACAAAAAAGGAGTTTTTGATTTATTTAAGATTTCGACAGCCAATTACATAACAAGTTGTACCTACCTGGCTTTTTACTTTAATTTTTATTTAATTTTTTTTTTTTTTAAATAGGATTTTGAGTGTTACATTTAATTATTACGGTATCATTTGGTCATTAAATTATTACTTGAACAACATTTCTATAAAACTAAAACTAATTTTGTTAAGATATCTTTGTTTTAATCTCTATTTATAAAATTATTGGATATAAATAGCTTTCAAAGCCTTCAATCTTTTAATACATTAGGACTGTGGGAGACGCCCTAGCAACCTAGCATGTATCGTGTTTCGTAAAGACTTATCCATAGTGATACGATACTCTGGCCGGTGCATCATTCCATCTGTCGCCAGAATACAGGAGATTGTCATGATTATGCAAAAATAGTATGGATTTGTTAAAAGTACTGCACAATAGACGTCATCCATGCCATGCAGTTCCTGATGGAGAAGCATGTCGAAAGGTTGAAACCGTTGCATATTGCCTTCCTCAACCTGAGAAAAGGCCTTCAACTGTCTGCTACAGAATGTGATCTGGTGCACACTTCAACTCCATTGGTGTCCCCGAGAAGCTGGTTAGCTGGGTCAAACTACTCTATAACTTAACGAAGAATCTGGTGTGAAACGTTGCTGGTATGCCTAAAAACTTTCTCATCATGGTTGGAGTACACCAAGGCTCGGCCCTTTTCCCACTGCTCTTCATTCTTGCCATGGATGCCATCACCAAGGACCTGCACTGACCCATTCTTTGAACACTCTTATACGTGGATGATGTCTTGCTCTCCTCCAAGAGTAAATCCGACCTGCAACAACAATTCCAGTCCTGGAAGGACAGACTGGCACAATTTGGTCTCCGACTAAACACCAAGATAACAGAGTATTTAACTACTGATAAGGACGAACATAGCACCATCCAAGTTGACATTCAGGATCTCACATGCATGCCTTCAAGCATCTTGACTCAACGCTCATCGATGATAACAACATCCTCTGTGAAATCGATGTGCGCATCATCACTTACATCCTCTGCGACCACAAGATTAGCAACTGTCCAAAGTCGAAGATTTACCGGACTATTATCAGATCCGTCTCTTTGTACAGCTTCAGGTGCTTGCCGACAACGAGGAAGACGGAGTGAAGATTCACTGTTATGGAAACAAAAATAGATCTCGGGACTGCTCGACCACATCTGTAATAATGCCATTTGAAGGCGCGATGGCATGGGTTCTATCAGAATCAAAATGAAAAATGGCAGCTCAGATGTTTTGGACATGTGCTGGGAAGCAATTCAGAAGAAGGCCGATGATGAGATGGGCAGACGCTCTGTAAAATCGACCTTCACCCGGATCAAGCCTGTGATCGTGCAAAGTGGAGACATAAGTCCATTATTGTGGACACTGCCGTAGCTCGGAACAAAGTAGAATGCATGAGGATTTGCTAAGAATTTTAAACCCAGACTTTCTATTCGACAGTTTAAATGCTTCCAAATTCCTTTCATAATTTTGAAAGGTCACAATTTTTTTTGTTTATTATTAACGAAAGATTAAAATGGTTAACTTGTTTACAAAGAAACTGAAATGCATTCTGGTTGATTTAATTTCATAAATAAATTTTTTTTTAGTAGGATTTTTATAAATTTGTTTTATTTTATGCTATTGCATTTTTGATTTCAATAAATAATGGATTAATAGTAAATAATAAAAATACTAATGTGTAAGTCAGGTTGAGGCGAGAAACACATACACACACACACACACACAAGAAGTTGTCTCATAATTTCATAGAACATGATTCAAATTTGTTTTGATTCGATTGCATTAAAACAGCTTCTTATTTTCTTTATAGTAAAAGTAACTGTTTTAGTTTTTCATTTGAAAGTCTTCACATAATACCATAATGGCATTTATTAATTTTGTGGGTAATTTATTAGTTTTGAAAAAAAAATTGTATAAACTAGTAGGACCCCGTGGAAATTCCATGGTTGCTTTCTTCATCTACTTGTAGAAAAATAAATTTGTATGAATCAGCATAGTACAAATGTTTTGGCCGGCTGACTTTGTTGTTGGTTGGCTTTAGTTTCCCTGATTCTTCTTTTTTAGAATAGGGTTCTTACAGGGGGAAACTACACCCACCCAGGTCGTCAGTCTGCGTGCTTAATCATTTCACAACAGCAACCTACCATTTATCGATATAATTTACTGTTAACTTAGTCTTGAAATAATACATGTATTTAATAATATACAGAAAAATATTCTATCTTTATTTTTTCATAAACATAATTATCATTATCAGCTAAAATTTAAATAAATAAAACGAATATGTTTCTTTCTTTATTTTTTATTTATTTATTTATTTATTTAAAATTGTAACAGTTAGATGTGTAATAAAATGGCATTAAAGTTAAAAGAATGCAAAAAGTAGGTTTTCAAAAGTTAAAACTGGATGATAGAATTCAATTTTTGGAGCAATTCTTTTTAAAATGGGTAAAGTCAAAACTTTTACCTTAACTACACCAGTAGATTTTCAATTACTTTTTGCATTGCATCTTTGTTAAGCTAGTTAAAAAATAATGTTAAAAAAAAAATCCTCCTGGACATTTTTGTGATCGAATTGATGAAATATTTGATCTGTATATTCGTATTATATATTCTGTGAGATTATTTTTCAAAAAAGTTGACATGAGATTATGGATTTAAACAAGAGATACCTAAAGTGGCAAAATAAATAAATTAATTGGTGCATTAAACAACGTCTATCTAGATTTGTAAAGGCCTGGTTGCAAGAGTTAAACGGTGGATGAAGTTAGTTCAGTGAACTTCTGCCATTACTAACCAGTAGAGTGTTACCACTATCAACCAAGGGAAGCGTCCATCAGGCATGTGTACAAAGTGTGATGATTTATGGAAGTGAAACCTGGCCAGTGAAGTTTTAGGACATGCATTTCATGGAGAGAAATGATATGAGAATGATACGATGGATGTGTAATGTGAGTCTTAGAGACAGGCTTAGTTCTAATGACGTCAGAGGAAGATTAAATATGGACAGTATAGGGAGATATACGCAGACATGCATTTCATGGAGAGAAATGATATGAGAATGATACGATGGATGTGTAATGTGAGTCTTAGAGACAGGCTTAGTTCTAATGACGTCAGAGGAAGATTAAATATGGACAGTATAGGGAGATATACGCAGACATGCATTTCATGGAGAGAAATGATATGAGAATGATACGATGGATGTGTAATGTGAGTCTTAGAGACAGGCTTAGTTCTAATGACGTCAGAGGAAGATTAAATATGGACAGTATAGGGAGATATACGCAGACATGCATTTCATGGAGAGAAATGATATGAGAATGATACGATGGATGTGTAATGTGAGTCTTAGAGACAGGCTTAGTTCTAATGACGTCAGAGGAAGATTAAATATGGACAGTATAGGGAGATATACGCAGACGAGTAGACTTCGATGGTATGGTCCACATTGAAAAAATGGATGAAAGTTCTTAGATAGACGTAGAACAGTTGAGGTAGCAGGTTTATTTCACGGAAGGGGGCAGGAAACTATGAAAGGAAGTGATTAGAATGGACCCGAGAGAAAGAGGAATAAACAAAGACCTGCCAGAGATAGGTTAGTTTGGAAGTCAATTTCGAAAAGTCATCCAACGCATGCCAGCTTGTAAAACAGACATTAAATCGAATATAACGAAGACGCCGCAGTCTACTTCAAATTTCATCTATTTAATAAAAGTCTACTATCAGCTGAATAGTCTCATCACTAATGCAAGCTCTTAAATATCCTTCTGAAATTGATAAAATTCTTTTTTCTTGTTTTATCTTTTTGATTTGTCTTACTATGTACTCCATAGCATTAAAATAGTCAGCAGTTTTTGTAATTTACCAATCATCTGGTATTAGAGTAAGCATTTCAACTTTCTGGTCTCTGTCACTAGTAAGCATTTTTTTTTCTTTGATTAACTTCATTAGTTTTTCAGTTTTCACATTCTTCGGTAGTGAGATTACAAGTAAGTGTAGTATCTATTCTGATGCTGCACTGTCTTTTCTGTCCTCGATCAGTGGTTGAACATTACGAAAAAGTGCCTACTTTTTATTCGGTAGTTTAACAAAACTCTTTTGTAAAAAGTTCTCTAAAAATTACTTGTTTTTAATTTGTTCAGTGGTTTATCAGAAGTTAAGCGAAACTTTCTTTTTTGTTTATAAATAACAATAGTTAAAATTCCTTGGCTTTATGGCTAGGAGCAAAGTGTTCTGTTCTGATGCTGCACTTAGTCTTTCCTGTCCTCGATCAGTGAATGAGAAATCCTTCTAGACCAGTGGTTCTTAACCTGTGGGGAATTCCTCACTGGTGGGGAATGTCGGAGTTGCCAAGTGGGGAATGACCGGTCGGACAGAAGAAGCACTGCTTCAAAATTTAATACATTACATCCACAAAACGCTCAGCAATGATTCGATGAAACCCCATCAACTGAAGAAGCACTTCTCCAATGTACACCCCGAGTTCGTTGGCAAGGAGAGGCAGTTTTTTGAATTGAAGGCAAAATGCTTGAAGAAAATGAGAATGGATCAGGGCGGAAAATTTCAAATTGAGTCGAAAGCGATATTACACACATTGTATGCTGTTTCTCTGCTGGCGGCGAAGGCGAAGAAGCCACATAACATCGGAGAGACGCTGATATAGGCCAAATATATTTTGAAAAAACATAACAAATCTTTTCGTATGTATTTATTTCTATGTGATAACTGTGGTGGGATGGAGAGCTGGCTCACTAAATAGTGGGGAATTGGAGAAAAAAGGTTAAGAATCACTGTTCTAGACTGAGGCAATTTAAATTTTTGTCCCAATCCAGAGTGCCTTTTTGGAGGAAGCTGGATTTTCCCCACATTAAGAACCGGTCTTATGTCTAATTTTGCCCTCGTGGGGAGGCAAGTAAATAGGAACAAATGAAGGCTTTTCAAGTACAGTTTTGACTGTCTGTCTGTCTGGCTAACCTCTGCGTTTACATCATTGATTTCCCAAAGGAAATAGCTCTATCCTTTCTGACAGTTTTGATTGATGAACAACCGAGCAGTTTTAATGACTTTTTTTTTTTTTAATTTACTTTTATTCGCCCCAAACAAGACACATTGCCACTGAAATGTAAGGGGCTACTGTGGATTAGGGGCCAGATTTATAGGAGCGTCCTAAGTGGGGAGTTGTGCAACGAGATGTTTGTTCACTTTACATTTCTGCATGTTGGTATAGTCGGGGGGGAAACAGGAAGCAGGGAGGAAATTCCAAAGGCAAGCAGTTTGAGGAAAGTAGTTATTAGAATAGAAAGCTTTCCAGCATCTGGAGACCTCTACAGTGAAGGGGTGGGATTTTGCTGCTTGTCGGGTTGGCTGGGGTATTTATGTTGAGTGGGCACAAGTGCAGCAGAGCACATTCCGTTGAAGTATTTGGATACAGCGATGTAATATTGCGGCAATAAGAAAGCTTTGTTTTTATTATACTTATGACTGCTTCAGTATTGGCCACGGAAATTTTTCCTCTCAACTTAGAGTAAAGAAGGCATTTACTAATTTCAAAGTGGAAATTGGGAAAGAATTACTGCATTCTATTTGATGAATCACTACCACTTGTAATAGAAAGGAGAAAATAAATACTTGACCCCCTCTAACTTATTTTCTTTTACTTATCTGTCTTGATGTCCTGACAGTGAGTGACAACTGTTGTAGCATGTTGCTATCTCTTATTTACGAAAACTTTTGAAAAGGTCCTAAATTTTACTCTTCAGTGAGTGACAACTGTTGTAGCATGTTGCTATCTCTTATTTACGAAAACTTTTGAAAAGGTCCTAAATTTTACTCTTCAGTGAGTGACAACTGTTGTAGCATGTTGCTATCTCTTATTTACAAAAACTTTTGAAAAGGTCCTAAATTTTACTCTTCAGTGAGTGACAGCTGTTGTAGCATGTTGCTATCTCTTATTTACAAAAACTTTTGAAAAGGTCCTAAATTTTACTCTTCAGTGAGTAACAACTGTTGTAGCATGTTGCTATCTCTTTACGAAAACTTTTGAAAAGGTCCTAAATTTTACTCTTCAGTGAGTGACAACTGTTGTAGCATGTTGCTATCTCTTATTTACAAAAACTTTTGAAAAGGTCCTAAATTTTACTCTTCAGTGCCAATGCAAAATTAAAGGACCTATAATTGTATTTCTTTTGTTTATACATTTTTTGTATTGCTAATTATGGTGGTTCTTATTTCGCTCCGTATCAACACTGACATTTATAGTTTTGGCCTATATTTCCTCCGGCCTTCTTCAGGTGTATTGTTCATTTATGTATGATGTTTTTAACATCATTAAATGTAGATTTCTTATTGTGTATGTAAATGTTACATTGAAAAGGTTGATAATTTTGTTTTTCTCTGATCCTCAGTTTTTAATGTATCAAATGACATTACCAGAAGGATTGTGTTAGGCTCCACTGCCTTTGGCAGACTAAAGAAAACTATTTGGAGCAGAGAAAGTTTATCTTATGCTTTGAAACTCAGAATCTACAATGCACTTGTGGTTCCAATAGCTACATATGCTCCTAAGACTTGGATGTTAAAAGTAGAGAGTGAACGCAGGGTCTCTGTATTCGAAAATGACTGCTTGAGAACCATGATCGACAAAACCTATCTAAATCATTGTAGGATAACTCAAATTAAAGAAATCCATGGGTTTCGAAATTACATCATCAAGGTTATCAAAGAAAAGAAGAATGAACTGGTTTGACCTCGTCAGGTAGGGCATCCGGCTTATAAAAATCTTGCCTCAACTAAGGAAATGACTTTCAAAGAAAATCTGTCAAATTTCAGGTTATGTAGTTTTAATAATGATCTGGTCAGAGATATGTTAGTTTGGAAGTCAATTTCTAAAAGTTGTACAACACATGCTAGTATGTAAAACAGACGTTAAACCAAATATGATGTCAGACGAGGTCTTGAAAACAATGTATACCAAGCATTCAAGGAAGAATTTCCCGGTAAAAGACTTTGTGGTAGTCGTCCTTCCAAAGCGCTGGTCTGACAAGATCTGCAGTGATGTAGAGCTTCCTTTGCTAATGGTTGAAAGATTGGCAAAGCAGCGAACAAAATGGAAGGATTGTGTAACCAGAAAATGTGTGAAGATCCTCTGAGGAGGATTATGTAATAAAGTAAAGTAAGATGTTACACACTTAAATCTGATCGACTGTTGGCATAAATAGATCAAATATTGTGCTGATCATGTTTGTCATGTTAATAATTTTGAAATATGTTTACATAAAGCATATGTTTTATGATAATTGACAGCATAAATCAATGAATGCATTGAAACGGGGGGGGGGGGGGTATTTATCCCCCCCCCCCCCCCCCCCGTCCGTTTTTTTTGTCTTGATGATGCTCTTATGATTCTTTAAAAAATTATTTGATGGATTTTTTTTCTTCTTTGATTTGCAGATTTTACAGAGATGATGCGAGCCCTAGGCTATCATCGTCTGATATCGATGGAGAATTTCCGAAGACCAAATTTCCCCTTGGTTGCTGAGATTCTCCTTTGGCTTGTAAAACGGTGAGAAATTGATTTTTTTTTCTGCATTTAATGATGTTAAAAACATCATACATAAATGAACAATACACCCGAAGAAGGCCGGAGGAAATATAGGCCAAAACTATAAATGTCAGTGTTGATACGCAGCGAAATAAGAACCACCATAATTAGCAATACAAAAAATGTATAAACAAAATCTCACATAATGTGCATCTTGTGATGCACACTATGTGAGATTTTATTTTTGTTTCAAAATATTTTAACAGAACTAAAAAGAAATACAGAAATTATCAAAAAAATCAACTTGGAGAGAAATTCTGGCATTGTAAATACACAAAATTCTCCTACTACTATCACTGAAATCCACCCAGGTTATAAGGTTTGTATCGATTGTGGACAATCGTCCAAGTTGCGACAAAGTTCTTTCCGGTTAACTCGGTGATGTTGTTGATCGACCTTTTCTTTTTCTCATTTTCACTGTTGCCAGCAGATGTTCATAATGATTCATGAAGTGTTTCAATTCATCTTGATATTATGAACCAATGTTACTGAGTCGTCGCCCATTTTTATTTCTCATGCTCCTTTTCAGATACGAGCCGAACGCAGCTATACATCCTGACACAGATACGCAACAAGATCGAGTTCTCTTCATTCGATCAGTTACAGAATTTATGGTAGGTGTTTTTTTGGTTTTTTTTGACAATCAATTGAAACTATAATTTTTTCGTGTGTATGTGGGGGGAGGGGGTCATTTTTATTACTAGGGATGTGAGTTCTCCGTTTTTTGCCAGAATTCCACTTTTTTTAATCCAGAAAAAACTGGATTTCCACTTAAATCGCTAGAGTCTCTTAGGGTTCTCCGCTTTTTACTCAAAATCCATTTTCTTTTAAATAAGAAAAGGATGATTTCTGCCAAATCGCTAGAGCCTTATTCGGTTGGATTTTATTTCTCTTTCTTCTCCTCTCTGGCTTGTCTTGCCTCACACTTCTCTCTTATGACCATTCTCTCTGAAAACTGAAGATGTTAATTTTGGTGTGAAGGCTAAAACTTCAAATGATTATAGATGACTTTTGTTTCATCAAAGAATGACTTTCTGTCTCCTTCCTCCTAAAAGCACACTCGATGTCTTTCTCTTAAGTTGTTTCTAGTTGTTTTTTACACTACCCTTTCTCTTTATACACAGGGCCGTGGCCTCCCAGGTTGGGAAATTTATCTCAATTTCAGCTTTTTTTTTTTACTATTGGGTACTCACATCCCTGTATTTTGGACACAAATAATTCTTTTAGATTACTCATCGATCTATCCTATTATATACTAGGATACACCATCCGTCAAAAATGACAGAAAAAAATTATGGTTCACCAGTGTTTGCACTCACTATTTATCTAGTTATATTACTAAAATATTCATATAAAATCATAGAATTACGTCAATAATTTCATTTTTCATATGTAAATTAATATTATCATTTCTGATGACATTAAGAAAAAAAACATCCACCATTGACTTTTTATTATAGAGTGAAGGATTTCTTTCCAAATTTATTTCAGGCAGCAGGGTAAGTCTGACGTGCTTTTCTGTTATTTTCTTTATCGCTTCCCTTGACCACTTGAAATGGTTTTGTCGGAGGGAGCGCTAGAAAAAAGCATGTGTTATGGGATGGACATACATTTATTTATTTATATACAAATAAATACACAGTGGTCTTTATTATAGAGTTGAGGATAATTTTTATAAATATAAAAGATTCTATATATTCTTTTCTTTTTTGGGGGTAGGTGAAGTTACATCCCTTAAATGAGAGTTACCTACTTTGGTTGAATCTTTTTACTGTCAAATGTTCCTCTTCAGTGGTTTTTTGATTTGACATCGGAGGATAATGAAATTGCATCAATCGATAATAAAATAAATTTAGTTGTGTTCCAATTCAAAGAACATTTTGTTTTATAAATATACATATGTGACCTTAATTGAATGAAAGAGGCCCGAAACAACATTTTTATTCAAGTAGGCGAGGTTACTTCCCTTGACCCAGAGTAACCTACCTTGGGCGAATCTTTAGCAATTGGGCAGCTAGGGTCTAAGTTACATTTGATCTGTTAATTTTACTATTTCCATTTTTCTTTTATTTTCACTGTATGTGTAACATGACCCTTTATCTTAAGGGGTTCACTTGCAAATTGCCAAGTTGTTATGTCATAAAAATTGAAAAACTGGATTTGTTTTTTCTCGACTGGTAGATCGTCTTAGGATTTGGGACATCTTTTCTTTTTTTTTTTCACAACGGAAGACTCGAAACAAAAGGATTTTTGTTAAATTTTATTGATGTCGATATCATGTTATGCACATCTATCTCCAGCGGGCTTTTTAACAAAGTTCACCAGGTTAGACGAGCAAAGGACACATCTTCCTTGCTTGTCAAAATAAAACAAAAAAAAATCTCCCCCACTTTTCAATATACTGGTCGTATTTATCAAAATTTGTTTTTAATTAAAATTCCTTAATCAACAAGAAATTAAACCCCTGTGGATTAAATAAAGGGTTTTGGTTCGAAATTCCGTCTAAATTCCCGAGTTCAACAGAAGTATTCCCGAGTTCGAAAAGATACACCTGAAGAAGGCCGGAGGTTACAGCGGCCGAAACATTATGAGAATAACACTCAAGATGAAAACAGTAGTTTGAGTAATCAAAATTACACAAATTATCAATCCTCATCTCAAAAAATTTAGAAACATAAAAAACAAATTCAATGTTTACTTTATTTATCTTTACTTACCGAATTTCTTCGTTAAAGATCTGCCAAAACGAGTCAGTCTTTGAATTCTAGATGTAAAGAGATTGGGATCAAGTGAGGGAAGAAAAAAAAAACCCTACTTGTTCAATTTTTAATGGCATAAAATGATCTCTAAGTACAAAAATGTACAGCCACCCTGGTTGTACCAGTCAATTTTGACATTTTTATTAAAACTTTAAAGATTTGTGCAACACAATTTTTAGTTTGAAATTGTGTTGTTATTCGTTTGATGAAAAAAAACCTATTATTTCATTAAATGTAGAAAATATATTTGTATTTTTCTTGTTCCAGTTTGATAAAACCTCTGAAAAGAGAACCTGAAAATTAATACAGGGGTATAATTTTGTAATGTTTAATCGTATATTTTGGAAATGACCACAGTTATTTCCCTTGCACTGTAATCATTGTAATCTGTAATTATCTCCCTTGTTCTTTCTTTGGATATAAACAGAAGCCTGACGCGTAATCGTTCTTATGCACCGGGCGACCGATCCAGTAACATCGTTGTTTGTGTCCTTTTTGACCTCTATTCTCTTTGCTTGTATTACTTCTTATTTCAGTGAATGACCACGTCATAACAACATAATAAATTTGAACATCAAATATTTGTAATAATTTGATTCGAGTAAATTGAAGAGACAGGTAGACTTATTAAAAACTGATTTTTTGATATCCCTCTCTATATGTATCTATATATATAAAACTCAATGTGTGTGTGTGTTTGTGAGTGCCCTATAGAAAGAAAGGGTAGAGGATCTACATAAAATCTAAAAGTGTATTCTCATGTAAAACTAACAGGGGAAGATAATGGAAGTGTTCCTGAATCTCTAAGTGAAGCCTAAGTGGGCTATGGAGCAGATTTCATCTGGGTAGGTGGGTGAGGGGGTTCGAGTTTTGGAAAGAAAGCTGTAATTTTGATGTATTCCGCATATTCTTTCAAAATTATTTTACATTCTTTATTTAGCTTCTCTTCGAACTATGGTGGAGAGGGTCAAGAAACTTGGAAAAGGTAGCTTTAGTAGTGCTCTAGGGGCATCCTTAATTTTATTTGGACTGTTTCAGTAGCTCTCTAAACGGAAGAATAAATGTAAGATTACAGTATTACATTTGGTAAGTGGTATATAGCAATTCAAAAGTGTTCAACATCCTAGATACAACAGATGTGTTTAAACACAGCATTGCCCAGGAGAAAAAACTTCTCTGTTTTTAGTTAACTCGATGTTGCCCGAGAGCCATAATAGTAATAATACAGTATTATATTTGGTAAGTGGTATATAGCAATTCAAAAGTGTTCAACATCCCAGATCGAGCAGATGTGTTTGAACACAGCATTGCCCAGGAGAAAAAACTTCTCTGTTTTTAGTTAACTCGATGTTGCCCGAGAGCCATAATAGTAATAATACAGTATTATATTTGGTAAGTGGTATATAGCAATTCAAAAGTGTTCAACATCCTAGATACAACAGATGTGTTTAAACACAGCATTGCCCAGGAGAAAAAACTTCTCTGTTTTTAGTTAACTCGATGTTGCCCAAGAGCCATAATAGTAATAATACAGCATTATATTTGGTAAGTGGTATAAGTTAATCCAAAGTACTCAATATACTAGATAGAACAATCCTACATAGAGCAGGTGTTCTTAAACGCCACGTTGTCCTGGGGGAAAGATTTTCACTGTATGTTGTTATACTATTGTATACCAAAAGAGATAATCTGCATTGCTCGATAGTCATTGCTTAATATCCTAGACAGAGCAGGTGTCTGCAATAAAACAGTAGTACATTTCCTATGTTATGTATGCTTGATGGAGAAGAGGGAGACAAGAAACTCGGTGTTGCCCGGGAATAAAGTAAAGCAATTATAGATTTCATTATATTTTTGAGGAAGGGGGCAGAGAAACTCAGTGTTGCCCGGGAGCAATAACTTTAGAACTGAAAACTCAGGTGAATGACTTACATTATTATTATTATTATTTACAATACATTAAAACAAGAGTGAGGAATAGACTGAGAGAAGGTGAAAACAGTGTGAGGGAGAGGGATGTAGAGAAACGGGGAAGGGAAAAAGAGAGAGAGAAAGATAGAGAGACGGATTGAGATAGGAGTTTTAATATAAAAATGTTACACACAGATTTTTCACCTCTTCTATTTTGTTGTTTATGGCCTATGAGACGCTGGATTGCCCTGCTAGTATATATATAAAATTCAATGTATGTGTGTTCCCTATAGAAAGAAAGGTTAGAGTATCTACATAAGATCTAACAGAATATTCTAATGTAAAATTTATCTGGGAAGGCACTGGAATTGTTCCCAAATTTCTAAGTGCACGCTTAAGGAGGCTATGAGGGCATAACCCTTTAGAACTTCAAATATATCCTTTTTTGATGAAATGTATATCATATGTATAAAATTCTCCAAGGAAGACAATGGAAGTGATTTCTACGTTACCTCCTACATGTGGAATATATATGTACCCCCACCTCTAAGTGACCCATAGGGACAGATCCACCTTAAAACTTTAAATACGTATATCTGATTTGAATAAAATTAAAATAAGACACTAATTCAGACAATTTTCCAACATTTCAACTTCTCTGACTATATTAAGTAGCGAAATGGGAGTAGGGGGACAGTAAAAAACAAAGAAAGTAATATTGTGTTATGAGCATAGTGAAAAAGTACATAGTAGTGATCTTCATTCAATCCCGAGCAACGTCGGCTGTTCCTGCTAGTATATATATATATATTTAAAATATATAAACATAATTATTTTATATTAAATCCTGTCGTGATAGAGATATGCTCGATGTTGAGGATAGGGCTTTGTTATAGGAAACATTGAAATAATGAAACAAAAGTAAAGTTACATACTTTACAAGTTTATTATAATCATCGTGTGTTTGAACAAGGAATAGAATAAATGAGAATGTCCTTCAATCCACGGATTTTCAAAGAATTTACTCTTATCCTCAAAAGGGAAAAAAAACAATAATTTGCTAATTATTGGTAAGTATTAATTTGTTGTCTGCTGAATTAGCCACACCATATTTAATTCACATGCTAAGGAAGTTTAATTCGTGGCACGATGATTCTACAATTTTTCATAGACTTTTGAATCGTTTTGGAATTTTATAATACAATGTTCTAATCGGATTGTTTCAACAACTGGACTGATACATTCACTACTACAATGACTTTCTGCCCATTATTAAAACATTTTCGGACTATTTTTTTCTTTAAGCATAACTTAAAATTTTGTTGTAAATTTTCAAAGTTTCATTATTTCCTATATATAAATAAGTAATTGTATTGTTTCCTAGATATTAATCCAATGAAACTTCAGTGTTTATAAGATAGTGCTCAATAACAGGTAGAGCTGTATTACAGTATAAATTCCTTTATTTTGTATAAATGGAGGAATTTATACTATATATAAAAAATATAGTTTATTTCAAATTACTTGGAACAGTAAAACATTTGTGAAGAGCACATTATTATAGTTTCAGTGTACACATGCCAAAACAAATTGATAGCTGTTTCATTCATTTCTTTTGATTTGGCATGAATATAAACCCAGGTAACAGTTCAATTTATTTTAGTTAACAAACCTAAGGATCTTCAGTAGGATAGGTATTTAACTTGATAAGAAAATATTAATTGTTGTCTGTTATTGGATTCACTGGTGCTTGTATAATAAAAAGCCGAAAAAAAGTTTTTTTTGTCTTTTAGTGTTGGAGAGGTAAATAAGGGGCAGGTAACTCTTACCACGAATTTTAAGCAAGATTTTCAAGTAATCAAAACTGATGGCTTTAATTGGCGTTGCACATGTGGCTACTGTGCAAGGAGAACGTCGATTAGACATAAAAGGGTTAGGGTTTAGGGTTAGAAAAATATTGTTCGAAAGCTAGAGCTGTTGTGAAGAGTTACCTGCCCTTTATTTACCTCTCCAACACTAAGACAAAAAAAACTTTTTTTCGGCTTTTTATTATACAAGCACCGATTTACTTATAAGAAAAAACCAAAAAGATAATGCAAACGATGATTTTGTTTTTACTTTCCAATGCTCTTGAACAATTTGTAGGCGACAAAAGCTCATATCAGACTGAACAGCAAAAAGCTGTACCAAGCTGATGGTTATGCCGTGAAAGAACTTCTCAAGGTGATTTCTGTTTTGTACAATGTGATGAAGACCAGCAATATTGGATCGTTGGATGAAATGATGGATTCCGATCAGTCAAACTCTCTGACTTTTGATATTTCTTCCAAGGTAAGAAAAAACATTTTTATTTGCACATTGAATAAGTTCAATAATAGGAGGAAAGGCGAATGAAACGAGAAGTGGTGGGAGGAAAGGAATAGAAGAAATAGTAGTAGTAGCAGCATAAGAAAAGACTAAGAGGATTATGTAAATGAAAAAAAGGGATAGCAGGGTAGCAGTAGCAAATGTTTGGCAGTGGAATTAATTATCTATTATATAAAAGATAGTTGTTTATTTGTATGTGTGTGTCCAGCCAGCTAAAAGTCAGAAGCTACACAAGACACACCCAACAGAGCTGATATATTATTTTTTCAGCATTATATTAAATAGAATATTGGCAGGTTTTGTTTTTTGTTGTAATATTCATTTATTTTAGGGTTTCCAAGAACTAAATTAGTCGGGGGGGTCAACATTTAGAGCAGTTTGTATTTTCATCGATTTTTTGGACTGAAGCTCGAACTAAAATAGGCTTTCTTGGCTACGATCAAAGTTAAGTATCTGTTTTTACCTCTGTCAAAGGAGGGAAAATCCTTGACTAGAGAGGGTGTAATGGGAAGGAGGGGGGATAGAGATAGATAAAAAGGGGGAATAGAGAGAGAGAAAAAATTTTAAAGAAAGATGTTACACGCACTTTTTTAATTCTTCTATTTTGTTGTCCATGCTCCCAGGCATTACCGAGTAGCCATGATAGTAACAAGTAAATAAATGTTATCATCATAAATGTTATTTATTTTGTTTACATGTTATGAATGTTTCATGCGTAATGCAATCTTCTAATAAATTTTTTCACCATTAATTTACGAACATTAAACTTACCTGTCCAATAAACCTGACATCACTTCTGGTGAAACCGCAGTTTTTTAGGTGTCTTACCGTGCCACGATAAAGATAAATATGGCAAAGGGCTTAACTTGGAAAATATTTTTTATTTACTAATGAGTCATCACTTATCAAGGCTAAAAGCCACTCAAAGATAAGGATTAATGAGATGGATAGATTGTCAGTTAAATGATTATGAATATTATGAGAGGATTGAAAATAATGAATGGAATGAACAAAATTTGATTACTTGTGAGGACGGTTTATGACAAGTATCTGTTGACATTGGATCTGAAGACGACCAAGTTGTAGCCCAAAGGGAAGCAATCCGTGGTAACATGTTCCATAGATGAGAAGTTCTTGGAAATTTTGTTCATGGAAATTCGTTTGATGTTAGGCATGCGGAGGATGAAAAAAGTTCTTTGCAGCTGTGGTAGGAAGACAAATTCTTAGAGGCGGTTTTAATTTTCAGTGATTTTAGACCACAGGTAATACAGAACCATAGATATAAATAATGGGACTGTCTGCTAAATATCTAGCTTGGTACAAATGCAGAATAGACATTTAAGAATTTAACAGAGAATCCCAAGATTCAACAATAAATTCCGGATTTTGCCGAGACATACAGACGATAAATTGTGGAGATAAATATTTGGAAAACCCGATCCTTTTGCCAATTAACTTTTGCAGATTTCTGATTCGTACTCGTTTTTGAATAAAGAACATCATCCAACTTCTTCTATTTTGACAAAATCGCTTCTTACGACTTTGACTTCTAATACATATATATGCCTAATTCGAATTTATCGGCCTCCGTCTCCATTTGCAGTCTTCCTTCCCCTACAAAAAAGAAAAAAAAAATTATCCTCTTCTGAGGAATCAAGAAAAAATGCACAATAAATTGTTTAAAAAAAAAAAAATTCTGTCTGATGAACGTTTGGGTAGCTATGTACATCATGACTCAGAAATTTCTGTAAGTACTGAAATTCTTTAGATGTTTATTCTGCATGAGAACCTCTACCTTTTGAATCTTTCATTGTAATAGAAATGTATAAATGCTTCCGATATTTAGATGTGTGTCTTTCGCTTTTTCCAGATAATCGACATGAAGGAAGCGCGGAAGTTGGCCTCTGAAATTACGACAAAAGGTGCCACACTTTATGACCTTTTATCAAAGGAGGCTGATTTAAGAGTAAGACATTTTTTTCATAGAAGACTTTTATGAAAAAAATAAATTCTTTTTGAGCTTACATTTTATGATCAATAATTTAATTTTAGTTTAATATATTTTATTTATGAGTTTTACAAGCAAAAACTTGTCATTGACGGTGAGCAGTTATCTCACTTTTTGCTGTGCCAGTTACAAAACTGCCTTGAATAGAAGAAACTGAATAATAATAATCAAAAAAACTAGATGACAAAGAAGAATAAATATATTTGGTGCTTATTTTTATTGAGATAAATGCGAAATATGGCAGTTCAAAATAAAATAACAGGAAAATTTACTTGTCAGTGAAAAATATTAGTGTACACCAAAAATTACGGTAAATAAGCAAATAGAATTTTAATAAAAAATAAAATTGATTTACTATTCAGAGTTTGTTGACTCCGAATAGTAAATTCGCGTCAAGCCAGCTTTTCATAGAAGATTATCTCCCTTTTTCTAATATGAAAACACCATGCAGTTTTGTGGTTCAGAGTTCCTTAACCCTGAATAGTAAATTCATTTTATTTTTTTATTAAAATCCTACTCACTTATTTTCTGTAATTTTTGGTGTTTTTCACTGAATATACCCATAAGTTTTCCTTTTATTTTATTTTGAACTGCTATATTTTGCATGTATCTCAATAAAAATAAGCACCAAAATGAAGCAGCCGCAATCGTTTCTTGGTAAAGACGACTCGGATCGGTCAATGGGCTTAGTCTCAAAATTTATTTTGGGTGGGGAGAGGAGGGTTATGTTTTTGTCACTGTCCGTCATTCAAATAATCTTCAGATTTTCTCAAAATTGGTTCATTTAGTATTTTCACAAAATTAAACAAAATCCTATTATGCCCTGAAAAAAAAAAATGTGCAAAAATGACTTTATATAATTTTCATTTCAACACCTAACACATTGAATCTTCTTAATATGATTCATAACATATAAGAGATTAGACAGGATTTTTCTTTTAATAGTAAATCAATAAAAAGAAAAAATATCAGATTTGGACCATGTAAAAATAGATGGAATCACAATTTACTAATAGGGCAAAAATATATATTAAAAAATGACTGGGGACGCAGAAAACTGACAGAGCCAGATTTTCAGGAAAAACTCTTGTTTGTCCCCAAGTTGATAAAATGTCGCCGATTGGCGATTTAAAAAATTTTTTTTTGTAACTATCTAAATGTTTTTGCTCAGAATCTTCCAAAAGAGAAGATTAATGAAACATGCTGGTGACCGCAGGAAAACTCATATTCTTTGACTGAAAAATTATTTCAAAATTGCACTTTTTCACAAATATCTAAAAATTTACTTGTTCATTTTACCCCACAAAATTGTGATTAATGGTTGTTTAATTTATTCGAGAAGTAGTGATCACAGGGTGAGATAACCCATGCTTTATAGAATCCATTATATAAAATAAAAATATTTGTTTTATAAAGAATACTTAATTTTCAATTCAGAAAAAGTGGGAACTTAGACCTTTGCAGAAGATAAACAATGGTACCAAATTTATTTTGGTAGATCGATTAGCCACCGAATTATGACCATTGGAAATTAGAATATTTGCAGTTTGTGTGCTTTTGATCCAGAAGCCAATTTTCACAGAGTATAACTAAAAATGCAAGTTTCATACAAGTGAAACATCCTCAAAAATGTAATGTCATCTTCGGGTAAATGAAAATGTAAAAGAATCATAATGGTAGCAATAATTATTAGATCAAACCAGTCTAAATGTTGTGCAAAATTCCATTATTCTCCCCCCCCCCCCCCGAAAAAAAAAAACAGTGTAAAAATGACATGGAAGCACAACTTTGACTGTACTATATAATTTCCATTTCAACAGCTAACACATTGAATATTCTTGATAGGATTCATAGCCATATAATGCGACCTTGCCCAGGACTGACAGGTATGGGCCAACATGGTTCGGGATGTAGTGCAGGTCAGGGAAGAAGCCAGCTCAACTCAACCAGGTTGAACGCCTTGCAACAACAACAACAACAAAAATATGATTCATAGCACATTAGCACATTAGAGATTAAGGTGGATTTTTTACTTTAAATAGTAAATCAATGAAACACTTAGATTTGGACCATGTAAAAATTTATTCAGTTTTTAACTTGCCAAAAAAGGGTCGACAACAATAAAATTGAGAAATTTATCATACAAAAGGAACCAAAAGCCATTTTTGCCAGCAAATACTTATTGTAAAGCGGTAAACTGGTTGATCTTGCATTCCAAATTCAGAGACATTTGCTGGATATTGATAGAAGTTGTGAAGTAAAAAAAAGTATCACAGTTCTTTGGGCCTTCGTCTCTTTAATTTTCATTTTAATTTATTCTTTTTGGACATTTTTTTAATGTTGAGGATAACCTTTTTTTATCGTAATTTGGCAACAGTAGTTTATTTTATCTATTTTTTCACTCTAAATAATTTACATAACTAAAATAGGAATTTTAAAAAAAAGAAAGAACATTGAAAACTTGTTTCTTCAGAATTTTTGTAATACCATAATAATTCAATTTTTTTCATTTTTCTTAAACATGAACACAGTAATTAAACTGAATAAATCACCTGTCGCCACCGAAAAAAACCCAAAAAACTATTAATGACACAAGAAAAAGAATTGTACATTTATAAAGAGAAAGTGTTAATTTTTTTACCTACAAATTCGATCAAAATAGCCTAAAAGATAAATGAGATATCACAAACTGAAATTGAAAGGAATTTCACTATATTTACCCGTTTTTTCCGCATTCTAAACTAGGCTTTAGATGGCAAGGGGGATGTCTGACTTTCTATTTGCTTTCTCCCTTCCACTAAACACTTGAAATGGTTTTGTCTAGCAGTTTTTTTACTCACTAACTTTTGTGTGACGAGATGGATATTTATATAGATACAATGTGTATTTACACATTGGTCTTTATTATAGAGTGGAGGATTATTCTGCCTTTTTAAAACCTGATGAATTGTCTCTGTAGATGAACTGCTGTAGTTGGATACTATCTGTAGACAAATTTGTCTAACACCATTTTTAACTATGTTTGAAACTGGCAAATATTAGTAGGATGGGTTTTTCTTTTTAATGTTGAAATAGGATTATGTATATTTTTGTTGATAATCTTGCAGTATAGTTAACAGCCAAGCAATGAAAACAAAACAAAATAGATAAATAACTTCTACCAAATGCATTAAAATTTAATTTTTTATTGACCTGTATACTTTAAACGTTCTGAAACTGTTTACAAGTTTTTTTTATTTCAAAATTAGATTTTGTAGAAAGCTTTCTTTCTTCACATAAAATCAAAATGGCTGCATTGCCCTTTCGCTGTTGTTAGTGATTCAATTCTTTAAAAAAGATAGTTTAAAAAAATGACTTACTCTACCCTGAGTCTAACTGGCAGCCCCCCCCCGGACTTAGGGTTAGTGGTAGGGTAAGTTATTTTTTGTTACTATCTTCTAAGCCTGAAATTAGTGTTCACCTAAAACAAACAAAAAAAAAACTCTTGTCATTTTTAATTTTCTCGTGTTCAGATAAGTAAAATTAATAGTAACAGATTCAGATATAAATGTTAAAATCAGTTTCCACACTTTAAAAATTTACAGGTCGGTAGAAAATTAAATTTTAATGCATTTGGTAAAAGTTATTTGTTGTGTGTGTGTGTATATATATATATATATTGGTGTGATCCCCACTGCACGTTTCGTGCACCCATAGATTGCACTGTATCGCATTGCTCCTAACCCCCCTTCTACATACCACACATGGGTATTGACCAGAGTTCTTTAAAGACTGGAGTTCTGGGCCACTAACCATCACCTTTGTTTTTAATGTGTTGACCCTCAGACCTTTTGCGTCCATGCTATTTTTCCATACTTTCAATCTTTCTTCCAGCTTGTTCATTGTCTTTACCATTATGACCCAGTCATCAGCATACAGTAGTTTCCATGGGCACCCTTTTCGGAACTCATTGAAACGGGGCTCAAGGACAACAATAAACTGAGGACTGATCCTTGATGTACTCCAACATTTACACTGAACTCATCACTGTAAATGTCATCTACCTGTACCTTGCTTTTGACGTTCTTGTACATGCATTGTACTAGTCTTATAATCCACTCCTCCACTTTAAGCTTGTGCATTGCACACCATAGCACTTCTTGGGGAACCCTGTCAAAAGTTTTTTCTAGGTCAACAAATGCTATGTATAGCCACTGTTTACCCCAATGTATTTCTTCTGCATTTGACGTAGAATGAAGATTGCATCTGTTGTGCCTTGACCTGGTACAAATCCGAACTGCATAGCATCAATGTCAACTTACTGTCTAATGATGTTGTCTGTTACTCTCTCTATCACTTTCATCACTTGTTCCAAGAGCTTCAGGACTCTATAATTTCCTCTTGACAGTGAATCATCCATGCTCTTGTAGCAGTTGATGATGTAGCTCTCTTCCCAGCTCTCTGGGACACACTTTTCCCTTATGATGGAGTTCGCTAAGTCCAACATGATCTAGATGCTTATATTTTCGGATGCTTTCAACATTTCAACTACAATCCCAGACGGTCCAGCTGCTTTCCCATTTTTTATCTTTCCTAGATCCTTTTCAATAATATCAGGACTGATCTCAATTGATGGGCCTTGAACTGCTGTTTCCTTTGATAACTCTTCTGTATTCCATTCAAATTCAATGTTGAGTAGCCTTTTGTAGTGTTTTGTTTGGTCTTGTTATCCAGTGAGAGTTTCCCATCATCATCATCTTTTATGCATTTTTCTCCCACAATATCGTGGCTCTCCCTTCTCATTTGTTTAGCAACCAGGAATATCATCATTCTTGAGACCCAACTGTTCGAATTTGGCTGTAGCAGCAGCAGCCTGCTCAGCTGAGTACACAGCCTTTTTTGCAAATCTCTTAGCTTGTATGCATTCATCTCGACTTCCCCCTTTTTTCCATGCTTTATAGCATCTTTTCTTTTCTTGTATTGCACTGTATACTTCTCATCCCACCATCAAGTCTCTTTCCTCCATTAGTGCTTCTGCCCAGGCCACATACATTATTAGCACTGTTCAGGAGCCCGTCCTTCAGCTGCTGCCAGCAACCCTCCACACTATCTGCTTGGTAGTTCTCTGTACTTGCAGCAAAGGCTTCTTGGTATTTCCTTTGTACTTCTTCCTCCTTCAACATCCAAGTCCTCCCTCTAAGCTTGAATTTCTGGCATTCTTGCGACGATGAGGTTACATACCAATAGTCTATGTTGGGTTGCACACTCCCCTCCTGCGATGACCTTGGTGTCCTTGACCTGTTTGAGATCTCTCAGCCTCAGTAGTATATAATCAACTTGGATTTTCATTCCACCAGATTCGTAAGTAATGAGGTGGTTGTCTTTCTTCTTGAACCAGGAGTTTCCTGCATATATATATATATATATATATATACATACACACACACACATTTTTTTCTCGGCTGTTAAATATACTGCAAGATTACCTATTTGTGTTATTAAGAGGCACCAATGGAGGCATAAATAGATTGAATTTTTCATCTTCATACCTACTGAAGGTTCCTCTCCATTTTGAATATCATAAAATTATGAAAACTCAATCGTTTCTCACATTTTTTTTTTCTTTCTGCTTTGTAAAATATTAATTCTAGTGTAATTTTGTGAAAATGTTTTTTCTTCAATATTTTCTGCCATATTGATACCATTTCTAATCTTCAACAGATTAACTGCCACCTTTTAAATAAGAAGAATAGAAATATAATTTACGATTCTTTCCTTTTCTTTTAAAGGAAAGCCGATCAATGGTCATTGGCCGTCAATTAGAGATTGTGGAAGTTGAAAAAGGAATCGAATCATCGGTGAAAATTGTAAAGGTAAGCTTTTTGTAAATACTAGCCAAAAAGGCACCAAAATGGCATCTTTTGCTGCTAACTTTTTCTGAAGGATGTTGCGGTTTTATTTACTCTACTTAATTGCATTACATCCGGCAGCCAAACGGCTCTTTATGTAAAATTTGGAGCCTATAAGTGTTGATAAATAATAATGCTAATTACAAACACTTATAGACTCCAAAAATATTGGCTGAAATTGCACTAAACTTGGTATAAAGAGCCTTTTAGATGTTTGATATCAAATCAAATTTATTGGCAAAAAATAGCAAAGTGCAACAAGCCATGTAAAATGACAGATGTGAACGTTTATATACCGTCTGAATGTTCATCTAAGATGACTTTAAACCTGGATATGATAGACAGCATCACTACCTCAGAAACACGGACAGAGAATGCTGCCTTTCTTTTAATGAGACAAAGGCGCCTATGGTGCAAAAAACTCCTCAAAGGTATATTTAAATTCTGGTTGATGATGTTTTAGGTCAGAATTGCATCCCCTCGCATCCTCCACTGCTCATGGATGTAATCTATTACTAATACAGATTTGAGATATGTCTGTCTGAAGTCAAAACTATACTATTACTATATTTTAATGCTCAATTCAGGAAGTGGGATGGTAGTGTAGTGTCTGTTCTCATGAGATCATCCTTCTAGGCATTACCTCCTGATTTTTTTTTTTGGGGGGGGGGGGGTAATATCTGTTCTGTGGTTACCCCTTTTTTTTTTTAGGGAGTGGTAGTGTAGTATCTGTTCTGTTGTCATATAAACCATCCTCCCAGACATTACCCCCTCCTTTGGGGGTGGTAGCGTATGTTCGTTTGTCATATATACTAACAAAAATATGCGATTGGAGGGAACATATTGTTGGTATAATATTAATTATGAGGCTTAAAAATTTAAGTTTTAATCGACCCACCTGACATGCCAAGGGTTTTTCATGTGCTGAATTTAGTTCAATTCACTCCAATACTTTTGCAGGTTTTGTGTTATTAGTAGTAGTAGTACAATTTTGACCCCTCTATGATATCACTGGCATCTAAAAGACACTTCATGCCAAATTTGTAATTCTGTCAAGTATAAGTGAACTGTCAACTATAAGTAAGCAACAGACGAAAATGCTGTGTAGATGTAACGGGGAAACCTTAATTACCTCCCTTTCTTTAAAATTTTTATTTAAACTAACATTATTCATTTGGACTGAAAATTGGCATCACCTTTTCGTTCGATCTCCTCTTCATTGTTAATCAATTACAGAAATATTATACAATGAAAGTGCGAACAGTGTGTAGCCATTTTATGCCTTCTTGTGGTCATTTTTGTAAAATAATTAAATGAAATGGTTTTCTGTTCATCATCTTTATTTTCTGTTCAATTTTGTATAGCAAGAAATCCAAAAAACTCTTTCAATGTTGGAAAACATAAGTTCCGATGAAGGTACGTTGGACAGCAAGATTGAAAAACGAAAAACAGAGTTAGAACGAAACCGGAAAAGACTTCAAACATTACAAAATGTCAGGTAAAAGAAGTCTTTTTTTCTTCTTTTTTTTAAAAGTATATTTAATGAAAATATTGATTTTTAAAATGAACATGTTTTAATTTTATTTTATTATTAAAACAGTTGGTGCTTGCAATGAATAACATTTCACTTATTTTAATATTTAGATCTTTTAATCTGTAAGGGAAAATTTAATTTTAGAAGTAGCAACATTTTTGGATCAAAGATTGGATTTTTAGTCTTTATACTTGATGATTCAGATTTCTGGAAAAATGAACATTCATATTGAATTAAAAAAAAATTCAAAGACATTTTTCAATCAATCGTTTGTTTTGTTTTTTTTAATTTAACTTTTTACATTGATTACAAGCAGAAGACTGCGTGCTTGAATCATATAGTGGTCAGAAAATCTAAGGACAGCCGACTTACAAAATTATAGACGGAACGCCATGTCAGTGGTTTTAAGAAATAACGAAAACAAGAATTTAGGAGAGTAGAAAGTGAACTTTCGTAAGTCTCGTAACTCTTGCTTCCCTTATTTTGTCCTTTACTCCTCACATTCCATGAGCGATGTTTCTGACAAAGGGGGAAGAATTGCTGTTTTCTGGGTTGGAATCTATCCATCTAACACTTATTGTTGGCTAGTTTTTGACCTTGAAGTAGTTTTTCTTCTTTAGCTCCTTACATCAAGAGGCTTCATGCCTTGTCTGGAGCGATTTCAATAAAAAAAAAAAAGATCATCAAAAGCTGCTTGATGCGATGATTGTCTGGTGTTCTCCCAGGCATGTTTGTTTACATTCAAACTGTCATAGCAGACTTCCTTGTTTTGCAGAATGTAATCTGCACCCAAGCACAGTGTGTCCAGAGTGGGAATTTATTTATTTTTCAAAGTTTCAGTAAATTACATTTTCTTAGAATTTCTAGAAGACCCAGGGAACACAATGCAAAAAACTGCATGTAAAAATATGCAACGGTTAAGATTTGAGAGCAGTTTAAAGTCAGCCAATTTTACTAACCGATCACTTCATTTCTCCTTAAGCGTGCAAGTAAAATTCCGAGGAAAAAAATAGTCAATTTTCAAACCTTTGCCAAATTGTATAGAAGCAATACTAAAAGATTTTGTTTCTGTCTATCTGAAAGCATTTTTTCTCCTCTTTCTGAATATATACCAAAGTAAACCCTTAGATTGCCTTCCAATTTGAAAAATTCAATTTGAAGTTGGATACGGGAAAGTTAATTTTCGTCGAATTTTCCGTAAATTCTCCGAAACATTGTAAATTTTGAAAATGATCAGATAATTTCACACCATGGGCACCTGGTGTACTATAAAATAGAATTAGTCAATGTTATCATTAAAAAAAGACCAATTAAAAGGTATCAAGGGGTCAAACACAGTATTTTTCTAAACATTTTTGATTTTTTGAAAATATAGGAAGAAAATTGCTGTTAAATAAAATTCTGTGCTGAAATTGGTGAATTTTCAAACTATCGCCAAATTTGGAGCATGCCAAGTACAATGACGCTCATCTACAATCATTTGGAGAGCTTCTTCTTTTAAAATGTTTTGTTCCTGAGAAAATGTTTCTAATTCATCAACCATCTTACGCAGCAGGGATCTTTGTTACTTCTGGCATGGTTGGTCCACAAGTGTAGCGATGGGTCTTCCCCTCTTTGGTTTTTTGTCATGAAGTGGTTTAAGCAATGATGGTGGCACGCCAGTCCGTTTCAGGAACATTGCTCCACAGTACAGAGTTGCTTTATTTCCTGGTTTGCCCTTGAACATTCTATAGAAACTAATTGAGATTGCGCTTCGATCACCAGAAAGGAAGCGTTCTCTGATCAGCTTTAATACAGCAACATCAGCCTTTTTCATCTTAGGAGTTGTTGTGGACAAATGCTTGGTGTACTGCAGATAAAGCTGGACTCCATCTTTCTTGCTTAAACCCATTGTTTTTCTACAATTATATGAGCGTGGCTTTAAGCAGGAGCACTAACAACAAGATAATTATCAAGGAACAAGTGTGGAAAATTTGGGCCCAGAGCCCCCAAAACTTGAAAAATATTGCTTTCACTAGAAGCTGCTCGGTAATATGCTTCCAATGAGAATATAACCAATGTTATGTGATTATTGTACGTAAAGATATGCCTGAAATTGTGTTTTTAACCTCAAATATGATAATTTGGGCCCAAGCACCCCAAAATTGAAAATTTTGATTAATATTGCTTTCACTAGAAGCGGCTTGGTAATACGCTTCCAACCAGCCCATAATCATTATTATGCAATTATTTTAAGCCAAGATATTGCACTGTGTCAAGGGCAGATCACTCTGCCTATCATGAGGTGCAAGGGATATAATTCTGCCTTGCATATTATTTTTGGCTGAGGTTCTAAATATCTTTTCTATTTTTTCTTTTTGTTAACCACCTTTCAAATCCCGTTAGTATGAGTTCTGCACTCTGAAACCTGTTTTAAATGACAGCCCCATCTTGTTTAATTTTTGCACGTGTGTCACTGATCCTGGCACAAGGCTACCTTCCCCAAGAGCCCCGCACCCAATCATTTTTCTTTTTTTTTTTCTTAGACCAGCTTTCATGGATGAATATGAAAAGTTGGAACAAGAATTGAAGAAAATCTATGAGAATTACATCATTAAATTCCGTAACCTCACTTATTTAGAACAACAACTCGAAGAATACAACAAATTGGAAGAGGACAAATTTAAGGTAAACATTCTTTTTCTAAGTTTAAAGACAGATTTTAATAGTTCCCTAGTCATTAGGGAAGGTTTTAAAAATGACACAAATAACTTGTATCTATTGGCAACAGAGGTTGTGTGTATTATTAGCTAAGTTCCTTCTCTGGTGTGTATTATTTTTAGTTTTTACTTAAAATGTTTTCACTATCAAATTGAACCGTAAAGTTTTTTTTTTGTTTTTTTTTCCATATTAAAATTTGTAAAACTTTTTGTCAAATAAAACAAACTTTTTTGATGTTATTCTTAAAATACTCACCAAATTAAGTTGAATTGTGAAAATAGTTAGAAAGGGAGATCTGTCCATCGAGGCATAGCAAAGAAAGAAAAAAAAACACAATTTAAATGAACTCTGCTTATGAATCAAGTTTTGGAAGACATCAACGTTGAGAACTATTTGTACTGGATTGAGCCCTTCAAAAGGTATCCGGACTTGTTAGGAATATTTTTTTTTGGGGGGGGGGGGGGGGGATAGATGGTAAGTTTATTATGTTTTAATTTAATAAAACATTTAAAATCGTTATTTTTATTGCTTGACTAAAACGTGCTATGAATTCCAACCGAACAGGAAAACCAGTTTGCAATGCAATCTTCTGTTGAAAAGATGCGAGAGGAAGAAAAAAGAAATTTACAATCAAGTCTTGAAGAAGACGAAGAGTTCAGTAATTCAGGTAATTGATATTTTAAAGAAAATCTTATTTTCTTTCAAGTCCCCCTTTAAGATTCAGTAAAAAAAAGAAAAAGAAAACAAGAGAATCTGCCGTCTGCATCTAACAAGGCTTAAAGCAGTTTGTTTGGTTTTGATAAATTAATGATATTAACTTTTCAATCTAAAATAAATTTACTTACGACTTTAGAGAGTTGTCGACTATTGTTGCCTTTGTAAAGCTTTGTTTTGTGAAAATCTGTAACGCAATTCAGATTACATGTAAAAATATTACTATCCTCAGAAACTTGTTCATCTTGAAGAAAACTTCGATGAATTGACTTAATAATATTTAATGGTGCATTTTCAGTCAGAATATTAAAAAAAAAATAAAAGGATTGAGAAGAAATCATTGATAATCTTTTTGTTGTAAAATAATTTTTGAATAAATGTAGGAATACAATTAAATCCATCTGATTTATGGAGGAAACACTAAGTCCATTATGTCGACCTATGAGCAAGTTGATAGTATTATTGAAAATAAAATTCTTTGACTTTAAATTAAATTAATGATAAAATAGTTTTAAAATTTTATGATCATTAAAAAAATTTTTCTATTGATTTGCAAAAAGATGCATCGGACAGCGGATCAGAAATGAAAGACAAGACTCAATTGCGCCCACAACTACGTCCGACCAACAACCGGATTCGACCTGAAGGTAAAAGGAATTCACTTTTGCAACATTTGTTTTTAGTCAAAGAAAGAATAATTTACTTTCATTATATTTACAAGATTGAAAGTTATGAGAGAAAAACTTAAAAATCAAAATTTGTCTTTGCATAATTTAAATACATTTCTTTTAAGTTAAGCGAGTTGGTGGATTGACCTTCATTAAACGACTTTGGTTTCTTGATAAATAAAAATATTTCCGATTTTTCAGCTGCAAAATTCACAAACCATGAGAGAAAACTGCAAGTGCAAGGATCCATGTTTGGAGCAGAATCAGACGATGTAAGTACAAGAATTAAGGATAGAAACATAACTAAAATTTTGATAATTAGTTGCACGCTGGGTAGATAGGAAGAGGGGATGAAAGAAATAAGTGGTGGGAGGGGAGGTATCTATTAAATACAAAATTCTCATTATCTGAAGGCTGAGTTCAATCCCTGATCACGCTGAACATTTTCGTTCTACCTTCAATCACACCCAAAAATAATTTTTAGAATTATATAGATTGAGTCGAGGCCGAAAGCATAAAAGTGTTGAAGTTTTGTTTTTTTAATTAATAATGGGAAACATGTAAAAAGAAATGTTGTACCGATAAATAAATGTACTTTTAAAATATTTTCTTCACAATCCGTTTAGAGCATTAAATGTATACACTAATGTAAAATGGGTCAACACTGTTGGCTGGAGCTGTAGAATATACAAACTAAACCTCTTTGCCATAATGTCCGAGTGTTCCATGATCTTGATGTATAAGTAGTCATGTGAACAGCAGCATACTACTTTATCCCATTACTTGGGCTAAATGGACAGGCCCGATCCGATCGATCCACTGATCATGTCATGACAATGATATATAACACACAGTCCACCACTAATACATGACTAATCAATTACCCCAAATATATGATTGAAAGCATTGGCTAAAGGTCATCAATTTGAGAGAAATAAAAAATTAAAAAAAAACTGACTTACATTTAGTATCAGGTATTGTATGCCGAAAGCCCATAGCTGACCGACAGTTTTATATCAAAACCAGATAATGTTTTAATTGAAGGAGTAGAAAGATATATTGTATTACTCTACACGTGATATACAATTGTTATTTAAATGACACTCGTCGCAGAGAACACTACATAATATACAACAACATAATTGATTTACAACCAAAATCCATGAGAAGAATGAGGTTCTACTGTTTTTAGGTGATTAATTTAGAGAGGAGGATCAGTTTTGCATATAAATGATCTCATTTTTTGAAAAATAATTTATTGGGGAAGAGCTATAGGAATTAAATAGCTCCTGCTTTTTCTCTGAAACAGGAGTAAAAAAAAAAATAAAAAATTGTTATCAGGTACAAAATTTGACTCAACATCAGTAAGAGGAGACAATGCAAAACCTAAATTAACTGGAATGAAATTGGTCCAGTACAGAAAGTTCAATAGCACTCAGAATTTATTAAAGCTTCATATTAAATAGCTTTTTTAACCTGAAAGACTTATTCAAAGATTTTCCTACTCTGGTATGAGGAGGGGGGAAAAAAGAAATAAACAAATGTCGAGGGTCGAATTCAAACGTTTTTGTCGTTGCTGGAAAAATATAAAGAACATTAATGACTTACTTTAAAAAAAAATTTTTTATATAAAAACTAGCAGGGCACATGTCCCGGCGGAAATATAAAATAATGACTTAATTTAATAAAAAGAAATGTTAGAGGAAACAAAAGAGATATGTCTATGTTTTGGGTTACTGACCCCCCCCCCCCCCCCATCGTTTTATGTAGGGGCTTATAACTAAAAAAAAAAAAAAATTTTTTTTTTTAATCACAGCACAAAAAAGTAAAGTCAATGTGACTCCAAAATATTTGTGAAGCTTTCCGCGGTCAGTGAAGGAGAAATCTTCTAGACTGAGGCCACGGTTACTGTGTTTTTATATATCAACCAACAAATGAAACGTTAATTCTAGTTTTAAAAGTAAAAAATAAATAAGTAATAGATGGATGGTGTTTAGCAAGAACTTAAGGAATAGCATACAGAATGGAAATCTTTATTGTTGTCTTAATCCGTAGTGCTCCTTTTTGGGGACATGTATTTCCCCCACATTACGAACCGACATTGTGTCGAACTCTGCCCTCGAGGAGAGGCCAGTAAATGGAACATTAAAAGTGCAGAATACTTAAGTCGAGAAATCATGAACAAAAAAAAAAGAATAAATACCGGATATCAATCGGCAAATGAAACATTAATTTTATTTTGAAAAGTTAAAAAAAAAAGAAAAAAAAAAAAGGAAATATGTATGTCCTTACTCGCACAGTAAGGCGATTCTTACACAGGTTTTAAAAACCGTCCGTATTCCTAGAATACAGTCATAACAACAGGAAGAACGTAAGTGAAGTTGAGGGAGCAGTCGTTCTGTATGAAGGTTTTAACATGTTTTATATATATATATGAAGATTTAAAAGTAATTTATTAAATATGTACTTTAGTTAATGAAAGCACGTTGTAATAAATGCTATTACTGAATGGAGAAGTGGGAGACACCATGTTTTATTTTAAGTTGATGTTTGTTTAGTATTTGTCAATCATATTCGAGTATTTCAGAATAGGACTGTAGCCAGCCAATCAAAACACAATAAAAGTAGGACGAGTAGCCTCTCAAGGGAGCGACCCATATTTAGTTAGTGAATGCATATTGGGTGAAAGACAATAGCACGGAATTAAAAAAATGAAGCCATGACAGGCATAGCTAAGAAAATTATTGTATGAAGAATAGGTTCCGGTGTTAGATGGTGGTGGTTATAGTAGACTTTTTGCGTACGAGTAAAAATTACTTCGACTTTCTGAGTCAGGTAAGCCAGAATTAATGGCGGAAATTTTGAAATGTTATGAACGTGACTGATAATTTCCGAAAACATGCATCAATTATTGGCATAAAGAGTGACCATATTGAAATTCTATATAGCGCTCGTGTTTAAAGAGCTATAGTGTCCAGAAGCAGACGGGAAAAACCGAGTTTACTTTATTATATAGATCATAAAAAAAAAACATTTTGTGAGAGGAAGACAATACATTACCTCTCAGACTGTATCAATATTTCTCAATTTAAATTCAAGAATCTAATACAAACTCATGCCTTCTTTTCTAACATGTTCTATTTCATTCTATAATCAGGAAAATGGTTTGGATTCTGATATAGCCCTTGATGACGATGATGATGATGATGACGACGACGATGACGAAATAGATGATGATGATCTCGATGATGATCTTAGAATGCCAGCACGACCCAACATGGCACAACTGAAAACCAACGCTAGACATCAACAAGCAGAAATAGACGATGAAGATACTGATGATGCTTTTTGATTCGTCTACAAAATATTCTTAACATATCTTTTTGGAAATTCCTCCATTGTATATATAGATCAAAATAAAATGTTAAAAACGTCAAGTACATATTGAAATGTGATGCTTCCCATGTGAGTGAGTTTAATGTTATTATTTGTTAGTTATGTCTCCTTGGGCATCTCCCCTTTAACTATCTTCTTGATTCAACTGTTAACAAAAGAAACAAAAAAATATTAAACTCTTAATACAGTATCGATATCCAGATGAAATTCTGTCAAATATTTCATTTGACAACTCCCAAAAGTGCCCCTCAATTTATCCCTCCTACCACTTTCTTTGAATTTATCCAACCTCATCTTAAACTGATCCACGTTATTGCTGTTCTTAATTCGATCTGGCAACTTATTTCAAAAATGTATTACTCTGTGAGCAAAAAAAACTTGACTAGTTAACAGATCTAGTTTTTGAAAACTGCCTTGGCAATAACCTTCCAGCTCTAGGAGAAATACTAAAAGAAAAAAATGCCCACCGTAGTTAGAAATGCCATTAATTATCTTGAAAGTCTCAATCATATCACCTCATTCTTCTCTCCAGCAAACTAGTCAATCCCAATTTGTCCAATCTCTCCCTGTAACTGCACTCCTTTACTTTACTTATTAGTTTTGTCACCCTTCTTTGTACGCCTTCCAATTTCCATGTCTAGTCGCTGGAGCCCAGGCCTGGGTGCAGTATTCTATATGAGGTCTTATTAGAGCTTTATATATCCTTAACACAACATTTGTCTCCCTCGAAATATTCCTAACCATCCATCCGATCATTCTATTTTCCCTTGATACAATAGTCAAAATATGATTATTTGCCCTAAATGTATTATCAAACTCCTGTGATACTATGGGGGCGGCAAAGGTCAAAGCAAGGTCAGGAATAGAAAATGATTCATGAACGCACACAAAAGAAAATACAGGAGTGGTCAATTTTTATTGTTCGAAGCGGAGGTCTTGTTGGTGATCAAGACAAAGGAGATAATATATTTAGGAGTAACAGTGTTTTACGACATTTGACGATGGTGGATTAGTTTTACGACAGGTGACGTTTTACGGCAAAAGAGTAGAAAAGTTTTGGACTAAGAAAGAAGACGAACAGTTAGGGATCGAACCTCCTAAAGAGCGGATCGGACCGGAAAGCGATGAGACAGCTACTGACGGACAATGACTGGGGGACCTCTTTTCGCACTGACGATATCACACACACATCCCGAACTCAACCAAGTTATAGAACAATTTGTCTTGTGTTATTTTATCGTAGTGCAACCACGAGGCAGATCATCGGGCCACACCCCACTCCCACTACTTCTTTGATTTCTCTGTTGTTTAGTACATATTTAACTCTCACATTCCTGGATCCTACATGTAGTACTTTACATTTGTCTAGGTTAAATCCTAATTTCCAAATGTCCTTCCAATATGATAATTTATTTAGATCCATCTGTGTTATTTCCTTTGATAAGGTCTCACAAGTAGTTAAACATCATCAGCAAACAGTTCTATTTCTGAATTCATATTATTAGGTAAGTCATTTATGAATATTAAAAACAACAAAGAACCCTATACTGAACCGTATGGAACACCGGAGGGTATGTACTGTGATTCAGAATAATTGTTACCAACCTTTACCTTCATAGTTCTATCCATCAAAAACTCACAATATTTACCATTTTGTCAGTAATACCAAAATTTTTCATTTTCACTAGTAAACGATGAGATACTGTATCAAATGCCTTGCTAAAATCCAAATATATGATATCTGCACTATCCTCCATCAAATATTAATTTATAATGTCAATACTTTTCAAAATATTAGATAATGTTGATTTTTACCATGGATAAAGCCATGTTGGTTACAATTTATATCATGTTAGCTGAAAAGGAAATAAAAAATAAATAAAATCTAATAGATAACCAAGATATTTTATTAGCCAGAAATATGATCCCAAGGGAGGTAATCCATCAGATTGCTCTTAAGTGAGCACCTAAAATGTACAAATGATGAGAGAAGTAGAATAAAATGTTTGTTATTCATTGGTTAAGAATGGAAGTGGAAATGATGAGCTTCTGTAAAGATGTCCAGTCATTCCTGAAATACAGAAATTTAAGGAAGAAATTAATTTTAGAATTTACAAATATAAAAATAGGATTGAAGTTCTTTTTTATTTTTTAATTATTTATTTATTGTAAGAAATCCCCCACTCCCTCAAAAAAAAAAACCAACTATATATTAAAGTTTTATTTAGTAAAGGTATATAACTTTAATATTTAATTTAGTTTTTTTTTTTTGCTACTTCATTATAAAAAACAAAAAAAGATTCTTACCTATTTCTTTTTAGCCTTCAAGCAGAAACTGATGGAGCATAATTTCTGGAGAAACGGTCAAAGTCATTTTCCTAAAAGATTTAAATAAAGCACGGCAAAATCTAATTAAACACTTGGAGTGGAAAATTTAAACTAGGATAATGAAAAGAACCATATATCATATACAATAAGCACTCCCAAATGAGATATTAAAAAAAAGGTTACTTTGTAAATATCGCATGTATATGTTTTATGAATATTTTATACTTATGATATTAACGTAATTTTTGTGAATTTAATTTTTATTCAAATGAATATTTTAAGTACAAAATATATATACATGACATTACAAAATCTTTTGGCAAAATCAAAAATGATTTTTTCTTTAAAAAGAAACTTATTCTGAGGGTGCTTATTGTATATAATTGTCGTCATATTCAGTTTAACATGTTGGACAAATACACATGTTCCAATAGTAAAAAGTGACATTTTGTGCATTGAAAAATAGTTTGTAAAATGAGGTAAAAAAAAAAAAAACAAAGACCAAAATAAACAGTAAAATATATTCTCAATTTAAAAATAGATATCAAATTTTCTTTTGACTAATTGCTTCTACATTTGATTTTTACTTGACACACCATTAAATAATTAAAACTTTTACTCATTTAACTTTACATATCAGAAAGGAGGTGGCGATGGTGAAGTGGATAACAACGCGAACTAACCACCTAATTGTGCCAAGTTTGAATCCAGTCAGTTCCACACACCCACTTTCACTTACGGATGTTGACAGCCTTCATATGAACCCTACTGCAAGTACCCCATTCTAGAAAGAATTTGGGAAACCAATGCCAACAACAACAGAATCTAGCTGGTCAAAAAAAGTTACAATGTTGATTTATACAGATTTACCTTTTACATACAAAGTTTTTTTGTTTTTTTAAAATAATTCTCAGAAACATTGAGAATATGACAAGTTTTAATAAATTTATTTTTTTCCATAAAAAAATCAAGTGAACAAACCTTGTGCAAATAATCCAAAACGAACGGATGATTCTTATGAGAGTCTTTCAGTTGAGAAATGTAACGATTACTGACCTGTGGACAAGAAAAGAAAATGAAAAATGTTATTTACAAATTAAACATTAATTGCATTAAAGAAGTCAAATGAGAACAACTAATATAAACCGTCAGATTTACCTCTGGTGGTTTTCCCAGATGTTGCGTTAAGACAATCATGTTCACCAAAGTCTCGGGGTTATTACTGTCCTAAAAACAACAAAAAAGGAGTTTTTATTTTTTTATTTTTATGAAATGGTTCAGCAATGAGAAGAAATATTTTAAAAATTAATATAATTTACCTACACTATTAAAACCCTGAGGATGTTATCTTGCTTGCTTGTCACCGAGCACACCACATGTACATGAATGTTTTTAGATGGTGGGAGGAAGGGTGAATAATGTAATGGGGTAATGGTGACAGAAATGGAATGATATAAATAATTAAAAGAAAAATGGGATAGAGAGAAAGGGGAGGGGTATATTATGACATCATAATGTATTCTGCCTTTGTGAAATCCTTTGACTTAATAATTCTTGCAAAAAACATGATTATCAACTAATACTATTAGTGTTCTAGTTTAAATTTTAAATTGTATCATTTTAGTAAAAAAAAAAAAAAAAAAAATTTGTAGATATGGCACTCAAAAGCCAGCATGAGATTTAGCATGGACAACCATGTGTTCTTTCTTTTCTGGAAAAGAAATTAAAACGAAAAGAAGTGCATTTCGTGAACAAAGCAACAAACGCAAGTGGAATTTTAATATTAGAACCAAAAACCTTAAAGAAAGTGTTAGATTGAAACAGTTAGCTCCCAAAACTCGTTTTGGCCAATTTTTCAATGGATGACAGGACAAATTAATCCACCATACTAATTTGCTTTCTGATTTTTGCAGATCCCCCCCCCCCAGACATTTTGGGAGCTAACAGCTTCAATATAATCAAAAGTGTTGTTTTATATGAAATGTTAACATAGATGCGTGAACGAATCTAAAAACTAAAAGTCACTGATTATTAAGCTTACGTTTGAGATAGCAGATTGAATGAACACATCTTAAGAATGGATCCATTCTTGTTTGTTATATATATATATATATATGTACTAGCAAATATACACTCCCTCTGAATGCATATGTTTGCTAGGCTGAGAGGATTATATCATTCTGAAAGAACTACATACAATATGTAATTAAAATAAATTGTTTAGGACTATTAAAATAATTTCCAAGGCTATTGATAATGTTTACCCATTCATTTTTTTTTAATGTTTGAATTATGTTTTGAAACAAGGCCTACATCATCAATCTATGACGTTATGCCAAAGCTATAATTATTTTATTAATGTTTTAAGTTCTATTTATAAGAAAGTCCAAATAGGTCAGTTGGTAGAACCTTAGACTGAAGAGCTCAAGGTTTCAGTTTTGATTTCCAATCATGCCATCCGCTTTATTTGTTGGGAATTTATTTACTATTAATGCAATATTCCCGGTTTCCAAAGGTAGTTAAGATCTCTGATATTTCGAAACGAAACAAATTCCTCAATATATTTCTTATGATAAAAAAGTTTGTTTCTGACAGACTCTATATAAGAAGAACATTGAATGCAATGGTTTTAAACAAATGAAGTGTTTTGAAATAGTGCCGAGCAGAATTTTTTGTTAAAAGAACATTGACTGTAATGGTTTAAAAGCATTCTGCAATGTATTTATTATGTTTAAAAAACATAATTGACAGACGGACAAAATCTCTTTATTTTCATAGATATTTTGAATTTATGTGAGAAAAAAAGTTTGAATTTTAGAGAAAAATGTAGTTTGGCATTGAAGGATTCTGAATGGCTGTACTAAATCTATGGCAACAATGAGACGTTGATTAATTTGTGGAAAAGGTGTGCATGTGTCTACCTTGTCCATGGCTTCTTGAAGCACAGATTCTGCATCATCAAAATGTCCTTGTGCCATGTAACAGGCCGCTTGACCATTTAGCAATAATGGTGTGGCAATATGTTTGTCAGCTTGCTCCTGGAAGATGTAATAGGCATCCTGATATTTCTCACCTCCCTGTCAAAGAAAAGCAACGTTCACAAATCATTCACAAATACAAACCGGTCAACACATTTGAATTAAGAAAAAAAAAAAAAAGATTTTGGATTTTTTTTTCTTTTACACTCGAATCAAGATGTTTCTCTTTGCATAATTACAGTTAATCAATTGATTTATTTTTTTTATTGAATTTTGACAAGTTTAGTTCAATTCCAGGAAATATTATTCCTTGATTCATCATGAATTAAAAGAAGCAGTTAATTTTCAAAGTTTTTAAAGAGGATTAAATTTCTAATTTTTAGATGCATCTTTGCATCTCTGTAAGAGGGTCTGTCTGTCACACTTAGTATTTTCAGTTTGAAACACTTAGATTGAATAGATGCATCTTACAAATATTTGTTCTTGTGTATTATTTGAATTACTACTGTTCTCATCTTGAGTGTTATTCTCATAACGTTTCGTCCGATGTAACCTTCTTCCGGTGTATCTTGTCGAATTTAGGAAACTGTACAGAATTTCAAACAGAACCCTTTAATCCACGGGGGTAGCATGCTCTCATTCCGTCAGCCATAGAAGTCTTAAGTAATTCGCAATTGTATTCTTAGTATCGCCTACACTGAGGATTGAACCTTCACTGTCACTTAGTACTTTATCCGTTACGCCACGAGTCCGCGATACTAAGAATACAAAGAAGATCAGAGGTTACATCGGCCGAAACACTGAGAATAATACTCAAGATGTGAACAGTGTCCGAATGATCCAAATTATCAATCCTCATCTAAAAAAATTCAGAAACATTGGTTCTTGTATTTTGACGTTATTCATCCAATTTCAAACCAATCATAATTTAATTTTTGCTTGTCAACGGATTTCATGATTTATCATTTCAAGATGCAAAAACATGAAAAATATATTGGCTCAAAAAATATAAAACATTGAATGATCTGATGTCAGACTAGGCTGATTCAGATGTTTCTAAAGCAAGTGAGTTGAGGAACAAACAGCTGATGCTAAGGATAAGTAATATATCAAGAAACACTATCGTAAATGAATTCTTGGATGAGTAACAATATCAGGAAACATCCCAAATTATGCGAGGTGTGGGTGTGCCTTGCTTATAAAAACTAATAATATAGGCACACAAGCAAACAATGCAAAAGTGAAAGAATGGATCCAGTCTTCTTGACCTCTTAGACTAACTTTTTCATTGCTCTCTTTACCTGGCCTGAAACTGAAGCCGTTCATTTTATAAACATTCAAAAGCAGCTAATAAAGAAATATTTAGATTTTTTTATGTTTTCAGCGTTTAACAATTTGGGAAGATAACGCATAATTACAGTTAAAACAAAATTGCACATGAATTAATAAATTAATTTATAGAAAACGAAAAAGTTTCCCCGTCAGATTTAGCTTTATGTCAATTAAAAGCAGTTCGTAGATTTGGTTGACTATTTTGACATTAGCAAATATTTATAAAAAACGTATACAGATAGCTACATGATATCAAAACGTTAAATGGTCCCCAATGACCCTCTTTCCGAAAAGGACGCTGAATAGTGGATACCCATCATTCGGCGTTTCTTAGGCTGGTGGTACCCATCCCTCTTCATGTCACTTAACAGCTTCTAAATATTAAACTAATTTCACTTACATCCTATGGCATATGGTTTTCAGGTATTAGACATGTGCCACAAGGCAGGATTGAACCCATAACTGATTGATTAGGATGAAAGCATTTTAACTGTTCAGTCATACTCGCCCCTATACAATTATTTCAACATTGTTCGAAAGAAAACACTAATATATAGAACCATAATTGATTTACGAAGAAAAAAAAAAAAACAATAAAACGTAGTTTGTAAAACTTACCACAGCCAAGTTGAACCAAGCTAAACACAACTGAGTTAAAATGCTGTCTTCGTCTGCATCTTGCATCTTTTTCAACTCTTTTCTAAATTTGAACAAAAAAATAAGGAAAAATGTGTTAATTTGTAGAGAACGCCTCAAAATAAAAGCGAGTTAATTGGAAAAATTTCAATTTCAATTGAAAAAGCATTTAAAAAAATGAAAATTTATATAAAAATCATATGAGTTCTAACATATTTTGTCAGAGAACCATGAGAGCAAAAGTTGGTAACAACTGCTTTGAATTACACAATATACCCGCTAGTGTTCATCAAGATTTGTTATTGAGAGCCCTATTACTTATATATATATATATATATTAATGTATATGTTATAGTGAAATAAATTCCAGAAGGAAATTCGGGTATGAGAGCTCAATGTAATAAACAGAGTAAGAATAAAATTAAAATAAAGTAACACGGAATCACCGGTGCAATAATTTATTTCAACTCTCCGGTATTGTCAAGCATCCAAGTGAGGTGATTATATTTTTGAAAACGAGAAAAGAGAAATTCACACTCACCAATATACATATAGAGAGAGCAACAACATATCTAATACATATCTTGAGAGAGGGGGAAATGAGCTATTTAAGACGTAAATTGAGGAGAAGAGTGAAAACATATTTAATATAATATTTAGAGAGGGGGAGATTGCACGATTTATAACGGAAGGCAATACAGTGAGAGGGAAGGAGAATAATATATATATAGTGAGAGAGAAAGAGGGGGAAATTGTAAGATTTACCACGGACAGTATGTAGGGGGTTGTGTGTTATAAATTGTGAAAACATGGGATTACCTGGCAAACGGTCTCGATGCGCGCTCTGCAGGGCTGGACCGCCCAAAGAGCGGCAAGATGGCGACCTAGGCTTAATATCGCCAGGTAATCCCGTGAAATCTCGTGTTCTCTCGCGGAGACGAGAGTCCAGTTTGATATAAAAACGGGTCGCTGGAGGCAAGACGGCAGAAGGCTGAGAGCGTAGTCTACGAGGGACGACGTGGAAAGAAGAAGAGAAAGAAGAAGAAGAAGAAGAAGAGAAAGAAGAAGAAGAGAAAGAAGAAGAGAAAGAGGAAGAAGAAGAGAAAGAAGAAGATAACGAAGTAGAGAAAGAAGAGGTGGAAGATTAATTTTTTCTGCTACAAGCTATTTTCGGCATTGTTATGGAAAAATTCGACATCAGATTGATTCCGGAATTCGACGGCTCTCCTGCTGGTCCATCGGTGGTCGAATGGCTGGAGAAGGCCGAGCGTGTTTGCCGGTTGTGCAAAATTAAAGACCCAGCTATGGTCATCCCATTGAGACTCACTAGGGGGGCTTACGCCGTGTACCAGCAGCTCAGTAATGATGCGACCATGGAGCAGATTGCACAGGCGCTGCACGGGGCATTTGGTGCAGATCCTTTTGTTGCCTGGAGGCAATTTTCCGAACGCCGGCTTGGGCCGGGGGAGACAGTGGACGTCTACATGGCCGACTTGAAAAAGCTTGCTGCTCCCTTCGGCGGTGCGAGTGACCGCATATTGGCATGCGCCTTTTTGTCTGGACTTCCGGACGATGCAAGCCGACTGCTGCGAGCATCATTGAGACTCACAGAGATTGAATTGGTGGAGTTGTTGGCGAGAGCACGAAACATCTTGAAGGACGATCGAGAACTGGTCTCTGCAGCGGTTGACACCTTGGACTCGCCAGCAGAGGGCCTACGATGCTATACATGTGGTGGCCCCAACCACTTCTCCAGAGACTGCAGAGGCGGCACAAGGCGCACCCCAAATTATGGAGCACGAAAAGTAATACGGTGTTACCAATGCAATAAGCCAGGCCACATAGCACGGAATTGTCCGGGAAACGGGCAAGGGGAGGACGCCGCAGCGCTAGCACCCTCCCCAAAGCGGCATTGAACAAAGCGCTTCCTGCAGTGACAGTTCAAGTTGATGGGTGTAAACGTTCAGCGCTGGTTGACACCGGCTGTACCCAAACCCTCCTTCGAAAGGAATGTTGCACCACATGGAAGAAACGACAGATCCCCGTCCTGACTGTCGGCAAAGGCTCATTAGTGTGTTGTGGATCCAGTGTTGTTCATATCAGCATTGACAATGGCCCCCCGGTGGCTGTGACGGTGTTGGTGGTCGATGGGGAGCTGCTCGGATATGACCTTCTCCTTGGAATGGACACTATTACACAGCTAGGCGGAATTACTGTAAACAGCGTCGGTGATGTGAGATTCCCTCGACCAGACAAACAAATGTGTGCAGCAATCACTCTTGACGAACCCGATTTCCACGCAGAATATGACAAGGGCACAAACACATGGACAGCGTCCTGGAAGTGGGCAGGCGACCAGCCACCAGTGTCTTTGCGGAATCGGCTGACAGAGTATCCCCCTCCTGCATGGCTTAGGGGGCAGTACGAGGCAGAACTTCAAGTGTGGCTGGATAACGGCTGGTTAATTCCATACCCAGAGGATGAGCTCGGGCCCCCGCGGGGGCTAATTCCCCTGATGGCTATCAGACAAGAGAACAAGCAGAAAGTTCGACCTGTTCTTGATTATCGGGAACTCAATGAACACGTTGACCCGTACACTTCGGGGGCTGACGTTTGTGCTCATAAACTGCGAGAGTGGCGACGGCAGGGTGCGGAAGCGGCCATACTGGACTTGCGAAGAGCTTACCTACAAATACGTGTTGAGAAATCGCTGTGGCCATTCCAGACGGTGGTAATCAAAGGAACTCGCTATTGCTTGACCAGGCTGGGGTTCGGCTTGAATGTAGCCCCGGGCATCATGACGGCGATCATGCGGGCGATCCGGCGTCAGGATAAAGCTGTGCAACAGGCGACATCGTCTTATATAGACGACATTTTTGTCAATGAGAGCCTGCTGTCTGCCCAGGCGGTCAAAGAACACTTTGAGCACTTCGGGTTGTCGTGCAAGGAACCGGAGCGGCTGCAGGATGGGGCGAAAGTGCTCGGGCTGCAGGTGAGCGGAAGTGCAGATGGCCTCCAATGGGGAAGGGGCGGTGAAATCCCGGAAATCCCATCTACCATCACACGTCGGAGCACGTTTTCCGTGTGTGGAAAACTGGTGGGTCACTTCCCTGTGTGTGGGTGGCTCCGAGTGGCTGTGGCGGCTATAAAGCGACGGGCAACTTCTTTGTCAACAGGATGGGACGATGAGGTGCGTGATCCTTCCCTGCGAAGCATGCTGGTGGAAGCTGTGGCCAGAGTGACCAATGATGACCCTGTACGAGGGAGCTGGTGCGTCGATGGGAGTGAGTTTACAGTTTGGGTGGACGCCAGCTCACTTGCCCTTGGCGTTGCTCTGGCAGTCAACGGAAGTATAGTAGAAGATGCCTGCTGGCTCCGGCCAGAGAATGACGCTAAGCACATAAACCTAGCTGAACTCGATGCTACACTGAAAGGAGTCAATCTAGCGCTTCAGTGGCAGGCTAGCGTCCTCCACGTTATCACGGATTCCACGTGTGTGCATCGGTGGATGACCGATGCCTTGAACGGAAAAGCACGGCTGACAACGAAGGCATCGGCCGAAATGTTAATCCGGAGGCGGCTTGCTACCCTAACCGAAACCATCAATGAATACAACTTGGTCATAGATGTGACACTGGTGCAGTCCTGTTTGAATCGAGCGGATCGATTGACCAGAGTGCCTCGCCGTTGGCTGGACCTGCAGAAAGAAGTGAACGAACCAGCACCTGTAAATTGTGCTGCGGTGGGACGTAGACTCAGCCCAGAGCGTATCGCTGATGTCCATTGCCAAAGCGGGCACCCTGGTGTAAACCGAACCTTTTACTTCGCCAGGTTGGTTGACCCCTCTGTGTCACGGAGGGCTGTGAAATCCGTTGTGAGAAGTTGCAACACCTGCCAATCGATCGACCCAGCACCTGTCCGGTGGAAGAAGGGCACACTCGGTGTGAAGTATAACTGGGATAGGATTGCGATGGACATAACTCACTACAACGGGGGGAATTTCTTGACCCTTATTGACTGCGGACCGTCCCGATTTGCATTGTGGCGGTCCCTTCGCCGGCAGGATACGGCTGCCATTGTCCATGAGTTGGAAAGTGTGTTCCTTGAGCGTGGCCCTCCTTCTGAGATATTGACCGACAATGGCCCCGCTTTTGTTAGTGCACCGTTCAAACAGTTTGTAGATGGCTGGGGTGTCCGTCTGCGTTTTCGGTGTGCCCATGTGCCCAGTGGGAACGAAATTATTGAGCGCAACCATAGGACTATCAAGACCATCGCAGCGCGGAAGGGGTGTACGGTGGCTGAAGCAGTCTATTGGTATAACGTCACCCCTAAGGACGATACTTCACCCTCCACCGCGCCAGCTAATGCGCTACATACATACCATGTCAGGGCGAGAGGTTTGGAGAGCAGCTTACTGCCCGAACCAGAACCTCCACAGGAGAAAATGAAAAAAGGAGATGTCGTTTGGGTTAAAAAACCCCGAGGCCAGTGCACGACTCGTTACGGAACCGGTCGTGTCACTGAAGTGATCAGCCCGCAGGCGGTGCGAGTTGATGGAGTACCCCGTCACATTAAAGACTTAAGATCGGTATTCCAAACGCAGCTGCCATTTAACGAGGATAATGACATTGAATCCGTGACCAGCGAACCATCATTCTGGTTCATGACGGCTTCATCGCGCAGCGACACTGAGAGTGATAGCCTTGAATGTACTGACCCTCCTACTGCTGATGAAAGCCCGGACAGTGATGCTGCGATGCGCAGCCTCAGGTTCGCTGACCTTCCTGCCACGGAAGACAGCACGGATGACGATGAGGCCCCGAATCCCCCTCCCCGAAGAAGCACTCGAAGAAAAAGGACACGGCCTCCCTGCTCTTTCTGTGATAATGAGATCAGGGGGGAGTGTGTTATAAATTGTGAAAACATGGGATTACCTGGCAAACGGTCTCGATGCGCGCTCTGCAGGGCTGGACCGCCCAAAGAGCGGCAAGATGGCGACCTAGGCTTAATATCGCCAGGTAATCCCGTGAAATCTCGTGTTCTCTCGCGGAGACGAGAGTCCAGTTTGATATAAAAACGGGTCGCTGGAGGCAAGACGGCAGAAGGCTGAGAGCGTAGTCTACGAGGGACGACGTGGAAAGAAGAAGAGAAAGAAGAAGAGAAAGTAGAAGAGAAAGAAGAAGAAGAAGAGAAAGAAGAAGAAGAGAAAGAAGAAGAGAAAGAGGAAGATAACGAAGTAGAGAAAGAAGAGGTGGAAGATTAATTTTTTCTGCTACAGGTTGGGAAGGTAGTCAAGGTATCTCAAAAAAAAAAAAAAGAAAAAAAGGTCAGCTTGTCTAGTTCTCCCACCAACCAACCGCCCAATCCCAACCAGTCTCTGATACCTGATAATATAAGATCAATAGTAGAATTATTTTCTAGTGATTTTAAATTGTTTCTTGGACCATTATCATAAGATAAAGTAGAAACATAGTTTATCAAAATTGGAAGATACTTGGAAAATTGAAATTAAATACAAAAAAGTGTTAAGTTTTACATATTGGAACAAAAATATGAAATATGAATACAGATTAAACAAGAGAATCAACACAGGAACCGAAAAATATGATTTGGGAGTAAGTTTTAACGATACATTTACATCTCATAATCATATTTAGTTTATTATCTCCAAATCCAATGATTGTTTGGATGATTAGAAATGTTATTTCAAGAGAAGCAAATGTTATTGCAAGAATATGTAAGAAAACTAATTAAATTTTTTGAGGAAAAAAATGTATTTAATCCTGAACATCAAAAACTAGACATGGGAGTTGGGATATAATATTAAAATTAAGCATACAGACAAAAGTGACTAAACTAATTAAAGGATCTCAGTTATAAAAATAGATTGAAATCCTTAAGTTTAACTACTTTAGAGGGAAGAATGAGTAGTGACTTAATTGAGATTTAATAATTAATGGGATTTTGAAATATGGAACACTTTCTTTTTTTTTATATCTCCTTGCACTGGAAATTTATTGGCAAGAAATATTTAAAAATCTAGATTAGTTTTTTTTTTTTTTTTTTAATAGCACAATAAATTTTTTGAACAAATTTGGGTTAAAAATAACTATTAAAAAACATGTTAAGAATAAACTGGATGAATTGCGAAATAACGGTAAAAGAATGAATTTATAAGAACATTTTGGGGCTCTATCAAATGAAATATTCAAGAGCATGTAATCGGTATATTCATATATATTCTGTGAGACTATTTTTTTTAATTAAAAGTTGAAATGAGATTAATTAAAATAAGAGATGCCCAAAAAGACAATTTTTTAAAAAAGTTTGGCTAATTTAGGGAAAGAAATGAAAGATTATCTCAGAATTGAAGAAAGAAAGAAAAATATTTGTACCGAAAGAAAGGTAAAAATTATACTTACTTGGCAAGATCAATACGGTCAAGTCGTAGCAGAATTTGAACTGTTAGAGCAAGGCTGAGAAAATGAGAAGCAAATAAATTATGGAAAAATGAAGATTTTTGTTTGTTTTTTATATAAGAACGTTATATAATAATATTCAATAGAACGACTTGCCTAAATTTATTTGGATTATTCTGACTACCATTTTCATTTTGGCTGTTATATTCACAACATTTTGCTTGATGTAATCTCAGACCTTTTTCGGGTGCACCTTTTGAAACTTCTGGTCAAACTTAATCGCAAGTTCAAAAAGATGCACCTGAAGAAAGTCGGGGGTCACATCAGCCTAAACATTGTGAATATAACAACCAAGATGAAAATAGTAGTTCGAATAATCCAAGTTATCAATCCTCATCTAAAAAATTCAAAAACTTTTGTTTAATTAATAAGTTACAAATTTTATGGATCAACAAATCATGTCTTTTATATGGACAGTTCAAAATATTTTTAACAACTCATGTGTGTGTGTATTTTATTGCTTTAAAAGGTATAAAAACATAACTATCAGAGTACTAAAGTTAATGGTCTGAGGAAATGTAGGATTGCATTTGTTTAACCATTCGCCATATTTTATTATTAATTAATGAAGGGAATACTGTTGAAATAAATATTTAAAAAATCTCACTCAAAATGTTTAAGTTACTCTCGACTTTTAAATAAATATTTTATTTATTTAAAAGTCGAGAGTAACTTAAACATTTTGAGTGAGATTTTTTTAGTATTTATGGATTTATGGATACAAGAAAAAAGCAGTTATTTTTAAATGTGTTTCCATTGGTCAAAGTTAAGAAAGTCACATAATCATTCCATGAACTGAGTAAACTAATATTGTCAATCAATTTAAAATTCACAAAATGAACAGTTAGAGCAAGGCTGGTGTTTTCACTTGGATTTGTTTCATAAATAAAAAAGATTGGTGCTTATACAGCTGAAAGCACAGGTGAAAAACGCATTTCCAAATAAGAACTCTTGTATATACTTACATATCAGGCAAAATAAAGTATCCTCACAAAAAATTATGAAAACTTATCGAGTAAAATTTTAATTAAAAATAAAAATCAGTTTTATCGTATTTTGCAGTACTGCCATTCATTATTACTTGTTTACATGACACATTGATTTATCTCCCGTGTTACGCTCTTATCAATGGCAGATTGGCAAAATACAATAAAACTGATTTTTATTATAATTCTACTCAATAATTTTTCCTAATTTTTGGTGTAGATACCTATTTTTGCCTGATACGTAAGGACATCAAAGAGTTTTCCTGTTAATTTATTTGGAACTGTGATTTTCACTTGTGCTTTCAGCTGTATAAGCACCAAAAGATTTTCTTTGTTTAGCTTTAACCGTTTTTTATTTTTTATTAGCCCAAAACCACGGACGGAGAGAATACTAACCATAATAAATAAATGTACATTAAATATAGAAAGGCTTAAAGATTTTCAAACATTTTTAGTACCAAAAGCAGATGAAAGATTTACTAAGTTTTCTTCATCTCTTTCACAGAAGACTTTAGAAATCGTTTCAAAAATTAAAGAGAAAAATTACAATGTAAAGGTATTTTACGTTGAGATAGAATTTCTATGGATTTACGGTTCATGATTCTATATAAGATTCAGTTCATATTTACAAAAATTGAAAATTTCATTTTCACACATTCTAGATTCAAAAGTAACTTGGGGTATCTTTTACAATAATCAGCAGAGTCGTGGACGGGGTCCAAAAAACGAACGAGAACAGGGTAAAAAAAAATAAATATACAACAAGTGATGGTGACCTATGTCGAGAATAGATATTTTCCTACTTACCTATGAAATTTGTATTTTTACGTAGTATAGATGGGTTTTTATTATATGTAAAAAAAAAATTCTTGTTCTTTTTTGTGCACCGAATTTGCAAAAAGAAAATGGCCGCCAGCCCTTATTGTCGTTACATAACCCCCTACTGTCGCCATCTTGGACTTGTGTGATGTTGGTGTGACGAATAATTTAATTTCTAATAAATAGCAATTGGAACTGGTTAAAAATACAAACAAATGCCACAGATAAGTTTGAAAATAACTTTTATCGCCTACAGTTATTTTTATTTGTTGTATATTTGTTTTTTGAGCGTTTTTACTCTGCTGAGTATTGTAAAAGATACCCGTAACTTGATTTAATTTATTAACTTTGTTCTTAATATCTTTTTAGAGTGAAATTTAGGCTCATTTTTATTGTTCTGTGGCAAATCAACTCCTTTGTATACAATCAGTTGAACAAAAGTCACTCTTTTGCCTATAGTTAAGGGTAAATTGTGATTTTCATACCTTTCTGAATAGTATTAATGCATTATTAAAAGAAGCACTCCCAGTGAGTTTAGAAATATTTTGATGTAATAAAAATAATTTTAAAAATGTTAAATAAACAAATATTACCATTCCAAAGAATCTGATTGATGCAACACTCTCAAAGCAGCATCAAAATTCTAGAGGAAAAAAAAAAAAAAAAAAAATCAGTAACATGTTCATTTTTTAAAATAAAATCTTTTATGAAAAACGAATTAAATTATTTTAAAATCAAAATTCTTGGTTTTAGTTTTCAAACTTGTATAAAGATAAAATTAAAATATGAAAATGTTTCGTGAAAACAATAAAAAAAATGTTTTAACATCTTTAATAAAAATCAACCAGTAGATAAAATACAACAAAGAAATAAATATATAAATTCTACATAGTTATCATGCAGATGTACTTAAAAAAAGTACTTATATTATGAAGGAAGACAATATACTTACATTATAGTTGAAATAAATGGATGCTGCCATCAGGAGGAATGTACTGTTGCTGACATCAATATTGCCGCTCATTTTGGCATCCAATTCATGGATCAATGCATCTCTGAAAAGTGGACATCAAAGCCAATTAAAAGTTAGATTTAAAACAGAAAACTTGTAAAACAGAATTCGAAGTTAACTATTTGAGGCATTTATTTTTTACCTCTTTAATGTTTTAAAATCTTTGTTTACTTATTGACTAATTCAAAAAAGTCTATTCTTTCTAGAAATTTGCTGAACTTCAATGACATAAGACTTTATTGGCTGAAATTCATTCTGAACATTTAAACAAGTCTTGGACCATACAGGGAATAAGAACCCAAGAAAAATGACAACATGAGAGAAACACCTTTGGATCTTAATCAGTGTCTTCCGGTTGATCTTGGCAGACGCACATTGTTTATTAAATAGTTTTGTAAATATAGTCAAACGAAACATGGAAGCGTCCAAAATTCTCGTTTTAAAATGACTTCATACTTTACTTGTTCAATTTATATTTAAATAATTCTAATCAAGGGAGGCGCGAGAGCTCTATCCCTTAATAGACTTCAAAAACGGTCTATGCTAGAAATCTCATTTCTTTGATCAATCATAACTCAAAAACCAATAAACCAAATTAGTTAAAACTTTGCACAAAATTTTTATTTGATAGGTTCTATAAGTGTGCAGAATTTCAGCATCATTAGTCAAGGCAACCCAGAGATCCAGAAAGGTCAGGCAAGATTTTGTGTTATCCGTGTGTACGTACGTATGTGCCACCCTGTATCTCATCAACTATTTGATGGATTCAGCTAATTTTTGGCAGAGATAGAGGTTCTAGGGTCTAGTTGATGGCATTTTAATTTCAGTTTACCATATACCTTAGTTTTCCAGAAAATTCAAAAAAAATTTTAAAATGACCATTGTATTGAGGCATAGCCTTTACAAAAGTAGTGACATTCCATGATAATTGCCAGTATACTGAAATCATATGCCCTTAATAGGGTTAAGATGAAAATTCATATACACTAAATGTACAAAAGCAAGGAAATTCCCAAATTTTTACACTTTTATTGTCATTAAGGGTATGCGAGCACAACAGGGCTATGTATTTTACTGGTAGGAATTTTTCTTCAGCGCACCTCACACTTCATCCACTCATACATAGAGATTTATACTGTAGTGATGTGATAATGAAATGGTTTGGTTGATATGTAGTCATACCCTTAATGACAACAAAAGTGTAAAAATTTGGGAATTTCCTTGCTTTTGTACATTTAGTGTATATGAATTTTCATTTTAACCATATTAAGGACATATGATTTCAGTATACTCGCATTTATCATGGAATAAATATATACATTTTTTTTTACATATTTATATTGGGGGAGGGATATATTAGATACTTATTTTTTAATGTAGTGTGCGTTTTTTCTTTTATTTACAAAACCTTTTAATAATAAATAAATGTATTTAAAACGAGTAATCTTTTTAAAATCCTTCCAGACTGAGGCAATTTTAATTAATTTACAAAATTTTTTAATAATCAAACGAAACATTGCAGAATTTTCGTTTTAAAATGTTTTCTCGTCACTATTTCCTTGTCTCTCGATGAGGGCAGAATGCATAATAAAATCTTATAACATGCGTTTTTTTACTTAAAGACTTGGAAAGCTATGGAAAGTCTACTTAGAGACTTGGAAAGCTATGGAAAGTCTACTTAGAGACTTGGAAAGCTATGGAAAGTCTACTTAGAGACTTGGAAAGCTATGGAAAGTCTACTTAGAGACTTGGAAAGCTATGGAAAGTCTACTTAGAGACTTGGAAAGCTATGGAAAGTCTACTTAGAGACTTGGAAAGCTATGGAAAGGTTTGAGAGTGAATGTTACCAAGACCAAAGTGATGACCATGGTTGTAGTGTTGGAAATCCCCCATCAAGTGAAAAGTTACCATGCTCAGTTTTCGGAAAGGAAGTTGGAAGCAACTCAATTTTTTGTGGTACTTGTAAGCATTGGATGTACAAAAAGTGCAGTGAAATTACAGGTAGGTTGAGAGACAATGTGTAAGACAATGGAGACAGATAAAAGTTCAGATATGGATGAAGCATATTTGGACGGCGAGGATACTGAGGTTGTCTATAAATTTTGTTACCTTGGTAACATCATTGGAGCAGCTGGTGCTGGTGTGGTAGCAAGTGTTAGGAATGGATGGAGTAAGTTCAAAGAACTTCTGCCATTATTAACCAGCAGAACATTACCACTGTTGACCAATGGAAGAGTCTATCAGGCATGTGTAGGCATTGAATGTATGGCATAAAACCTGGCTAGTGAGGGTTGACGATATTTATTTCATGGAGAGAAATGATATGAGAATGATATGATGGATATGTAATGTGAGTCTTAAAGATAGGTTTAGATCTGATGATCTCAGAAGATTAAATATGGGCAGTATAGGGAGATGTGTGCAGAACAGGAGACTTTGTTGGTTTGGTCACACTGAAAGAATGAGAGTTCTTGGATTTTTAGATGTAGAACAATTGAGGTAACATGGTCAATTGGCCGAGAAAGGTCAAGGAAAATATGAGAGGAAATGATAAGGATGAACTTGAGAGAAGGAGAGATAAATTAAAGACCTGGCCAGAGATTGGTCAGTTTGGAAGTCAATTTCTAAAAGCTGTCCAATACATGCCAGCATGTAAAACAGATGTTAAACTGAATATGATAAATGCAGCACGTACACCAATACTAATATGTTTGTTTTAAAGAAATAAAAATGATACAAAGTTGGAAATTTGTTAAATTATTAATTCATCTTCAAAAATGTTTTGTTGATTTTAATGTTTTAAGATGTTTTTTGTGATTCCATAAAACGCCAATTGTTTTTTTTATCTACTGACCCTTTATTTTCATTTGCGAGAAAATCAGCCAACATTCTGACGGCTTGAAGCTCTGATGGATGAGTGGCGTTGATCTCATCTAATACAACTGCGTATTTCCTCTGGGCAATGTATGCACGGTACATGATCACATCCCTTTGTGTCTTCAACTCGGGGTTGTTCAGCTAAAAAGAGAGAAAATGGAAACATTTTATTTTTTCAACAAAATTTTTTAATATTTGTACATTGCACAATTATAAGCACAAATAAATACAGAGATACTGCTAGATGAGCGTCTGGTGTCCCGGACGCATAAAACCCTAAAAGGACACCTGAATGATACACCTTATCAGTTGGTTATGTGCAATTTTGTCTTTAAAAAAAACATTACTTTTCAAAATAAGCAAATTTCTAATCTTTAACCCTCTGAGCGCTGAATATTTTTTTTGTAGAAAAATACACTTTCTTTCTGTGCGAGGAAAAGTTTTATTATCTAGCTCCACTGATGACGATCAACCAACGGTCATATATGATTATGAGCGACCACTAGAAGAAGGCAGCGGCGACAGTGAAGGATAAAGCAGCATCGGCGAAGGGTTTACGCACGCAGTCAGCAATGAAAGGGAAGAGGAAAACGACAGCGAGACAAAGGTAATTCACGCACTAATATTAAAATGAACATTTGAAGTTGTCACTTGAAAAGAAAAACAAACGTAGAAAACTAATGAACTTTTGAAAGATGCGTAAAGAAACTAATGTACACCCACAAACACAGGTAAAAGAGTTTAATGTGCGTAAAAAAATCGCGTAAAAGGAATTAATGAATGAACACACACACACATGGATACAGAATTTAAGGTACGTGAAAACCGCATAAGTGAGAAGTGAGCCAAATAGCGTAGAAAAGACTCGAATTTTAAGTAATTTTTATTGGAAACAACCTAACAAATAAATCTGCAGAACATCTTATTCCAATGCTTTTTTATTTAAATTCGTTTCGTTTGTTTATACATTTTGTTTAATAAAAAGTTACAACTTTTTTTAAAATTAAAACAATTTATTATACAAATCTCTAAAGTTTACAAAACAAAACTGTGACGACGAGTATGTTGTTTATAATTCAACCGGATTTATTTTTATTTTATGGCATATCAACCCTTTTCGGGGTTTTTTAATGTCAAATCAGGTCATTTTGCGCTTCAAATTCTTTATATATTCAAATATTTATTCACAGTGTTTTTTTTTTGTAGAGGAAAAATGTTTTTGTTTTTAGCTTTGCAAAACATGATTGGGTTTTGCAAAGAGAAAAGAAAAAAAACATCAATGTTCAGTGCATTTTAAGTCAGGAAGCCGATATCTTAAGACCGCCTGCTCTGGTAGCAACAGTATAATTCAACCGGAAGTAAAAGAAACCGGTGTAAAGCCAAAATGTGTCCTTTTGGTCGTTTTTAATTCAAGTATAATTGATTCTCCAAAACCAATGGATATAATTGCACTAAATTTGACATGAAACACATTTAGCATGTCGAATGTGCAACATTTCTGTTTAAGGTACCCAAAACCTCACATGGCCGTTATACATTTTACATAAAAAAATATATATATTTTAAGGATTCAATTAGACTTTAATTAACGGAAAAAAAAATTTTTTTCTTTCATACAATCTAATTGAGTATAGGGGTTGATGAAAGGTGTTTTTTTCGACCACACCTCAAACTTAGGGTCAGCATTAAGTTTAATTAAGTGTCATTTTAGGAAAGAGGGTATTATTTTATCTCATAAATGTCAATTTTAGGTCTATGTTAGCCATTGGTTTTAGAACTAGTCTTAGAAATGTGTACAAATCAAAAAAATAAATAACATAACTAGACATAACCTTGGCAACACTATGTGTTTAACTTGTGGTGGCCATCTTGGAATTGAAGTCCTATAAAGTGAAATCGCACTTGCCAGATGTGTCAAAATTATGCTACTAATTATAATTAAACGCTTAGAGCTTCCAAAGGTATTGGGCATATAATTGCATTAAATTTAGTACCAAGAACCCTTAGTATTCTGGGTGTACCAGTGGATGGAGCAAAATTAAAATACTACTACTATTAGTAAGAAATAATTATTATAAACACTTATAGGTTCCCAAACTATTGGGTAGATTTGCACCAAATTTGTCATGAGAAGCCTTTTGTAATGAAATTAAACAATGCTTTAAAACATCAACAACATCCCTTCCTTTGAGTGAACTGCAATTCTTTAATTAAACATTTAAACAAACGATTAGGATATTTGTCAATTTCTTATTCTTGTAGTTTTTGTTTAGCGAAAAAATTGAAATTATGTTGAACGAAAGTATAATGAATTAATGAGCAACTACTTTTGACATTTTGTCAAATCTGATAATTTGCTTAATTCCAATTTCAGTCACCTAAATTAGTTCGCTTAAACTTATTATTATTTAAACTATATTTTAGTAAAAAAATAACATTAAAAATACTAAGTTATAGCAAGTTTCATTGTACATGCCAAAATTAAAACCAGGCTGGAAAAAATCTTCTATAAACAAGTCGAGGGTACTTCTATAGGACCGGACCCATATCAACCCAAATATTTCCAGCTATGATTTATGGAACTGGATAAGCCGTTGCCGAACAGTCGATTAATACCGACATTAAATGAAACAACTTTTTCATTTTTTCCCTCTCCCTCATTCGTGTTAAGAATGAGTTATAATAATTTTCTTCAACTCAACTTTTTTTTTTATTGAGGAATTTGTTGGAAGCAGTAGTGACAGCGAATGTTGTTTTTATGTATCGACTCTCAATTGGACAAATCTTAAATCAGCAGTTTCTTTCAAGCAATCAAAAGTGCAAGAAACATTCACCCTGAATATTGGTGCATAGTAAAAAAAAAAAAAGCGTCTTCCTTTTCTTTTAGAAAGAAAATGTACATGTATACATCACAATCCAACTTAGCTTCTTTGAGGTGAGGGGGCGAAAGGCCTAGACAGACGCAATAAGAGACTTTTGCAGACTACTCCCGCATATACACACTGACCCGAACACTCTTCCACTAAGAAAACAGAGGCACGCTATTTAATGGTGCCAGCCTAAATGAACACACATACATTCTCTAACAAAACAAGCATTTTAATACACATACATACATTTTCATTTCTATTTACACACACATCAACTGCATACACAAGGCGACAGCCGAAACAAACATATGTACTCTTTCTGCTTACAAACAAAACACCTTTTTCTCTTTCAGGAATATTCCTTGGACTCTGAACTCTTAATATTTACCAAACCTTCATTTTCAATGTCTTAACAAGCTGTCAAAATTTCATTTGATAATATATCTGTCACAAAATCTTTACAACTTTATTTTGAGGAGGTGCTAAAAATTTTTTACCCCTAACTTAACCTGGTTTTGCATTCGTATACTTTACTGTCATCTGCCTTTTTACAATTTTTTTGCAGCTTTCAAATCATAAATGGCTTCGCCCATTTCCAATTTGTTCTGTGAATAGCAATCGGAAACATTTAGATCAATAAGGTCCTCTCCTATAGAAGCACCAAGTCGAGAAAGAGACTAGCTAAGAAAGAACGCTAAAAGCCTATTCTCACGGATCAAGGACGATAACTCAATTTGATAAGGCGTGCAACGTTTTTATTTAAATGCATAAATATATTTTTTAGTAAATTTGTAGATGAGCACCCTCAGCTACCCCTCCCAAAAGATTTGGTAATGTCAAAAGTTCATCACTTATAATGGTGGCCGAATGTATCGTCAGCACTTTGACGCCAGTGATAACCCAAAAAAGTACCCGGGTTTACTTAAGCCGGCAAATAGTAATTTGTTTCCTGATTTTTGCGGTAAACAATAAAATATTAGAATTTTTTTCTTTTTATTATGAAAATAAAATCAGTTTTTTTTTATAAATGGATTTGAAATATAACAAACAGTAGTTTGTTTTTTTCCAGATTTTTTTTATTTAAATAGTAATTAATTAACAAATAATAAAATCAGTGTTTTTGCAGTGTTTTTTATAACTGGATTTGAAATATATTACAAATTTACAATTTAAACTTTTCCCCCCCAATTTTTCAAATAATGAAATCAGTTTTTACAAATTTGCACCTCATAATAATGCTGTATCCAATAGAGTATATTGCCGAAAAGAATAAACGGTTTAAAATTGTCTATTTAATTTTTATTCATTTATATACATCTGTCTATAAACTTAATGAAATAAACTTAATAATAACAACCCAAAACAACTTGTTTTAATTAATTTGTTTTAAAAATTATTAAAACAAATGGGTTTGATTTATTTCATTAAGAAAACAAATCATTATTTGCCGGCCTAAGTAAGCCCGGGTACGTTTTGGGAGTTATCACCAGCGTCAAAGTGCCGACGTCACATTCGTCCGTCATTGTAAGTGATGGAGTTTCAACATTACCCGAGATTCTACTTTTTTTAAAGGCAATTATGTGTGAACATCCTGAAAAGTTTGGCAAAAAAACAATTACTTTAGAATTTAGAGTGTGTGTGTGGGGGGGGATCAGTTTTGCATATGAATTTAACGTAAAATGATCCCCCATTTCCGGCTATTGTTAAATCTGATAGCGTTTTAGGGCAGTTAAGAGTTTTTATTCAGCTAAGGAAATAAATTCTGTGTGGGTTTTTCTGCTTTTCTTTACAATTTTATTTTTAGCAGAAAAAAGAAAAAAAGGCGAGATGGCAATACAGAAAAGAAAAAAATAATGCCAATCAAATTATCGTCCTTAGCTCTGAAAAACAAAAAAAATAAAAATCTTAGTTATTGTCTTTGGTTTATGTAAATACACTTTTGCCAGAAGAATGATAACTAAGTTAATCATTTTCTAGTTAAAGAAACTAGAGTTATTGTTCTTTGTGAGCTAGCTTATTTCTAGACTTGTTAATAAAAGAGTGCCACTATATTTTTCCAGTCTAGTTTTCATTATGTTTCACACGTACAATGCTATAAATTACTTTTTTAAATGTCATTTTTTTTTTTTACTAAAATATGATTTAAGTGCGACACTGAAACACATAGGGCAATTTATGGTCTTTGGAGATGTCTCTAATGTAGGCACAAATTCCATGTCCATTTTGAGGGCCGGGTTTTGATGTCATGTTAGAGTAAATTTTAATCATGAAATCATCGGTAGAAGCTGGCGGGCAATGCCTGTTTCGTCTCCTGTAAGTGGATTTCAACCCCTGGAATGTTGGAGCGCATACCCCCAACGTTGGAAAAGGAGACCTTATAGTAGGAATCCACGTTAAGGAACTGGGTTTAAGCTTATCTTTTGTTTTAGAACTTTTCATGTTGGGATTGGACAAATTTGTGGAAGAGATCAGTAGAGAGACGAAACACCATAACAGTTCTCACCAATTTGGCCGAGAGGCCCCACCGAAAACTAATGCACGATCCAGACTCCAGTCACCAAATGGCAATAAAGCAAACTCAGTATTTTGCACTTGCTGATAAGACAACCTCTTTGGGAGTTACTCCAAGGTTCGGGTCCTTGGTCTATCAGGCGGATAACTTAAGGCCAGGTAGAACGTTTACCTCCAGCACCCTTATTAGTGAGATGGCAACAAAGATAGCGGAAAGAAAATTTACTCAAGTCATCTCCATGTACAGCAAACAAATAACCGACCCAAAGAACAGCATTTTCTTCCCCTTTTGACAGAAACGTCGCTCTTGGAAGGCGAGGACTAATGGACATAGTAGAGGAAACAAGAGTTACAAGGCTGTCAAAAGTACATCGACAGTGCATTTTCTACTCTCCATAAATTCCAATTATACTGCTTAAAAAGCTGCAACCGGAACTCCTGTTCTTAGAAAGCTGTTCAATCGTTGCTTAAAGAAGAAATGCTTCCTATCACCTTGGAAAACTTTGTCAGTCTTCCCACTACTTACAAATACTGGAAATTGGTCTTCTGCATCTCAGTACAGAATAATCGGTCCCCTGTACGTCATGAGTAAGTTGTTTGAATCTGTGATAAATCAAGAAGTTGTCAACCACCCTAGAAAAAACAATCAACTCAATATTAAGCAATATGGATTTCATCCTGCAAGATCAACAGCTGATGTGTTGACTACACAGGATCAGTGAACCTGTGAAACAGTGATTGTAACCGACAGAGTCTGCCCCTTTAGGGCGCACTAACATGCATCAGGAAAATCAGGCCCTACGTAGAATTGAGGTAGAGAATTGAAGCTAGTATATACTCACATGAAATCAACTACGGGAAACAAGCCGAGGAACGGCGCCGAAAATCTGGGAAAAAGCGTGTAAGCTGTCAATTATAATTATCCATACACAATGGGAGAACATTGGCCAGAGAGGTGGAATGTTGATAACGGCTGTACAATTTTGGTCAAGAGTCTTTTGGTCACTCCCCTCCCCCCCCCATAGTAGAGAGAGAAAGAGAATAAGTCTTTTATGATAACAGCCCAAATGGAGAAATAGGTGGGAGAGGGATTAGAGAAGAGGGGGGCTGAGAAAGAAAGGGTATGAGTTATACATTTTTCGTTTTTGTTGGGTGAACGAGATCAGTCACGAGTCAGTTAGAGCCACGGACTCGGCCGGGTGAGACGTGTCGACGTTCGCCGGACAGTGGCGAGCAATCCCCCCCCCCCACCGTTCAGTAGACAAGTTACAACTTAATTAACAACTTGAAAATCGTAAATAGAGTTTCCCCGCGGCTGGCAGAGAAGGCAGTCGAACGAAAATCGTCGGAGAGAATAGACTTCTTGCCACCGCCATTCACTCACAGAGTAAGAGTTCGTTGGCTGTTTGCGAACATCTTCGTGCACTAAGACGACGACGAATTAGTTAACACAAAATACATTTTACCAAACCAATAGACTCCAAAACTCAATTGTAAAATTAATCTTTCCTTTTGATTGCTTTTAATAATTAATGGATACAGAAAGAAACCGATGTTATTAAATTATTCCTATTGTCAGTTTGCTCTGCTTGTGTAACTTTGCCTTCACAGAATCGCGGGATCGTCATTCATCCGACTGGAGGAATTCGACCCATCTTTCTTTTTCTGCCGCTACGACATCACGGGCCAAAGAGGGTGTTCACAGTCTAGAAGGATTCCTGCGCCGAGGACCAGATGTGTGAGTACCGAGATAGACACGAGTGGACCACCTATGTTACAAGTGGTTCAGTGACACCGGATCAGAGTGAGGTATTTGTTTTACTCGGCACCGCGACCGGGATATCAAACACCTGTGCGTGAGTGGCTGACGATGATACCACGGGGCGAAGAGTGTGGGGTCTTATGTTACAAACCTATTGACGGAGGTTTAATTTCTAGAGCAATAGCTCTTGACATATCAAAGGCCTTCGACACAAAGGTTTACTTCGCAAGCTTGCTAGCTATGAAATATTTGAAAATGTTTTCTCAACCATCAAATCCTTTCTCTCTCGTAGTTGTTGATTGGTGGGAGTCTGATGCACATAGTATCAACGCCGGTGTGTCTCAAGGATCCATTCTGGGCCCAACCCTCTTCCTAATCTTCATCAATGAACTTCCAAATCACATTCTAAGATCATTCGTCGATATTTATGCAGATGACACAACCATCTATGGCAACATTTCGAAGAGCATTAATGATGAAGATCTTTCTAATTTTCTTACTTCTGATCTAGAGCACGTCGTGCATTGGGGAAAAAAGGTGGTTGGTTGCATTTAATACATATAAAACCAAGCTTCTCTTTTATCACTACTAACGCTCAGATCCTCACTTTGCCTAAATTGAAATGAATGTCTCTCCTTGAGGAAGTCTCCTATGTTAATAAGCTTCTAGAACAGATCTTCACTCAAAACCTTAAATGGAAGACTTACATCAAATCTATTGCTAAGGTCGCTGGAAAAATAATTGGATCATTCTACCACTCCAGAACGTATCTCTACCTGTATAAGAGTCAGATACGTCCTAAGATGAAGTACTGTTGCCACATTTGGAAAAGTGTCCCTTTCTTGCCTTGACAAAGTACAAAACCAACTTTGAAATCTAGTGGGGGGGGGGGATATCCCCTTCCTTTCCCTACAACCCCTTTCTCACAGAAAAGATGTTGCTCGTCTTTCGTTATTTTCATGGTAGCTGCTTGACTGAACTCCAATCTATGGTTCCCCCTGTAAAACATTCACGACAAAAAACTCGTCTAGCTACAACCACTGTAAATAATTTTCTGTTCTTTGTGTACCTAAAACTAAACGGAACTTCCAATTCCATGAGCAAATTTGTTTCCAAGAAATGCCCTTCTGTGAAACAATATGGTTATTTTCCAGTTCAATGTTAACAAGTCCTTGTTGAGCCGTCCTCTTAAATAATCAAATTGTGCCCAATTTCAACTATTGTTACCAATCCTCACAATGTCTCACCGTCCAAACTCATTAACACTTATCCTCGAGTGGCCTTTGAGCCTTGATAAATGATGACTCATTAGTACATTAAAAAAAGTCAAATAAAATCTTTGTAAATAAATACTAAAACTTATTTCACTCGAAATAATTTACGTGACTGAAATAGGAATTACCCGATAATTTATATGAATACATAAAAATTTTCAACAATTAACGATAAGATTTATTATTGTTTTGAGTAATTTTATAGAATCACTCCCGTCTCCAATCGGATGGTTTCATGAGTTTGTTTTACTGTCTCCGAGAACGATTTATAACTAACTCTTTTTTTAAAGGTGCTTCTACAGAATTTGAACCAAACCAACTTTTGCCGAACTAAATCTAAAACTTAGGGGTAAATGAGGAGTTCGAAGGAGTAAACATAATGCGATAAGAAATTGTGTATAGGCGATAAAATGGTTCTATGTTTTGTTTTGTTTTGAAAATAATATTTAATGAGAAACCATTTCGACGTAAAATCTATTTTGTACATAACGCATGTAATTTGAAGAAAAACACGTTTGAAATGTGTAAATATGCTACAATAATCGATAGTTTAACAAAATGGAGACTTACGAGACCGGAAGTATTGTTGTATTGTATATGCCGCCATGTTTTTTTTGTATCGCTCAAGACGAAAAAGTATTAAAACATTTTTTTTCTATTACTACGTAATACTAAATTGATTTTAACTCCAAAACGTTGTCAATGTAAAAATCTTTAAATAATAAATATATATATCATCGCCTATACACTAATTTTATTCGATTTTTTGAAGAAACTGTTTAATCCTTCGAACTCATTATGTACCAAATTAGGTTAGAGTTAAAAAAAAAAATATTTTAAAGTTAAAAAAAACAAAACCCACCCGATTGGAAACGGAAGCGATTCTATAAAATTACCTTTTTTTGAATTACACAATCTTGTCACATCATTTTTTTGTATTGTGTACAATATTTGTACGTATGCGTATTTTAAGGCTGCTTTACGCTGAAAACTTAATGATGTACAGATCAGCCCCCATAGTAGACGATTTTCTGGTAACGAGTTCCAACAGGGTTTCATTTAGTGTGGTCGCCTTTAGCTTTTATTGTAACTCGTTACCGGATTTTACTGAGCCATGGGTGCCTATCTATATTAGAACCAGCTTAAAAACAACAACAACAAAAAAACAGAAATTGTTCCATTAATAAATTCAGTTTTCCTTTTTCCCCCCAGGATTTGTGATTAATTTTTTGGCAAAAAACAAAATTGTCAACTAATAGGAACACTTTCAATGGCTGACGTTTCTTAGAAATATCATAATGATAATAACTTATTCAATACGTTGTAATAACCTACCTTCAGTTTGTGTGCTTCGTTGATACATTGTTGGTAATTACCAATAAACAAGGCTGTTTTGATTTCGAAGAGTTCGTCGACCGCGTCGTTAGCCATTGTTGATGTCCGTCTGTCTATGACTGCGCATACGCAGAAACAGCCACGTCAAAAAAGGGGAAAACGTGGCTGCCGCCGGTGTCGTTGGTCGAAGATTAATGCAGAAATAAAGTCCTAAATAGATAATATTCACCGTTTCTTAAATCCTATCAGTTATCTACTAACACAGTCTTGTTTGTAACGTTTAATTAGCTTAATATTTCATTTTGTTACTTTAAAATTAAGTTAAGTTAAAGGTAAAATAGTTTACGGTGTTGTATTTTTAATTGTACCTTCTCATATTGATTCCGGTTTGGGTTTTAGCAAGATGTTTCGAATGTATTTAAAGCAAAGACAAACTGACTGTTCAGTGTTCAGCCTTCGGCTACAATCAAAGTTGTTATTCCCCTGCCCATTTTTTTTTATTCCAATGAAATTGTGTGTGTGTGTATATATATATATATATATATATATATATATATATATATATATATATAACAATGAATGAAAATTTAAAGATAAAGTTGTATCTTTAAATAATTTGACACTTTCTTTCCTTATATATCCTCTTCTTTTGTTTCTTTTTCTTCCCTCTCTTTACTCCGTCTATTGTATACTCTCTTACCAGCCTCCTAACCTTTTCTCTCCTATATATTCTTCTTTCTCATTTTTTTCTTCTCCTCTATTGCTCCTCTCCTTCCTCGTTTTCTCTTGCCTCCCTATTTAAAATTATAACGATAATGTTAATGCTTTCTTGTTCTTCTTCATCCTTTTTTTTTCTGTTTTTTTGCTTTTCACTTTTTCATTTTTAACCGCCCATTTTTCAAACGATATATTTTTGCTCTCATTTATGCTTCGCAGTTTGTACTATCGACACCTAATTTTGAACTCTTTTTGTTTACATCTTTTCATTCTTTTTAACTTTACTGCTCTGCCTGGAAGCAGGAATTGGCAATGGATATTATTACTTGAATTTGACCATATTAGTTTGCATTTTGGATTCTCCGGACTGGATATTTTGTTTTTGTTTTAAGCTGTCTTTCGATTTTTCCACGGAGTGGGCAGGGATTCAAAACTACGTTAATAGCAGATGGTTGCTGCCGCTGCTGTTATTGTTGCCGTTTGTAGTGCTACTGCTACAGATATTCATTTGTTTATCTGACTCCAGCTCAGAATAAATAGCGAGCAGGTCAGGGAGACCAACGCACCAGGTAACACTAGATCTGGTCTTCGTTTTACGAATTTGTGGTCTGTTAGCTGGGATTGGGATGGCCAAAATGAAAAAAGTTGAGAGGAGGGCTAGCCTGGGTCCTAGCGGACACATTTCTTTCATGTCTGACCCAGATCTCAACTTCAGCTCAGATTTCGGTCTGAGTTGATGGTTGGGATAGAGAAAAACAAAAGACTCAGATGTGAAATATTCCGGATATTATTTACGCATCCAAGTAAACATCAAAAAGTCACTAATTATTTTAAATCACTTGTAGCAGTGATATATTTTATGTACGATTTTCTTTTGATGTAAATAGACAGGTTTACTGCATCGACCAATCAGATGTCTCTTGGCATAAAGTAAATCTAAATTGGTCAACCATAGTCAAGGGCGACCAAAAAGCTCTCTCTACTAGCTAATGATTAGCTAGTACACCGATGTGTAGGGGAGGGCGCCATTACTTTCCCAGAATTACTCCACTTACACTTGAGCCACACCTAATAATACTGAGTGTTTAGCAAGTAGGCATCAAGTAGCATTTTCTAAGTCTTTGCTATGACTCAGCCGAGGATTGAACCCTGGTCTCTCAAACCATTAAGGAACACTCTTACCATTTGGCGTAAAAATACAATTTGTTGGACTACTTGCAGCACCTGTAGCAATCTGGCTTTTTCCACGCTAACCAATTGGAGTTCCCAGATTGTACTGGCTGGACGTTTTGTTCAATGTTTGTGGTAGATACATTGGTGATTTCTGAGGTCAAAGTCAAATTTTGTTTTATACTAATATGACACCGCTTATCAAGGCTCAAAAGCCACTTAAGGATAAGGGTTACTGAGATTGTCAGTTACCAATAAACAACACCTTGATAGGATTGGAAACGATGACTGAAATGGGCAAGGAGAGTAGAAAGTGGACCTTAGTTTTACTTTCAACAGCCTCGCAACTCTGGCTTCCCTTATTTATCCTTTAGTCCTCACGTTCCATGAGCGATGTTTCTGACAAAGGGGGAAGAATTGCTGTTTTCTTCGTTGGAATCTATTCATCCAACTCTAATTGTTGGCTAATTTTTGACCTTGAAGTGTTTTTGTTTTTTTAGCTCCTTACATCAAGTGGCTTCATGCCTTGTCTGGAGCGATTTCCAGAAAAAAAAGAAAAAAAGACGACTCAACAAGAATTTGTTAACATTAGACTTAAAAACGACCATGTTGTAGTCAGCTGTGAAGCAGCCCTGTGATATTGTATTTCGCAAATGGGACGTTCTTGGAAAAAAGTTTTGTTCATGCAAATTCTATTTAGTGTTAGGTAAACAGAGGAAGGAAAGGTTTTTAATCTGAGGAGAAGAAGTAAGTACATAACCGGAGCGTCTGCATTTTCAGATCATAAAATTAGACATGGCTGACTAGCATCCGCTCCGATTATGTTCTTACTTCCTCTCCTCAGATTCAAAATGGCTGAATGCAGATTACTGACCTCAAAGTTATTTATGGTAGAGTAAATTGGCTTAAAACTTCTTTTAAATATTAAATATTTGTATAGATCGCAAATGAGTAGGTAAAGCCAAATAAATATTTTTTTTCAAATTTTCAAATGGCATTTCTTTTAAAATAATTTATGTCGAATCAGTAATAATTACAAAACATTTATATTCAGCAAGCAAGGTAACAAATAAACAGCCTCAGAGTTTTAGTAATATATAGATTATTTTCCTTTTGACAATGACTCCAAACAGACGCTCACTGCAACATATGGACGTTTTCTTCTTATTCTTTCTCCGCACTTTCATTGAGGTTATTCCCATACCGTTTTTCTCAGATGATGTTGACTATGGCTATCCTTATCTAGCTCTACATAAAATGATTGATACTCACTGGGCTCAATTGTATAAATCATATGGCTAAATAGGCTCCACTTAGAATTATCCGAATTGGAGTTGTCTCCCTTAGACGGTTTTAGAAAATTATTTAAACAGATTTAATTAGATAAGACCCCAAAATACAAACAGATTGATGCGCTCCCTGGTCATCCATATTTATGTAAAGTCAACTGTGAATAGACTGAAATTTATAGAGTCAAGAAAAAAATGTAAGACTGTGATAGGTGAAGCAAAGAGAAGGTATCCAGAGATGACCAGAAAACGCATTCAGTCGCAGAAACTAGGTACTCGTGATTTCTGTAAAATCTTCAATAGTGTGGTGAACAATGGGCAGTCAACAATTCCCTCGCTACCAACCACAATGATGTCGTTTGCACGGCAACTGACAAGGCCGAACTACTTGCCCAGCATTTCACCTTAAACTCTACTTTGGACTCCGCAAACCACTTCCTCCCAAATTTCCCATTGCGGACTGAGCTACACTGGTTATCACCCCATCTCATGTCCGGGACATCATAAAAAAACCTTGACACTTCCAAAGCATGTGGGCCTGATCTTATACCAGTAATAGTAATAAAAAAATGCTCTGCTGAACTGGCCCCTGTCTTCTCCAAACTCTACAACAAATGCCTTGTCGAATCTTCCTTCCCTGATAGCTGGAAAATTGCCTCTGTGGTACCAGTCTTCAAGAATTCTGAATTCAGAATTATCGCCCCCATCAGTCTACTCTTCGTTAAAATCTTTGAATCCTTAATCAATCTAGTGATAGTTCAACACCTCGTTAATGCTAAACTTCTTTCTGACCATCAGTATGGATTTAGGCAAGCATAGTCTACTGCAGATATCCTAATGGTCATCTCCGAACACATATACCATACACTGGACAAGGCAGGTGAAGCTAGGGCGGTAGTGCTTGATATATCTAAAGCCTTTGACAAGCTCTGGCATAAAGGTCTTCTCCTAAAAATTAATTCATATGGTATTACTAGACGAATATTTAATATAATTAGATCCTTCCTAACCAAAAGAAAGATCCAGGTTGACATAAATGCAGGTGTACTCCAGGGATCGATCCTTGAACCTTTATTGTTCCTGATTTTCATAACGACCTCCCTGATGACATTGTGTCTTGAGATGGGTATATTTGCTGACAACACCATGCTCTACTCTCGTCATGTGGGTAAAACGGCCGTGCAGATATCTGAATCAATGGCTGAATCCTTAGAAAGTGACCTTCAATCTGTAGTGGAATGTGGTGATAAATGGATGGTAACATTTAATGCTGATAAGACAAAGCTCCTTTCCTTCAACAACTACAATAAACCTCTTCAACCACCGATTGCCATGGCAAATAACACCCTACCTGAGAGTCCAACATTCAAACTTCTCGGCCTAACATTCACAGGTAACATGAATTGGAACAAATACATAGAAGACATTGGCAAGGCTGTAGCAAAGAAGGTTGGCTCCCTCCACCGTGCTAGTAAACTCCTCACACCTGACATTATTCTATATCTCTACAAAGCCACCATCCACCCATGCATGGAGTATTGTTGCAACATCTGGGCTGGTGCAGCATCTACTAGTCTCTCCCTCTTAGACAAAGTCCAAAAAAGAGTCGCTAATCTAATAGGTTCCTTACTATCCACCAAGCTCCAACCCCTGTCTCATCGCTGCAATGTTGCATCCCTGTGCTTGTTTTACAAGTACTTCAATGGAATGTGCTCCGATGAACTTGCTGCTATAGTAACCTCCTCGACGTAAATACACTAGACCAACCCGACAATCAGCTAAATCCCATCCATTCACTGTGGAGATATTCAGATGCCGGAGAGCTTTCTACTACAATAGCTTCTTTCCTTGAGCTGCCGGCCTTTGGAACTCCTTCCCTGCTCCCTGTTTCCCCGACTGTACCGACATGTAGAAATTTAAAACTAATGTGAACAAACATCTAGCTGCACAGCTTCCAATTTAGGATGACCAAAAAAACTTTCACCCTAATTCTCAGTAGCCCCTTACATCTACAGTAGAAACTTGCCTTGTTTGGGGTGAACTATGTTAAAAAAAAAAAGTTAGTGAATGAATTATGTTACCTCCCAAAAATGCCACTTATTGAATTTTTTCTCAGAACTTTTACATTATTTATTGACTAGTAGGACCCCTTGGAAATTCCATGGTACTTTCTAAATCAATCTGTACCATTTACTGTTCATAAGAATATCCCTTTTGAAATAATAAATGTCTGTTAGGATCAATACTATTACGAAAAAAAGGACTCTTACTTCTTCCGTGAAAATGTCATTGTCAGCTAAAATATTTAAATAAATAAAACAAATATGTTCCTTCTTTATTTATTTAAAATTGTTCTTTTTAAAACAATAAATATTCTCTGTCTTCTTAGGGTAAAAATATTTGTCAGCTAAATCTTCTTTAAATCAATAAAACGAATGTCACTTGTTGAAATGTATTTATTCAAAATTGTACTGTTTTAGTTAACGGGATGAGATAATTTGATTTAGGCATAATTTATTTAAAAATGGATTAAGTCGGAATTGTTTACCTTAGCGACATCAGATTAATCATCAATAACTTTTAAAAAATGTGTGTGAACATAAAGTGACTTAGTGTATTATTATTATATAGATTGTCAGGAAACATTCAACCAAGTGAATACTATAAAAAAAATGATTGCCTCCCTTTCTCCTGAGTGGTTCTCTTCTTGTCCGCCACGACACCCCTCTTGTTCTGAAAATTCCCCTTTGATTGGGCAAGACGATTTTCCTTGACCAATCAACAGACACTTAATTTTGGCGGATGAATAAAAAAAAACATAATCTTCCTCTTTTTTAATATTATCCCGTCCTGACAACAAGTAAGGAATATTTCTCCTTATTTTGAATATGACAATTGAAACCTGAGAAATTCAGGGAGCCGTCTAATTTTCTTGGATGTTAAAGAACTTTCATTTTTAGTTGGACTTCTTAAAGCCGCAAACTCAATTAGTTTTGCAAGACTTTTCTGTATTGTTATTTAAGTTAACAATATTACACATATTTCCCTCTATCTCTGTCTTCTGTGTCTTCAATGTTTCTTTCGGCATTTTGTTTGCCTGGGCTTTGATTTATTGAAGCCTTGACGTCTAGCAACTGATCTAATAAACACGTACAAATTTATTAACCGTCTCACCAACAACCTGGAGCACCTTTTCAATCTCTATATGTCTAACATATGTGGACATACCTACACAGTCAGAAAACAGTAAAGTTCCCATGACTTTTGGAAACATTTTTTTAAGCTCAAAATTGATGAAGCATGGAACAAACTGCCTGTATCAGTTGTTGGCTGAATTGTTTAAAAACTTTATGCTTCTGAAATTCGCCAAAACTGCACCGTATGTACCCCCCCCCCTCCGTACATGTGCATGCATGTACATGTATCGGATTGGCATCCTAATATGTTATCATACCGGCGTAGGCAGAAAAACACAAAGCAATAGCAAATTCACTTCAACAACAAAACGCTCAAACTAGCCATAAAAATCGGCTCCCACAAGCTGTCTAGCAAAAAGGCGCTAAAAACGCCAAAAATATTGATCACGTGATTGTCAGGGGTTAAACAAAATAAAACCAGCAGCCGTGATAAAATCAGCCTCTTTTTCTCTTTTTCCTCTCTTTCTCTAACCCCTCGCTTTTGGACGAGAGGCTAGATGTGGTTCCATGCGCGTCGGCTGACTACTAAACACACACACGCACATTCACACACTTCGACGTACTAACGCCAAGCCTCACATGGCTACACACACACATACAAACATGGTCGCACACATGTGCTTACTACTATTCTCGGAACTGACTTCCATCGAACATCTCAAACTAACATTTTACTATGTAAGATTTGTAAATATATAAATATTTTGTGTTACCTTTAAATTACGTTTTATTCTTCCTTCAACTTATGCATGCCTTATCTAACATTCACTTTCATAAGTGTTTTTTCCATGTTTTTACTCTTTTAAACATTACTTTAAACAATCCAAATGTAAGCGTAGATCTTAGCATTTTCTCTAAGATACAATATCTTACTAAGCTAAGGTCTGCGCCACTACACATGCATGTGTGATAGGTTGTAGTGCACCTGAGCACTATATTCAATGATTTCATTATCTATGTAATAATACACTAAGGCCTTTCATGTTCGTACGTACGTTATCACCTTTCACACACATTTAAAAAAAATAAGATCGTCGAATAGTGATTGATGATTAATCTGATGTTGCTAAGATAAACAATTCCGACTTTACCCATTTTAAAATGGATTGTTTCAAAGTCACATTATGTCGTCCCATCGACTAAAACAGTACAGTAAATGAATTTCAAAAAGTTACATTTGTTTTATTGATTTGATGAATATCTAACTGACAATTATTTTGACAATAAGAAGACAGAATATTTATTGTTTTAAAAAGAATTAAATTGCTACAATTTTAAATAAATAAATAAAAAAGAGACATATTTGTTTTTTTTATTTAAAGGATATTTAACTGACAATCACAATTATTTTTTGATATTGGATTTGAAGAAAAAGTCATTTTTTAATAGTATTAACCCTGAGAGCTATTTATTATTTCAAAAGGAGTATTATTATTAACAATAAATTATACAAATCTATGTTGAAAACACCATGAAATGTCCATGAGGTCCCGCTATTGATTTCATTATTGTCATTTCTTAACTATTAAATGTTCCAAATGTAAAATAACTCATCTTCGTCTTCTTTGTCATTTACAATTTGGATGTTACTTATTTTCCTATTTTTTATCCTTCAGCAAACATGTACGGACTTTGTTCTGTTACTATAATGACTCTTTCTTTCATGGTAGTGTAACGATAAAGTTACCTCCCTTAAAAGTTATCTTCCTTCAAAGTTACCTACTTTCAAAGTTATCTCCCTTGAGAATAATGGAGTTTGAGGATCAGAGTTGTACCATTGTATGCTTACTTTCTGTTTTGTTACAGTTTGTTAAGACACGCTATTAATTAATGCATATTCTCTTAACCACTCCCATTTGTTGCGTTTTTGTTGCTTACTGGCAACAATGTGTTTATGAGTTTCGTTTGTATTTACTAACCACACTTTGATAGAATGAAAACCGGTGCTTATCCAGATGAAAGGAGACATTCGAAAAAAAATAAAAATAAAACAAACTGAGAAATATCTGTTTGATATACGTACCTGTCACGGTTTGAATATATCCGATACCAAAAAATCACGTAAATTAATCAAGTAGTTTTTATTTTATAAATAAAAATTAAATTTTACCCATAAACGATTGTGCCAGTTGACACGGTTAAGATTCGGATAAAAATTGTTGTTTGGGATAAATACAATTTAGGCGCGCAGTGTGAATATGGTTGTATTGGCGCGTGAAAAATAAAAAATAACGCCCACGCAAATTCCGGCGTGGCCTTATATATTAAATCAACTCAAAACGAGCGGACGTAGTAGGGAGCACACCACGTGATATTTCTGTCCAATGGGATTTCTCCAAAGACATTTTTCTAAACTTTTCTCCTTAAGCTCGCTGGAGCCTATCCAAATAGTATTTAAGCACACACAAACTTCAAACCCTCTCTCTCAACTGACTCTTCATTCGGAGGTTACACGCATCTTACTATCACTCTTCCATTTCACCTTTCGCGCGCTTCGTACAATTTCACAGGCGAACATTACCTATTGCCTCTCTTAACATTTTATAACACATGAGCATTTCAACAAAACAAAAGACATTCTCCTTTTTACTTACCCTGAAACTAAAGAAAGGACTTCTGAACTCATTACAAAAGGAAATATGTTATATTTGTTAATGGTTTATTTCAGTGAATAAACTTCCGTTGGTTTTGCATGTAAGTCTTCTTATTATTATTTTTATTTTTATTTGTGGAGGAAGTTATCACCAAAAAAAGGCATGACGACCACCACACGAATGAATGTACGCTCTCTGGCCATACCTTGCCCCCCCCCACACACACACACACACCGCCAGAAACGATGCCCAAATCAACTCCGTATGCAATAGTTAGGGTTACCTTCCTTGAATTATCCCTTGAATATGTCGTAATGGCGGCCGTATTTTCCCTTCATTCGTTTATCGGTAAGATTTAATTTATATTTAATTAATTTATTTATAAAATAAAAACTACTTGATTAATTTATGTGATTTTTGGTATAGGATATTTCAGCCCGTAACAGGTATGTAAGCAAACAGATATTCCTAAGTTTTTTTTTCCTGTTGTTTTTTCGAATGTCTCCCTTCATCTGGATAAGCACCTGAAAACCTACCGAATATTCACATTCTCTCAGTGATGTTGAGTGACTACCAGGGACCTCCCAAACGCACCATAGAATTTATACCCCTTCCCCTGTAATTGAAGCGGGTGTTGGTCCCTTCCTTACATTTATCGCACGAAATTAATTGAACGAACAACAACCGAGTAACAGGTAACAAAAAAGGGGTTATTTAACAGAGGGTTGGAAACTGTGTCCCAGTGAAGAAAAGAGGCTGCCGTGTCATCAGCAAATACATTCCCAGTGGAGACGGCTGCTGCTGGAACGATGCAGGGGGAAGGGCAGGAGAGAGATGATGTTTCCTCGATCGCGTCTTGTTTCTCTCTGCCGATCTCGTCCCTAGACTAAACTGTCCAAGTAGTCCGTTTGGGGACAGCTAGAAAATCATACGCCCTGTAAACCAATTGGTCTGTGTATGACCAAACTGCCTACAGGGGACAAGAAGAAATAGGTCCTATGTCCGACCGCTACACCCCCATATGTAACACGATGTAAATTTAATTTCGGTTAATATTATCATCATAACTTTTGTACAATTAAAAAAAAGAAAAAAACTAAAATAAACTGCTAATGATTAAAAAAAAAATGTTTCTAAAAATAATGAAAATGAGGAACTAAAATTGTGTTTACATTATCGACGCCTTAAAACAATGTTCTTATGTAGTGGCCATTTTGTACGAGATAGCAAACATGTGTTTAATAAATCTAGCAAAAATAAACTAATGGTAATTTTTTCACGAAATTTTCGATACTTATTCACTTTTAGATTAATTTACATTTATTTATTTTTTTTAATTTTCGTAAAATATATGAGGGGAAATATCTTTTTTGTATGTGACCCCCCCCCCCACACATTTTATTTTATGAAATCTGAACAAAATATATTATAATCGATCGAAATTTTAATAAGAGTCTACATAAAGATATCATATTCATTTTTTTATGTTTAATGAAGCCATAATTTTGTAAACTTATCGTGAATTCGTAAATAAAAAATGGAAATGAATTCAATATTATGTTTTGGAAAAAAAGATACTGCTTTTTCTCACTAATATTTACTATAATCTGTTGAACTGCAAAGAAAAAAATATTTTCAAAAATAAGTAATTTTTAAGATATTTAAATGATTTCAAATGATTCCATCCTTTGAAATGTTCAGTTTTATTAAACGTTGATTATGAAAAAAAGGGTTCCTAATTTTTCAAAATATTTTAATATAATATAAAACTGACTATTGCCAATTGTAAAATAGCGACATCAACTGTGATTTCATAACTTGTGATTCGAAAATAGGTGTCTTATTTGTTAGTGGTGACGAACGTTTATGGCCAATGAGAAATGCATGGAAGCATGTAATTTACTGTATAGATACTTTGGCTCTTTGAATTCACATCTTAGATAAACACTACTTCCGTCAGCACATAGTGTTTAGTGCAGTGTTAATTATGTTGTGACGTCAAATTTCATTCAAAATGGATAAAACTACAGTAATTTTAGACAGGTCTGATTGAATGACTACAATTAACTAGTCACTTAAAAAACTCTCTTTTAAAAAATCATAATACGCAAGAGAAATAGTTTCTCTCACTTTCGATCATCCATAGGTATCGAAAACATCACATCAAAATGCTAATTTTGGTGTATAAACAGACCCCCCCCCCCCCACTGGAAAGAAACAGATTTTGTTTACTTATTTCTCAAGATAAAGATAAATATTTTTCTAGTTCGATAATTTAATCTTTAAATAAACTATTTGACTTTAAAACAACTTCCTGTAAATATAACTTTATTTTTTAGGGAGATTTAAAAACGCAATAAGTGAAAGGATTATAAGCATCTTTGTAAAGTATGCATAGAATGATGACGTCACATGTTTCTATGGTGCGCTTTGGAGGTCCCTAGTGACCACCATACCATAAATGCCAGCCATATCTTCATGCCTATTCCTACACTAGTGAGGGATGATCTCTTCTCCTCCTCCCTACAGCTTCTTTTTCACAGAAGAGACGTTGCCAGTCTCTCTCTATTCTATTGTTATTTTCATGCTAGGTGCTCGACTGGGCTCAAATCTTTGGTTCCTCATTGTAAGACATTCACAGTATAAACTTGTATTGCGACCACACCAGAAAAAGAGTTTCCTTTCTCCCTCCATATGCCGAGCATCAGGCGGAATTTCTATGGACAGAGCTTCTTTGCAAGGGCTTCTTGCCTGTGGAAGACAATAACTGAGTCATCTTCAAATCCAATATCAACAAATTCTTGTCCCATAAGTAATCAAACTATTGATCAGTATTAGTACTTCCATAGTATTCCTCATCTTTCGGCTGATAATCATTACGGCTCATTAATGCTTATCCTTGAGTGGTTCTTAGTCTTGATAAGTGGTGATTCAATAATGAAAAAAGAGCAACAACAAAAATTCCAACTTTTCGAAATTTGGTGTGGAGATCTGATGCTCTTTGATAACAGTAACAACCATGCAAAATTTCAACCTGATCAGATAAATACTTTTGAGTTGTCAACTTTTCCATGGAATACTTCATACACACATGGAGAAGTGTAGTATCTGTTCCGATGGATACTACACCCTATAGACCGGTATCGTCTTGGCCTTCGGGGCTTGATTTACGCGGCGGTCTATTGGTCTGTCCTGTGCAGTTCTAGGAGGTCCACCCTCCCAGGCTTTGCCTTCTCACGCTTTGAGAAAGGGTTAGTTTATTGCTAATCGCCTGAGGCGCCCCTACCGGGGAATGCCGACGGCGCTGGCCAGGCAATTTTTAAAGGTCATAGCGCTCTTCCTCTAGGGGGCTGACTTATCAAATCCTATCTTCAGACCTTGTGTCACATCTTACCGCTGTGGGAGGTAGGTAAATAAATGGAGAAGTAAGGCCCAGATAAGAATTTGGTGCATCTGTCATGCCGACACCCGTTTTATGACTCGGCACACCTAAAATAACCGTATCTTTAATCATTGAATATCAGTGCCTTTATCATGCCAACATTGATTATGACTCGACACTACTAATAAAACTCGATGTTCAATCCTTGAGTGCTTTAACCCGTGTGACAGAAATCAACACACTTTCTTTCTTTCGGCACACCTCATAACTCAACCCAACCAATCAGATCCCATCAAAGCATAGCACTAGCAGCAGTCACCAATACACTATAAAAGGAATGTCCATTTTTATTCTGGGCTCATTCAGGGCTTTTGCTCCTACCTCGATGCCTGACGTTGTCTCCTCCGTCGCTGCCAGCTGCATCTAGCCCCACGGACCTTTGTCAGACATTATGACACCCTTTCTCCAGCTCCGATTCCTGTGCAACTCCTTCTCCAGCCCTTGGCCACGTCCACACAAACTGGACTTACCTGAGGCATCTCATTACACCTCAGCGACCACCACTTCAATCTCTGTGTGACGTCATCCAATGCTGTACAGGTTTCAGTTTCCTAATTTCCTAATTGATACAGCCTCTCCTGTTGATCAAGCCTTTCTTGCTATCCAGGTTCCAGAAACTTCAATTCCTGCTGATTCAGCCTTTCCTGCTGTCCAGTTTCCTCATTCTTGTCGATCCAGCCTCTACTGCTGTCCACATACATCATTCCTGTCCTTCCTGTTTCCAGTGACGTCATCAATCCCCCCCCCCCCGTCATTTATTCTTGTACCTTTGGTGCGAATAAATACCTCTATTTTACACTGTTCATCTGTGTTTGTCCTCTCTTCTTTGCCATTTGCCATATTTTTATTTGCCTGTGTCTACTTTCTTAGTTGTAAGACTGATAACCCCGGTGACTGTAGTAGCGGTGCTGCCCAAGCATCAGCTAAAACTCCCGAGGTGATTGGCCCATTTAACACATCCTTACATTGTCAGGTGGAGATATGCCATCTCATGACTGACTTATGTTCTTGTTTCTCTTTGTTTTTGGGTGCGTCCTTGGATCTCTATGAGAGGCTTTGTCAGTCAGTCTGCTACGCTTCAATTTGAAATACCGCTGTCTTTGCTGAACGTGCAGATTTAATAGACGTTAAATGGATAAATAATCCATCTGTAATATTTCTGTTTAAAAGGGAGATAACTCTTTTATACCATAAAATTATTTCCCTTGTTAAGAGACATCTTGAAGCAGGATTTATCTTCCCTTGGCAGTTGAGATTGATGCATGATCACAACAGACAGAAAATCAAAATGTTGGATGCTACCGATCACAGCTTAGCTACAGAGAATTAATACATCATCATCATCATCATCATAGTTATTTCCTTCATTGTTAAATAAATCATTTTGGTGCTTATATAGATTGTTGTCATAGCTAAATATGCTACATATGAATAAAATTATAGGAACACTTTAGGAAATACTTATGCATGATGGTAAAAAAATAGCATTCACCAAAATTTAGGAAAAATAACCCAGTAGTTTTGTAATTATTTAAGAAATTCAAGTTTCAATTGTATACGTAACGTTCTGTCTAAAAGACGCTATTTTTGGCTAGGTTTTTCAGGGGAAATAATCTTTGTGAACAAATCATTCTTAACTTGTGAATACTATTTCGAAAATCGCTCTTGTTCTGAAAATTGATATCAATTTAGAAGAATTGTTCTTTTTTACTAGAGATAAGGCCAAATTGATTGACTTCTTATAAGCAGAGAAATTGCTATCTGCCTCAGAGACTTGTGCATGCGGCGGCAAGGAGATGAAGGTGATACCGAGAAATATTAATGATGGATTCTCGTGGAAGTGTGTAAATAATTATTGCAGAATGTCAGTGCCGATTCGGAAAAAAAGTAGTTTTATTTTATAAATTGAAATAACAGATAAAAGAAATTGATGAGGCCAAAAGAGAGGGCACCAGAAGCTGAGTGTGATCGGATGACTTCAGTGTGATTCACAAACTAACCTCTCATTTTAACTCCTCTTTACTTGGCCTGAACTTTAAGACATCTGGTGAGGAAGTCATTACTGATATATCAAAGAACTTTACATGGGTACAATTACAGCAAATAAAGAAAGACTTATTTTTATAAGGGTGTATCATATTTGTTTTTTCATTACTGGAAAACTGTATTTATGTGGCAGACGTGATGAGCTTGAACATGGAGCCAGCAGTGGAAGTGGACTTACCTTATTCCTTGCCATAAAAGGGTCCGTCGTTGCCTGGTGTGTAGTTTGAAAATTAAGGAAATGTCAAAATCATAGGTTACTAGTGAGAATCGAACTCATGACCTAGGAAAAGCAGAATAACTGGTTATTGAACTATTATCATTTTATTGACTGTGGCAACAAGTCCATAATTATTTTCAGATTTATACGTTGAAATTGAGGTTTCAGTTTCCCGTTTAAAGCAGAATGTAAGCAGTGCCCTGATCGAGTTTCTACGCTTTTTCAGTCTATAATATTCGTTATATGAAGCAAGGCAAAACATTTTTATAAACACAAAAAAGAAAAAAACAAACGTTTTAGAAATAAAGTTTATATAAAATCTAAACATATACAAAATGAAAAATCGTCATTACACATGATATTAAAAACAACACAATTCACAAAATTATGTTATTTCTTTAAATCTATCTTCAAAGTGATAATTTAAACTTATCATTGACAGATAAAAAAAAAAATTTTGTTTTTTTAATTTCATAAAAATAAAATTTTTCACATTGGAGGAAAAAAATGTAAAAAATAAATACAGAATAAAAATAACAAATTTGATTTCCATTTATACAAATTTGACAAATTTTAGTGGAATAATTTTGAACGACAAAGTTTAGACGTGAAGTTTCGAGTTAAGTTGTGCAATCATTCGTGTATTTGCTGCGATAACACAAAAAGATACAGATTGAAATCGTGTGTGAAGTTATTTTTTCATAGGAAAAAAAATGATGCTACTTGAAATAACAATCCTCAGTAACTACAGTAAATACAATTCTAATTTTATATTATGTAAACTTCGTATTGTGTAGAAAAGTAATATTTTAAGTTTTAGTGAAAACAAACAAGTAGTTTTTTATTTAAGATTTTTAAATTTTCATAGTTTGCGAACAGAAGATGCCAGGCAGCCATTTTGAAGATTTAATTTCTATTTAGTCTCATTGAGTTCTTTTTTGCCAATTGTTACTTAAATTTGGCTTTGCTTTATGGAACCTTTGTTAAATATCCAGACCGGGTATATGGAAAAGATCATTTGACAAAAGTGCACACACCTGGCTGGAAGAAAACAACATAACATGATTGATTGTCAAAAATAATATAATCGTTGGTTGAAGTCGGACATCTAGCCAGAAAAAACAAGTATGGTGGATTGTCAAAAATGAAAATATTGTTGATTGATACCAGCTGCAAAAGGAAACACTCATGGCCGAATAAAATGCCCTGGGGACATGGCTTAATTGACAGTGAAGTCGTACAGTGGGCGTTTGCAGAGGGTCACAAATTGTTATATAATAACAACACGAAATTGATATTGTTAGTTGGCTGTGCCTGAGAAAAAAACACCCATCAAATTCCTGTGCATGCATCTTCTGTCCTCGCTAACCCACACTCCTTCATCACCACCGACAATAATCATTATATTTTCGTATATCAATATGTTGTTATTCTTTTCTGTATAGCAGAAATACTACACCTTGTTCAATAGTATGTGACAAGCAAAGGCATGTCAAACACAGAACGGCAAATCACTGGAATGAAAGTAGCAACATTACTTCTGCACTATTTCTTTGTGTGTTCTGAGCCAAACCTTCCCTGACTATGCATGCAACCACTGAGCCTTGCTGTTCTCAGTGTCAGGATAAACACCTGCAATCCTGCAGGTTATCGAATAGCTGCAACTAATGAGGAAGACTTTATGTATACCAAACAATCCTGAGGCACGATCTTTGTGAGCTCTATGCAGAAGTCCGACTCGCTTAACAAACAAACAAATCAGCAAACAAATATGTTTTGTAAAAATATCAACTCTTGATTAGATAAGAATCTTCATACAGAAATTTTATTTTAGCTAATCGAAAGCACAGAAAATATACTCTTTCACATTAAAAAAATAGACGTTGCAATAGTGGCGCTGGGAGCCACCTAATTGATACTTAAGTTAAGCCCAAGAAATATTCCACACAGATTCAGACTGTTCAGTTCACTGTTAATCTCTCACCCTTGCCTAACGATCTGCTCCTTATATCAAGACTCTTCTTCTTTTTAGGGCCCACATGAGACCACTTCTTACCAGTGATTGTATATTTGGCAATTTCTCTAATTTTTTTTGTCTGATGTCAATAAAACTTAATCTATTTTTATATGGAACTTTCTAATTGATTTTTATATTACTTTCCCTCTACAGCCTCATTGTAATATATTAGGTAGCCTTGGATAGATCTAGGATAAGAAGTAAGTGTCAAGTGGTCAATAATTCAACTTTGACATATTTAGGAAAGGAGAAAATGAAAGTAAGGAACACATGTCATCCAAGAAGTTGAGAGACATAGAACCCAGTTAGAAGCAAAATGGTGTAAATAAAAAAAAAAAAACATTAGCCAGAGTAAAGCTGAAGTGTGTCTCTCTCCTTTACCACAGCCCAACAATGTTTAAATAATGAATAAAAGAACAAGATGTTCGAATGAAAATGGTTTGTGTTAATTAATTGGAGTTAACAACGACTCACGAAATAGTTTTTATTTCTTTCATCAAGAAGTTCCAGGCGACATGAACATCGTCAGCATTAAAGGAATGCCCCGGCTCGAAGAAATTATCCCTGAAGAAGAGCCGTGTTAAACATTCAAAATGGCAGTCATTTAAAGAGTCTTTTCCAAAAATCGAAAAAATTTGAAAATCTTAACAAAAAAATCCAGACAGCTTGTTTGTTTTCATTAAAACTTGAAATATTACTTTTCTTACACAATAACACAAGTCCGCATAGCATTAAATTAGAATCGTGTTTACTGAAGATTGCTATCTCAAAAATCACCCAAATACGAAAGGGAGTTGTTATTTCATGTTATAGTGTAAAGAAGTTAAAACATTGTTTTGTAATAGAGAAATATGAAAAAGAGGACCGGATCATCGTAGGAAGAGTCCTTGACGTAGGCAGTGTAAGCAGGGATTTATTTTGGTGCTTATCTATAACTCCACTGCAATGAAAAAAAAAAATGCCAACATTTTTTATGATGTACGTACCTGTGATAGAAAGAAAATATCGTACACCAACATAAATTGATCAAGTATTTCTTTTACAAAAGAAAAGTATTTTTAGAAGATTAATGTGAAATCGTAGGCATTACGATTATGTACAAGGCTTATTGTAAACTATTTTGATGAGTTGGCAAAACTTTGAATTTTTGGAGTTATCTATCTCACTTAGTTTTCTAACATGGTGTCGATAGATCGACAATCGTTGTTGTTGATTTGCTGAAAACTAGTTGAGCAAGTTACGTGATTTTGGGGGTACAATATTTTCTTTTCGTCACAGATACGTACACCATACAACTTTTTCATAATTTTTTTTTTTTTTGTGGCGGGGGAGCTATCGATAAGCACCTTTATTTTTCGTAAATTCCACTGAACTTACAAACTGTTGGCTATATTAGTTATGTCCCCTTAGAAGTGACTCTTCGGGGGGGAAAAAATGACTTCTCAGCAAAGACAGTGCTTATAACTAATTAGGCTGATTCTTGAAATAACAATCCTCAGTAACTACAGTAAATACGATTCTAATTTTATATCATGCAGACTTTTTATTGTGTTTAAAAAGTTTAATATTTCAAGTTTTAGTGAAAACAAAGAGGGTGTTTATTTCTATTTAATTTTCAAATTCAAAGATTTCAAATTGAACGTGTCCGACAGCCAGTTATAAGAATAAACTACCAAGGAATATAACTCGATCTGACTAAATCATGATTTTTAGTTAGAGACAAACTTTTAGTCAGATTGTTGGAAGCAGTGAATGTTGTTATTACGTATCGCCTCTTGATTGGACAAAAGCTCAAATCAACCAATCATAGTGCGAGAAATATTCAGTCCCAAAATCGAGTGCATACTATAAAAACTCAAACACACAGCTTTTTTTCTCTTTGACTCTTTTCATTCCAGAGACAACAGACATGCACACAACCTGATCCTGCCAAGCTACTTTGAGGCAAAGTAGCACACACATATCAAGAGATTTTCACAAATTGCGAAACATAGAAACCGCAAACACACATGCCGCTCTACGAACGGATATACACAATTCATACATACACTCACGCTCTCACTTGCAAAACAAGCATGCTAATACACACACACACACACCTACATACTTATTCTATTTACATATCCTGTAACATGTAAATGCATGCGATGCCAGCCGAAACAAACATTTGTACTCAATTTCTCCATACAAACAAACACCTTTCTTTCATCAGAACATTCTTAAACTCTTTGAACTCTCATTCTTCACGAACTCTTTATATTTCATAGTCTTAAAAAGTTGTCAATAAAATTTAATTATTTTGCATGGATAGACTGTCATTCTTTTTTTTATATTGCCTTTCCCTCTACAAAATCGAGTTATCTTCTTTGAAAGTTTATCCTTAAAAATATCCACCCGATTCATTCAATTTGAAAGTTATGCAAATTTGAAAATCGTAAATAAAAAAAAACACTATTTGTTTGTCTTCATTAAAACCTTGAAATTTTACTTTCCTACACAATAACAAGTTTGTGCAATATTATATTAGAATTAAAAATCTTTCCAACCATCGAGTGCCATGGCTGATAGCATCCTTCTCAAGAGTCCAACATTCAAACTCAATGGCCTACCATTCACATGCAACATGAATTGGAATAAATACATAGAAGATATTTACAAGTCTACTGCAAAGAAAATGGGCTCCCTCTACTGGCCTAGTACACTTTTCACACCTGCCAGTATCACCCATGCATGGAGTATTGTTGGCACATCTGAGCTGGTGCACCAACAACTAGTCTCTCTCTCTGTAAACTTTTATTAGGCGGCATGTTTAGCAGGTTACATGTTCGCAATGCATGTGAATAACAGACTTGCTACGAGTGAAAAATATTTAGCTAGGAGAAAAAAGACCACACAAGAAATTGGAAATGTGTCTGACCTCGAGTTTTTGACCACCCAGAATTTGATTTATCTTTGAAAAAGTTAGTATCTCTTTAAATGGGAGTTCATGCTGAGAAATGAAACCCAAATAAAGTAATAGTTCTAAAGATGGGTAGGGGATGAGTTAGGTTTTCTGGGGTCTGGCAGTCAGTTGGGTTTGTGTGCCTCTCAGAGAGAGATGATCCCTTGGGATCTAAGCTATTGGACTTGTGTTTTGATTTGGTCGGACTAAAAATTCTCATTTACAAGTCTATTGTCCAGCAGAAGAAAATGAATATCATCATAACTTTCAAATAAAAAAAAAATGTGTTGATTGTTTTAAACTGGAGTCGTGATTTTATTTGGGGGGAGAATTCTTCTGTTACAGCATTGACTAAGACCACATTCAAACTGCGATCGGTGTCGGAATCGAGTGCACCAGCACAACAAGCTGACGCACACAGACGCACGTTCATCCATCTTGGACAGGGTAAAAAAAACAGTCTCTAACCTCATAGGTCTTGCACTGTCTTCCAAATTCCGACCCCTGTCCCATTTCCACAATGTTACATCCTTGTGCTTGTTTTACAAGTATTTCCATGGAGTGTGCTCTGATGAACTTACTGCACTTGTACCTCCTCAACGTAAATACCCCTGACTAACGAGACTAGCAGCAAAATCATACCCCTTCACTGTAAAGTTCCCCAGATAACAGAAACTTTCTACTCTAATAGCTTCTTTCCTCGGATCGTTTGCCTTTGGAATTTCTTCCCTGCTACCTGTTTTCCTGACTGTACCAACATGCAGAAATTTAAATACAATGTGAACTAACATCTTGCTGCCAAACTTCTCACCTAGGATGCCCCCTATCAATCTAGGGTAGATAAAGTAAAAAAAATTTTTTAAATTTAAAAAGATTTTATTTACTGTAGTTACTGGGGACTGTTATCTCAAATTTGTATGGGAAGAGGTGTGATAATATTGACTATTGACCAATCATGGTTGAGTATTTGGTTAAAAGCACAATTTTATAAAATAAATTTTAATCTTAAGAAGTTAACGTTTTACTTTGCTGACGACATGAAAAATGAACAGGTGAAGATGGCTTCATTTTGATCGAAGGATCAACTGCTCTGCAAAACGATCTTTGGAGACATTTGAGAAAGAGCGGAGGATGAATTTCTCCTTTTTGAAAATTTCAAAATTAAAGAAATATTTTGATATTGAATTTTTCAGAGAAAAGGTATGAACCCATTTCCCTCTAATAGGGTAAAATAGACTCTTAAACCTGGGTAGAGTAACTAATGTCTATTTACTTGCCTCCTCACTAGGGCAGAGTTAGACACAAAGTCGGTTTTTAATGTGGGAGAAAATCCATTTTTCCAAAAATGGAGACTCTGGATTGTGACAAAAAATAAAATCTGTCTCAGTCGAGAAAGATTTCTCCTTCACTGACCGAGGACAGAAAAGAATAAGTGTGGTAGCAGAAAAGATACTACACTTTGCACCTAGGCAAAAGGCCGAGGTTAACTCTGAAATAAAACCAGTCCATCACGATTGCATTGTTGGTGACAAACCTGTTTCGACGAGGGGGGGGGGGTAGACTAGATACACAACAGTCCATGGGTTAAATGAGCTCCTTTGCGAGTCAATGGCCTTCGTGCTCACCCATAAGCATCAGCCAAACATGGTAAGTATGGCCAAACATCTGTTTCAACAGATAGTCGACCATTCAAAGAAGTTATTATCTGCCATATGATTTGAATGCACAATTGAGGACACATGGCAATTTTTCATCGACTGATGCAGCATGCTCAAAACTAATATAATATATTCTTGGTGTAGAATGTTGCTATTCAGATTCAAAGTAAGCCTGGGTTACTGGTACAGCAGATAGGAGGTTCAAAAATCCGAAATGTGTAACGAAAACCAACACATCACTGAGGATTTAGCTTGAAGTATCTTCAAGATGTATTTTTCGATTCGATAAATACAGCTTTGAAGTACACAAAATCACACACTGGTTAAGGTCTTCACTTTATACACGCTTTATACACATATATATTAATTGGATGACAAAAATATATTTCAATTTTTTTTATTTAGTTGGTAATTAAAAAAAAAAAATTGTTTTAAATATAAATACAAATTTTTGACTGCTTCCTTGGTGGTGTTTCATGTTTCATATGAAATTGAATTTTTTAATATTTTACTTCAAAGTTGACATAGATATTCAATAAAATTTATATAAGTGTGTTATTCCTGGGCTAAAAAGGATGAATTATTTCACATTTGACAAAAACAAAGTATCCTTATGGGAAACAAAAACATCTAAATTATAGGTGTTAGTATAGTTTTAATATTTCGGACAGTCCTCTATCTTTTATCAAAATTTGGACATTTTCAACTTTGTACAATGCTCATTTTAAATTTCCTTTGAAACGAGCGATGTACAACATTAAAAAATCTCCAATTTGAAACAAAAGCATACATGGATTTATCATCTTATATATATATATATATATATATATATATAACCTGTAATTTGTTATTTTACTGGGTTTTCTCCTCTGATGAAAAGAGCTTATCTTTGAAAATCCATGGATTAAGGAGATTAAATTTTCATATTTTTATTTTCCTTGTTTGAACACTTGATGAATTAATAAATATTGTAATTTGTCCAGTTTTATTTTCATCATATATATATATATATATATATATATATATATATATATAATTAGCAGATTACCCGGCATTTCTCTGAGTTTTTTTTTGGGGGGGGGGGGCGAATAATGTCACATGCAACAGTATAGTAAGGACCCAGGAGTAACTTTTATTGGTACATTTACTTTTTTTTTAATAGGTGCTGAGGTTATTCCTCCTTTACATAAAAGTAAATAAAACTAAATATAGCCCACATTATCCACGTTTATGTCTAGTTTATGCTCTCCTCAAAAATAAATAAAATGTAGCTCATTACACTCTCTATAACGTTTACTATTGATGTTCCAAATTTCATAAATATCTGATCAGTTGTTTGTGAATACATGGGTACATTTATTTTCAAGGGGCATGGGGAGGGGTAATTCGCCATTTGCATAAAACTAAATATAATCCACATTACCCGCGTTTACGTTTAGAAGCTATGTTCAAAATTTTTCTGAGACGTTTTAATTAGAGATCCACGTGGCGTCTTTAACTATTTGTTTTTTTACTCTTTGTTGTCTTCAGGTTTGACTGATATTAACTTTACATAGATTATGGTTTTCCCTAGGTCATTTTGGTTGAAATTCAACCAGTCGTTCTTAACATTCACAGTAGACTTTTATATGATGTACAATGGCAGATATAAGCACTGCGTATTGCATTGTGGGTAAAAATGATAATTCAGATCCGCCATGACACGTTGTTAACACGTGTTGTTATTAACGAGTGCTAAGATTAATCTGCAACCATCAATAATACACAAAATACAACAGTTCCTGAGTCTATATTGGATAAACAGAAAGACAAATAGACAAGACACTTTATTTTATTTCTGGAAAAGAAGACCCAATCACACAAACAAGGTTACTCTTAAATATTCCCCGTTGTTGTTCCATTAAAAAAATCTTACCGAAAATGGAATCCAAAGAGATTTTTTGTCATGTGACAAACTAATTCTGAAGCAATTCTAGAAAACCAAAAGATAACGAGAGACATTTGTTGTTGAAGAAACACGAAAAACGAAAGACAACAACAATAGAAATCCCAAACGATTCTTCTGTGAATATCACATGTGGTTATCACATGGCGAATAGTATTTTTTTTCTTCAATAGTTGATATCTAGTCATTATGACAAATGCTTAAAAAAGACTGGACCAACAAGTTTAAAAGAAAGTTTGACATGAAAATAATTATAGAGAAATAATAGAGAATTAAAAGGCCAAATCAAAGAGTTGTGTCCACCTGAAGTTTGTGTATTATTTATATATTAGCGAGACCCCATGGAAATTCCACAGTGTTTTCTACGTCAATCTATATAATTTACTGTTAATAATAATATTCTCTTTTGAAATAATAAATGTTTGTCAGAGCTAATACTATTAAGAAAAAATGACTCTTCTTCTGTAAAAATAATTGTCAGCTAAATATTCTTTAAATAAATAAAACGGATATGTTTCTTCCTTATTTATTTAAAATTGTAGCAATTTAATTTTTTTAAAACAACAACTATTCTCTGTCTTTTTACCGGAAAAATAATTCTCAGCTAAATATTTTTTCAAATCAATAAAACGAATGTAACTTGTTGAAATGTATTTATTTAAAATTGAACTGTTTTAGTTCACGTAGGGGGGGGGGGGGGTTCAACATAATTTGCTTTTGGAGCAATCCATTTTAAAATGGGTAAAGTCAGATTTTTTTTTTACATTAGTGACATCAGATTAATCACCATATTTGCTAATCGGACGATCTCATTTGAAAAAATATGTGTGAAAGGTGATAACGTATGTACAAACTAGAAATGGTTTAGCATAGATGAATACAGGTACAGTTTTTTGTTATGTCTTGGTATGAGAAAGTGGAAGGAGGAGGAAGAAGATAGGAAGATGAAAGAGAGAGAGAGAGAGAGAGAAGGAAGGCGAGTAGGAAGAGGAGTGGAAGGAACACTGGTATACTCCACGTTAGAAAAATTTTAAAATTTTCACCATAATATCAACAATATAAAAACAAAAAAAGATTTCCCTTCGTTGGAATTAAAATTATATATTCTACAGCCATACAAGTTTTGAAATTTAATATCATAGTGATCGAATTTTCAAAATAGTGGAAGTTTGATGGAATTTAAGTTTTGGTCAGTTTTCTTTTTTTTTTGTGGTCAATATGTTGTTATTATATATATGTTTTTACTCTATATAATCTTTAAGTATGATACAACGGAGGCCTCCAGAGCAATGCTGAAACAATCCATTCAAGAGTCCCCCAGTATGGAGGTGGGGGGAGGGGGGTGAGAGATCTGGTAGTAGGTAGCTCCCACTATGCTAATAAATAATAAAACACCAAAACAAACACATGCATCCCCCGGATGTAAAAATAAATATTTTAGGAATGCATATAAGAGGATTAGCTATTTTTGTTTTGAAGGAAATCAATCTCAGACTGTACATAGATAGGAACAGTAGTCAAAGTATTAAAATAGGACAATAATTTGCAATGTTTCAGAATTAAATTTTTTTTTTCAGACTATGATTTAATATCTTCGAGAAATATTATGCAGTTCCAGTTACAGACTGACACGAAGTATCTATTATAATAAGATTATTTTTATAACTAGAAGAATACCCGTTGCAGGACAGGCAAAATTAATTCTCCGAACAGAACAGTTTTGCACCAATTTTATGTCCCCTTACAAAGATTAAAATCAAGATGATACTAAACCTTATGTCTACAATCCTCATTCCCATTTTGATGAAAATCCCTTACATGATTTTGATTTTAGAAAATGTCTAAAATGTAAAGAATAATGGGTGTTAAGAAACAAATTCAAATTCAAAGAACCTGGCTTAATTGATGTCTAATGACTATGGATCAAATTTGATGCAAATTTGAAATATTTGAATTTCAAATGAGAAGTTGTGTCCACATTATGCACCAGAAAAACCCTTTCAAAGAAACTGAAATTTGGAGAATATTTATTAATTAATTGATGTCTAATACCTATTGTTAAAATTTCACAAAAAATCGGAAGTATCTAGATTTTCATAAAGGACTTCCACTCCGTGCCCCTTTTGCATAAAATTAAATTAAACTAAATATAACCCACATTTGAACCCCTAATGCCTAGCAGTTGTGTTCCAAAATTCATAATGATCAGTTAATTAGTTTAGGAGTGAACCCTGTACATCCAAATATATAAACATATATACATACCTAACTTTATATAGAGATAGCACAAAAAAACATACTTTCAAATGTTGCTCATTAGCTAATATTCCTACTTCATAAACATTTGATTGGACGATTGACATATTTTTAGTCGCCTACAAAATGAAGCAACCTTTTTTGGCCCTTTTTTATTTTCGTTAAGTTTTTTGAAGCAGAGAGAGAGAGGGAGAGGGAGAGGGAGAAGGAGAGAGAGAGAAAGAGACTAATGGAAGTTGAGTCAGAAGAGCTTCATGCCGCTTGCATTATAATAATACGACAGGATGAAGGAAATGTTATCATCTGGATTTATGGGAGCAAATGAAACAGGATGTTCTGGTTTTAACTGCAGATGGAGAGGAAATCCTCCCCACCACCTCCTCCCATGGGCCATTGCCCAGTTGAGGCTTTCATTTCCTTCCCATATCATACTTTGGTCAAACTCCTTATTTCATCAAATAGACCGGTGCAGACTTTAAGATATTTTGCAAAACTAATGAATAACATACAGAGAACACAAAAGCAACATATTCCAATTAATATTATATAAAAAAACAAACTCAAAAAGTCTTTAACAGTTGCAATCTTTAAATCTTAAAATCACTATTTTTTTAACTAACATTAAGTTCCTATTTACTTACACGAGGGCAAAGTTAGACACAAAGTCGGTTTTTAATACGGGGAAAATCCTGCTCCCCAAAAAGAAGCACTCCGGATTATAACAAAAATAAAAATTGTCTCAGTCTGCAGTGATTTCTCCTTCACTGCCCGAGGAGAGAACAGATGAAGTGTAGTATCAAAAACAGATACTACAGTTTGAATTATTTATTTGCACAAAATATTTTTAAAATACATTCGGAATAAATTAGGCACAAGGCCATCAAAAGTCTGGGGCAAAAATGGATGTCGTTGTTCATCCTTTGTTTAATGTGATAAAATTGTCTATCCTACTCTCAACTAGAATCATCTCAGTCACCACAATACCACATTTACACTAGGAGCCGTCCTACTTAAGATATCCCCAAACTTAAGATATCATCCAAACTGTACTAAAAAGATATTCCTCTCAAATTTATATAATGAAGTAAAGTCGCCTCCCCTTCGCCGCATTCAGACATAATAGCTTAATAACCAAAATCTTTATATACTAATCTGTCCCACTATCCAATTAGCCTTAGCCTTCATGTGTTTCCAGAAATTATACTTTCATTTCGTCTTTCAAAAATCTTACATTTCATCCAGATTACCTGCTTCTCCAAAATACGACTTCCAAAGAAAAGTTGGCTGCTATTTTTGCTCACATCTTATTGTCTACTCCTCCTGACACCAGAATCACCGAGTACTAATTTTTCATGAATACTAACATACTCACTTTATTATTACTGCTTATACATATTAACTGCTTTCTTTTTAAGTTCACTTTGCATTACATCTACTACGGTAAGCTTTTACGATTATTATTATTTTTTAATAACAGTTACTTCTTTTACTAAACAATAAATACTTAATTAAAACTATTTATTTTATAATACTATCTATAAGGTAGAGAGCCTAGCCCCCTTTAAACTTAGACAATAGAATTGATACTCTGATATTTATTTTTTTAATTAAATCAATATTTCATATTTTCCCTGCACAAAATGGGACACATTCTGACTATTTGCAGAATAAAGGAATATCAAATTGAATGTCAAATACACGAACGATGGGACACTTTCTAATTGTTTGTGGAATAAAGGAATATCAGATTGGATGTCAAATACACGGACTGCTGTTCGTAGTGAGCACGACAAATCTTCCACTATTCATGTCTTCTTCGAGAATCTTTCAAAATTATTTTATAACTTTTCTTTCAAACTTTTCCTTTGCAAATTGCCTTAGTCGATGACGTGTAGTATCAGAACAGAGATTACAGATGTTTTTATTAGGCAGATAGGTCACAGTTTAGGTTTATTCGTTTCTTCATTTTCAGTTATCTTTCTTTTTTTTTTTGAGGTGACAATGTTTCCATGACTAAACTAGGAAACAACAGTTATACTAAATTTGAAGTTAAAAGTCTTTTAGTGAGTTATACAAGTATTTTATTTAAAAAATTAAGATATGTATAATATTATTTGTTTCACAAAAGTGGATACTCAGATTTATGGGATATTGAAATGTGAAAGAAATACAAAACTTTATTTAAGACTAAAATGTTTTTAGTGTTTTCTTAAATAAACTTGTGTTGCAAAAACACAAGATTATGTTTTTAAACAATACTTTTATTTATACACATTTTTATACAAGTCACTTCCAGACTTTACTTATTTTCATTAAACCGGATCCAATGAAACATGTTGTCATCTAGGAAATAAGCCAATAACACTAGCATATTTACTCATTTAAAAAGTGTTTTTCTTCAGATTTAATACATAATACTAAATTGATTTAACCGGCAGCACTTTTCATGCTCGCTTCTAACTCTGTCTTTGACTTAAATATTTGTCGATTTTACAATATTTTTTCTTTTCGGTTTATTTATTTATTTTTACTTTTCAAAATAGAATTAACGTTGAAGTTAAGTATACTATACTTTATCTTTTCTGTGCTCGGTCAGTGAAGTAGAAATCTTTCTAGACTGAGAAAACATGTTTAAATGATACAATATATATTGGAATTGTTTAAGAAATCAAAATATAAATGAAAAAAAACCAAAACAAGTTAGCTTGTATATCTATGAAATAAAAATTTCTTGAGTTAATCTAATTTTCCAGACAACGCCGGGACACGAGTCAGTTAGTTTAAAAATAAAAATATACTATTTTAGTTTTAATAGTAAACTAGATTACCTGTGACCTGTTGGTCAGTGTTATATATATATATATATATATATATATTAAATATTTATGAAAATATTTTGGAATTTCTAAATATTCATTAAATTCTCTTATTTTTTGCTTTTTTTATATTAATGAGTCACAACTTAACAAGGCTAAGAACCACTCTAGAATAAGGGTTAGTGAGATTGTCAATTGGATAATGAACAACACTATGAGAGGATTGGAAATAATGGGTTAAAAGGGCAGAATTTGATTACTTAAGAGAATGGCCCAACAAGTATTTGTTGACATTGGACTTGAAGACGACCATATTATAGTCAGCAGGGAAGCAATCCCGTGGTATTGTGTTTCATAGATGGGAAGTTCTTGGAAAGACTCTGTTCATGGAACTTCCATTTCGTTTTACGTACACAAAGGAAGAAAGGAAAGTTCTGTAGCCAGACGAGTTCTTGCTGTGATTCCCTGCAGGCTGCATCATGGTCGTCTTCAAATAAAATGTCAACAAATAATTGTCCTAAACCGTCCTCATAAGTAATCAAACTTTGTTCATTCCATTCATTATTTTCAATCGTCTCATAATATTCTTCACCATTCAACTGACAATCCATCTATTTCATTAACCCTTCTCCTCAAGTAGCTTTAGGCCTTGGTAAGTGGTGACTCATTAGTGCAACAAAAAAAAGGGGGGGGATTTATCCATTGATAATGTACTTTTATCTTTTATTTCTATTTATTTAGCATCACTTTTCCCTTGTTCAGGGATCAGAAGACGTTTTCTAATATTTTTGGGGTGTTCACACATAATCGCCTAAAAAAGTAGAATCTCGTTTTTTTTTATGAGTGATTTAGATGAGGGTGTTAATCTACAATAATACCGGAAAATTGTCCCTCTCTTGAATAAATCGTACTAAATATTGAATCAGAACTTGATGCCTTACTTTTAAAGAAGTAACCATCAAGCTATCCCAAAAGGAATATTGTTTGTTTTTGATTTCTCATAAAATTCAGTTCTTTTTTTTTCAACAGCCACGAGGGTTTTATGCTAACGTTTTTGTTTTATTTTTATTTTCATATTTTTACATCTTCTTTTATGATGTTTTACTTTCAATGTAAATTCATTACGACAGAGAGACTTGTAAAGGTTAATATTTTAAGGTCAAAGATTTTTGGATCAAATTCTTAAGGGTCAACCGAGATATGGGGGAAAATTGTCATTATTCACAAGTTACAAAAATTGCAATGTTAGAATCACATACAACTTTATTATTGCTGTGAAAAAATAAAAAATAAAAAACAAAAAACAATGAAAGAAAAGAGGAATGACATTGAATTAATTTTGCACTTTCATTGTAAAATATACTAAAATATTTGGCTCTTTGATTTAGGAACACAAATGAACCGTAATACTTGATTTTTGCGTTTAAACTTTAACACAAGCAAGAAATTACTTTCTACCTGTCAGTTTAAAGGGTTCATAATTACTTTCTAAGTGTCACAATATAGTAAACATGTCAGCCATTTAAAAAAATCTATTCCTTGAAGAAAAAAAGAAAAGCAGAAAAAGGGCAATATTTTTAGAGCATCTCAGATATTAATAGAAATTAAATGTTTGAAAGTTAAAGGAGAAATTCATTTTAAAATAGTTGTCTACACATGGTACCATCACGTGGAAAATATTTGTCAACTATGGATATATATATATATAGATATATACTCTTTTTTATTCCAATCTGTGTTATGGTTTATGTTTTACAGTTGTGCTAAAACAGACCTTATGATGATGCTTTTAGTATAGATCAGGGGTGGGCAATTAATTATCCCAAGGGGAGCATATGGGAAATTGGGCCACAGTTATCAAGGGCCCAGACTAATATATTTAACTTGGTTCTGTCTGATGTATATTGTTATTAAAAAAAAGAGAGTAAATTCAGCATTAAAATGATACAATAAGAATGTGGACACATAATAATATCATTGGTCAATAAATATCGGCAAAACAAGTTTTGAAAGTTCAGTTTTTTGTGGTGATTATAATACAAGAATTTTATGTTTGTTGTACAAAGGAAACATTGAAATTAACCTATAAATGCATTGCAGATGTATTACCTGCATCTTTTCCACATGGCCTGGTCAGAGATAAACTGTAGGCCAGATGTGGCCCAACGGATGGATAATGCCCAAATCTCGTATAGATATTAACACAATGACATGCACATAGTGCATGCAATGGAGTGCATGCAATGGAGTGCATGCAATGGAGTGCATGCAATGGAGTTAAACCATTAGCATTTTTTTGAAGACCAGAAGGATAATTAACGATATTTCAACATCTGTATTTTTCATAGATATCTATAGTTAGTCATAAAGATTTCAGTGTCTTTTTTTATGTACTAATGAGTCACCACTTATCAAGGTCCAAAGGCCACTCGAGGATAAGTGTTAATGAGTTTGTCAGGTGAACGGTGAGACAACATCGTAAGGATTACCAACAATAGTTGAAATTGGTCAGAATTTGATTATTTAAGAGGACGGCTCAACAAGAATGTGTTAACATTCGACTTGAAAACAACCATGTTGTAGTCAGCTGGGAAGCAGCCCCGTGGTATTGTGTTCCATAGACGGGTAGTTCTTGGAAAGAAACTTTGCTCATGGAAGTTCCGTTTAGTTTTAGGTATACAAAGGAAGAAATATTATCTTTCAAATATTACACCTACTGTCTGATGTATATTGGCATCACTGGTGTCTCAATTATCAGTATACTGTAAAAATCTAAAGTGGAAGGATACAATCAGTTTCATCTATTATTCAATCAAATATTCTTTGGTAAATAGTCCTTATAACCGACCCACATTTATGAATGAATAAATGAATGCTCTAACTATCCTACAACGTCAAGTAAATCTTTGAAAGTTATTTTGCTCAAATATAATATTGTATTTACAAGAGATTTTAGTTAATAGATTAAAGAAAAAAGAATTTGAGCACAAATCTGTTAGGCACTACTATACAGACATTTTGAGTCATCTTGGCCATTTGGCTAAGATCAAAGTGTAGTATCTGTTCCGATGGATACTGCACGCCTGTCCTGTGCAGTTCTAGGAGGTCCACCCTCCCAGGCTTTGCCTCCCCTCTTTGGGGAGGAGTAAGTTTATTGCTTACTGTCTGAGGCGCCCCTACCGGGGAATGCCGACGGGGTTGCCCAGGCAATTTTTAAATGGCCAGAGTGCTCACCTCTCGAGCGCTGGCTTTTCAAACCCCACTTTCTCGACCCGATCTTGGGTCACATCTTATTTGTGGGAGTAAGATAAAACTGGCCTTGTGCCTAACTCCTGGGGAGGAGTAAATAAAACCTTGGCCATTTGGCTAAGATCAAAGTGTAGTATCTGTTCCGATGGATACTGCACCCCATACTGGTGTTGTCTTGGCTTTCGGGTCTTGATTTACGCCGGTCAATGGGTCTGTCCTGTGCAGTTCTGGGAGGTTCACCTTCCCAGGCTTTGCCTCCCCTCTTTGGGGAGGAGTAAGTTTATTGCTTACTGCCTGAGGCGCCCCTACTGGGGAATGCCGACGGGGCTGCCCAGGCAATTTTTAAACCCTACTTTCCCGACCTGACCTTGGGTCACATCTTACTTGTGGGAGTAAGATAAAAACTGGCCTTGTGCCTAACTCCTGGAGAGGAGCAAAGCAATACTATACAGACAATATTATTCATTGCCGCATTACTTCTTTGAATTCCATTTTTGTCTGGTGCAAAAATATGCACACTGCCAAAGACTAGACCACAAGATAGAGTAACTTTAAAAAAAAATTGTAAAATAAATAAACTTAACAGACTGAAAGTAACTAAAATCTGTTACTACAGGCTAGTTATCTGAATGATGCAGATCGCCCAAGGTAGGTAACTCTGCCTGGTTCAAAACGGGTAACTTCACCTACTTGAACACTCAATATGTAAAACTTATATTGGACACCTATTTGTTCACTTACAGTTGTATATAGTTATCATACAATGGTTCTTTGAATTTGAAATCATCTAAAATTCTTCTATCAATTTATGCCATTTAAGTATCCTCCAACATAAAAATAAGACCACTATAGAGAAGAATCTGAAAAAAGAAAAAAAATCATTTGACCACAATAATGTAAAATGGGCATTACACCGAATATGATGGTAATGAGGAGGGGACTCTGGTTCAAGGGATCTAACAAAAACCTCCAGCATCTATTATATTTACAGAAATTATTATATAGATAAGATGTTTTAAAACAATAATCGAAAAGCATCAAATTTTAAATTTTTTTTTAAGTATCAAAGTAAAAATTGCAAATTATGAAATGCATCAGCGAGGAAGAAGCCAAAAGCAATGTGCAAAAAAACTAAATAAAAAATAATCAACAGCAATATTTTGAGGATAATTATTTCAAAGAAACTGTCCATCGGTCTGTAGCGCTTCATTTTTTAAATAGCATTTTTGATCGCCGAACATGCAGATTGAATGGATGCATCTTAATAGATCTGTTCTTGTTTTTTTTAATTTTTTACAAATGAAACCAAAAAGTAAAAAAAATAATAAAATACTGTAAAGTGAAAATATTCAAATATGTAGAATTAATTTAACATCTTACCGAGGTATATGACAATGGATCTATTTTTGTTATTTTTGCTTTGTTTTTGTTGGAAAATTGAACTTGTGTGAACATTGTTGGTTTGTTTTTCTGGGTAATTACGAAAATTCTGTTTTGAAAAAAAATTGTTTCATTATATGACTTAAAATAAACATTTCCTTGAAACAGCTGTAAACAACTTTTATATATTTGCGTATACTCTTCACTTGAAAATGATTTAAATCGTCAAAAATACATATAATTATATGTGATGGAAGGACATGGTAGTTTGAGGATACCTGGGTGTTCAAAAATGCTATTAAATCAGTCCAAATCTTGAAACGACCGGCTAGAAATCAACCAAGGTTTCATCTGCCATCAATTCCTGTTTGTGTACTTCAAAGCTCTTCAACTGTTACTCACTCTAACCATTCATTGAAACTCAAACAATAATGATATGCCATTATATTTTTATATAAAAGTGTTGTCTTTTTTTTTTAAAGCACAACAGCAATATGCTACAATACAAATTTTTTTCAAATTATCTTACATCATTGCTTTTATCCTTTCTAAATTGGTGGATATTAATCCCTCTCTGTTTTTATGGGGGGGGGGAGTTCCTAGGTATTACCTTCTCTTGGAGGGGGGGGGGGTCAATATAGTATATGTTCGTTCCTTATGATACCATCTTCCCAGGATTACCTTTTCCTTAGGTGAGGGGTAGTGTACTATCTGCTCTGTTATGATATCATCCTCCCAGGCATTAACTCCTTTTTTATAGGGGGGGGGGGGGGAGAGGGGTAGTGTTCGTTGGCCATGATACCACCCTCTCAGTCATTACTCCTCTTTTGGAGGTCAGTGTAGTATATGTTCGTTTACCATGATATCATCCTCCAAGGCTAACAAAAATATGCAACCATCTTATATATCTATATTTATATAAAGTTAGAAATATATAAACATATACACTTACCTATGTACAGGATTCACTTCTAAACTAATTAACCAATCATTATGAATTTTGGAACGCAGCTGCTAGGTGTAAGGGTGAGTTATGTGGGGTATATTTAATTTTATGCAAAGGAGGCAAAGAGGGGGTGGAAACTCTTTGAGAAAATTCTGATATCACCAAATTTTTTATGAATTTTTACCAATAGGTATTAGGCATTAATTAATAAATATTCCCAAAATTTCAGGTTCTTTGGAGTAAAATAATATGGGCACAACTTTTCATTTGAAAATTCAAATATTTGAGATTTGCATTAAATTTGATCCATATTAGGCACTAATTAAGTTAGATTCTCTGAATTTCAACTTCTTATTAAGACTCTTTCAGTTTAAGCTTTAAATCTAAGACATTTTCTAGAATCAAAATCATGCAATGGATTTTGATCAAAATTTGAATAAGCATTCTAGACACAAGGTTTAGTATCATTATATCTTGATTTTAACTTCTTTAAGGGGGACAAAAAAGTAGTGAAAAACTGTTCTGTTTGAGTAATTAATTTTACCTCTCCTGAGATGGGTATTCTTCTAGTATATATATAAAAAGAAATAACTTAGGCCAACATTCCACATTATAATTTATTTCTTCTCGTCAGGATGAGAGTCATCAGACGTGTTGTTATGGCTGGCGGTTTCTGACTGAAAAATGAGAGCGCTCACGCCATCTTGGTACTCTTTAAGAAGTCCAGGGCCACCAGATGTGTTGTTATGGCTGCACATTATAATAGGGAGTGTGGTATCCATGACGACCCCAGACTGATAGTACTGACGTCGTGCCCCACCCCCACCCTTTCTCTCCCCATCTCTAAACAGAGACGAAGCTGTTGACCTATCCCCACCCAATCCCTACTTCAATAAGGAATAATTCCACCAGAGTCAAATTTATAGCAATAAGTCAATAACGGACCACTAGACATTTCTTCTTTTAAAACCATCTTATTTTCTACAGTATCACATTAAACATTTCAACCATGACTCACTTTTAGAATAATAATTTCAATTTACCCTAATTATTATTCCACACAACCCCTCAGATTATTAGACCCAAGCTAACTAGATTACCAACAGTATAGTAAAACTATATGTAAACAGAGAGAGTACATATAGCGCTATAATTTCTTCTGTCAGTGGTGAAGTTTGTTGGCGCAATGGATTTGGTACTTGACTGTTGATCGCATTTGGATGTGATTGGCTGTTCAGGTTTTGAATCTCGGCATGGATACACTTGCTACTTCTAGCCACACTGATGAGGCATAGATCAGGAAACAATTGTTCGTGGATAACCAATATATATACACACACAGACATTTCAGAATAGAAGTTTTATGCTTTCTTACAATCTTCAGGTGAGTTTAAAGCCACTTGTTTTTTTAACTTGTTTACAATCTTTCACTAATGGAGATTTTGTATCTGTCTGTCTGAAGCCGAACTATATAACTTCTATTAATATTGTCCTATTGTATTATCTTTTAATGCTCAATTCAGTTTACTATACTATTTCAGACGAATATACTATATTTCAATACTTAATTCAGAGGGAAGGGGTAGTGTAGTATCTGTTCTGTTGTCATGAGATCATCCTCCCAGGTATTAACTCTTCCTTTGTAGTGTAGTATATGTTTGTTTGTCATGATACCACACTCCCAGGCATTATGTCGTCCTTTTTTTGGGAGAGGTTATGTAGTATCTGTTCTGTTGTCATGCGACTAGACATTACCTCCTCCTTTGGGTGGGTGGGTAAGTCATCAAGAAATTGTCACAATGGGCTGTTCATTAGCAACCTTAACACTTTCATTATATATACTAGCAAAAATATGCGATCAGGGGAACATATTATTGATAGTTAATACTAAATTTCAGAAGTTAGTCATTGTTTCTGTGGCTTAATACTGACTGAAGATTGCGAGAAAGCATGAAATAACCATTGTAAGATGGTGAAGCATATAATACATAATACATTGATGCACTACACTCTTCAAGATATTGAGTAATTAAATGTTCCGAATTTGTTTAAAAAACATTTTAATTCATACAATTGTTTCTGTCCATTTGAAAACATACATTTTCTTGATAACAAACTCGAGATGTTTTCAAAAGGCTTCTTCAGTGAATTTTTTTCCATCAAATTAAGGCAAAGAATTAAATAATGACAACAATTTTGAATGTTAACAGTTCTGTTTTTTTGGGGGGCTTAATTTGATGGAAAAAAATAACTGAACAAGCTTTTTGTGAAAACATCTTGAATTTGTTATCAGGAAAATGTTTTAAAATGGACAGAAACAAATTTGGAACATTTATTAAATTACTATATTTTGAGCTCTAGTAATGTATACACTATTGAGCTATAAACCCAACTTTTGTGTGAATTTAAAGGAATCTTATATATATATCAACAATTGCATGCAAAATAAAAAAGAAAAGAATTGAACAGATGACAAACAACATTGTTTAAGAGTAGCTAGCACTGTATTAATATAATTTTTGAAATATGTTTGACAAGCACAAAAAGAAAAAATAATCCCACACACACATACACAAAAAATGTACAGATCTTCATAGTTAAGCATACACTCAATTCTACATACAATCATAAATGGATAAAAACAAAGAAAAACTGGTATGTATATTTGAAAACAATCGTTTTTTGTTTGTAGATGTATGTATACAGAAACTTACATTTATTACAAATGATTTATGTACATATGTACAAAAATCATGAAGAAAAACAACAAAAAAGTTATTTTTGTTTGTTTTTCATAACATTTTGTTGCAGTAAAAGAAATTTTAAAGGAAGACAAAAAAAAACAAGATGGCCACCAAACAATTTGATGCCCACTCCCCCCAATAAAATAAAAAAAATAAAAAACAGTCAGTTCTTTTCTTTTCTCACTTTTGATAAGATTAAAATGAACTTTCTTATGTTGTACTTTGGCATATTCATAAAATTGAACCATTTATTTAAAAAACAAAAGGGGGGAACAAAAAATAAAAAAACATGCAATCACAAATTCTGCACCAGAGAAAACTATTAAAAAGAAGGGGAAAAAAACAGTTTAAAATGAACGATTTTATAAGTGTCCATTCTGTTTACTATTTCAAAACTATTAAAAGTATTTGATTCAATTATAGTAAAGAGTATTTGATTCAAAGAGACTATTGGAAGATCTCCCCCATTTTATTTGATATTCACCCAAATGTTGGATAAAATTGATTCTTGGTGTGAAATGCTCTTTTTTGTCCTGAAATAAAATTCTCATGTATATAAAACTAAACTCAGCATTTAGAGTTAAGACATATTGATTAATAGTTAGAAAAAAACAAAAAAAAACAATAATTCAATGTGTATTTAACAAAGTTACGTATAGGCGATAGACACAAACACAGATACAATATCTGGTGTTATTCTTTATTTATTAATGTCAAATTTTTTTTACTCGTCACAGCCATTTTCTATTTGATAACTTGTTATTAAATTATTGACTAGTATGTTTTAACCCCTTCATTTTTGCTTTAAAATTTGTGAAAACGTATTTTTTGTGTAAAAAGAATAAAGTTAATTTTCTGTGTCAGAAATTGCTTTTTTTCTGGAATAACAATTGTTTAATAGTAAAAAATATTTTTTGTGCAGAAAAAAGTAGTGGCTGCCAGCGATTAAAACACTGAATTTGAGGGTTTTAAAACTTTTCTTTCAACATTTAAAAAAAAAAAATTAGAATTTGATTTCAGAATAAGAAATACATTTAAGTTCAACAATCAGTTTTATCCAAAAGATGCATTAAGATGAAGCAAAAAAAGGATAGATATTCTAACGGTCTCTTTCGTACATGTATACTTTTTTGTTCCTATTTACTTGCCTCCCCATGAGGGAAACGTTAGACACAAGGTCGGTTTTTAATGTGGGGAAAATCCAGATCCCTAAAAAGAGGAACACTGGATTGGAACAAAATTTTTTAAAAAATGCCTCAGTCTAGAAGGTCTTTACCTTCACTGACCGAGGACAGAATAGACTAAGTGTAGCATCAGAACAGATACTACACTTTGTTCCTAGCCAAAAGGCCAAGTCGATCAACAATTAAAAAACAAAAACAAATTAATTTCATCTTACAGAGAAAATCTGTAACTTAGAAAGTACATATTGATAAAAAAATCTTTTATTCATTCATTATATATATATATATATATATATATATAATGTATAAAGTAGATTGAAAACAATATATACATTCAAGTGGTGACCCCAGGGGCTGACTGGTCTGTCAAGTAATTTCTCAGAACACATTTCCATCGATCAAAAATAAAATAATCCTGAATGATTTTTTATTTTTCAAAAGAATATCAACAGATCTGATAGATTATAATCTAAGCTATATTTTTGTTTATCGGTGCAAAATATTTATGAATAAATCAAAGTTTTTTGCACGGATTATTTCATCCCTAAAATCTTCAGAATACTATCAATTAAGCACCAAATTTTCATATTATATTTATATATATAAAAAAAAAATATTTGTTCGATTTTTAGAGAGAGAGGTTCAGTTTTCTATGTAAGTTTTAACATAAAATGATCACCATACTAGATTTTTCGCCTAGTCTTTAGCAAAAAAAACCCCCAAAAAACATCCTCATATAAAAAGTTATCCATGTATTATGAAAAACTACTGCAATTATGTATAAATGCTGAAATTACAGTCTCATGTCTTATTAGGCTTCATTTAAATCATAAAATTACCCTTTTTTCAAGAAAATCATTCAGTTATCGACTTTTGGCTGCCATTTTCGATGTTTATATAAACACTAACTGTACTGATAAACTAAAATTGCCCCATGATTTATTTTAACCGGATGACCAAAATCATCCACTTAAATGTTTGTATTAATAATAAAACTATATGAAAAAATGTTAACAATGCAGGAGATAGGGTTAAACATTTTTTTTTTACCCCGACATACCAACCAAACAATCTTTGTAATAAATTTTGAATTTACCAAAAATTTAAGAAAAAAAGAAAATGGACGTCTCCTTATCAATATTGTTTTAGGTTCGATTAAAAGTGATATGTAAGAGTCATCATTGATACATTTATAAATTATGCACTAGATTTGACATTGTTAACAAATTTATATTAAAAAAAATTGACATTTTAGATTCATTATTTTTCTTCCATACTAAAAATGTGTGGATTGTTAAAAAAAAAAAAAAAATGTCTGCACCCCTTTTCATTTAGACAATATAGAGGAGTCGAGAGCAAATTTACAAAAAATACCAAATATATTTTACATGCGTTCAAAGGAGTTTTATAAAAAGGCTTTATCTGTCCGTCGTTTTGTCATGCTTATGTTTGAAGTAGCATATTAAACGCTAAATGAAAAGATTGAATGGATACATCCCATGTTAGATGCACTCAGGCGTCTCTATACAAGGCTCTGTAGTGTAAGTCGGTCAATCTGTCACGCTTAAGTATGAAATAGCATTTTTTGGTCTGTCACGCTTAAATTTGAAATAGAACTTTTAGATGCATCCACATGTCTCTAGAAGAAGGTCTGTTCATCCGTTATCGTGCATAAGTTTGAAATAATATTTTGATCACTGTGGCAGATGTGTTGAGCCTGAACCAGGATCGAACTCATGACTTGGAAGAAACAGAATGACTGGTTATTGCACTGCAATAAGCAAATCCACCTCAATAAAACATCCACTACAACCTCTAAATGCACTGACAGATTGAATGAACTCATCTTAAGAACATTAGTTCTGGTTTTCTCGCAGAGAGCAGCTATTCATCGAGAGAGGGGATAAAAAATAACCAAATAAGGAAATTACGTAGGCACTGTTGGGCTACTTTATACAAATTAATAAAACGCAAAGAAATTAGAATTTATCTGTGAAGGAAAAATATCTTTCTTTTTTTTGTTATTCAAAACAATTAACAAACCAGAAGAGAAAAGTAAAATAATCTTTTTAGCTGTTTTTATTTTTCACCTTCCCAGAATTCCATGTCTGGAGAGGGTTGCTTAATCACTATCAAAGTTGAGGCAGACATCTTTTTTTTCAATAACAAAACAAAATATCATATTTTATAGTAAAATATACGATTTAGAATTTAAGTAACAAAGAAAACAAGTAATTGTTTCAAAGATCAAAAGGAAACATGTTTTTTTTACTGAATAAAAATTGAAGTATAATTTGAAGTCTTTATTTTATATACAATATTGGAGACAAAAAAAAAAACAGACAGTAACTGAACCATTTTTTATTATTACCACACATTCTAGGAGAATGATGGCGTAGTCACAAGTAGGACGTGATTATTTTCCTTGATTATTGTTATCAACGTTTCTTTATTTCTAGTGAAATGACATAGAATTTTCTTTATCTTGATTTGATATTTTAATTTGTGATTATCAGAGTTTGAAAAAGGTCAAATTGTGGTATACGATGATTGTGAATTGTTCCTTTGTAATATTTGTGTGTGGACCTAGATATATATATATATATATATATATATATATATATAAATAAATTAATCACCAACATTTTTCACTTTAAGTTTTCCTCAAAGATTATTAGAAAACTTGATATTAACATCAAAAAAAAATGTTGATAACATCCAAGATGAGAACAGTAGTCGGAATAATCCAAATACCCCCCCCCCCCCACCCACCCACCAAAGAAACCAGGTTTTTAAAAATTTCTTGTTTAATAAAGCTAGAACTAAAAAAAAAAAAAGAAAAAAAAAGAAAAGTAAAGAAAAGAAAAAGGTAATAAAACGGTGGTCCCTCCAGGAGTTGATAAAAAAAAGTTGGAATATTCAAAGAAACTCGTATTGTTCATTCATATAAAAAGGAACAGACTTTGCTTAGTGTGCCACGTGTTTGTTCAATGTTACAGTTTAATGGTGTATATTTTTATATTGAACAAGACCACCCATGACCCGTTGCATCAGTATTTGTTATATAATATATATATATATATTTTTTATTTTTTTTAACATGATTCACCCCAAACAAGGCAGGCTGCCACTGTAAACGTAAGGGGCTACTGAGAAAAAGGAAAAGGGGAGAAGGATTGGTGGTTCAGCTTAAATTGGTATCTGAGCAGCGAGATGTCTGTTTACATTAGTTTTAAATTTCTGCATTTCAGTACTTTTGGGGAAACAGGGGGCAGGGAGAGAGTTCCAGAGGCCAGCAGCACGAGGAAAGAAGCTATTTGAGTAGAATGCTCTCCGGCATCTGGGGACCTCCACAGTGAATGAATGAGATTTAGTAGAATGTCGAGTTAGTCTGGTGAATTTACGTCGAGGGGGCACCAGAGTAGCCAACTCATCGGAGCATAATCCATTGAAGTATTTGTAAAACAAACATAAGGATGCTACATTGCGGCGATGGGACAGGGGCTGGAGCTTAGCTGACAGTGAGGGACCGATTAGGTTGACGACTCTTTTTTGGACTTTGTCAAGGAGGGAGAGACTAGTAGATGATGCACCAGCCCAGATGTGGCAACAATACTCCATGCATGGGCGAATGGTGGCTTTGTAGAGATACAGGATAATGTCAGGTGTAAGGAGTCCACTAGCACGGTAGAGGGAGCCAACCTTTTTTGCGGCAGCCTTATATATATATATGTATTATTATTAAATATTTGATTTCTTGGTTGATAATCAGGTTTTGACAAAAATTACAAACGATTTCAAAAAGTCAGAATACATTGTGATGTCATAATAGATCCTCTTCCCCTTCTCTCTTAATTATTTACATCATTCCATTTCTCTCACCACTCTCCTCTTATCACTAGCTCTTTATTTACGTTATTCGCCCGTCCTCCCAGCATCTAAAACATTCACGTGCTTGCTTGTCAAGGTTTGTTTGAAGGAGTAGTGTGCGTGTTGGGGTGGGGGGGGGGCATTGGAAGATATTTTAAAAAAATAGTTGGTAGAGATGCATCAAAACATCTCAAGTCAATGCACATTTTAAATGATAATCAAATCAATAAAATATTTTATGATAAAAAGCACAAGTATGGTTTACAATTTACTGAAGCAATTGTAATGTGTAATAGAAATATCATCAACTAGCTGTAGCTATCCAGCGTTGCCCGGGAGTATTTTTTTTTCACTTTCATTTTGCTTTTCTCCTTCTTTTACCAAATTATTATAATTTTTTAAAATAGGATTTTGAAAGTTAAATTTGATTATTACGGTATCGTAAGCCAGAAATGACTTTCAATTCAAATTCCTTTCAAGTTTCGAAGGGTCACAAAGTAATTCATTCTTTATTTTTTCAACCGTTAACATAGAATTAAAGTGGCTGACTTGTTAATGAAAAAAAAAAAAACGGAAATACATTGTGGTTGATTTAATTTCGTAATTAGATTATTTTTTTAATAAGATTTTTTTAAAGTTCGTTTTTGTATTTTATGCTATTGCATTTTTGATTTCAATAAATAATCAATTAAAAGTATAAAAATAATAATAATAATGTGTAAGTCGCATAGAGGCGAGCAACACATACACACACAAGAAATGATCACACAATTTTATTAATATAGAGATAAGTATGCTAAAACTTCATGCCAAGATGAAGCTATTTTTTACCTGAATTCCTACATTTCAAATTTTTAGTTATTCTCCCTTTAACAAAGAATAACGTTTTTCATATTACTATCAATTAAGTACTTTAGATTATGAGGTAAACATATTTTTTTTTAATCAGTTTTTAATTTTTTTTATGGTCTATGTATATTTATTGTATGCAAGCTGAACACATTATGCATATTACCTGATATCCTCCTTTAAACTACACACACAACTTCAAAATCATTTTTTTTAATAAAAACCTAATTAATGCAAAATTGGCAAAATTAAAAGAATTAAGATTAAAAATTTTTTTTTTTTTAATATAGTTCACCCCAAACAAGGCAGGCCGCCACTGTAGACGTAAGGGGCTACTGAGAAAAAAGGGAGAGGGGTTTTTTTTGGGGGGGGGGGGGGGGTCAAGCAAAATTGAGAGCTGCGCAGCGAGATGTCTGTTTACATTAGTTTTAAATTTCTGCATGTCAATACCGTCGGGGAAACAAGGGGCAGGGAGGGAGTTCCAGAGGCCAGCAGCACGAGGAAAGAAGCTATTAGGGTAGAAAGCTCTCCGGCATCTGGGGACCTCCACAGTGAATGGATGGGATTTAGCTGATTGTCGAGTTGGTCTAGTGAATTTACGTCAAGGGGGAACCAGAGTAGCCAGTTCATCGGAGCATAATCAATTGAAGTATTTGTAAAACAAGCACAAGGATGCTACATTGCGGCGATGGGACAAGGACTGGAGCTTGGTTGACAGTGAGGGACCTATTAGGTTGGCGACTCTTTTTTGGACCTTGTCAAGGAGGGAGAGACTAGTAGATGATGCACCAGCCCAGATGTGGCAACAATACTCCATGCATGGGCGGATGGTGGTTTTGTAGAGATACAGGATAAGATGGTAAAAATATAATGCAACAGAGCCAGGATCAACAGAATAGAATTTTTTGTGGTTTGTAAAGAGGATCAATACATTCTATCAATGTGTATATAACATGATATAATCCTAGCTCAATAGTATATAATACGACTAGAGCTCTTAATTTAACATGATATAATCCTAGTTATTTTGAAAAACATTCATAAATATATTTTCGAAACGGGCAGAAACAATTTTTTGTTATAGAGCGTTTTTGGATGAAATATGGAATGTTTTTCTGAATAACTAGGATTATATCATACTAAATTAAGAGCTCTAGTTGTAGTATATACTATTGAGCTACTACATAAACCTTTGTGTGAACCTAAAGAAATTTATATAATATATATAATTTGATAATTTACACTATATTTTTCTGGACTGTCTGTTGTATCTTAATTCAAGGATTCCGATGAAAAGGGTTTGTTTTTTTTGTTTTATTAAAGTAAACTGCCTGGATAAGCATTGTTCATTTTTGGCTCCTCTGGAAACATGTAAATCCGTTGGTTTATTTTGGGTACTCATTATTTCTAAATTATTATAAAAGGATATAATAAAAATCTTGATAATATGTATATATATATATATCCATTCACAGACTGACTGTTTTGCTGTATCATGGCTCTTCAATGTGGCTAGACAAGCAGGTACTTCCAGCTGAGAGTGAAAGATAACAATTTTGATGACGGGCAGGCATCTTATCCATTACGCTATCAACACAAGTTTACTACAGTGAGTGAAGGATCATTATGTGAAGTCTGGTAGATAAGATGTGTTTAGATATCTAATGCCAACTTGACAATAGCCAGGAAGAACTCTTAGATAAGGAAAGGGATCCATAGTTATGCATAATAAAGTAGTTTATAATTTGGATTATCTTCATCTTCCTTCTTCATGAGTGTCCAGCAACTCAGAGAAAAAAGTATCTAGATAATAACACCAACCCTGGACTCTGAGAGGCTAACAACATACAAATCATATCCAGCCCCCCCCCCTTCCATTATAGGGCTATACAACATATAAAAGTTATATACTGCTACCCACTATTTTGAATGTGAAATTCTTCTTTTTTTTCTCTCATAATGAATTAATTGTATTGAGAAAAAAAAATTAACAAAATTATTTATTTACAAAGAAATAACAAGTTTTGTTCACGGTCGTTAAAATTTTTTTTTTATGTGGCAAGAATTTTTAAAATTTTTATTTTTTAAATTTTTTTTCAAATGTGGCAAGAAATTTTTTCCTCTATAATCTTTAACAAATTTGTTTTATATAAATAATAATTAAAACATATAAAAAAAGATTATACTAAAAAAAAAATGACATTAAACAAAGGCAACATCCTTTTAAAATATCTATAAAAATCAGAGAAATAGATCTTGTGGACTCTCATTGGAAAAGAATCTGTCTAATAATCAGTTAAAAGGTAATAGACAAATACCGCCATTAGCATGGAATCCAGTGAAGATAAAAAATAAATTAAAAAAAAACAAACTCAGTTAACATTTTTTTATCAACATTCCTTTGCATATTAATTTCAAACTTTAAGTTTTCTTCTTCACTGGCTAATGACTGAATTTTTACTGTCTATTTTTCAGATCGAACTAATTATTCGACATATCCTCAGCTGACATTAGCAGAAGAATAGGAATAGCAACTTCTGCATTTAAACGTTTATAAAAAAAAGATATGGAGCAAGAAGGACATATCAACACCTCTGAAGTTTAGACTTTACAATGCATTGATAGTTCATATTGCTGTATATGCAAGTGAAACTTGGACTATACTGGCCAGAGAATGAGGAAACTCAATGTCTTTGAAGTAAAATGTTTAAAAACAATCCTTGGAGTAATTTTGCTAGATAGACTAAGAAATGCAGATATCAGAAAGAGGTTTAATATTAACAGATTCATCAACGACGTTAGTTAAAAAAAAGAGATTATCATGGTTTGGACATGTTTCCCCGGCTACCAGACTCCAGCCATGTAAAGAAATCATATGAAGATTAAATTCAAGAAAGATCAAGAGGACGACAACCAAAGAGATTGGCTGACCAGATAATAGTTGAGACTAGCATGCTGCTTCTGATAGCGGAAAGACCGGCAAAGACAGTAATAAATGCGAGGGGGGGGGGGTATTTTCAAGTATGTGGCAAAGCTTTTTGGAATATGCAAATAAGTTAGATCCTTCTCCGATGAAAATCCATCAATGACATTTTTCAGAAGTTTAATATTTTTTTAAAAAATGTTGCTGTTGTTTAATGTAATTGTTACATTTTTACCAATAAACGATTTTTTTAACATCAGAATAAAAATCCAACAAAATTAGTCACATGGAGCAAAACGCATTCAAAATATTAACCTAGATTGAATGTTTTCTTTTAAATTCTTAAATAAAAGACTATTTTACAGTATTAATCAGTTTAAAAAAATATAGTTTCACCATCTTATATGATAAAAGAATAACAAGAAAACCAATTCTTTATTAACATATGGATATAAACAAGGGACTCAAACAGAACTGTTCAACCATTCTTACTATATCCCCAATGAATGTAAACTATAATAGCGGTTCTGCAGCTTCCTATATTCCTTCCCATGGAAGAACTACATTTCCTGATATTCACAAAGATCAAAACAAAGGGAGACAATCAAAGTGGCTAAAAAATGAAAAATGAAATTATGACATTGTCTAGACTTAGACGGTGCGGGACAAAAAAACAAAACAAAAATAAAAACAAAAACAAAAACAAACAAAAAAAAAAAATTTGTTCTTTTGTACATTGTGCTTCAAAATATTATGGACAAATTTGTTAATCATTCAACAAAGTTTGTTTCAATTATTATTTTTAACTTTTAAACTGACCTTATAAAATATGTAATTTATTAATTTTTTGTATCTCAAATTTAATAAAAAAAAAAAAAAAAAAAAATTTTTAAATGAAATTTCCGAATTAGAAAAAAATAAAAATAAAAAACCCAAACGATCAGGTCTTCTATTTTACCAGAAAAAAGTTTAAGGCACAAAAGGATTCTTTCAACAAATCTCAACACCCTGAAATCATAGCCAATTGCAAGAAAAACAGGGCTGAATTCTTTAAATAATGCAATAAGAGGCATCAATCACCAAAATATTACCCTTCAGGAATTGGAAGGTGCCACCATTCCTGCCAACAAACATCCTTTAGTGCACCTAATAGGATCTCAGTTAAGCTTGAAGAAATCACAAGCAACACTTGGAAGTTTAATCAGAATTTCTTCCTTATGAAAATAATTCTTAAAACAAACAAAAAAACACACCAAAATACAACGAAAATAGAAGAAACAATTCAGACAAGAAATATTTCCATAATAAATCGCCAAATTCAACAGAGAGAATATTTTCTCAGTAAAACAAGTTTTCATTTTAAGCTCTTTCTTAAAGTGGCAGCATACATTTATTTGGCATTAAACAAAACCATTATATAGCTAGATTGTAAATATAGGTCATGTTCTACACACCTGCAAGAATATATTGTTTTTAGACGCGTTTACGCATCTCTGTCTGTCAATCGGTCTGTCACCATTAGGTTTAAAATAGCATTTTCATTGATTTGAAATAGCATTTTCATTGATTTGTCACGCTTCGGTTTGACTGCATCTTAAAATGTTCATTCCTGTTATTCAATTAAATTATGTTTATTTTAATGATTAAAATTAATAATAAAAAAACAAAACTAACCATATCCATGGAAATTCCACAGAGTTACAATCGTTAGTTGTAGTAAAGTAGGTAGTAGTGACAACAGTTTTTATAAATGATTCTTAATAAAGTCAGCATTACTTTAACAAAATAGATTTAGTTATATATTTTATCCTTTTAAAGTTTGGCTGAGATCGTCTACTTGTAAAAGTGTCGGTTTCTTATCTCTCTCTATTCATTTAACATCACTTTTCTCTTGTCCAGGGGCCAGACGATTTTTGATATTTCGCAAGCTCACTTTCTAGTTTTCACAGTTCGGCAGGTCAACTGTCTCCAAAATCGACTTTGTACGGTTTTGTCTAATCACTTGCTTCTAAATTTTCCTTGAATATTGAAAGGAAGGTGGGGGGGGGGGAACAATTACACTATTTATCCGTTAAATATATTTATCATTTAATAAACATGAGGAACAAAAATGAATGAATCACATTCATATGAAACTGTTTGAATTAAAAAAAAAAAAATTTTTTTTTTAAATAATCTTCCACCAAATGAAGATATATTAAGAATGCCTTCTAAAATAGATATTGTTTTGTTTTTGTTTTTTTAGAAGTGTCCAATCATCTCTATAAGAGGCTCTGTCCGTCGGTCAGACTCAAGTTTGAAATGGTATTTTTATCGCTAAACGTTCAGATTGTAGACACACATTGTAAGAATTTCTGTTTTGTTTAGACTTAGGACTAAGTCATCTCAGAAATATTTTCATAATAGATTTTTATACATTGTTTTATTTTGGGGTAAATTTTATTTACTGATTTTGTATTATTTTGTACAAATATTGGTTATTAATTGATAGGTAAAATTTGAGAACTTAAAAAAAAAATAATAAAAAAGATTGAAAAAATATCGATTATTTATGAGCAGGCCTAATGAATATTCAAGTTTGACTTTAAAAAGACAAAAATACTAAAAGCTCCAAAAAGATTGTCCATTGCTCTCATTGCATTAAAAGATGAGTTAAAAAAATGGTCTCATTTTATCAGAAAAGAAGTTTGAATGTTTTGACATTTAATCCAGAAATAATGTCAATATGACATTTGAACTTTTAATGGATTAAAAATTTGGATAATATAATGGATTTAACATTTGGGTGTTGAAGTAACATGAAAATCTTGGCAAGATATTTTATTTACAGATATTTATTAATGAAAGAGTAAATATACAAAAGGGACTTTTTATTTTATTTGTTAAAATGTAAAAAAAGAAAAGTGGACAGGTTTTTATTTTCTCTTTGTCCTGGTTTAGAAAAAAATTAAAAAAATTAATTAACAAGCAAGATTCTCACATTATTGCTGAAAAATCAGTTCAATGCAAGGTCAACCACATAACAGTCCAAGAGATCTGACATTTGTTTTTTGTTTTTTTACTGGAAGCGAGTTTAGTCAGTCAGCAGATATCTTTTTAATTGTTAACACTTCAACCTTAAAGGGGATTTTAACCCATCAATTTTATTTCAGCTAAGGTTATGTATCATATCATAAATTGCATTTTGATTATAAGTCTGTGAGTATAGTATAAAAAGTCCAAATTTAATGTTATTGAGAACTATTTTTTTCACCATTATTGATTTAAAAAAAAAATGATTAAAACAGCAGTTCATACTGTTTTAATTTCTTTGCTAGTTAGTTTTATATATTTTGTAAAAGTTTCATGTCATCTTTTTAAAGGTTTTCTTTTCATATCGACAACCTTGTTTATTCAAATAATACCTTTTTTTTAAGTTTAAAAAAACAAACAAGAACCTCAGTTGAAATAAATTTTATGGGAACAATGAGAGTGTTAGCAGATAAAAAGATATCTACTGACTGACTGGAAATTTTGCCCTGTTATAAGGATGGCCTTGGTTCAATGTGATATAATCAGTTACCCTCCCCTCTTTCCCAAAAATGCTAAGATGGATTAGACCAGTAGACATTATTTAAGCTTGCTGAGATTTCTCTTCATTTTCTGTCTAGAGCAGAGGTCGGCAACCCCCAACTTGCGAGTTACATTCAGCCCTCAAGTGGCTTTTGTCTGGCTTGCCAACTTAGCAGCAATATACTTGTGAAATGAAATATACTAAAAGCTATTTAAGAACAAGGTTGCGTGACAACTACCTAGATGATGTTTTGCTCCTATCATCAACAAATATTTCAGCTGATGTGGAGAAGTTATCGCACAATAAGCATAAACAAGTGTCTCATTAAATAATTTCCTAATTTCAACAATATTTTGTTTAAAAAAAAAAATGCATTTTTTATTGCATTAGTAGTCGTTTTTCTATTATTTCTGTAGTAAAATAAAATAAATTGTTTAAATAAAATCAGATTAAATTCCTTATTTTTATTTAAACCTTAAAAAAAAAAAAAAAAAAGAAGCTTTTTGGACAGAGTGGTTTGAGCCTGAGAAAACTTATTTGCATGATATTTAATACCCCCCCTCTCTCCAAAAGGTTGCAGACCACTCCACAACATTTTCACCCAGATCTTTATACTCAAATTGCTTTTTATATTCAATAACAATTCTTCCACTAATGATAAACATGAAATTTGTTTAAGATTTACTTCAAGAAATGTTTTTCTTTTAAAAGTTTATTTTTTTATTTTTATTTTTGCTTAAATTCACCCCAAACAAGGCACATTGCCAGAGATGTAAGGGGCTATTGTGAATTAGGGACCATATTTATAGGGGCATCCTAGGTGGGGAGTTGTGCGAATTCATGTTACCTGTGAATGTTAGGTCGATGAGTTTGAATGTTGGACTTTCAGGTAAGGTGCTATTAGCCATGGCAATCGGTGGTTTAAAATGTTTTAAAAGCAAGTTATGGCATAAATTAACAATTTAAAGTTAAAACTTGATTGAACATAGACACTGAAAAATGGAAGATTTGATTTTTTTTACATAATAGAAAATATTAAAAATTGGAAAACAAAAAAATACCTGAATTGGGTAAACCATTACAATAATAAAGCTTATTTGGGTGCAAAAGATTAAATCAGGCTTTTAGACATTTTAAGGAGGAAATAATTGATCCTATTCATTTAAAATTACACCATTTCAATCAATTTTTAATATACTTTGTCAGATATATAGTTCAAAATATTTGTATTATTTTTATTATTCAGAATCTTGATTGTTATATTCACAACGTTTTGGTCAATGTAACCTCCGACCTTCTTCATGTGCATCTTTATGAATGTTGGAACCATCTATTCAAATTTGTGAATCTTTATGTTGAACTCGGGCATCTGGACGGAATTTCAAACTGAACCCTTTATTTAATCTACGGGGATAGATTGTTCTCAGATAGCCACCACCAGGGAGAATAACATAAATCAATACTTCTACCTGGTCATGGCTCATGGAATGAGAACAATCTATTCCTGTGGATTAAATAAAGAGTTCAGTTCAAATTTCCGTCTAGATTCCCGAGTTCGACTAGAAGGTTTGTAATTTAAAAAAATCTACCTGAACAAGGTCAGAGGTTGCATAGGCTGAAACGTGACTATAACCATGATAAGAATAGTAGTCCGAATAATCCAAATTATCAATCCTCATCTCAAAAATTAAAAAAAAAAACAATTTTAATATTTGATTTAAAATTGCCATTTACAAAATTTAGTTATTTAATTATTTTTCTTTTAAATCTCTGATGATATTAATATATATATATGTATGTATGTATGACAGACATGAATAATAATTCAATATAAAGTTCAATCTTATTGAAAAGAAAATCTAGTGATTATTAATGTCTATTTGTAATAGGTAAGTAATAATAACAATTGTATGAAGAAAGTACAGAAAAAAACTACAGCATACATTCATCTCAAAGATCCATTAAAAAACGATCCTTCCCCTTAACCCCAACAGCTATGTTTTTAATACTCACTTTATAATAGCATATATTTCACAAAAAATATTTTGTAAGCAACATTTTTCAGAGTAAATTTTTCTTTGTTACAAAATTGTTTTCTAGTATTGGATCAAATGAATTTGAAGCACCCCAAAATGAGCAAGAACCAAAAGTACACATTTTGTCTTAACACTGACATTTTACTTTTGACTTCCAGTTTTATCGCTTATTTTTATAGCAAAAAATCCAATATTTAAAAAAATATTTTCTTTTAATACAATCGAATATATGTTTTAAAATACCTTTTATCAAATTGTGTGACACCATCTCTGCACATCTTTTTATTTAAATGTTGTTTTTTTTATATATTTGTTTGTTTTATTTGTTTATACATTTTGCTTAAAGAGTTTCATAAATAGTTTTTTTTATAAATCTCCAAAATTTACAAAACAAAACGTTTTGTAAATTATTTTTTATTTTTTATTAAAGTAAACAAAACACATCTAAAAAAAAAAAAATTTTTTTAAAGTGTATTTTGTTCATAATTCAACCAGAGGTAAAAAAAAAAAAATTGTGGTGAGGCAAATGTGTCCTTTTGGTCGTTGCTCATTCTGGGGTGCCTCAAATCCATTTAATTCCTATAATTTTGAACATCTTTAAAAAAGTAAAACAAAATTATCCTTTATATTATCTATAAAATAAAAAAAAACAAGTTTTAAGTTAAGCAGAGCAGGCATATTAAAAAGGCGAGGCAGTGTTAAAAAGAAGCATTAAAAGTAAGACTTAATTACCTTTGATTTTTCTAAATAAAAAAGATTCAACCATTTTATCAATCAGAACGAGAGGGCTGATTAGTCATATGTAAATTAAAAGAGAATCAAATGAATATTTTTAATGAGTATCAAATAAATAGTTTACAAACTGTAAAAACAAAATTTGAATAAAGTACTTAAGTCTAATAGCAAATCATAAAATAATTTGTAATTTGATGTTTAAATTGTACAAATTTAAAAGATTTAAATGTTTTCTATCAATTTTTAAAAATTGATAATGAAACAGTGAAAAAATGATTAAAAAATCTTTTTAAAATAAATTTCAATATGGAGTCATTTACATTTGTTTTTGTAAGCTGTTTTGCTTAAAAACTTGATATGCAGTTGAAAAAAATATTTTAAACCTTGAAAAAAGTACAATATTAAAATCTATACAAAAGCATCACAACCCAACTAATATCCAAGTTTAACATTAATAACTTATAAAATAAATTATGATTTTTTTCTAGTTTCATTCAAAATGAACCAGAAAGCAAAAACAAATGTGTAGCTGATTATGTTCTATGATGAATGAAGAAACATTTGTGATTTGGGCGCAGAAGATTAAATCGGGCTTTTAGACATTTTAAGGAGGAAATAATTGATTGTATTCATTTAAAATTACACCATTTCAATTGGTGTTGGTTTTGTTAATAGAAAATTGATTGATAAACCATCAGAGATATACAGGATGGTCCAAAAAGATGCAACCATTTGTGATAAAGTAGCATTTATTATTGAAAGAAAAACTTTACAATTTTATTTTCATACACCTGTCTTACAGACGTGTAAGTTTTATGTGGCATACCCCCCCCCCCTCCCCACCGCCACCATTTTGCGAGCACAGCTCAATTGTTTATAATGTGCTTGATCCAAGCTCTTGGTTCTAAATCACTGTTGTTACTTGCACATTGATAGAAATATATAGTTAAGTGAGAGATGGGTAAATTGAAAATTACAACTAATTAGAAGAATTAAAATTAAGGAATATTTTAGTATGTATTTTGTGTTATTAAAGTATATATATAAAAGAAAGCTTTTAAGAAACAAAATGACTCACTCTACTTTAGTATAATAATAACTATGTCCAAAGCCCCCAATTATTGGCAACTCATAATAGTTAATATCATGAAACAGCAACCCTATATCATATTAACGAGAAAGTTTTAAAAAATCTTAATAACCAAAGAATCCCAAACCAGATTAAGTTTGCAGCAACAGATGTTTGTCAAGTATTAATTTGTTGCCACTCTTATAATTGTGGATTTTAGGATTTCATTTAAGATTTTATATTACATATATTGTAAACTAAATTTTTTCTTCTTTTTTTTTGGGGGGGGGGGGGAGAGGGGCGGATAAGTGCCCCTACTCCTCCCATTCGAGAATGATTAACAGAACTACTCAAAACTGGTTTAAGTGTTTAAAGAGAAATTACTTTTTCCTTAAAATAAAGTCCAGCAGTTTATTGGTTTGGTTTAAAGCATATCAACCCTTTTTAGATTATTTAATGCCAAAACACAATACCTATTGTAAACGATTCATTGTATGTGATTAATTGAACACAAGTTGCTATTTTTTTTATCTATAACTAGATGTAAATTGTGGATTCATACCGTAACTAACAGTATTAGTGTATAAATGACCACAATAGATTTGTGAGGATAGGCCGGGCCGATATCCATTAGGTCAAGCAAGAATCTCCGTCATTTATTAGAATGTTTATAAAATGCAAGGCAAAAAACCCCAAAAAACTATGGTCACCAGAGGACATGATCAGCAAATATAGAGTATAAAAAAAACAAAAAAAACTATGGTCACCAGAGGACATGATCAGCAAATATAGAGTATGAAAAAAAAAAAAAAAACTATGGTCACCAGAGGACATGATCAGCAAATATAGAGTATAAAAAAAAAAAAAACTATGGTCACCAGAGGACATGATCAGCAAATATAGAGTATAAAAAAAAAAAAAAACTATGGTCACCAGAGGACATGATCAGCAAATATAGAGTATAAAAAAAAAAAAACTATGGTCACCAGAGGACATGATCAGCAAATATAGAGTATAAAAAAAAACTATGGTCACCAGAGGACATGATCAGCAAATATAGAGTATATAAAAAAAAAAAAACTATGGTCACCAGAGGACATGATCAGCAAATATAGAGTATAAAAAAAAAAAAAAACTATGGTCACCAGAGGACATGATCAGCAAATATAGAGTATAAAAAAAAAAAAAACTATGGTCACCAGAGGACATGATCAGCAAATATAGAGTATAAAAAAAAAAAAAAAACTATGGTCACCAGAGGACATGATCAGCAAATATAGAGTATAAAAAAAAAAAAAAACTATGGTCACCAGAGGACATGATCAGCAAATATAGAGTATAAAAAAAAAAGATATTGTAGAAACTCGTTTTCTGGAACTCTCTTTGATTCCTTATTTGACGTTCAATTATGAAAAATATCAAAAGTAAAAAATTGTGTTTCGAAATTTTTATGATGAAGATTCAGAATTTGTATTATTTGGACTATTATTCTCATCTTGGTTCCTAATTTCGACCAGAACATTCCCAAATTCGAAAAAGGATGACCCCTAAAGAAGGTTGGAAGTTACATCGACCGAAACGTTGTGAATATATCAACCAAGATGAGAATAGTAGTCTGAATAATCCAAATAATACTAACATATTGTGTTAATAATTTGAAACCACAAAAATCAGGAACAGTTTTTTTTTCTTCACATTTCATTCTTAATTATTTTCCAGCTTTGATAACATTCGTAACTGAATGAAACCTTACCCTATGAATAACACAACTTTTCTTCGAAACTAGTTCATCCAATTTATATAAATATATATATATATATATATATATATACACATAATAAAGAAAATGATGAATAATCTGAAAAAAAAAAAAAAAGGTGAAATAGGAATTGAAAACTTTTTTACAGAAAATAAAGTATTTATTTTGGCTGTTAACATATCTCAATATTGACATTCCATGGTGACTAGCACTTTCATGCTAAAGCGATCATCAGACCATATGCACATAGTAAGTTGATGGCTTCAAATACCATGTTTGCATTGATACTTTATATATGTTCCATCCTTAATATTAAACACTAACCTCAAAATAATAACACTTATTGGTTTGTTTTAGAAATATGTTAAATACAATCATATAAATATATTGTACTGAGAGTCTGTGATTGTAAGTTTAATAAATTGTTTATAGAGTTGTATAAAAATATGAAGTGTCCTAAATTAAAATAAGAGCAGAATAAAACAAGTTTGATGAAAATTGTGCCATATATTACTTAGTTATAAGAGATTGTGTTTATCAGTAATGGAATTGCCTTTGGAAAAGAAAAAAAAATGACTTCCATAATTATGTTTATTTACTTGTTGTTGGTTTTGATAATGACAAGTCTTAATAATAGCAAACAAAAAACAAACGTTTCGACATTACCAAATCTATATAGCACTAAGCCAAGGAAAGAAGAGAAAATTGTAGGAATATTTTTAAGGAGGGCAAATCAACCAAAAATGTCATGAAAGTACTTATATTAAATTCTAAAAATGTTTAATAATTATAATATTAGGTGTGTGCAAGGTCTGCTGCCTTGATTCGACTGTTCCAGTTTTGTGAAGTTGATTTTCATATATATAGATATTAATCCAATGAAACTCTGGTGTTTATACAATAGTGTTTAATAACAAGTAGAATTGTATTATAGTATAAATTCTTTTATTTATACAAACGAATATTATTGACTACATATGTGCATACATGTTTCAGCTGCTATTTTTTTCCGAAATAGAGCTTCCTCAGTCCACATAAAAATTGAAAACCGTAAAAAAAATTATATGTACATACACATACATATGTGATTATAAATTCAATTTTTATGTGGTCTGAGGGAGCTCTATTTCGCAAGAAATAGCAAGTGAAACATGTATGTACATATGTAGCCAATAATTTTTTGTATAAATAAAAGATATATATATATATATATATATATATATATACACACATGCTATTATGTTTTCCATAAGGCTTTTTTGTTTTATTTGTCAAATGTGAAAAAATTAATTTTTAGCCGAAAAATATGCACTCACACACAAATTATATACACACACATAGTGTGAGAGTTGCCACAGTATAAAACTGTCTGAAAAGGAATAAAGAAAATGTGTATCTACATGCATATACATGGTGTTTAAACACATTCTTAATATGGTACCAATTTGGATTTCCTCTAGTTTAATTTTGAAGGCAGTGACAATGCTATTTGCTAGAAACTGCTGTTGGATACGAGACAAGGTAAACAGATCAAATGACGATATTGAAGAATTCAATAATTTTCAAATAATATTTATTTACCCACGCAATGGTCTGTTTAACTTGTCTCGTATCCAACAGTATTTTTCTACCAAACTGCATTGTCATAGTCTTCAAACACAGCTTTTTACATACTATACACAATGCTCCAAGCAAACTACAACATCCTTCTAATATATATATATATATATAATTTTTAAAGTTAAAATTCACCTTACAGGTCCCAACATTATTTCAAACCACAACAGAAGAAACATATGACGACTGTGTCTTAAGATGTTTGAAAACCAATGTAATGTTGGATCTGTGAGGAGAGTTATAACGTTAGCAATTGTATCAATTATGTTTTGTATCTTTTTAAAGTTTATAATATTAAGCTTTCTATAAAATAACGTTGAAACAACTACCATTTCATTGGATTGTAAAACGTAATTTTTATATTCTCACTGTGAACTTATAAATCAAAATATATCTTTATGCTTGCATCATCTATATTTAATCTAGGTAAGTTTATGTCCACAGGGTAAAATCCAGTGAATCCTTACTATGTGTTTATAAAAGTGCTCAATAATAAATAGAACCGCTTCTTAAGATATAAAGTGTTTTTTTATTTATACAAACATATTTTGGCTACACATTTGCAGACATGTTTCGAGCAAAGCTGTAAATCAGCTAAACCGTTGTTCTCAATTGGTGGAAAATAATTTTTCTTCTTCTGTTGCACCCATTGAGAACAAACATGTCTGCAAATGTGTATCCAAAAAATGTTTGTATAAATTAAAAGTGTTACACCTAATATATATACGATATTACATTTTACCATTATTCATGGTCTCTCAAGACTGAACGGAGGCCATGATTGATTGATTACATTTTAAAGAAAAAGAAAGTTCTAGAACCATTTTATTTTCAATGCAGGGAATACAAAAGTGATTTCAAATTGTATTTCTATTCATGCATTATGTGAATAGCTTTTGATTTTCAATATTAAATATAAAAAGAAAGTTAAGATGATGATTAAGAATTTACTAGCATAAAACGAATGGCATATCATATTTGAAAGATGGAGATATCTTAAGAAATGACTGCCAACTGCCCCTCCTCTCTCAATCATGCCTCATCTGACCCTTGTCTGTTATATACAACTAAAGGGATTTAAAAAAAAAAAAAAAAAATGAAGCCACCATCACTTCAGATTAGATAATTTTTACATTCATTGAACTCTTCATTTTGTTGTAGGGTCTGAAACGTCTTTTCTTAAGGGGTTGTTATAGGATGACATAATTGTTTATAATTGAACTAATTAAGAAATTATAATAGAATATGAATTATTTGTTTTCATGAGACAAAGCATCAACAATTATTAATTTTTTGACTAGAAATTGTTTGGTCTCCCTTTGTTAGTTGCTTAAAAAAAAATTTTTTTTTTTTTTTTTTTTTTTTTTAAATCACAACTAAACAGCCTGCCATTTTGCAGTAGTAATGAAATTAATTTTACCCCCTTTCCCCAGTAAATGATCACTACTCAGTGTAGAGACGCTGTTAAAAGAAACTCAAATTTTGAGGAAAGAAATACCAATAAAAATATTCACAAAAAAAACAAAAAAAAAAAAAACAAACAAACAAAAAAACACAGACCAGTAAAAATATAAAATGTCAAAAAAAAAAAAAAATGGATTTAAAATCTTTCTTCTTTGTTTTCAGTCAGATATAAACCATCTATGAAGGAAATAAATATACATGAAAAGGACAGCAGTAAAGTTTTAAATCAAATGTTTCAAGAAATTAATTAATGGTTAACACAATAAAAATAAGCCTTCTTTTAAAACTGGGTTGGAATTGCTGAACTACATTCTTACTGGCTGAGCCATTGCATATTTTGTTAAATAAATCTTAATGATTGATTATGTCTTTGTTTTATGACATGATTTGTCCTAATTTATCATTATTTAATATATATATACATATATACCCACCAATTTATCTTCAATATTATGGTATAGGCTAAGTATTGATAGTCTATATTGCCTTAATAAACATTAGCTTAACATATAAGATTTCCAAAGATATTTTTTAAAGCCATTAAAAAAAAAAAAAGTTAGAATATACGCTATTAAATAGTGTAGTTATTAATAATTACATTTTTATCACTGCTGCTCATTTAAAATAAAAAAAAATCTTCATAGATGTCATTAACTGTCAACCACAAACTGTCAGCCTTAGCCGTAAAAGAAAATTCCAGTCAAAAACTTTTTTCTTCTTTGTGAGTATCCCCCCCCCTTTCTTTTTTAGTTTTCTCGAACTCTCCTCAGTATGAAGAAGAAAGAAAAAAAAAGAAAAGCTGAATGACTTTTGACTTATTCCAGGATTGAACCTAAAGATTCACGAGTTCTCCGAGTGACCTCTTCGGAAAATATTCAGGCTTTTGAAGAAAGCTCGCATCCGACGAATGCGATTTCGTTTTCGGTTCTGTTTTTCCATAGCTGCTAGAGCTTCGCGTTCTTTGCGTCGGATTTCTCGCACTAATCCGTGAAAAACGTCATCCACACACTGACGTAGCACAGCTGATGTCTCATAGAAAGGACACCCAAACTGACACGCCAAAGACGAACCTTCATCTGAAGAGACCTAGTAAAAAGATAGAAAAAGAAAGTGAGCACATTACCACAGGACTGCTTCGTTGCAGTATACAACATGGTCGTCTTCAAATCCACTGTCAACAAGTACTTGTCATAAACTGTCTTCATAAGTAATCAAATTTTGTTTATTCCGTTCATCATTTTTTCAATCCTCTCATAATATTCAACATTTAACTGACATTAACCCTTTTATCTTTGAGTGCCTTTTGGCCTTGATAAGTGGTGACTCATCAGCAAAAAAAAAAAAAAGGAAAGGAAAATAAAGTTAGGAAATATTCTTTACAAAAAAGAAAAAATACAAAAAGAATTAATTTTTTTGCAATCATCTCGTAATAAAAAAGCGTCATATATATATATATATATATATATATATATATACACACACACATACATATACATATACTTGAAGTACCTGTCAACACCGGATTTCTCAAACCTTTCTCTTCTGCACATTTAAATTAATTTTTTATTTTTATACTATTTCAAATTGCAATAAAATAATTTTTTAAAAGTGCATTTTCAGGTTTATGATGATGATTGATATCGGCTAGGAAATAACTGGAAGACTATAGTAAAAACAAACAAACAGATAAAACAATTGTCTATTCTGAGATTCAAACCCTGAAAGATGGCATAAAACTGAACTGAAGGTGAACACTTTATCCACATGGCCGCTGAACAAACGAAAATATCATCTTTTTAACCTACTTATAGTATTTATGAGTTCAGCGTAGGGATCTCTTTGCATAGATCTAAAATAGTTTGATTGTCTAAAATAAATAAACAAAGAAAAGTTCCAATAATAAATCAAGAAAAAGATGTCAAATACGTACATAATTTGACTAAAAAAAAACAAAAAAAAAAAACAATCTTGAATTATTAAAAATAAGAACGCCATACAATGCATTTAAAATTTATTAATTTTTTTTTTTCAATTATTTTTTCAATTAAATTTTCGAAGATATACCTCATCATCAGAATTAAAAAAAAAAAAAAAGAAAAAAAAAGAAGATATATAAAATACCTTCCTTTTTTTTTTCTTTTTTTTCTCATCGTTTTTTTTTGTGTGTGTTTTTAATTCGTCTGTTGTTGAAACGAATGTGAGATGAGGGTCTCTTAGGTCAAGAACGTGGCATGTGGCGGTGCAAATTGAATTAGAAATGGTGTTCTTTAGAAAGCATTGTTTTTATGGAAATATGAATTATTAAAAATAAGAACGCCATACAATGCATTCTTGATTTATTGTTATATGTTTATTCATTTTTTTTTACTGGTAGTGAAAAGGTTCAGATTATTATAAGTATGTTGTTTGGTTGGCTGGAAAGTTTTCTACTTGAAATACTTGAAACATTAATTTAAAATAATAAACATTTCACTCATAACTTTGTTGTGAACATGAAACAAAATATTTCTCATTTATTCATACAGATAGATAAACATTAACATTTTGGTCATTTCGATTTATCTTCTAAATGTGACTAAAGAAAGGAAAAGAAAAAAAATCAGTTTTCCGTTTCACTTGCAATTTAGAAATAGATCACAACTTATGATAAATCAAGTCTGTCCCTTCAAAGAAAGGAACATTTGAACACAAATTCTAAATATTTGTCCAGGATATAAAATAAAACAATATTGCAAAACAGAACTATTTGTTATATTAAAAAGAATTAAAAAACAATAACAAATAATAGTTATAGATGAGTATTAGAATTAACTATTATTTAATAAGGAGAGATAGTTTGCTTGAAGCATTGTGTGTAATACGTATATAGATGAGTATTAGAAAGCTATCACAATGCAAGAAATGGAAATATGTCGGCGTTGAGAAGTAAGACAAAAACAACTGATTTTACTTTTTTTGTCTTACTTATACATATTACACACAATGCTTCAAGTAAACTACCTCTCTTTATTAAATAATAGTTAATTAATAAAATGTCCATTTTTTAAACCATTATACAAATTAGTTACACTTGCGACTGATAATGCATATACATAAGCAGTATATAAAAAAGATGGTATGTGTTGTGGGGTACAAATCACCCCTATTGAAGAACTAATGGAAGCAACCATCTATAATAAATACCATGGTTGCAAAGACTCAACAGAGGACATTCCTATCATGTGAGAGTCTTCATACCACATGTGGTATCTGTTCCGATGGATACTACACCCTATAGACCGGTGTTGTCTTGGCCTTCGGGGCATGATTCCGCCGGTCTATGGGTCTGTCCTGTGCAGTTCTAGGAGGTCCACCCTCCCAGGCTTTGCTTCTCCTCTTTGGGGAGGAGTAAGTTTATAGCTTACTGTCTGAGGCGCCCCTACCGGGGAATGCCGACGGGGCTGCCCAGGCAATTTTTAATGACTAGAGCGCTCACCTTCTCGGGCGCTGGCTTTTCAAATCCCACTTTCCGACCTTGTGTCACATACTCCTATAGTGGGTAGGTGTTAAATATTGGACATTCCTATCATGTTTTACTGCATGGTAGGAATCCGGTCATCTCCTACCACATTTAGTGGCGTTACTGTATTGCTATGATATAAATACATTGTATATTTTAACCTGTCACAATTTGTGGTTGTTATCTTTGTGACCCCTAGCACGGGTCTACAACACTGGCGACGAGAAAATTAGTAAAGAACAAACGTGAGGATTTTGATGTTATACCAGTCACGACAACTGGCTACCAGGATTACTCAAGAAAGTTACGGGATCATTCGACAAAAAACTGAATAACGAAGATTCGGGCAAGGATTTACTTGAAAAAAAAAAAAAAACGTTAAACAACAAAAGACGTCGTCAAAAAAGTCTTATCTTGCTGTTGGGAAAAAAAAAAGCCACAAGAAGCCTAAACTACGAGTTAAAACGGAACTCATAAATGGCGTGGATTTACGACAACTGAAAAAAAAAAAACGACTCAAAGTTTCAGTAAGTACAAAAAAAAAAATTTGTTCGTTCTAAAAAGATTGTCTTAAAAAGGCATTAGCATTGAAAAAAAAAAATTACGAAAATACAGCAAGTAAATGATAATATATTTTATTTTGGCTAAAGCGAGTATTTCGCAAAATTAAAAGTTACGTCGGATTTTTCCGATTAAAATAAATTTTTCTCTGACTGACTGGCACGTTGAAAAAAAAAAACACTTTCGACAAGCAGGTACGGCATAACACTTTGTGTTAGTGAGAAAATATGATATTCTGTTACGCACTTAGTGTGAGAAATGTGCCCAACTTTCACATTTATTCATTTAAATATATCCTTTTTTTTTAAAATTTTGGTGTGGCTACTCACAAACTTTTAGAATCTCCATTCATTTCAATACGAAACAAGTATTTTTTATTTTAATTTTGAATTGTTTAAGGATTCCTTAGTTTTAATTTTTGTTACTTTACTTAAAATACAGCCGCTTTACTAATAATACTGCCATAAAAAATTACATAGAGTTGATTTTAACAGTAACAACATATTAAAAATAAAATATTACTGCACATGTGCATCAATCTGGACCAAAATTATATTCTATCAAACTGCCACTCTTTTGAAAATCGCGATGTTTAGTTTGAAAACTTGTATTTGTTCAAAAATATAAATTTTAATGAATAAAAATTCATTAAAATTGAATAATTCTGATTTTTGATGATTCAAAAGAAAAAAGTAACTTACTGATTTGTTTTACAAAAAGTAGTCTTCTAGTGAGGTTTCTGTATCATAGATTTAGGAGAGGAAGTCATGAAACCTTAGCACTGGCACTGGACTCCCAACCCACTGAGGTTCTACATCCACAAATAAAGGCACATGTAGGAACTTGAGTCAACTGGCTTTCAATGAATTCAGACCACACTATAACATCTTTATTTCTTATAACTAGTTAGATATAAAAAAGCAAAATAACAATGGATGTTGCAACAGAAGCTGACCAATATGCTCCCAAAGAAATCTCTGAGTTGCGTGTCATCATCAGCATCAACATAATATTAGGTTTTATTTCCGTTTTACATGCTGGCATGTGTTGGACGCCTTTTAGAAATTGATTTCCATACTTATCTCTGGTCCGGTTTCTTCAGAAGTCATTTCCTTAACTGAAGCGAAATTTTTATAGGCTGGATGCCCTTCCTGACGCTAACCCAGTGTGGTGATGGGGACCAGTGTTTTTATCGAGACACCATCTCTAGGTGATTGTCCACCGTGGGTTTGTCAAAAATTGTAAGTGGACATGATAAACGGAATGATGCCAGAGGAGAAACCTTTCATATGTAAGTTTATGAGCAGTTAGTCATGCACATGTTTTTAACGGAAATCTGTGATACATGTTTTGACAGTTAGTTTATCTGCATGTTTTTGTCAGTGCGTTGTATTTCTGCTGTGCTTAAAAAAGACGACAAACACTGATGTATAAAAATATAACGCTATACCTTTATTGTTGGTGGTAGTGAACGAGTGGGGGTGAGTGAGGAAAGAGGACACACAGAAATTGACGGAGTGGTTTTCTTGGAAACAATCGCCAGTCGACTACTGACCTCAATTTTGGGTTAGCTTATATAATAATTTGTGACATGCACACATCCACTTGTAAACGCCTATTCTGGGATTTTGTCTTCACTATTTATTTAGTCATGCCTCTTGGGTATTTATTTAGCGATGGGGTATTTCTGTCTGCAGCTAACCTTTGTTGATAGCATAATCTTTGCAAGTGGTTTTAAATCAATCAATAATTATTTTATTTACAGCCATCAACCGTGTTCTGTTTGTAGTGGCCATCAATTGTATTCTGTTTCTTCCGGCCATGTGCGTGTCTGTGTGAAATATGTTTTATTCCTGCCACGTGACATTTCCGATACACCCGGCCCAGATATTCAACATTCCTCAATATCCTATTTTCCAAAATGTTCACCTGTGAACATTTCTCTTTTTATCACTCCCCGACACATCACAATCACTGCATAATAAATAATGAAAAAATAAAACATTAAACAGCATTACCGTTGCATGGGTTTTTGAATCAATTAACAATTATTTTTTCCGACCATCAATCATGTTTTGTTTCTTCTGGCCAGGTGTGTGTCTGTTAAGTACATTTTATTCCTGCATAGTGACATTTCCAGTACACCGGCCTCAATATTCAACAAGTGGCAGAAAACCTCAACACTTGCTTTTTGAAAGACTCTTTACATTCACAAGATCGTTGTACTTCCCAATGTCTTGGGTCTATAAAAGTGACAATGGGATCAGTAGTTATCACGTCTGTTTTGTTTAGACCTACTTGAATTGATTGGTGTTTCTGGAGAGTCAGTGTTTCTTTTAAAAGAGTTCCCATTGTAGATGGATACATAATGTTTCGGAATTTTTGAGATGAGGGTTGATAATTTGTAGAATTTGGTATATTCGGACTACTGTTCTCATCTTGGGTGTTTTTATCACAATGTTTCGGCCGATGTAACCTCCAAACTTCTTCAGGTGTACTTTGTCGAACTCGGGAATCTTGACACCTGAAGAAGGTTGGAGGTTACATCGGCCGAAACGTTGTGATAAAAACACCCAAGATGAGAACAGTAGTCCGAATATACCAAATTCTACATGATACATAAGTTACGTACTATCAAGTGCTCCTCACAGTGCAATGATTTTTAGAGTGTTACCAATCAGTAACTTTTCATGCCAAATTGTATCTGATTATTTTTTGTTTCCCTTCCCTATTCTCAAAGTTTTCTTTTTCGAAATGTGTTAACTATCGGGGTTCCTGAACTCTAAACAGCATTGTGTTTTCATTCAAAAGTAAAGGTTTGGGGAGCAACAAACATTATATTAGTAGGAGGATTATATTTAACCTATATTCTTTCATAAACGTTCTATTTCATCAATGAGTTGTCAAAGTATAGGGTGGGTGTTAAAGGATCTTGTCAATATGAGTGGGGATGTCACTTTAAGCATAAGACCATAGCATAATATTCGACAAAATCTCAGTAATATCTTGAGATTTGCTAAGATTCTTTTTTGTTTGTAAAATATAAATTCATTCGAATCTTATATTTAAAGATCTATTTTCAATTTTTGCCCATTGAAAACACTGCCTATTTTTAACATCTTGTCAGCGATGTACTAAAAAAGGTATTAGTGTAAAAAACAAAATGCAATGAAAAGTTGTTTTTTTTTAAATTGAACGTTTTTCATCAATACATTTTGTTTAGAAATTAATCTTTAAAATGTATCTTAAAAATAGTATAAAACTAAATGATTGGTATGATAAATGTAATTAATTTTATTGTTATAAAAAAAACATTTCCTTAGTTATTATTACCCTTAAAGATTTACTTTTTAATAACTTTCTTTGCATAATAGCAATAAATTGTCAAGAAAGATTGAACGTATGGAAGAAGAGCATGGAAGCAAAAGGCCTAAGAAAAACAAAGGTGATGGTTAGTGGCCCAGAACTTCAGTTTTTGAAGGACTCTGGTTAATACTAATGCACGGTATGTAAAAAGGGGGGTTAGGAGCAATGTGATACAGTGCAACCACTGCACCCTATGGGTGCACAAAAAGTGCAGCGGAGTGCATGGTAGACTCACATTAGATCCAGACTTCAGATGTAAGAGATGTCTAGGACTTGCACATCCAATTGAGGGCCTCCTTTACACAGAAGTTGAAACAGGCGAGGATACCCTGGAGGTGGTAAACTCCTTTTGCTATCTAGGAGATATGCTGAGTGCTGGAGGTGGCTGCGAACTAAGTTCGACCATCAGAGTCAAGACAGCTTGGGAAAGTTCAGAGAACATCTCCCAATCCTAACATCCCGAGCCATCCCAATTATTACCAGGGGTAAGGTCTATGATAGCTGCGTAAGAAGCATGATGGTGTATGGCAGTGAGTGTTGGGCCCTCATCCAGGCCTCACTTGTTCAACTCCAGAGAAATGACAGAGCAATGATTAGGTGAATATGCAATGTAAAGCCGAACCAGATCTAAAACATTAGGTCAGACACTCTACTTGAGAAATTGGCCATTCCAAAACTTGATGTCCTAATAAGGACAAACTGTCTTCGCTAGTTCAGGCATGTTGAAAGAAGCAAGGGGTATATCAGCACATGCAGAGATCTACGGCTGAACAGTAAAAGGAAAGCTGGGCACTCTAGGAAGACATGGAAAGAAACCGTCAGGCCAGACCGTAAACAGTGACAAATGGACACAGTCAATCGCCACAATCGTGAGCACTGGAGACTTAGCATAAGGACAGCCAGACAACGTCGAACCTCTTGTTAAAGGGAACATAGCCGATAAACCTGGATAGTGAGTGAGTGTAAGTGTGTCAATGAATTTAGGGAAAAAAACGTTTGGTGTATCTATTCATTCAGCAATAAAAAATACTTGTCATAAATACAAAAAATAGAAATCTTTAAGAAAATGGCTTCAAAGGCTTTCTGCCAGTGTGATTGCCATCTTTAACAACCTCCCCCCCCCCCCCCCCGACTGTCTCCTCTCTGCTAAGAAAAATTGCCTATCAGAAATGTAGCACCTAGGTGACAAATCATGCTTGCCTTTATACAAAAGTCTGAGAAATTAAAGTTTTTGAATTTTATGTTTAATTTTCATGTGTACTCATGTTACTGCTATCTTTTATACATTTACTAAAGTTATAACAAACATTCAAAGAGTTGAGCTTAAACTTTCTTTTTTTCTTTTTTTTAAATTGTTTAATTTAAAAAAAAAAAAAATTCAAATAAATTTCAGCTACGGAGTGCTAAAACCACTCTTTAGCACTCTACTCTGACTGAATATAAATAAGAGCCCTCTTTACCTTTGCTCCAGCAAAAAAGAGCATGCTCCTTTTTGAAGAGCTCTAAAAAAGCCCTGAATAGAGGTATATTTGGCTCAGAAAGTCATAAAACAGAGCCCATCACTTTCTGTTGACAATTTAAAAAGTTAATAAAAATAGTTTTAAAAAACTAGGGAAATGACATAACTTTATCAACCGTTTTATGTCCAAGTCAGTCTGTTTTATTGTACCGCCTCCCTCCACAATTGATTAAATTTCAATTTGATGTTGGCAACTTACTTTACGCATATGTTCCAGGTCACATTTATTTCCGACTATCACGATAGGAATATCTTCCCTGTTCCGCACTCTGTCTATCAAGTTTTTGTATGTGATAGCTTCCTCGAAACTTCGACGGTCAGTAATGGAATAACAAATGATAAATCCTTCTCCTTTTCGCATATATTGTTCTCGCATGGCTGTAAATTCCGGCTGAAAAAGAAAAAAAAAACATTAATTTGGTATTCTTGAGTCTTTTCGGAATTTTGGTTTTCAATTCATTTTTTTGCGCTCACATTTCAGAGTTGGAGGGGGGGGGTGAGAATTAGTAGAAATCAGTTACCAGATAAAGAAAAAGATGGTTTGAAAAAAATTCTCACAAGGAAAATTTAATTCAGAACTTTACATGTTTTGTCTATGAAATAGTAACAGATTATCTTTGTTAGATGAAACAGCTTTTCATCTAGAAAATAATAATTAAAACAGAAAATAACTTTGTACCCAAAAGTTGTCTTCCTTTTCTCAAAGAGATTTTGAGGAGAGTTATGTCCCTTGCATTCCAGAACTAGCACACATTTTGAGACAAACAGCGAATACAGATAATTGTCCTCATTATAAAGTAATTTTTCATAAAAAATTTTTTTTTAATGGAAATCGCTCCAGACAAGGCATGAAGCCACTTGGTGTAAGGAGCTAACAATAACAAAAAAAGGATTATCACAAAGACAGGAGATGCCTATTGACCTTAGTCTTGAAAAGACCAAAGCTATAGGTAGAAGGAAAACAGTCAGCAGAAAAGAGAGTTCCACAAGCCTGAAGTTCTTGGAAAGGAGCTACTGGAATAAGAATCTGTATTGCAATGAGGTATCAAAACAGCGAATTGATACGAGACCACTAGACCAACGAGTCAAAGGGCTGAAACACAGGAAACAGAGAATAGATCAGACAATTCTGAAGAACACATGCCATATAGAAAAGACAGAGATTAGCAACATCACGTCTGTGAGAGAGAGGGTGTACAGAAGAAGAGTGTGGCCAATCAAATTACAGATACGTTTCTGCACCTTATCAAAAATCTTTAAATGGAACAGAGATTCACCAGCCGAAATATGACAACAGTACTCTATACATGGTCTGCTAGTAACTTTGTAGAGATAGAGAATAGTGTTTGGAGTGATAGAGAATAGTGTTTGGAGTGATAGAGAATAGTGTTTGGAGTGATAGAGAATAGTGTTTGGAGTGATAGAGAGAACCGACTTTACGAGAAACAGAAAGAGAATACATTATATTTGTTACCGTTATTTAGAAATGTGTTGCATTCGTTTAAAAATTTATTTAAAATCCATGCAAGAAAGAACAAAACAAAAAGCTGTCAAGACCAATTTTTAAATGAATGCTATGTAACTTTTTATTCCTCCATTGAATTTTCATTCCAAAAATTGTTAATATTTTCTTGTTTGGTTGAGGGTAGAGGACATGCATTGCATGAAGAGAACTGATATGAGAATGATACGATGAATGTGTAACGTGCATCTTAAAGACGGGTTAGATCTGATGAACTCAGAGGAAGAGTAAATCTGGACAGTATAGGGAGATGTGAGCACAACAGGTGAATTTAATGGTATGGCCACGTTGAAAGAATGGATGAGAGTTCTTGGGTTAGTAGATGTAGAACAGTTGAAGTAGCAGGGTCAGTCCATAAGGGAAGGCCAAGGAAAACATGGGAGGAAGTGATAGACAAGAGAAAGAGGGATAAATAAAGACCTGGCCAGAGATGGTTCATTTGGAAGTCAATTTCTTAAAGCCATCCAACGAATGTCAGCATGTAAAACGAATGTTAAACTGATGATGATGATGATGATGATGATGATGATGATGCTAATATCTACATTTATTTACATGATTACGACAGTTCTCCTCATTTTGGTTATTGTTATGTTCACAACATTTCAGCTGTTGTTCAGTCCAGCTTTCTTCAGGTGCATTTTGTCGTAGTATGTTGTCAACTGTGGTGGACGTGTTGAGACAGAACCTGGATTGATTGGTGGAAACAGTCTTGACTTACCTTATCGTCGTCATTAAAGAGCCCGTCTTTATATTGCGAGTAAAACCTCGATACGAGAAGAACATGTACACACTGGAACGAGAGTATTTATACGTATAGACCATATATGACCAACGTGCTTTGCCATCACTAAAAAACGGATTGGTGCAAGTTCATAACTCCCCCATTCCCCCAAGAAAAAACAAAAATAAAGAAAAATCTTTATGATGTACGTACCCGTGATAGAAAGAAAATATTGTACACCAAAAATCATGTAAATTGATCAAGTAGTTTTTTTTTTTTTTTTTTTTAAACAAAATCAAATTTTATGGCTAAACGATGATTGCCATTGTTTGAAAAACCCAAATTCATCACTGGTTAACTCACCCTTGAAATAGCTCTTCAGAAATAGAGTTTAAAATCAGCCTTGTACATCATCGTAATGCCTACGAATTCCCATTAATCGCTTAAAAATGACTTTCTTTATAACAAAAACTACTTGATCAATTTACGTGATTTTTGGTGTACGATATTTTCTTTCCATCACAGATAGGTACATAATAAAGATATATATATTTTTTTTTTTTTTTCTTGGGGGAGTTATGGACTTGCACCGACGGATTTAACGGAAGTCGACAAAAGGTTTTCTAGCATTCAAATGAATAAGATCACTGGGCGACAGATCAGAATTAAATATGGTGCTATTAAAAAAAATACAGCACATCAAGTTCCAGTGGTGAACACGTTGATGCCGAAATCAGTATTGAAAACTGTGTTGGTGGAGAAAAGTCTACTGCATGATAAACATGTCGTTGCATTGAATACGGTGTAACCGGATAAAAGTATACCATGTGACAAAGTCTCAATGGCGAGTACATTGTTTCCATAAACAGAGACCCTCCCCCCCCCCTCCTTTATGAACATAACAACCATACCGAGGACAAGAGTCAAAATCATAAATAACAATCTCAGAAATATTATCAAAAAAGTTCTGACCTGTCCCGCTGTATCGAGAATATCCAGCTGTGCAGGTTCCCCGTCAATACGAGCTTGTTGTTGATATGCATCCTCTGAAAAAAAAAAAAAAGAAGTTTTTCAAGACAATAGAAACAAAACTTCTTTTTGTACGGGTAGGACACAAAATGCATTGAAGAGAAATTGAATTGCAATTCTACGTTTTCGAAATTAAATAAACGAGTTTTATTTGAAGGACAGAATAAGAATTTATAAATCTGAATATTAAAGGTTACAAACAAACATTCCAATAAGTTAAATCAATCTAATTTTAGTTTTACAACATATATATATATATATATATATATATATATTATAGAATTTTGAAAAAAGAAACCAAGAAACGTTATTTAAAAATTTTTTTTATATATATTTATTAAATGAATAAAATAATTTTTCATAAATATATGTCTCTAGAGACATATATGAGAGGCATATATTTATGAAAAATGATTTTATTCATTTAATAATATATAATTTTTTTAAAAGAATAACGTTTCTTGTTTTTTTCAAAATTCTATAATACATTTCGAAAAGCGTTTTCTTAAAGATGTGTACACCCCTTTAAATTCATATATATATATATATATATATATATATATATATATAAGTGTTTACTCTAGCTAACTAAATAATCGGATTCGTCACTCCCTTTCAAGCTATTATTTTCATTGGCCAATGGCCGAACTACTCTTAAACAAAGGCCTGGCTGCCCTCTGTTTGACACCCTTTTCTTTTTCGGGGAAGGGAAGGCAGCTTTTCATACTACTAAGTTCTACTGACATGTTGAGCACTGTTGAAGTAAATACTAAAAATATGTACACAATATATTATATCACCTTATAATATTATACATGTATATACATGAAATAGTAAATTATATATGTGTGTGATGCTAAAAGCTTTTTTATTTAAGTAGTCCCAGAAACAACTGATTTTATTTTAATTAGTTTCGTAGGAAATTCTATGGGTCTTGAAATAAGATGTTTTTTTTGTGTGTATGAGTGGTAAGACACAAATATGAAGAAATCATTTGAATGAAAACGATTCTGTGTAGATAAACAATAATTATTTATTACATGAATACAACTGAAAAGAAATTGCTTTGAAACATCCATTGAATGTTTCACGTTAGTTATTCCATTATCGTCTGACCGAAATACAGGGGAAGATAACTGTACTTCAAATCCTTTTGATGCGAGGGAGATAACTTAAGGGTCAAGTATTATTATTTTATAGATGGACTTGTTATCTAACACTTACCCTTTGAGCTTTGCGTTATTAAGGTTTTTGTCGTGATCTGACCGCACAGTTTTGGATGCGAACTGACCTAGGTAAAATCTTTAGTTGAGGGTTATGTCCTTCCTTCTGCATGACTAGAATGCTTTGTTGAAGTAACTCAAATGTGTCAAGTAGGAAAGTATAATTTTGTAAGTTTTGCATATTGGTTTCTGAGATATGAAGGTCGTAACTAATTTGCATATCGAACTTAAATAGAAGACTATAGAATGATGTCATAAATAGTATTTCCAGTTTGCCACAAAATGTAACCTTGTGTCCCACTTCTCTTTTTCATTCCGACAGTCTTTTGTTAAGACTTTTTTTTCCTGGTTTGAATGCGCAACTTATTGCACTATGATGATGATGGTTGAACTGCTGCTCCATTTGTATATTTCTCTTGTGAGAAATTTGTGTAGCTGGATGAATAGCATCCATTGGTAAACCAACTTTCCAGTTCAATAGAACTTTAGTCGGTGAACTACTGTTGGGAGCATTTAGGTTTGGTGTAGCTATATTGTGAACCTGCATGTGTGTGTTCGCTTCACGGGCTACGATCGTCCCACACGTTGTGCCGGTTCAAAGTTGTCGTTCGACTCAATCAGTGCTGCAACAAAGAATTCTCATTCAAAGTAAATCCATGAGTCCAGTTTATAAATAAGTAACCGGTTTATTTGTTGGAGGTTACAAATTGAACTCGTGTTCCCAGGTTGAACAGCAGACTTGAAAAATGAGATTTTTGCCTGACCCCCCCCCCCCCCAAAAAAAAGAAGTTCAATCAGTGCAATCCTTTAGCTATGAGCCCTAATGGGCACATCTTGCTTGAAGAGGCACACAGCTCCAATGACCACCAGCTCTCAGAAAAACCAACTCCAACTCCACTGTCATGCCCAGAGGGCCAGGTCCCCCCCCCCATCTCCTGGAATCCTTTCCTCCTGACTGGAAATCTTGGATTCCAGTCTTTCTCACTGGTCACCATTCGATCATCCAGAAGCTGACCGCTGAAAATATCTACTAGAGATAACTGCCAGACTGTTCACTGAAGGGAGCTCATCATGGAGCCAATCTATGTACATTACTTTTGGTCTCATGAGGCAATTATTTCATTTCAAAGAGCAATAAGATCCTGTGTGACCAAAAATACAAAATCAGAGATATTTTCAAATTCTTCTGTGCCCCCCTCCCTTTGGCCCTGCATCTAACACCTGCAACATCTGCCATTCGCATGCACCACTAAAATATGCAGCCTAGTGCATGTTTACACTATAACTTTCAAGAAATATTTCTAGGATTTCTAGTGTTGTTACCTCCCCTTTGAGCTTTAAGAGTGCTCACTTAAATATATACACAAAATGCTTAAGCTGTCTGTTCGATTGAGTATGAAATGGTGGCATGCATATGCGGTTGATGCTATTCCGCTTGCAGACATCTGAAAATTTTACTTCTTTGTGTGTCTTTGAAGCATATGGTCATACAACAGTTTCCTACTTTTTCACACTGTCCTTTGCATTATTTTTGTACTCTGCAAAATCTTTCAAGCTGCGTGATGCACTTTCAAACTATGTATTTTCGTCAACGCTGGCTTCTCAATGTGTTCCCACGTGAAGCATGAGATAAGGAAACAAACTGGGCTGCTGTTCTTGATAACAGTAATAAATTTTCTGCGAAATTCAAAATCAACTTTGAATGTCAAAGAATTTGAATTTGATTTCTTTCAGCCTATTTTTTTTCTTGAATTTCTTCTGTCAAATTTGAATGAACTGTCTGTATGTTGGACGTTCATGCTTGTCATTGAAGCATTCCTGGCACTTATGTTTCTTAAATTAACAAAACCATGAAAAATGCATCTCGACGCAATTCCAGCAAGCACTTGGAGGTTTTTTTTCTTGTTTGAGATTTATTAACCGTTGCTCGAACACTGCTCCTTGTAGATGAGTTGCTGGACTGCTGTACCATCATGGTGTCCCGTTCAAGGCTTAATAAACATTGGCACTCCATGGTGAGAGCTCTAACTGTGACGTTTTTATCTTCGTCCAGTCTTTAAAGTAAATGCATACGAATGTCCAAATACTGTGGAGATTCTTCTTCTTTCTTGTGCCAGCTCCCTCAAAGCTGCAGCTCGATCTTGGCAAGCCAGGTTCTCGTCATCAAGGTCCGCTATGCCCTGCTTGCCATTGGGTGGTTTGAACAGCGGCCATTCCTCTATGACGTGCGGTATTGCCCCACCCGCTATCCGAAGAGAAGCGACTGTCCTGGCACTGTCACGCAAGGCCAAGATCGACAAGAGACATCTGCTCCACGACATCATGAGCAAACCCCCTTCACCAGTACACCTCAAATCACTCCACGCACTCTCCCAACACGCGCATCAGCTTCTGGAAACCGTACCAGACACCACCTCAAAGCAGATGTGGATCAAGAACCCCTGGAGGGAAGAATGGCAACAGGCTGACCAACACCGACTGCACAGGTTCATCACCGACCCAGACGATATATCAGGGGTTGAGCTGCCACGAAGGCAATGGACGAATCTGAACTGCCTGAGAACTGGTGTGGGCCGTTTTTCTGCCACAATGAGAGACTGGGGCCTGAGAGAGGGTGCTGCCTGTGAATGTGGCCACCCAGAACTGTGGAGATTGAAGCCCTGTAATGAATATCAGACATTTAAACTTATCCTCTATGAGAGATTGCATTTGAAATTTTTCACATTCACGATTTACATGACCAACAAAGGCAACATAATCGTCAGCATTATTCTTTGTCAGTTTTAGTCAATTGAAACATTGAAAAGTGATTGCTGAATGCTAAAAATGTCTGTAAACTGTTCTACCGTCTCAACAAAGCTTAAATCCTTTGCTTCCTAAAATTAATGTAATGGGCATGCTTATCTGTTTTAAGTTTTCTCAGTAACAGACGCGTTTTCCAAGCATTGTCCTTATGGGAAAGTTCACGTAGGAAAGTGTCTTTCCAGCGTGTATATCACAATGCAAATGTAATTCCTCGGGGTTCATCATTAAATTCATTAATGCTTGCAGATAATATATCTACAAAATCATTGGTTATTTTGCTGTCATCAACACTTTGCACTGTCAGTTACTGTAAATTTTTTTGATTCAAAGCAGTAAAAATCCAGAGTTAAGACTCTTCAAACAGTTTCTGTTGGGTTTTAAAACTTTTTTCTAACAAGTCTTGAGAAATCGCTATCCCCTTTTTTTCTTCAAATAAATCTCATAGGTCCCTGTTACGATTTGAAATAGGCCTCAATTTATCTTACAATTCCCAGAACAGGTCCCAGTTTATGGAATGATACATAAAGTGATTGAAAGCGAGAAAAACGAAATTTTGAGTAAGTGAAAACATATTTTTTATAAACGTCCCCCCACCTCTTTACTTTAACAAAATGCTTTTTTATTTTTATTTTAAGTATTTCATTTTTGTAGTTTTTACATTTTTTGTGAAAAATACTTTTTGAATTAGCTAATTAAATACCTCATTCGTAAAGTGTAATTAAGTTTGTTGTTAAACTTTTCTCTATTCTCATTGACAAATGAAAACAAAAGTTTAGTACTTTCTCTCCATAGATCTGTCCAAATTACAAGAAAAAAAAAATAGATACATATTTTGGTACTATTGGAGATTAACACCCTCAGCTATCCCCCCCTCCCGCCCCATAAAAAAATGAGATTCTACTATTCTTTTTTTTTTAGGCGATTAAGTGTGAACACTGAAAACTTGGTAAAAAAATAAAACAAAAAAAAACAATTATTTCAGGGATCAGTTTCATATATAAATTTAACGTAAAATTACCCTGCATTTCCGGGCCTAGCTAATTCTGTGTTGTTTTTTTGTTTGTTTTTTTTTGGGGGGGGGGGATACTTTTTTAGGCGATTATGTGTGGATTTACGACCTTGCCAGTTAGACTTAGAGTTAGTTGTAAAACATTTACTTAACTGGCCTATTAAGTTAGAATGGCCCGGAGATGGGGTATCATTTTAAAGTAAATTTATATAGGAAACTGCTCCTCTAAAATAGTTAGGGTTTTTTTTCTGCCAAGTTTTTCAAGGTGTTCACATATAATCAGTTAAAAAAAAAAGTAGAATTTCGTTTTTTAGCAAGGGAGGGGGAGGGGCTGAGGGTGTTAATCTACAAATTTAGCAAAGTTTGTTATAATTATGGAATTTTCTAAGTAAAAACAATTTTTTAACTATACCCCCCCCCCCCCTCCTGCCTGGAGGGCGGGTAAACATTAAAATACACCCATACACCCTATTTATAGTTATCCCTAGAGAAAATAAATTTGAAATACCTAATTAGAACCAAAATTAATTTATGTTGCTAATTAGTATCGGTAAGTTATATATTGCGTAGGAAAAAACATCTAAAAAGGATATTAAAGAGATCAGGGTCGAAATTATATTGTTCAAGTGCATTAGATATTAGGATAGAATATCATGCATAAGCCAGCTATGGTATTGTTATAGAAAAATGCTATCATAAAGATTAAGTAAAAGGATATTGTTCTGATATTATGATATACAGGGTGGGCAAAAATAAGGGTCCTATTTTTAAAAATTCATAACTTTTTTATTTATTGATTTTTTTTTTTTTTTTTAGAATAAGTAAAGGACCCCTTCCGAAGCAAGCATGAGCCGTATTAGCCCTAAGGAACGTACCCTCATTTAGAAAACATTATTTTTGCTTAAAAAACTCAAAACAGTGTAAAAAACAATACTTTAGTTTTTGTAAGTTTTAAGAAGTGTTTTTCGGCTAAAATTTGTTTTGTTTATTTCAAAAAATCTCGGAAGGGTCAGTCTACACACACATAAAGTTTGGTGAGTTTAACTTTTATTTTGTGGAAGTTATTCAAATTCAAGTTATTCAAATTTAAAGATAGGACCCTTATTTTGGCCCACCCTGTATAAGCTTAGTCTGATCGGGTTACTAAGTTCCAATTATTATTATGGAATAGGTGTTGTTAAAATTAAAATGTAGAATTTTTTTTTTTACTCTTGTTCACCCCAAACAAGGCACATTGCCACTGAGACATAAGGGTTATTGCGAATTAGGGGCAGAGTGAAGAGTTGAGCAGCAAGATGTTTGTTCACATTACATTTAAACTTCTGCATGTTAGTACTGTCAGAGAAACAGGAAGGGAATTCCAAAAGCTAGCAGTTCGAGGAAAGAACCTATTAAGTGTATATATATATATATATATATATATATATATATATATATATTAAAATAAAGAGTGAGTATCTGACAATTGTTTCAGAACCTCTTCAGCTCCTCCTCAAGGATATACTCATATATATATATATATATATATATATATATATATTTATATTGGTACAGAAAAATTAGTACAACATTCGTACCGTCGGTTTTAAACACGGAAGGACTTAGCCATCCGGCTCTCTTCAGCTTCTGTTGTCATCTGTTTCGGAAATGTGAAGTCACGTGTCACTCTCGTTTGGACGCGTTATTTGCTTAGAGCGTTGTGTATGTTTGTTTAAATTTAGTGTAAGGAAGGTTTAATAAGGTTTGAAAAATGACAGTTGAAATCCAAACCGGAGGAGATCAAAAAAGAGATATAAAAAATATATATAAAAATATATATATATATAAAAAAAAATATATATATATATATTCATAAAGAGCCAAACATTTCAACTAAACAGACCATACATCAAATGTATTTTCATAGACACCAAATTTCGTCCACATATGCATGCACATAAAAAGAAACAAAATGGAGTCGTCTAAAACTAAACTCACATAAATCAGGTCGGAACTCTAATGCGGGAATTTTTAATATGTATATATTTTTTTACAGACTGAGAAGGATTTTATTTTAGAATAAAACATTGTTAGTTGAAGGAATAACTTGCTCTTAACAGTAATTTACAAGATCAATGTGTGTACATTGTTTTTGATAAAAAGACAACAGTTCCCTTTGCCATTCAGTGGAATTATTGTGCATGGATCTATTTGTACGTTGAGACATAGAATAAACGATGCACAATGTTGAAAATGTCCAGTTTTTCGCAACAGTTTCATATTCTATTAATTTTTTATCAAATTATACATCTTTTGATAAAATGCAGAGGACCGATTGAAATATTAAAATTTAAATCATAACACCTATAATGTTAAATATTGCAAGTCAAAATCAGTAAATTGAACAAGTTATAACAATGCAAAGAGTGCCTACATGCGTGTGCATGTGTATATATATATATATATATAAATGAATAAATGCGAAAGTTGGGGTCATTTTTTTTCATTAATGGTAAAATAAAAACACTGTATTTTAAGTTAATTAAACTTTATGAAATAGACGCACCATCTTTTTTATAAACTACTTATGTATACGCGATCTTTACATAAACCCATAAATGATATATATAGATATATATAATATATATATGTGTAGAACGCCATCACGCTCTCATGTACATTTCAACTTTACAGACGCGTTTTCAAATATAAACTACTTGCCGTTATAATTCAAAAATGAGCACAACAGTGAAGACACTAAAACTAATACCGCCTGAAGATGATTTGACGATTCAAATCGAAAGTACTTGCAAAAAAGAATGGAACAAGAAAGCCATGGATCATATTTATATCAATTTGACCGAAACATTAGATGGACAATTCGGAAAATTGAAAAAATAAAAAAAGTCGCATCAAACAAAACCACTCCGTGTTATTTAATAATGTTTGCCTAAATGAAAATATGCTGCCTAAATACACACAATATATATATACACATATATAAATACAAGTGTTGTTGAATATGACAGCTTATGTCTAGATATCCTCGTATGGATCCTTTCCATTTGCTGAATCAGGGTCTTTGTTTCGGTGGGGAATTGGCTGATGAATCTGCCATTCATTCCCCACCGAAACAAAGACCCTAATTTGGCAAATGGAAAAGATCCAAACAAGGATATCCAGACATAAGCTGTCATATTCAACAACACTTGTATTACAGAGAAAATGGTGCCTATATCTCACTCCTGTTTGGCAGTAAAGCCAAAACACTTGCTAGGTGTCCAAAAAACAAACAAGAAAACAATGGCACTACAAAAGGTGTTAAATAAACATGTGCCTTCTAGGGTCTCCATTTAATACCTGCCTTGTGATATTTATCCAATAGTATCTGTTTGTTCGTTCATCATGATACTATCCTCCAAGGCAGTACCCCTCCTTGGTGGAGTAGAGTTAGAGTTAGCTTGGGTTAGAGATTAGGGGTTAATGTATTAGAAAATTTCCATTAGTGGCAGCCATTAAACGGTAAAGACATGTCTTGTGTGTTAATTTAACCTCTCTTATGCAGTTTTAGCTTTAAGCTTACATTGATAAACTTGAAGGGATCTTTTATAAAATATTTATTAATATATTGTATTTTAATGTATTTTATTAATAACTAGCGGAACCCGTCGCCCGGCGTTGCACGGGAGAAAGTACTACCTATTGCATGACGTCGAATAAAAAAAGAAACAGCCTATTGTTTTTTCTGCCCCGTCTACCGTGTTGGTGAATGTTTTAAATTTAAAAAAAAAAAGTGATAGAGTGGAATGGGATCGAACGCTAAAACTGGCGATAATGAAACCTACTTTCTTGCCGTCTGCGCCACGCTTCCAGGTTAAAAACACATGTGAAAATAGGCAAATTTACCTAAGCGTTATTATTGGCATGCGTGTTAAATTAATACCAGGCAAATAATAAGTAACAACCGGTGTTTTGTGAAAATTAAACTATGTGTATTAGTTCCCGGTGTCGATGAGTAGAGTGACAGTACAGAATTGTTAGGGAGAAAAGTTTTTGCTACCACCTATATGGAGTTGGTTTTTCGGAGAGACGTTGATGGTGTGCCAAATGTAATATTTAGTGTTAGGTAGGAAAAAATAATAACAAATTTACTAAAACATGCTCGAGTGAATAAGTGTAGTATAGTGGTGAGTTTAGTAGCCTGTGATGCATGTGGTTATTTTCCTATACTCCGAGAAGGTACAGGGGAAAAATCGTTACTACTTTATATATTAGATGTTATGAAAATATTCTTGCTATATTTTTCATAATAATATGTAGTTCTACTAATGTATTCATCACTGTTATAGTAAATACTGAAACAAAAAAATATATATATATACATACATATATATATATATATATATACATACATACATACATATATATATATATATATATGAAACAGTAATATTTTATTACTAATATCTTCCACTCTATTTTAAAAAGCAATGTGTATTTATTTGTATATACATATATATCTGTCCCATCACACAAATGTTGAGTCCAAAACTGTCCTATGGATAAGGGAGCAAGTCAGACACCCCCTCATCGACTTCACTATTTTCATGAGATATGTTCTTTTTTTTTCCTTCCTTCTGCTGTCTATACCAATCTATACGTTTTTTTACATCTTTATCATCTTTCACAAACGTCTTTGATGCTTTTAAACATCTGGTGTAATTTTTTTTTAATGCCAAGCCCCTCCCCTCAAAATCAAAAGAATGTGTATATGTTTAGATATTTGTATGTACAGGATTCACTCCTAAACTAATTAACTGATCATTATGAATTTTGGAACACAGTTGCTAGGTGTACAGGGTCGTAATGTGGACTATATTTAGTTTAATGCAAAGTGGTAAAAATGGGATGGAACCCCTTTATGAAAATTCAAATATATCAGATTAAGCCTTAAATGTTAGACTTTTTTCTAGAATCAACATCATGCAATGAGTTTCGATCAAAATTAGAATAGGGATTCTAGACATAAGGTTTAGTATCATTATATCTTTATTTTAATCTTCGTAAAGGGTCATAAAATTGGTACAAAACAGTTCTGTTCAGGGAATTAATTTTAATCCTCCTGGGACGAGGATTCTTCTAGTATATATATATATATATAATTATTTTTTCAAGGGCATTAAAAGTTAGTATTTTCTTCATCAATAATTATATTAATATCATTTTTATTAATGCAGAAGTGTTTACATTTTCATACACTAGTTGCCATTAGAACTGTAGTAAGTGAGAAGAGATAGGTGAGTGAAACAAAACCTTGACCTACTTTAAGTGCTGAATTGTGACGTCATTTTAGATCTAGGTTACCGGTTCAATATTTTCTCTATTATTTAAGAGAGAGGAAAAAAAGAAGTTGGAAGTCTTGTGAAAAGCACACTTACCAATGGTTGGATCATGGTATTCCAGGAATCGATGACACACAAATTGTATCACTAGGGCTGAAAAAGAAGAAGAAATAAATTTAATAATTTTGAAAAATAAGTTCTTTATAAAAAAAACAAAAAACAAAAACAAATTTATTTTATAGAAAGTTTCTTAATTTTCAGTCTGTATAAAATGATAACAACCTATAAAATGTTATCATTTTGGATATTGCAGAGAAGGGGGGGGGTATGTTTGTAAAAGAGGGTGAATTAATTTACTTTGTTTTACGACATATCAACACTTTTTGATTTATGTAATGTTGAAATACAACATCAAGGGTAGATTTAGACGGAAACAAAATACTTTGGTGCCTGTGTGTATTGCTCGTAAAAAAACTCGGCAATGTCAATTTTTGCCGTAGATATATATATATATATATATATATACATATCTTTTAAATGTATAAATGCGAAAGTTTTTTCCACCTATCCTAACTATATTAGCATCAAAACGGATTATGCTTATTTAATTGTATGGTACAACATCGGATTTTAAAATATCGTATATATATATAGTAATCTATAAACACCAGTAAACAGTATTAGGTATTCCTAATTTGCATATTACCTTTTTAATTCTGTAATATTAATTTGTAATTTGTATTATCATATTTTCTCGTATATGAGCAACAGTTTTGTTAATAGTAAAACGCCTGATGTCGCCGGGATGCTGAGAACAGATACTACGCTTTGAATTATTTATTTGCAGAAAATATAAAAAATTTACATTTAAAACAAATTAGGCACATGGCCATCAAAGGTGTGGGGAAAATCAGTGTCATTGGTCATCTCTTGTCTATAGTGATAATAATGTCTACCCTACTCTTAACTAGGGGGACTAAGGTAGAAGTGTTCACGTGGCGATCCCTGTCAAGTAATACCTACTATTACCTGCAAATTCTACCAAACACTTTGAAGCAAACCAAAAGATGAGTGATGTCCATAAGCTCAACAAATGTCAGTAAATTATCAACCCGAAGAAAGGCCAGTGCCCGCCTCCCAAACTAGCATTGACCATCATATCCTTAAACATTGAAGGATTATCCCAAACCAAAGAAGAACTGATTGCGAAACTGCAGATAGCATCAGTGTGATATTCTCTGCCTACAAGAAACCCAACGTGAACCTAAACATCCCTGCCCTCATGTGGATGGAATGACCACCACCACAGAAACACTACATGAGAAACATACTAGCCAGAAATGGGACAACCATCGAATCAACAGCAAAGATCGACGAAAATAACATCAAAGTTTTAACAGCTGAGCTCAGAGGAATCACCATCACCTCAGTATATAAACCACGTCCCACACCAGTTCCCACACAACTTGTGATACCAGATATGCCATCACCATCTGGGTAACAAAAGATTATGATTGGCGACCTTAACAGTCATTGCACCCAATTGGGATACGCAAAAAATAATGCGGATGGAGACGCAGTGGAAGCATGGGCCGAAATGAACCAGCTTAATCTGATCCACGATGCAAAGCAACCAAAGTCATTCAACAGCGGACGATGGAAAGCAGTTTGTCAGCCAGAATATCATCGAACTGAGCAAAAAGCCGGTCTTGGAGCTACGGCTCAAAACACAAAACCATCCCATTGGCATCACAGTCAATGCTGAAATCACCCCCGCCACACAGTTCCATTTCGAAGATTCAATTTTGAGAAAACGAACTGGCCTGGCTTCCAACAAGATTTTGAAAGGAAGATTGCCCATCTCCCAGCAGACCCAAGAAACTATGATACCTTCACCAGTTTGTGTGCCAAGCAGCCCAGAAGAACATCTCAAGAGGCTGCTGCACTCAGTACATACCTGGACCTAATGCAGAAAGTAGCAAATTATATTAGCAATACCAACAGCTCTATGAATCTTCCCCCTTTGCTGAAAGTACCATCGAAGTAGGCGAGAGACTCATGACCTCTCTATCAGACTGCCGACAACAGAAATGGCAAAATCTATTGGAGAAAACTAATATGACAAAGAACAGTAAAAAGGCATGGAGTCTAATCCGCAAAATTAGCAACGATCCATCAACTCCAATGCAACAGCAGTACACCATCACTGTCAACCAAGTCGCACATCAATATTCCCAGAGCACTGGAATGACTGAACCGTTCTTACTTAAAGAGCTCAATATCAGCATCAGTGTCCTTAAGGCTAGTAAAGCCATCGGTCTAGATTATATTTTCACAGAGGAGATCAACCACTTTGGACCTTTGACACGAAAATGGATCTTTGAGTTGATGAACAACTGTATGTTAACAAGAAGGATCCCAAAATCACCGCTCTTCTCAAAAATAGCAAAGATCCAGCACATGCAAACAGTTTCTGCACTATCTCCCTGCTATGTCACTTGTTTAAACTGTTTGAGCACCTAATCCTCAACAGATTTGCTGAACCAGTCATCATCCCTCAACAAGCAGGATTCCGGTCTGGAAACTCCACAACTAGCCAACTCCTGAATCTCACTCAGCACATCGAAGACGGGTTTCAGAATGGGCTGGTAACAGGAGCCCTCTTTGCTGATCTGTCTGCCGCATATGACACTAAATTACCGCCTCCTGAAAAAGATCTTGGACCTGGCACTCACAGACCTAATCAGAGACATCTTAAAAAGACAGGCATTTTTATGTTACCCTAAACAACAAACAAAGTCGCTGGCGCTGAGAAAAGAATGGCTTACCTCAAGGTAGTGTGCTGGCTCCATTACTGTACAACATTTACACTAATGAGCAACCAATGAGCCAGAACATTGAGCGGTTCATCTATGCTAACGACCTTTGCATAACATTCCAAGAGAATACGTTTGAGTCAGTAGAAACAAATCTGAAATCATCCTTAGATGAGCTACTCCTCTACTACGAGAGTAACCATCTGCATGCAAGCCGTGCAAAAACTCAAGTCTGCTCGTTTCATCTCTGGAATCACCTTTTTTCAAAAACCGAGGAATGTAATCTGTTTCTATAACATTTGATCTTGACCTTCAGCTGGTGCTTGAAGAAAGCGATCAGGTCCTGATCAGTAAAAGATTCAGCCTCTTGGTCATTTCTCAGATGTGACGTCCACACTACCATTTGCACTACGGCCAGGACTGCGAGAAACAGCATTCGTCTCTCTGTCCCACGCCGGCCCGACGTTGTCAATTACATAGGATATGTTTAGGAGCAGAGAATGCTCGGGATCGATAGAAGCCATCACCAGGTTGACATACTCCCAAAGTTTGCGGCATTGGCAGAAAGCATTATCGGGTGTTTCTTCTTCAGGTGTGTCACAGCGTGGACATCAGGAGAGTATTCCAGTCCGGAACTGTGTTGTATGGCATTGCGGGATAACGCGTTCGGAGCCAATCGCCAGGTCAGAGAGAAATCAGAGTTGCTGAGATGACTCGTATTTGGCGCCCAACTCCATTCAGACCGGATCTCCCTCTCTAATCACCCTACTGTTCGACGAATGGATTGTCAGCTGCCCTGCTCACTAATCACCTGTAGAGTTCCTTTCTAAAAGGCCGAGAAAGGTCACTGGAGAGAGGAACCTTTTTGAGCAAGGCTCAGCACTCTGAAGAACTGCGATTTGCCCTTCGACCTATGATGGCCTTCAACAGAGTAGCACTATCGACCATGGAGTTCCATGCAGATTCCTTTGTCAATGTTTGACTTAGGGAAGCTAGTCTCTCAGTGTTTCGATAACATGTCAAGTCGCCCATCCCCAAGCCTCCCTCACATGGATGTTGAATACAGATCTGTCTGCGAACCCAGTGCCTGTTCCGGTCCCGGAGAAACGAGGACAGAAGGCGCCGGAGGACCTTTAGGTAGTTCACAGGCATGATAAGTACGGTCAATAGGTAAAGGCTAAGAGGAAATACGTGAGTGGCGCATGCCTCAGCTCTACCCCTTTAAGGAGAGTTTCCTTCGAAGCCAAGTGTTAACAGACGCTTCGACCTTTGGCTGTACCTCCGACCAATTCCTCGAACTGGAGGCTCGGTCCGAACCACATGTCAAGGATTTGAACCGGGCCATCTGTCCAGCAGAAAGGAGCTAGAAGAGTGATGTCACCGCTCCTGGCACCCAACCGCAGGCCGGTTGACTTGCTACAGTTAATTTTGCCCCTGTCACCCTCTCGGTGGAATCTCTGGCTCATGTCTTGCCAGGCAAAGCGATTCCGCGTAGGACTGAATTTGCCTCCCCGCCCCTTATTTTGTGAAGTAGCGGCTCCAACGCAAGGATGTAGAGTAGGTGCGACAGCAGACAGCCCTGACCGGGAGATAGGGAAAGATTGCAAACGCTTTCCATCTACCTACATCACTACTGTTGGCAAGCGATACAGAACGGAGATCCATTTCTGGAAGTCCGGTTTGAAACCGGCGGTCTCTAAAACAGACTTTGATCTTAACCCAAAAGTCACGAAACCATAAAAAATAATGTTTTTATGATTAGGCATTTTTCAATGACCCCTCCCCCCCCCCCCAAAAAAAAATAAAACCTGATTTAACCTATTATTGTATTATCTTTTAATGGGGGTGGGTAGTGTAGTATCTGTTCTGTTGTCATAAGACCGTCCTCCAAATAAGTACCTCCTCCTTTTTTAAGGGGGTGGGAGTAATCCTCCCAGTATTACACCCTCCTTTGGAGGAGGAGGTAATGTAGTGTCTGTTTTGTTGCTACTATCTTCTCCTTTATTTTGAGGGGGGAGTGGAGGGTAGTGTAGTATTTTTTTGTTGCCATGATACCATCCTATTAGACATTACTTCCTCCTTTGGAGAGTAGTGTAATATATATTCATTCATCATGATATCATCCTTCCACGCATTACTTCTTCCTTATTTAAGGGGGGGGGGATGAATCATCCCAGACTTTACCTCCTAGGGGAGTGCAGCATGTTTTCATTAGTCATGATGCATTCATCCCAGGCATTTACTTCTCTTTTTTTTAGGGGGGGGGGTTGTATTTGTTTCTTTGTCATGATATCATAAGGCATTAACTTCTCCTTTTTGGTAAAGGGCAGTAGTGTTCGTTCGTCATGATACCATCCTCTCAGTCATCACCTCCTCCTTTGGAGGTCAGTGTAGTATATGTTTGTTCACCATGATACCATCCTCCCAGGTTTGCAAAAATACTTTTGATAGTGATTTATAAAGTTGGGCCGTTTATAGCACTGACAGTGACATTAAAACGCTCAGTTTATATACAAAGTAGAAAAATTTCAGCTTTCTAATATATTGGATATGTCCAACCGATTGAAGTACACGAACGACCTAATTTGCATATTTATTTGCAAAAGAACATCTCGTTAATTCACTACTCATAAATTTGTTCTAATTCAATGATTGTTTTCATTTATTATTCTTGCTTATTTTCTTAGATTGTGGATAGAAAATTAGCATTTTGGATGAAAAGAGCCTTCCTAACTATTTTCAAGTCGATTTACTTCTGGGAGTTGAGATCCGGTTTGACATTATAACTTATAAATAAAGCCTCCCACACCACTCATAACCACACATGCACAAAACCGTGGTCAAGCCAACAAGTCAGTGAGTATCCTTCTCTCACCGACATTAATTTAATTAGGAATTAAATTCCACCATAATGCATTTCAATTTATCCATACACAAGTCAGCCATTTCACTCTTTTGTTAAATTGTAAATTAAAACCAAAACGCCACATCCACTGAAACCTGAAAATTCATTTACTCCTTGTGCTAGTTTCGTTTTCAAAAATGTAAAACTTCAATTGCAACTCTCCCACTACTAACGATACACAATTTAAAAAGGCAGAAACGCAAAAGAATATTCTCTAAACTGTCATAAGAAGCAAAAAAGTGCAAAATTTATCAAACATCAAATTCTTATTGCAAAATAAATTTTTTTTTTTGGGGGGGGGGATCAAATGGATTTGAGGCTCTTCAAAATGAGTAACAACTAAAAAGACACATTTTCACTTCTGGTTTCATGGCTTATGATAAATTTAATATTTTATTTTTATAACGGAAAATCTAATATAAAAAAGAAAGAACCAGCCATTTAATACATTCCAATTCTTTTTTAAAATATAAAAAAAAATATTTCTGTAAAATATTAAATGATAAATAATATATATTTCAAATAATTTTTTTAAACATTAAACTTTTTCATTAAAAATGTGCATACAACAAAACGTACTTGTAAATAAATCTATGTATAATAAAATACATAGTTTTATTTTAGAGTATTGGTAAACGCTTTTGTAAATAAAAGCCTTTTTTTTTTCAAATAAAGAATCTGCCACGGCAAAGTTACAAATGTGCATATACGCTGTATTGTTTGTTCGAAATTCAACCGGAAGTAAAAAAACAAAAAAACAATGCAGGTCATTGCCCATTTAAGTGTGCCTCAGATCCAATCTTTTCCTAACGCACGTTAATTTTCATCAATTTTGTCAAATTTAACGTTAACAAAAAAAAAACAGTAACAAAAATAATGCCTTTTGCCCTATGTCATTGCCTTTATTTAAGAATCTAAGAATGCAATTTCTACTTTCTACCTTACCTTTCTTTTTATGCCTACATCCATTCATGCAACACTTATTGTACACGAGTCTTTGTATATGATTTTTTTTTGATTTATTTACTAATGAGCTACAAATTATTATGGCTAAAACTCACTTACAGATAAGGGTTAATTAGATAGATTGTTATTTGAATGATGAATACTATTATGAGAGGATTGAAAATGATGAACAAAATTTGATTACTCTGAGGACTGTTTATGACAGATATTTATTGACATTGGATTTGAAGACGACCCTGTTGTAGCCTGAAGTTATTGGAAAGAAACTGTTCATGAAAATTCTGTTTGTTAGGCACACCGAGGAAAAAAGAAAAGCCCTTTGCAGTTGTGGTAACTAGACGAGTCCTTGCTGTGAATGTTTTACTGGGAGAAACCGAGATTGAAACTCAGTCGAGCACCTACCATGGAAATAACAAGAGTAGAGAAAGACTAGCAACATCTCTTCTGTAGGGAGAGAGGTTGTAAAGAAGAAACGATATACTGGTCTATTTTGTACTCTGTCAAGACAAGAAAGTGTTCTGAGCGACACCTCCCCAGATGTGGCAGCAGTACCCCATCTTAGGATGTATCTGACTCTTATATAGATAGAGGATTTTATAGGGTGGTAGAATGATCCAATTATTTTCATTTTTTTTTTTTTACATTAGTTCACCCCAAACAAGGCACATTGCCACTGAGACGTAAGGGGCTACTGTGAAATTGGAGCTATATCCATAGAGGCATCCTAAGTGGGGAGTTGTGCAGCGAAATGTTTGTTCATATTACATTTAAATTTTTGTATGTTAGGGAGCAGAGAGCGAATTCTAAAGGTTAATAGTTCGAGGAAAGAAGCTATTAGAGTAGAAAACTTTCCGGCATCTGGGTACCCCAACAGTGAAGGGTGGGATTTAGCCGATTGTTGGGTTGGTCTAGGGTATTTACGTCGAGGGGACACAAGAGCAGCAAGTTTATCAGAGCACATTCCATTGAAGTACTTGTAAAACAAGCACAGGGATACAACACTATGGTGATGGAACGGGGCTGGAGCTTGGTAGACAGTGTGGAACCTATTAGATTAGAGACTCTTTTTTTAACCCAGATGTGGCAACAATATTCCATGCATGGGCGAATGGTGGCTTTGTAGAGATATAGGATGGTGGCAGGTGTGAGAAGTTTTCTTGCATGGTAGAGAGAGCACACTTTCCTTGCAGCAGATCTTGGCAGTATCTTCTATGTATTTGTTCCAATTCAAATGCCTGTGGATGTAAGGCCAAGGAGTTTGAATGTTGAACTCTCAGGTAGGGTGCTATCAGCCGTGGCAATTGATGGTTGAAAAGTTTTCTTATAATTGTTACAGGAAAGGAGATTTGTCTTAGTAGCATTTAATGTTACTATTTTTCCAGCAAGCTTAACAACAAACTGAATATAAGCCTTCTATTTTAAATCTGTAGCAAAAGAGTCCTAGGAGCTTATCAAAACAAGGGGCTTCCTCAAGGAGAAAGCCGTTCATTTTAATCGGAGCAAGACAAGAATTGGTGATTTATGGCATATCAACCATAGGTTATTTAATGCCGAATAAAGTTGTCAAATATAATGCTATAGGTAGGATAATTATTTATATTCCTAGAATATATTGATCTTAGAATACATTGCTTATGGAAAACATTGCACTACTCTTGGAAAACATTACTCTTAGTAGTAAATTTCACAGAGGGTACCATCATTACCCAAGAACAAGAAAAACGGAGCACCTCACCAGTGACACTACCAGAAAACATTACTCCTTGAAAAATTTTTCTCCTTGGCATTGGTAATCTTTGTTCTCAACATGATTGACCTCCAGCCATCGCCTTCTAGTATCTATTTGGGGAGAAAATAAAAAGGAGAAATAAGGTTTTGATTTTTTGAAGAATCAGATTGAATAGCCCAGTTGGGGATGAACTTATAGATACTAGGGCACGACGTGACCAGCAGATTGATCGAATCAAGCATCTCGTCTAGCCGAAGTGAAAGAATGGCTGAGCCACCAGGATCTTGTCCTAAGACATCATGGGTCGCCACTCACGGCCTACGGGTGACCTCGTTTTAGGGATGGCGGGGGGGGGGGGGCGGCTGTACCCCTCTGCATGAGATTGCAGTCGGCAAATTTGTGGCCCTGCCAACAGAACGTGTGAAAGGAGAGTCGCTTGATTAGAGGTGTTAAAAGTAAGGAGCTGCTCCCCCCCGCATTGCACCACATGCTCCAGAGAGAATAGGCAAGATCTTGATCACCAATGGTCTTTGAAGTACTGCCATAGACAGTTGTGTCATGTGCATGTCAGCAAATGATCACAATATATATGATTTTGAAGATCATTTATTAAACATGTTGATTCTTTTACTAATAGCTATGGGGGGGTGTCATACCTTTTCCAACAGTATTAGTGTGTGTATAACTGAACACAATAGATCTTAGAATCTTGATCTTCAGATCAGGTCACTTCACAGGTTGGGTTACACAAAGAATCAGGAACAAACCAGGGATCTTTAGATCTTTAAAAACGGACAGGGACGACGAACAGGAACAGCATATGTGGGAACGAAAATAACAGGATCATTGAAAGCATAAACAGGAGTTTACGAGAGATAATCGCCAGTAGGAACAACAGGATCACTGGAATCACAAACCAGTGGTCATGAGAGAGAATCGCCAATGCGTCAAGCAACATAGACAGAAGACAAGACAAATTTCACCTGTTCATATTAATTGAACACCGTCAATGATTGGCTGGTGAAATGACTCATCTGCATAGCCGGCAACACTGAACACTGACTGTTCTGACTATTTATTTACACTTAAGTGTTCCTGGGGTTGTACCGACTTCACTTGTTTTTGAAAAAGACACCATCTCTCTTCTTCCATAGACACAATACAGCAGTGTTTTGCCCGGCGAGGACAGTCAATACGATTCATCTTGTGTATCAGCTCCATGACAATCTTATAGGATTTGAATTCAGTATAGTCGATTTTATAGTCTGTGCTGCTATCTATTATCAATACTAACGATTTGAGTACATCGAATTTGAAATAAATACCATTTTTATTCATAGAACTTTAATGGCTAAAAGATTGAAACATTTTTTTTTAATTCTTGCATTTATTTATTCTCTCCCTGAGCATCACAGTAGAAAAAGAAAATATGCACAATCCTATTTCGACATAAAATAAAAATCATTTCCTTATGTTACTTTAACACATCAGTATAACTTCTAGTGAGGAGAATTTTCCCAGCCATTTGTTTATTTTTTTAAATTTAATTTTTTATAACAATATTTTTCTTTATACATCAAGATCTTGTATACATACATTAAAGAGAAAAAGGAAAACTTAATTAGATGCATTTTTAAAAACAATGCGTTTGTTTTCACTTGGAAAAGTCAAGTTCCATTTTGAGAAAAGTAAGTCTTACAAGGATGTGGTTTCTCTACAATGAAGGAGGGACACACTAAGTCTTTTTCTTTCAGAACTGAGTCACAATTCAAACCTATTTCTTGCACAAAATATTCGAGGAGTGGCCATTCTTGAGATATCATTTGTATATCTATGAAATACGTGAAAGATATAGTTGTTTTTCTTTTTTTCTTTTCTTTTATTTTTAAATGCATGAGAGGTGCCGTCCATTGGTCATTCCACCTCTCTTCAGTTTGAAATAGTATTTTAATCGCTAAATGAGCAGATTAAATGAAAACAATTTTAGACTAGCTGTCCTTACCTTGCATTGCTCAGGAGTTTTTTGGCTGACCAAAAAACTTCTCCAAAATAAATTTCAAGAAAAAAAAAAGAGAAAATCCAAGAACCCATGAAACTCATGTTCCCTACTCTGAATTGCACATAAATGTTTTACTCGCTTTTTTACTTAGCTATATAATAATTGTAGCATTCTGTAAGTATTCGATTTATAAATAACATTTAAACATTTGTATTATTGTATAACTATGGCTATGAAAGTGCATCCTCTCACCAACATACTTACAGAAAGGAGAGGACAATTGTTTTTTTTGGGGGGGAGGAGGGAGTGAGATTAACTAATAGTATCTATGCACAAACACCGGAAGGATGGTAATATTTGACATATGGAAATTAAAAAACACCATCAGCAAATGTTTCAGCAAGTAGTGCGATATCATTTGTGTAATCTAAGTCCTTTACAACAAAGTTGCACCCAACAGTGACACCGGGAAACTATCTTAAACACTCTAAAAAAGAAAGTGTAGATGAAAGGAGACTCCAGTGTTTAGGTGGAAAATGCAGAGTAGTTAACATACAATAATAAGGTTGAATACGAAATAATGAGGGTGCTACGAACAAACGGTGAATGTGGATTGGACTAGTAGTAGATTTGAGTGTGAGAATGAAAATTCCTCTTACTTCTTGTATGGATGACTATCTGAGAAGATATTGGTCTGGACAAAATGTAAAAATTAATGAAAGCTAACGAAAAAAATACATATTTTCTGAGAACATTGAAAACGGGAATTTGGAAGTCTATTACTAGACTCCAAACGTTAAAGAAAAAAAAAACGTAGTTCAGTTCAAATCCTGTAGAAGCATTAAAAACCTCTGTACAACTTCGAGCTCCAATAATCAAAAATAATGCGGCTCACAGAAAAATCTAACTCTGACACTCACTTCTACCTTCTTCAGATTCGCCCCTCTCCCTGTTTTTCCTCCCTTTTTTATTAGAAGATTTCCCCTCTCAATTAATTCTGTTTAACCAATAAATAAAAAAGTAAAAAAATATAATTCACTGGCTCACTATTTGTCGTCAAGGTGAATCCACTTATTGTGCAACAACCAGTGGATTTGTTACTTCGAGGTCGCGAGTTCAATCCTCACTGGAAAACTATGAAGCCATAACTTATTTCCTTTTCCATCTGCAAGCCAGGCAGAGGCGGACCCTTTTACTGCAGGGACGAAGTAAGTCAGGGCCACCTCCACCGCTCGCGTCTGGCTCAAGATCATCACTTCCGCCTCAAACATGCATCAAGAATTTGCCTAAAATCGATGGTGAAGCAGATTTTCATATGCAAATTTTGGATAGAAAGCTATGCTCGTCAATGAAATAGGGGAAAATCATGTTACTTTATATATAAGGTGTGTCGGTCTGTCGTGGTTAAGTATAAAATAGCATTTTTAGATACGTCCATATGTCACATTAAAATTTGAAATAGCATTTCATAAATGCAATGTTGGATGAATTCAAATCGAAGCAAGTTTTTATTTTATGCAGGTGCTATCTGGTCCCCTTTCTGCTTTGTTCCAATTGTTCAACGATCATTACTGCATCATATGATCACAACAACAGGCCTGATTACAACAGAGGACAAACCGAATACAATTGGGAAGGGTGGACCAGTAGTGTGCTGGGGGAGGGGACGATGGAGCAGTGCCCCCCCCCCCCCCCCCCCCCGGGCATCCAATCCTTTTCAATTTATCTCCCTTTCTCATAATAGTTCTCAATATTAGAACTACTTAAATCTATGGGGCATACAATTAAGGAGTTGCCCCCGGGCATTACCAGAGCATCACTAGATCTCTGCATGCCACTGGGATAGACAGTCATCATTCGATTTTATATTTCCTTTCATGCATGGTTAATTAGAAAATAGAAAAACTCAAACTTTAGGAGGGAGAATCAGCCAAGTGGTTGGTGAATTTTCTTAGACTACGTTGTAGTGGTGTGGGGGATAAGTAACTCAGTGTCATTAGCTGTCATAAGGGGAAGACAGATATATAGCTGAGGGGAAGGAAAGGAGAGAAAGAGAAATATATGGGGGAGGTTAAGAGAGAGGGAACAGGTAAGAAGATAGAGAGGGAAAAGGGAGGAAGAGAGAAAGGGAAAAGGAGGAAGAGAGAGAGAGAAAAGAGAGGAAGAGAGAGGGAAAAGGGAGGAAGAGAGAGGGAAAAGGGAGAGAGAGAGGGGGAAATGGAAGGGGAGAGAGAGGGGGGAAATGGAAGGGGAGAGAGAGAGGGGGAAATGGAAGGGGAGAGAGAGAGGGGGGAAATGGAAGGGGAGAGAGAGAGGGGGGAAAATGGAAGGAGAGAGAGAGGGGAAAATGGAAGGAGAGAGGGAGAGAGAGAGGGGAAAATGGAAGGAGAGAGAGAGAGAGGGGAAAATGGAAGGGGAGGGAGAGAGAGAGAGGGGAAAATGGAAGGAGAGAGAGAGGGGAAAATGGAAGGGGAGAGAGAGAGAGAGAGAGAGGGGAAAATGGAAGGGGAGAGAGAGAGAGGAGGAAAATGGAAGGGGAGAGAGAATAGGAAAATGGAAAGGAGAGAGAGAATAGGAAAATGGAAAGAGAGAGAGAATAGGAAAATGGAATGAGAGAGAGGAGGAAAATGGAATGAGAGAGAGGAGGAAAATGGAAGGAGGAAATGGAGAGGGAGAGAAAGGGGAGGAAAATGAAGAGGGAGAGAAAGGGGAGGAAAATGAAGGGGAGAGAAAGGGGAGGAAAATGAAGGGGAGAGAAAGGGGAGGAAAATGAAGGGGAGAGAAAGGGGAGGAAAATGAAGGGGAGAGGAAAATGGAGGAAAATGGAGAGGGGAGAAAGGGGAGGAAAATGGAGAGGGGAGAAAGGGGAGGAAAATGGAGAGGGGAGAAAGGGGAGGAAAATGGAGAGGGGAGAAAGGGGAGGAAAATGGAATGGGGAGAAAGAGGGTATAAGAGGGGGGAAAGGGGGTATAAGAGGGGGAGAGAGGAGGATAAGGGAGGGGGAGAGAGGAGGATAAGGGAGGGGAGGGAAGAGGATAAGGGAGGGGAGGGAAGAGGATAAGGCGCGGAGGGAAGAGGATAAGGGCGCGGAGGGAAGAGGATAAGGGCGCGGAGGGAGGAGGAGAAGGAAAGTGGTGCAAGGGAGAAGACAGTGATAAAGTGGAGAAAGAAGGGGTGGAGGTAGAAAAGAGGGGGTGAAGGGGAGTAGAGAGAGTAGGAGGTGTAGGGAGACGAGTCGAAAGAGGGAGAAGGGAGGTGTAGAAGAGAGGGAAGCGAGATAGAGAGATATTCTATGGAGTGGATGTATTCTTTACTGGGAACCTAAACTGCTTGTTCTGATATTTAACAAAAATAATCAATCCTTAATGGCAGTTTTATTCAAATACTTTTAATAAAATATTTAGAATTACAGTAAAAATTAAATAGAATAAAATAATTTTGATTTGAAGTCAGTTAAAAAAGTAATAAAGGAATTATGAGAAACCATTTATTTATTTTAAGCTGACGGCCATAAAGGCGAAAATAATGTCAGTGTTGATCGCCTGATCCATTTAATATCCAATTTACAATTATTTTAGATTTGCTTCAAGATAAAAGATACGGCAACCGTATGAACAATTAGCTGACCATTTTCACTTCGTTTTTCAATTCTTACAAACTTGCTCTTTCATTAAATGTTTTGCTTTTATACCCAAAACATGCAATTTACAGGTTTCTTTTAATTAGGCATTTCCCACAATTTTTTTTATTCAACGATTTAAAGAAAATAGAAAAATAAAAGAATCTGCTTTGGGTAAATTCCTATTGCATTAGTTTAAAAAAATGTAATTTTCGTAATTTTTCCACTCGGCAAAAAAAAAAAAAAAAAAAAAAAAAAGCGATAAATCTGAAAATCCTTCACCCTATAATAAAGATCAACGTGTATATATATATGTTATAACATCCATCCCATCACTCAAAAGTCAGGGAGTAAGAAAAGTGCTGGACGAAATTATTTCAAGTGCTTAGGACAATTTAGAAAGTAAATAGCAGGTCAGACAAACTCTCCCCTGGCCTTCACTATTTCCATAATGAGACGTTTTCTTCGTGTCCCTTTCTTTTTATACAGATTGATACGTTTTTTTTTCTTTCTTTTTTTAAACTTCCCAGTTTGAGACGTTTTCTTTTTTTCTTCTTTTACCTTCACCGATGGAGATTTTATTTTTATATGAATATTAGTGCGAACACTGGTGAAGTTTTTGATGGAGGATGTATACTCGTAAAATATAGTCCATTATAAATACGTGCAAGGAGACATTCTGGTTTTATCTCTGAATTGTCATCCCGTTGATTAAAACAGTACAATTTCAAATAAATATCTTTCAAAAAGTGACATTCATTTTATTGATTTGAAGAATATTTATTATGGCAGTGAGTGTTGGGCCCTCACCCAGCTATGTCTCGTTCAATTGCAGCATAATGACAGATTCATGATTAGATGGATCTGCAATGTGAAATCTAACCAAACCAGACACATTAGGTTAGAGCAGGGGCGGGTAACCTCCGGCCCACGGGCCACATCCGGCCTGCAAAGGGTTAGCATATGGCCCGCGGACCTCCCAGTAAAACTCATATCATTTTGTGACAGACGTAAAAGTAGGTTTCAATTAAGATTTACAGTGGGATAAAAATGTATGAATATCAGTGAGCGATGATGCATGTATATTTCATTTTGTTTTAACTATTAATTTCAAATTCTTGGCCTGAGATAAAAATAGAAAAAGAGAAAGAGAGAGGCAAAGAGGAAACGAGAGACGAGGAAAAGGCATGAATCAGAGAACCTATGTGAGGTGTGTCAAAACGAATGCTGGATCAACTTGCTACTTCCCCCGTCATTATTTTTTTATGATTCCAAAATTGCTCTTCGTCGGCGCCTTTTATAACATCACATACAGAAGTCTCTTGAGAAAAAATATCAGATTTGTAGAGTGTTTAATGCAATTTTTGTACAATTTATTCATGTAAACAAAATATAGTAATTCTGAGATTTCGTTTTTCACTCCGGCCCGTGATCTCCTTCCAAAAGTCTCATCTGGCCCTCACTCTGAAAAGGTTGCCCGCCCCTGGGTTAGAGAATTTGCTGAAAACTCTACATTTACCTACCTGTTATTCTAAGGACGAATCGGTTATGATGGTATGTATGGTCATGCGGAACGTTTATTCTGGATAAATCATTAAAAAAGTATGTGTGTCTTGAATTGCAGGAAGGTTGGCCGACCGGCTAAGGAAAACTTGACAGCAAGTGATTGGACAAGACCGTACAGAGTGGAGTTTAGAGACAGTTGAGCCGCTGAACTGTGAGGACTGGAGAGCAGGCTTGCAAAATATCAAAAGACGCCTGTCCCTTGACAAGGGAAAAGTGACATTAAATGGAGAGAGAGAGAAAGAGAGATTGCATTTTGTTTATTATTCTGGTTACCATGCATTATATCACATCACACGTACAAAGGAAATTATACAACAAAATTGCAAAAAGTCAAAATTACAAAAGCGGAAAGTGTTAAACCAATAACAATGAAAGTTGTTTGTAAGCAAGGGCATATTTGAATCCATTTATTCATTTATACCTCCATGTGTTATATATTGAGGTCGGTACGTTAGCTAGTTTCAAATAATAGTTATTTTTCATTTGGCTGTACTAATAAGTATCAAGGACAACACTGTCTGGCAGCACCAGAAGTCTAAACAGATGAATATGGGAATAAAAATATATAGTAAACATGGACTGGATGGGGAATTATGTCTTCGGGTATGGAAGAAACGATTTCTAAAATTCTAATTTAGATAGTGATGAAGAGCGAAACCAAACAGACACAGATTAATATGGGGTCGTAGATCAGGAAAATTAATGGTCTCTCATTTTCTCAGCCTGTCACTTTGACTGTATGTGAAATTCCAAATAAAATTCCATCAGTTTAAATACTAAAAAATTAACTTGGTCTTATTTATTTCACTCTGATAGAAAGAATTTTCTTCAGTTTTTTTTTCTTCAGCTTTTCAGTGGTTCCGTTCTTAGATGACTATCATAACCATAAGAGAAGGAATCCAGGTACGGAGTTCCAAATCAATAAAGACGACACATCCAACATGAAAAGGTACCAATCCATATATAAATAATATTGCATTTAAAAAAAAAAATTATTCTGGCAACTAAATTGCAAAAAGTAAAATTTACAAAAGCGGAAAGCGTTAACAGACCAATAACAATGAAAGCCGTTTGTATGGTATTTGCCAGGTGTACCCACCCACTCTTGCCACAGTTCCCTGTCATCCTTGTGCAATTCTTTCAGTTTTTACATACCATCAACCATCACATTCTACACCCCCCCCCCCTCAACCAACTATACAGCTTCTGACAGCTGATCCAAACGTGTACCAAGAAACTAATTGACCTACTGACCTAATATTTATTTATAGCAAACAAAGCATTCCATTAGCAAATAGATTTTTCTTGGGGGAAATCTGTGACTCTGCATGAGTGTGTATATGCCAGCTTAAGGGACTAATACCTCCACCCCCTCATAATATATGATACGGGTGGGTGGGGGGTCTTTGTAAACAAACCAAGGAGTCAATTCTTTTTAATAAACAAAAAGTCAGAATTATATAATTTAACTCAATGTTCAGCATTTATTAAAATTTAACACCAAACGATGAAAGTTTGACAAAATTTCTCGGCCTTCGGGCTGGAATCAAAGTGTAGTATCTGTTCTGTCCTCTGTCAGTGAAAGAGGAGTCGTTCTAGACTGAGGCAATTAAAAAAATTTTTTGCCCCAATCTAAGGTGCACCTTTTTGGCGAGCTGGATTTTTCCAATATTAAAAAAAACGACCTTGTGTCTAATTCTGCCCTCATGGGGAAGCAAGTAAATAAGAACTCATGTGCAGTAAGTTCTTTTTTTTAATTTTTTATTAAATACATTAAAAGGAAGTATGATTTTTTCTGGAAACATTTTTAATAAGCGGATAACAAATAAAACTAAAGACACTTTCAGAGCCCTGATGAAACCGTCCTTTTCAAGACACCCCCCTCCTTCCCCCTGTAGGTAGAGTTGGCTCTGTTTTTTTGTTTTTGTTTTTTCAATTTATTTTTTGTTTTTGCTGGGGATTGGGGCATCCTACCGGATGCCAAACATTCATCCGCTATTTCAGACACTCCAACCGAGAGATTTTTTTAAAGATCCTAACCGTCCCTTTAAGTGCAATTGTTTGTATCTCTCTTGCACTTGGTTCACCGGGTATATTCGCCAGGTAGTTTTTGAAATACTTTTTCATGAGTCCGGTTGTTCTTATAATTACTGGAAGGATGGAGATCTTCCTAAGATTCCAGTTTCTTTTCATATTGTACATAAGACCTTGATATTTCGTTATCTTTTCCTTTTCAGCTCTGTTTAAGCCAGCATCATTAAGGACACCGACTTCAACTAGGGTTGCTACTTTCCCCCTTTTGTTCCATATCACTATGTCAGGTTTAACAGCTGTTTTCTAGATATGTAGCTGTAGGAATTGCATATATGCACACACGTGAGTGGGTATGCAAGATTATTTGAGATTGTTTTATATTTCTCTGTTTAATGACAAAATATTTAGTTAAAAAAATTAAAAGGATTTGAGACAAAAAAAAATGATACAGTAATCTTGCAGCATGGTTTACAGTCGAGAAATCATAAAAAAACAAATAACTTATACCAAACGCAGTAGAATTTAATTATCCACTAACCTTTATACTTTTAACATGCTGAAACTAAGTTCTTTTTTTTTTTTATTATTTCAGAATTTGTTTTAGATGTTCATGTGGCTTACAAAAAAGGCTCACCACATTAGGTCAAAATCTTTGAGAAAAACTTCTTTTGAAAATCAAAAATAACAAACAGCTACGTTTAATTTTGACTTGATCTGAAAAGACAGGTATCGACGAAATCTTATATTGAAATAAAAAAACAAACTTTAAAAGAGTTTTAGAACCATAAACCTATACAGATCAGTAAAAACTTAATTTATTGCATTTGGTAAAAGTTATTTGTTGTTTATTTTGTTTTGTTTGTCAACCGTTAATCATACTGTAAGATTACCAATGATACATTTAGATTTTAATGGATAATATAAGATATGCTTGGAAAAAATAATTTATTTAGTGTGCATCAAGAGTTAATTCTGGCCTCTGTTATTAATGCTAAAATGGAGGCAGCTTTGTATTGCAACTGCCTGCGGTGGTATGGACATGTTGAACGAAGCTTTGGCTGAATAAATAGATGTACACATATCTTAGTTTAGGGTAACTAAGAAATTCACTCCTAAACTAATAAACCGATCATTATGAATTTTAGAACACAGCTGTAAAAGTGGGTAATGTGGGTTATATTTAGTTTAATTTAGTTTTGGGCAAAAGAGGGTAGAATCCCTTCATGAAAATCCAGATACCTTCAGTTTTTGTGAAATTTGAACAATAGGTGTTAGACATCAATTAATAAATATTCCCAAATTTCAGTTTCTTTGGAACATTTTAAAGGGATTTAGAGGGCATAATATGGGCACACCCACCCATTTGAAAATTCAAATATTTCAGATTTACATTAATTTGATTCAGGATCATTAGAAATCAATTAAGCAAGATTCTCTGAATTCAATTTCTTCTTAAGACTCCTTAAGCTTAAGCCTTTAATGTTAGACATTTTATAAAATAAAAATCATGTAATGGATTTAAGTAAAAATTGGAATAAGGATTCTAGACATAAAGTTTAGTATTATACCTTGATTTTAATCTTCATAAGACGATATGAAAGTGGTGAAAAACGGTTCTGTTTGGGGAATTCATTTTACTCATCCTCGGTAGATGGATAGAGTATATATATATATATATATATATATATATATATATATATATATATATATATGTAGATGATTATATAAGCCCCCTTTCTCGAGTTGAGCACTGTGATAAGTGATATTGCCAGCTACTATTAATGCAATGCAAAGCTCTTTGTGAATAAAGAGATGAAGCACTAATTGTTGACAATGTCTATATAAAGCATTAAGATATCAGTTGCCAACAGCGCCCGCCCCGTAGTCAAGTAGTTAGAATCGCTGACTATTAACTAAAAGGTTTTAGGTTTGATCTCAGCTTGGAGCAGGTGCAAACCATTTATTCTGTGGATAACATAGCCGCTATGTCATCCAGACACACTGTCTCGCTGTATCACAGCTCTTCAGTGAGGCTAGACTAGCACCCACCCAAGATCGAACTTAAAACCTTTTAGTTAATAGTCAGCGATTCTAACTACTTGACTACGGGTCGGGCGCTGTTGGCAACTGATATCTTAATGCTTTATACAGACATTGTCAGCAACTAGAGAGTGCTTCATTTGTTTATTGACAAACAGCTTTGCATTGCGTTAATAGTAGCTGTCGATATCACTTATCACAGTGCTTAACTCGAGAAAGAGGGCTTATATAGTAATCTATATATATATATATATATATATATATATATATGAGTTAAAATGGAAAAGCGGAAGACCTAATACTCAACGTTTCGCCAACTGTTGCGTGGGCTTTTTCAAGAGAGATGTCTTTTGCCACTTTTAGCTTTTGTCTCTTAAAAAGCCCATGCAACAGTTGGGCGAAACGTTGAGTTTTAGGTCTTCTGCTTTTCCATTTGAACTCATACCATTGGATTTATTTTATCCTTTTATTGTCATATATATGAGAGAGAGAGAGAGAGAGAGAGAGAGAGAGAGAGAGAGAGAGAGAGAGAGAGAGAGAGAGAGCATGTATCAGAAGGTAGTTGAAAAAAAACAGAAAGTGCTCAATCACAGGTTCTTCAAGAGCTAATTAATATAAAGTATTTTATTTAAAAACTATACATTACAGTGTCTGTTGGGTGTATCCAGGTTTCAAAAAACCTTTTCTCTGAGTCTTCACCTACTGAAAGGTGCTGACAAGTTGATCTGTTCTTACCAGCCAGATTCTGCTCCAGATCTAGCATGACCAGATCGAAGAAACCCAAGTACACCCAACAGATACTGTAATGTATATTTTTTAAATAATATACTATATACGAACAGATATAAATGGTGTTATACATACGTTTTATGCAATTCTGTCTGATTTGTTAATCAGAATTTGTACAATGTCATATTTTCAAAAAGTAAACAAAAGTAAAATAATCTTGAGAAACAAAAGTCGACAATAAAATAAATTCTTATTTTCGTTTTATGTACTAATGAGTCACTGCTTATCAAGGCCAAAAAGCCACTCGTGGATAATGGTCAATGAGTTTGTCAGGTGGACTGTAAAACAATACCATGAGGATTGGTACAGATGGTTGAAACTGGGCAGAATTTAATTATTTAAAAGGACGGCTCAACAAGATTTTGTTAACATTGGACTTAAAAACGACGATGTTGTCGCAGCCCAGTGGTATTGTGTTCCACAGATGGGTAGTTCTTGGAGAAAACTTTGCTCGTAGAAGTTACGTTTAGTTTTATGTACACAGAGGAAAAAACAAAATTTGTCAACATCAAAACTTAACCTTCATAATTATTGACCATTCTTTGAAATAATAATAACTCCTTGAAACCAAATTATATAGTAGAAACATAATTAAAAGAATAAATACCTGGGTAATATCCCTAATAAGATACTCCGGCCCCTTCATAAGCTGGACAAAGGCAGAACTCAGACACCTTGACCAAATAACTAAGAAGCTGATGACCATGCACTACACCCAAAGGATGATATTGACTGACTATGCAAAAAAGAGAGGTGGAAGAGGACTGTAAGTATAGAAGACTGCGTGGATGATACGATAAAAGAACTAGGAAAATACATAACCAAAGCACAGAATGGTAGATTATCGCTGCCAAAATGAACGATACAAAGAGCAGTGAAACTGGAAACAAAAGGGTTAGAAAAGCAAAACGGGAAGAGAATGGATGATTTATAATACTGACTAAAAGAGACGCACAAAAACAAATGGACATGACAACAAAAAAAAAGAACACTTAAACAGAGAAGCAGAATCGTTACTGACAGCTGCACAAAACAATGCAATTACAACAAACTATATAAAAACCAAGATAGAAAAAAAAAACTAGGAAAACAATAAACAGACTCTGTGGACAGGGACAAAACAGTAAATCACATAAGTGAATACAGCAAACTAGCCCCAAAGGAATACAAAACAGACACGACTTTGTAGGGAAGGAAGTACACTGGGAAATATGCAAACGTCTGCACTTTGTACATGCAGACAAATGGTAAAAGCACAAACCGGTGACATTATTGGAAAATTAAAATCATAAAATCCTCCGAGACATGGAAGTACAGACAAACTCCTCCAAGTAATAATCCGTGATAATAATCAACAAAAAGGAAAAAACGTGCAAACTCGTAAATTTCACCATTCTAGCAGGTCACAGGATTAAGATCAGGATTAAGAAAATACATGGAACTTGCCAAAGGAATATATGGAACATGAAAAAAATTACTGCAATACAAATAATTGTAGTAGTACTAGAAACCGTTAATAAAATAAATAAATAAAAATTGATAAAAAGATTAAGAGAAATTGGAATCAAAGAGAAAAGCCACTGATGAAAACAGCTGAGATATTAATAAAAATCCTTGAACACAGAAACCAACCAACATAATAAGTGAGCATGAACCAACTACTGGTAAGTTGGAAAAAAAACCCATAAAAAACATAATAAAAGATTACATGAATCCAAGGGAATTAAAATTGCCAGAAATCCCATAACCTTACCACCCTACCAAAAAAAAAATTGTGGCACCAGTCTTGGTTGGTACCACACAAAATGGTCGTAATGGGTCAAAGAGGACGGAAAGACAGGAGAGAGAGCACAACTCATACCTCCATTGGAAGGGTGCAGAGAGTACCGGAATCTTTGGAAGGCTTATTGTCACCAAAATTTCAAGCAAATGGTCATTATCAGCAAGAAACCAATGGTAAACGACTGTTGTGATAACTTAAAGTGATTTGCAACGGCAAAGTGTGCACAACAACAAGCAAGCAAGATAACAATATCCTTAGAGTTTTAGTAGTATATTAGATAAGTACAAGAAGTTTTAAAATTTTACATAGCGATTTTCAAAATAGTAAAAGTTTGATAGAAATTAAGGTTGTAGACACATCTTAAAAAAAATCAAAGAATAAAAATAAATTTGTGAACAGCCGGACATGTCTTCAGATAAGTGCGTGTTATTTTAAAACAAAAAAGCTTGTGACCGACAATACGTAATTGAGACATGGGCAGATAAATTTAGCTTTGTTCTAAAAATAGAGCCAATCCGCCTTGATGGTCTTGAATATCAGGTTCATTTGACTGGATACAATCGAACAACGTGCCATGGCAAATTATAAGCCTCTTTGCAAAGTTTCCTCATTAACGGCATTTGGTACTTCCAATTGTCTTCACATCCGTTCTCTCTGCAAACTTGCGTCACAAAGAAAATACACGAGCAAGACTTCCGTGTTTTTTTTGTTTTTTTCTTCCCTTCTCTTCAGCGGTGAAGTAACATTTCCTTGCTCAACTTAAGGGGCCAAGTTTTTGTTTTTTCCTTTTAAAACTGAACACTAATTTCACATTTCCTATCATAAATAAATAAATAAGGTAAACGTTACTATTGGCGACATGAATTATTTAAATGAAATACAGTTGCGAAATTAGTAAAAAAAAACATTTTGCTTTACGTATTCATTTGTGACGTATTTGCGTAAAATTATTTTTGACATTTAATAGAAAATATAAGCATGTTAAGTTACCATAAATATTGGTTGTAAATAAAGTAATATACAGTCAGACATCTTGTTATTTCAGGAAGTAAGGTACCTGATCAGACCAGAAGAGACTAAGATAAATGTCACATCAAAGAACCCACTTTTAATTTTATTTATCTTAATCCCTTTCTGGTCTGGTCAGATATCTTTTTTTCTGAAATAACAAGATGTCTGATGCTTATTACTTCACTCACAATCAATATTTCCAGTAACTCAACATGCTTATATTTTATATTAAATTATTTTTTATGTAAATACGTCATAGACGAGTATTGATTTACTCCTCTCCAGGAGTTAGGCACAAGGCCAGTTTTTATCTTACTCCCACAAGTAAGATGTGACCCAAGGTCGGGTCGGGAAAGTGGGGTTTAAAAATTGCCTGGGCAGCCCCGTCGGCATTCCCCGGTAGGGGCGCCTCAGGCAGTAAGCAATAAACTTACTCCTCCCCAAAGAGGGGAGGCGAAGCCTGGAAGGGTGGACCTCCTAAAACTGCACAGGACAGCCCCATTGACTGGCGTAAATCAAGCCCCGAAGGCCAAGACAATACCAGTATGGGGTGCAGTATCCATCGGAACAGATACTACACTTTGATCTTAGCCAAAAGGCCAAGACGAGTAAGTAAACTAAAATTAATTGTTTTTGACTCAATTGGGATAGTTTTTATTTTGATTACCGTCCTCACCGTTGCTTTTTATTTTTCGACTAAATTTTGACTGATGTATCCTCCAGTCATCTTCAGGTGCATTATTAATCTACTGTGATGTTAAAAAACACTGCAACGATATCAAATTGACAGAGTTAAGCGCTAACAATTTTAAATATCTAATCTTCGTACACCGTTTAGTATCAAATACGGATGCAGAAATCAGACAAAGGGTTCTTAATAAACTAGAGAATAAACCTGATTTAACACTTCAACATATTTCAGAAGACTGCCAACATTTTATTAGTGTTCGCCAAGATTCAAGAGACATTGAGCAAAGTGGAGTGTCACATATTAGAAAAATATATAACACAAAGAAAATTAATTCACCAACTAAATTTGATCAACCAAAGAAAAATAATTTGCCTCATTACATTGGTACAAAGATTGTCCATACAAATTAAAGAAGTATTTAAATTGTGGTTACATAGACAAAAGTACATGCTGCAAAGTTAAAAATAAATTTTTTAAAAAGCTTTATTAAAATTGCTAAAAGTGACGAAGCTGAAAATATCAGAAAATTTGTGCAGGTAAAAATATTAAATAAAAATATGGAGCTACAACTTGATTCCGGCTAAGATCTGTCAATAATAAATCTTCAAACATTAAAAATAATTGAAAATACAACTTTGATAAGAACGAGCAAAATAACTGAAAGCGTCACTGGTGAACAAATAAATTTGAAGGCGAGTTAATCTCTAACATTACATTAAAAGGAAAGACTTTGAAATTAAGAATGTTCGTAATGAACAACTCAAACCACCTCTTGAGTATGGATTGGATGTAAAAATTTCAATTATGGAATATGCCTATAAACTCTTTCTGTCAAAATATTAAAACTTTAAATGCTGAAGTAGAGAGACTAAAGAAAGAATTATAAGAAACTTTTTGGGAAGTTTTCTTTGATGGACTGGGAAGATGTAAAAAAAAAAATGATTGCCAAGTTTGAATTAAAACCAAATATTCAACCAGTTTTTAAAAAGGAAAGAAACGTTCCATTTGTGTCATTAAATCAGATCGATGAGGAATTAAATAGACTCAAAGAAATGCGATTGTTATTTGCCTACAGTCTATGTAAAAAAAAAGTAAAGAGATCCATGCTTGTGAAAATTTCGCCACAGGATTGAACCAAGTATTGCAGGATTACCACTACCTTCTGCCTAGTCCAGAAGAGATTTTTGCTAAACTCAATGGAAGAAAATATTTGTCAACGGTTGATTTAAGTGATACTTATCTACAAATACCTGTGTACGAGGAGTACTCAAAGCTACTTTGTAATAAATACCCATACAGGTTTGTACAAATTCGAATTGTTACCATTTGGGGGTTACGGTTGCACCAATCATTTTTCAACAAGTAATGATCACATTGCTTAGCCGACTGGAATTTGCGACAGCCTACCTAGATGACATTCTTAAAATCACGGAGCAACACAAATCACATGTTCACAAAGTATTTAAGAGAATCCAGGACTATGGATTTAAATTGAAGAGGGAAAAATGCGATTTTTTCATGGAAAAAAAAAATATCTTGGTTAAATTATAGACGAAGAGTGTAAAAGACCCGACCCAGACCGAGTTAGTGTGATAAAAAATATGCCGACTCTGGAAAACGTATTGTCACTATAAAGTTTTCTTGGTTTAGCAAATTATTATAATGTGTTTATTTCAAACATACACAATTTGTGAGCTCCTCTAAATGAGCTATTAAAATAAGAAAAGGATTAGATCTATACGACAGAATGCCAGAAGCTATTTGAAAAAATTAAAAATATCTTCACATCAGAATTATTTTGATGCATCCAGATCTCGAAATCATTGTGGCTACTGATGCTAGCTCGTACGGCATTGGAGCCTGCATATTACACAAAATGGAAGACGGATTACTAAAACCTATCGCACACAAGTCTTGTACGTTACAACCTGCAGAAAAAAGTTACTCACAAATTGAGAAGGAAGCATTGGGTATTATTTTTGCAGTCAGTAAATTTCATGGAATTTTTCAAAGTTCATATTTTGTGTTGCAAACCGACCATATGCCATTGCTAACGATTTATGGGTCAAAAAAAGAATTAGCAACGCATACTGCAAATAAACTAGAGATTGGGAGGCATTCTCCTCAATTACAATTATAATATGGAGTTTCTCCCATCATCAAAAATTAATCATTCTGATGGAGTATCTAGACTTATCCTAAAATTGAAGACAGTGATTGCCTCCCTATAAACTGAGGTAGAAGTAAAAGATATATTGTGTAACGCCATTAGGGAGCTTCTGGTAACACTTGAAGAAATAAAAACAAAGGCGTTTGACGATGATTTAAAAAATAAAAGAAAAGAAAACATCAACAAATCTCGGAAGTGTATTCAATCTGTGATGAAGTAGTTATGTATAGTGATTGAGTGGTTATTCCTGCAGCATTACAGAAAAGGATACTAAAAGAATTTTATGAGAATCAAAAGTCTCAAGAGAAGCTATGTGCATTGGACAAGTATGGATAAAGACATTAAAAATGCGGTGAAACTATGCAAAAGTTGTGCTTTGGCAACGAAGACACCTATAAAGTTCAGACCCTGGCCGAAAACTGACCGACCGTGGTCTCGGATCCACATAGATTTTGTTGGCCCACTGGATGGTTTCTATTACCTAATAATTTTGGACAGTTTCTCAAAATGGCCGAAAATATTAAGCTGTAAAAAAAAAGAACCACGGAAGTAACCATTAGTTTTTTTTACATTAATTATTTGCCTGATTCGGGGTTGTTGACTATTGTATCAGACAACAGAACGCAATTCATATCTAGTGAATTTAAACTATTCTGTCAAACATATGTAGTGAAGCATATCACAATCGTGCTGTACCATGCGAGAAGCAATGGTCAAGCAGAACGGTTCATGGACACGTTCAAAAGAGTGCTTAAGAAAGCGAGGGATACACCTATTGAAAAGGCTATTCAAGAATTTTTGCAGGTATATAGGATGACCCCAAATAACAAGGTTCTATCTTCCATGACACCAGCAGAAGCTATGTTTGCAAGGAAGATTAAAGCAGGGTTTGATAGATTATTGCCAACACATGCAAAACCAGGACGTGAAAAAAATGTCACGAAGGGACGCTTCAAAGTTGGAGAAAAAGTTCAACAATAAATCCTACTAGAAAACAGGGATAGTGGATAAACAGATTGGGAACATGATTTATATGGAAAACGGACCCAAGTTTATCCAAAAAAGGCATGAACCAGATGAAGAAACGATATTAAGATTTTGTAGAGAATAATACTCCAATGGACGAACTAATAGATGTCGTGTTGAACACATGTGAGATATCAATTTCGTAAACAGGTTCTGAACAACGAAGATCAAAAATAAAATCTAAGATTACGAACTTGATTGTAATAAACGCTAAAAGGAAAAGGTATCGACTCCGTATGGAGCAAGGCTAAAAAGAAGGGTATTATGGCATGATGGTGATATAACCTATTTCATGACTATACGGACTGCTTTATACATTATATATAGAGGAGCCTACGGTGAAGAACGAGCAGTCTTTCTGCAACATACTATTCTGTACTTCTGTAAATATACTTTTGTAAATATATCAATGTGTTGTCTTATTTATTATCGGCCCTTCAAGGCCACAACACCAACATTTTGATTTCTATGGGAAAATGTGGCCACATGATGGTCGTAATTAACATTAAGAGTAGCTTAATTCTCCAATGATTGCATTCTATTATGTTAAGTGCACAAATGCTTTAATTTCTGTGGATCCAGAATATAAAAACCTAGAATTGTCATCTTAAATGTTAATTATGTTCACTTGCCTTTCAGATCACCATTATCGATGTGGTTTAAATGAATTAAATCTAATCTCGTTTAAGAAGTGGAAATGGTGAAAATAGTCTTCTTTTATAAAGCTGTTAAGATAGGCGAAAGTGGATTGGAAAATGGAGGGATTATGGGAAGAAAGAGAAAGGGTATAAAACATAAGGAAAGAGATCCATAAATGAGAACATGTTTTGCTTTTTAGCAAAGTAAAACGCCAAATGAAAGTTGAGATTAAAATGAACAGAGAGAGAGAGAGAGAGAAAGAGAGAGAGAGAGAGAGAGAGAGAGAGAGAAGAGAGAGAGAGAAAGAGAGAGAGAGAAAGAGAGAGAGAGAAAGAGAGAGAGAGAGAAAGAGAGAGAGAGAGAGAGAGAAGAGAAAGAGAGAGAGAGAGAGAAAAAGAGAGAGAGAGAGAGAAAAAGAGAGAGAGAGAGAGAGATATGAGGATAAGAAGGGGTACAGTTTGGAAAGAGAGAAAAGAAAAAAGACAGTTAAAAAGTCATTAATCTGGGCCTTCTGATCAGATCACCTCAATGGTTACACAAGGAACCAGGGACTTTAAGATTTTTAAAAACAGACAACGATCAGAAACAGGAACAACATACACGCGGGACAAAAATAACTAGAAGCACAAACAGGAGGTTATGAGAGATAATTACCAGCACGTCAACGTGAACATACACAGAAAACAACAGTGGAGAATGAGCCAAATTTCTCCCGCTCATATCATGCAAATTTGGGCAGTGATCGGCCAGCGGAACAACTCATCTGCACAACTGGTGACACAGATTACATACTATTTAAAATTCTGTAAAAGGCTTTATATATTTTGTTTAATAATAATTAAAAAAATAATAGTTATGCTGAAATATTCCCTAAACCAAAAGTATCAGAATCTTGTCATTTTGTCAATCTGAAAGATTTGGGCAAATTTCTTTATGGAGTTTGCAGAACTAGTGTTGGTAGCATCTCTTTATTCTGGTTCACAGAAGGTGCAGACAACTGTGAAGATTATCTCTCCTGTGGGAACAGACACATCTGTTGGGAATCATTGGTTTGGCTTGCGTAGTTTAGTGTGGGTGAGCCCGTACAGTCGAGTGCAGAATAGGGCTGTTCTCATGGTTGGAGCTCACAGATGTGACAGGCCACCATTTTGATGAGACCTTTTAGGTCGGGGGTTCAAAGGAGTCAGGCTGTGACGAATGCACCTGCGCATAGGGGCTCTGTAACGTCACGGGCTTTTGCGTGGGAAGCAGAGTTTTTGCTAGTCTGGGTTTTGGAGGTGAGCCTATCGGACGTGTTTCACGATGTAGTCTGCAACATGATTAGGGGAACTGATTCCCTAAGAAAATACAGGCGTGAGATCTCTTTTCTCCCTCCACGAATGGCTAAGGACTTAAATGATAAGTAATTACGAAAGCAGTAATTAGGTCTCTCTCTCGACGTTAGTGGATATCTCCAAGCCGACGGATAACTAATGCCAAATAAAACAGAACTTAAAAGTTTAAAAAGATTGTCTCGTGTGAGTCGGTCATGAAGCTTTTTGTTGCAGCGGCATGGTTCACGGCAGAAAGAAAGAAGAAAGAATGCAACCACTGAACGATGCATCCCTCCACGCGACGAGGAAAGATTGAAGGTACGAGAAATTTAAAGGTATGCAACTATATGATTTTTGGTGTTTAAAAATGACTAGTGTTTAAACGAGAGCTGCCACGGCCCATTCCCGGGACGGCTATGTAACAGTACTGCTCGTCCGATTAAAGGCAGGCCGTGTACTGAGTTCTCTGTGGATGATCTGCAGAAGTTGGAATTTGTGGACTCATTATGTTTTCTTGGTGATATGATCTGTGATCGTGAGAGATGTGAATTAAGTTTGATCTTGCATGTACAGACTGCATGGGACAAATTTCGTGAGCTTCTTCCCATCTTAACCTATCAATCTCACTTGTTACCCGGGGTCGAGTTCACAACAGTTATGTCCGTAGTGCGAGGTTACATGCAAGTGAATACTGGGGGCCCACTGAGGATGCAAAGGAATGACATGGCTATTGTTTGGTATATTTGTGATGGTGGTGTGCCTTGGGTTCGACTCTCTGCTATTGAGGCTGAAGGTGCACAGATTGGAGTCAGTTCTGCATCGCAACCACCTATGATGCTATGAACATGTTGAACGAAGCTCTGGTTGGATGAACAAAATGCACACATCTCAATTGAGGATAAGCAGGGAAAAGATGGTCCGAGAAAGACTTGGAATGACTGTTAAAAGATGACCTCAAGCAATTATTTTATTTTTTATTAAAAACTGTGTTCTGCGGCTACGGTAGTCAAATGACATCCCGTAGCTTCAATCAGTCCTCCATGCTAGTCTCAGGCCATCTGGACTTGTCATGCGCAAGTTGTCGTAGGCAATGAAGTTGTTTCGCTGTACGTAGTGGTCCTAGTCCCGCCTGTTTGAGGTCAGCACGTAGTGTGCCTAGCAGATTTGTGCAGTGCCGTCCTAATCACGGTTGGTAGGCTTGCGAGCCAGTAACGGCAAAGTCTAGTGCCCTCTGTGCGGGAGTGTCAGGGGCCATTCGTAGGACATGGCCTAACATAGACCATCTTTGTTCAGCGACCTTTGTGGAGAGGGGTTTTTCGTTGCACAGCTGGTATAGTGCCTTGTTGCTGATAAGTTTTTTCGGCTAGCAGTGACATGTGACGGAACGGAGGTGTCTGCGGTGGCACGCATCCAGCTTGTCAAGCATGGCTTTTGTTATTGCCCAGCTATAACGCGTACTGTGTGTCCATCATGCTCTACAATAGTAGAGCATGATGGACACACAGTACGCGTTATAGAGACGGAGTCTAGTCTTCAACGGGATCTTGGTTCGTCCGCTCCAGAGTTTATGTAATGAATGAAACGCTACATTACCATGTATACAGTGGGCTGTGACGTCTGTAGTGCTGCACAGCAGGGAGCCCAGGGTCTTGTTCTTGCGCCAGCTCTCATTGCTGCGGAGGGTCTTGCCTTGTGGGTCCAACTCAAGCAATGGCACATCAAAACATAAATGATAGAGTTTCATGGAGAAAGTCACTTTGTGCTGACGTGGCAAACATGCAACCCACATCTGATGTGAAGGAGACACATTAAATGACGAAGAAGAGGGCATGTCTTTAAACAAAGACCTCCACCCATTAATAATGACAAAGATTTTGTCAAACAATTTTCACAGACACAGTCTCCTAAAAGTAATGTATTCGCTCCGACTATGACTTTGCAGTCCCATTAACAAGTGTTATGATTTCCCTTGTTTTTAAGTTTCTTCCTTCATTTTCCAGGTCAGCTGTGCAGTGCTAATAAATTCATGCCAGAAAATGGAGTAGTTGTTTCCCAAGGGTCGTGTAATACGAGAACAGTTGAGTCATAAATAAATGCAACTCTCGTAATAGTCGCCATTTTTTTCCAGATTTTCTTTCGTCCTGATTAAGAACAGTAGATTTTAATCTGATGTGATGGAACCTTTTTTCTTTTTGTAACTTTTGTTTATGTCTGTATGAAAAATTGAAGTGTTGTGTTGCTTAAACAATAGAAATGCGGTTTGTCAGTTTTGTAACATTCTAGCTATTTTTTTTACATTTTTTTTTATTGCTTTTAAAAAAAATTTATTTGGTAACATCTGTTGTTTACTGCATTGTAATTCGTTTAAGAAAGAAAAAAAGGAAAAACTAAGTCTTCTAAGAAAATAGTAGGACTCGGGTT
>OY744527.1:97587562-97655062 GCA_963556195.1 Sepiola atlantica | reverse complement strand
GGAGCGTGTAGGGGAGAGAGAGAGAGAGAGAGGGTGGGAGCGTGTAGGGGAGAGAGAGAGAGGGTGGGAGCGTGTAGGGGAGAGAGAGAGAGGGTGGGAGCGTGTAGGGGAGAGAGAGAGGGTGGGAGCGTGTAGGGGAGAGAGAGAGGGTGGGAGCGTGTAGGGGAGAGAGAGAGAGGGTGGGAGCGTGTAGGGGAGAGAGAGAGAGGGTGATAGCGTGTAGGGAAGAGAGAAAGGGTGGGAGCGTGTAGGGAAGAGAGAGAAAGGGTGGGAGCGTGTAGGGGAGAGAGAGAAAGGGTGGGAGCGTGTAGGGGAGAGAGAGAAAGGGTGGGAGCGTGTAGGGGAGAGAGAGAAAGGGTGGGAGCGTGTAGGGGAGAGAGAGAAAGGGTGGGAGTGTGTAGGGGAGAGAGAGAAAGGGTTGGAGCGTGTAGAGGAGAGAGAGAAAGGGTTGGAGCGTGTAGAGGAGAGAGAGAAAGGGTTGGAGCGTGTAGGGGAGAGGGAGAAAGGGTTGGAGCGTGTAGGGGAGAGAGAGAGAAAGGGTTGGAGCGTGTAGGGGAGAGAGAGAAAGGGTTGGAGCGTGTAGAGGAGTAAGAGAATGGGTTGGAGCGTGTAGGGGAGAGAGAGAAAGGGTTGGAGCGTGTAGGGTGAGAGAGAGAAAGGGTTGGAGCATGTAGGAGAGAGATAGAGAGAGACCTGCGTGAAATTGTTGGAAGGTGAGAACGTGTGTGTGTGACGCGGGGTAGCAGAGAAATCCAGCCATAGTGTGGCAATGCTACAGAGAAAGAGACGATAGTGAAAGAAAAAGAAAAGCTGAGAGGTGAGGGTAAGAAAAACCAGAAATGAAGAATTATGTGTGCGGGGTGTGTGAGAGTGAGAGTGAGAGAGAAGAGAGTGATAGAGAGAAGAGAGTGAGAGAGAGAAGAGAGTGAGAGAAGCTGGAGTTGCAAGGAGAAAGAAAATTACTGTGATAGAAAGAGGGGAAAAACTTGTATTGCACTTTCAAATTATTATTTGTACAACATTTAAAATAAAACATCAATGCAATAACAATTTAATCTAAATCATGAGGTGGGATTTTTTAAAAAAACCTTCCCAACAAATGTTCTCCAACAAAATTGCTTTTTAATGAAAATGCAAACTCACCAAATCAAAAGATTAAAAAAAACAAAAATAAAAAACTTTAGAAACAAAAACAATAAACAGTAAATTCTTTGTTTAAATCCTGATGAAATCGAGGGCTATCCATATTTCCCACAGTTATTTTTCTTTCTTTCATAAATTAGATACACAGATTTAAAACATTTCTTAGTCACAATGATTATTGTTCAGATAACACCACACAATTTGTTAAAGGCCATTTTTTTCAATCCAGTTAAATTTCTATGCAAGATATACTCTTTTGAAAATTGCTTATGCTAAATTTTTAAACTCGTGATCCATTGAGTATTTGTTATATATATTATTAAATATATGATTTCTTAACTTTGACATTTGTTGATAAGCATGCTTTTACAAGGATTACAAAGTCAAAGGATTTCACAAAGTACATTGTGATGTCATAATAGAACCATCTCTCTCTCTCTTAATTATTTACATCATTCCATTCCTCTAACCACATTTCATCATTCACCCTTTATTTACGTTATTTGCCTATCCTCTCACCATCTAATGCATTCATGTACAGGCGAATTGTGCAAGGTGACAAGCAAGCAAGATAACAACATCAGAGTTTTAGTCGTATAGAGATTGAATAAACACTGAAATTTTCATAAAAATTGGACTTTTGATTTGAGGATACAAAAGAAAAAAAATCAACTAATTGGTTGGTTTGCAAAGAGTGTAGATTAGTAATCAATTCATGTGTGGAGTAGAGGAGTTAATTCCAAATAATAGATTGTCATGCGAAAGATAAAGTGAAGGAATGTTAAATATGAACATTGTGAAGAATAAACAGAAAAGAATAGAGTGAAGACAGAATTAACAAAACGCAAGATGTTTATAAATTTACAAAATTATGAATGTTAATTGCTCTTTTGTGAATTTTTACTGGTGGATCACGGCTTTACTAAGGCCACTCGAGTATAAAGGTTAAAAGGATTGCTGGTTGGACATTAATCGCCATCACAAGAGGATTGAGTAGAGGATTACTTAAGAGGTCTTTATTTTTCTAAGAGGACAGCTTGATAAGTATTTGTTTACATTAGACTTGAAGACGACCATGCTGTAGTCGGTTGAGAAGCAGACTCCTGATATCTTGTTCCACAGATAGGATGTTCTAGAAAATAAACTTTGTATGTGGAACAGAGAGAGAGAGAGAGAGAGAGAGAAAGAAAGAGAGAGAAAAAGAGAGAGAGACAGAGATAGAGAGAGACAGAGATAGAGAGAGACAGAGACAGAGATAGAGAGAGAGAGAGACAGAGACAGAGAGAGACAGACAGAGAGAGAGACAGAGGGAGAGAGAGACAGAGGGAGAGAGAGACAGAGAGAGAGAGGGGGACACAGAGAGAGAAACAGAGAAAGAGAGAGACAGAGAGAGGAGGAAAGTTCTTTGCTGTGGTTGTAGCCAGACGAGTTTTTGCTGTGAATGTTTTACAGGGAGGGGGGGGGGCAGGGATTGGAGCCGAATTAGCACCCATCATGAGCATAACGATAAGCAAGTCAATTGTTCATTTATATTTTGTTAATTTGTTTGCATTTTTTATGCTGTCTCAAAATAAGACCAATTAACACTCACTGTTTATCCATTGGAAGTGTAACGTTAAAACTGATGTCTACGTGAACATTAACGGAAATGTAGCGTAATATCAGTTTCAAGCATGTGGGCAGGAGTTTCTTCGGTTTCTAGATTTTCCCGAGGCACCGCTAGGACACTAGTTGTTCATAAAATTATTAATTAAAGAACACAATCAGATAAAATAGCAACTTAAATTTAATGTTTTAATTGCTGATAGCCATGTCTTCGAATAACAATAATAAATATGGAGTTCAAGGGTGGGAGCAAGAATTTCCTAGGCAATGCCAAGACACGGGTCCTGCTATATATATATATATATACACACACACACACACTAGCTTTACCTGTCTTTTTTTTGCTATTAATAAACGTTGGTTTTCTGAAAGCTTTTTTCCTATATAATTTAATCCCAAAATATTTATTAGTTTTGGAATATAGTTATATTTGAAAAACCTCCCATTTTACTTGCTTTAATTGGTCGTAATTTGCAAATAACTCATCAAGTGACCCATCTCTTACTAACTTTCTATCTATCACTTTCACCCTCTCTCAATGTATGTTGTGGGATCTCCCTGTTCTTCTAAACATCGTCTATTACTCTCTCTCTCTCTCTCTGTTTATTAACAGTTGAAATTAATAAAGAATTATAAGTGATTACCAGTATAAACAAGAAAAGATACCTTTAAGTTTATTCGTGGTCAGATATTTGTAAACACCTTTTTAGGTGAGTGGAAGAGTGCTGCATGTACAGTGTTTGGCATTAATTTTTTTTAACCTACCAGGAGTCCAATGTAATTAAATATATTTTAGATAAAGAAAATTTACTAATACTGTTTTATTAAGTGAAATTCGATATTTAATGAGTGACAGTGGGAGGACTTCTGATTGTGAGAGCAAATACTCCCTTTTCTAAATATGACGAATGAAAAATAAAATATCTATCAGGATTAAATATACATTCTTTTTTAAAGGATCGATATTTGCCATAAATGACTGGCAAAATAGAATTGGGTATGTATCTTGTATTAAAAAAGCTATTAACACAAAGATTTGAGAAACAGATTGATCTTACTTTATAGTATATAGATTAGTCAGTGTTTTTTTTTTTTTAAATTAAGTAGGGGTGTTATATCTATTCTATGAAATTAAGTCAGTCAGATTTTCAAAGTCAGACCAAAATGGTATACAAGCTGACAGATCAAACTGTTTCTGACTAGCTAATTTTATTTTTTATTGCTGTATCAAATCACTGGCAATAACGTACTTAACTACATTTTCTTTAAAAAAAAACTTGTTCCCAGCCGGAATATTGTTAATATGGACACAAATAAACGCTAAAACAGATAAGACAGCTTACACCATTCATAAAAAACACATTTTCCAATCTATTTTTGCTATTAGATAAACAATTACTTTTCTAACATATAAATATTAGCATATTGCTTTCTTAAAATCACTTGCTTCTTGTACTGCTGACTAATTCTTTTTCATTTATATGATCTATTTACAGTGCTCTAATGTTGTAAGCCGCCAGGAATGCAAGTGGTATCATGCAGCTTTTAAGCTTTCAAAATTTACAGTAGAAAGTAATTTATATCTTTGTGCATGTAACACAAAACAGAAAAACAGCATTTATTGGAGGAACTACTATTCCAGAAACTAACCAAGTTAAATCATTTTTCGTTTTCAATAGATTTCAATTTACGGATTTCTTTAAAACTTTTCACCATCGAAAATATTACTTTTGCTTATTACATTTGAGAGCAAAAACAAACTACAAGAGACAAGTTCACGTGGGACTTACACATTAATTGTTTCTTTACTATTAATCTGATATTTAATTACATAAAAAACATATAGTAAAATAAAACGTTAATTTAAAACATATTACTTAAAAATAAGCAATAAGTTACTTCTCTTGAATATGATGTTTAAAATTACTTCCCTTTGACTGATCAAATTAATCCCTCTCTATATTCATAACACTAGTATCGTGTGTTTCTGTGTCTGCAGGTTTCTCACCATTAGGTAATTTTTATAAATATAGACCATTTTTCCCCATTACTTGCTATTTATTGAATATTTTTTTACATCAACAAAACAATAAGAGAAAACTACAACGCATTCCTTAAATTCCGATTTGAAAGAAACTAAACATTACTATATTTTGAATTATTTTTCTTTAAGCCCCCCCCCCCCACGTATCCGGGGGGGGGGGTACAGCTAGTATATAATATATTAGTCAGGATTTTTAAAATTATTATTAAGTAAGGGGGTTAAGTAAAACATATGTTCATCCTAAAGAGCTCAGGAGGTCTACAGATGGTTGTGTGCACTAGCCCCCTTTTATAGACCGCCTCCCCCTCTCCCAAAAGCTATAAGTAAAATGTCTGGGTAGTTTTGGTGACAGAAACGGAATGGAAAGAAGAAGTCTGTCTTGCTTTCATTTTGCAAACATATTTTATGGTAAAACTGTTAAGAAGTTAGGGTGGGGGGGGGTGCTGCAAAGAGGGGCTGGTTTTAGGGGGAGGAATGAATAATAAAAATGAATAAAAAAGAAAAAAGGAAAAAAAAGGAAAAAAAGAATGGCTACGTAAAAATGAAACAGAAGTTCAAAGGAGAGAGAGAGAGAGAGAGAGAGAGAGAGAGAGAGAGAGAGAGAGAGAGAGAGAGAGAGAGAGAGAGAGAGAGAGAGAGAGAGAGAACAAAACAGCCCTACAAGCATTGATTTATGAAAATTTGATTTTTTGGTTAGAGAATCTTATACGTTTTTCCAGCTCTCCTGAACGCGAGCCCAGTCTAATAATAAGAACACAAAATTGACAATGATATATGCGTTTCCTTCCCAATCTCCTATCCTAGTCTTTTTCACTCGCGCCCTTTCACATTGTTCTCCTCTTCATTCCTTCTGCTAGTATTTTACTTCCGTTTTTCTATTAAACACATTTATGGATGCCAGTCTTATTCTACACCAATAACTCCAATTGTCACTGCTGGTTTAGTATTAGTCTGGGCTAGTATTTAGGAGAGAACAGAAATTTTAGTCAGTATATAGGAATAGAATTCGGAATAGAAAAATGTGCACTACTTGCGATGAAGGAAAATCTCGAAACAACAGAAGGTACAGAGTTACCTAATCGAGAAATTATGAAACCATTTAACTAATGCGTTAACTCCAAATACATTGGCATTATCGAGATGGACACCATCAAATGAATAGGGATGAAAAACATAATAAAAGGAGAATCCCTTCGAAGAATGAGAACATTTGCTGAAACAATGATATAGCAGAAACCTAATAAAAGGAACAACCACCTGCGCAGTATCCTTGGCAAGATACCTTCATAAACTGGACCAAAGATAAACTCAGGAAATTTGAACAAATAACAAGTAAACTAATGACGATGCACTACACTGAGGGATGATGTTAACCAATCATGAAAAAAATTTAACTAAGAGAAGAGAAATAACTCAAGAAATGGGAAATATGCCTGGTTTTGGGTTGACCACCCAGAATTTGATTTGCCCACTTGAAAAAAGTAATAGTTCTACAGATATGAGGTTCCCTGCTGTGGTTATGAACCCCTCAAAGTTTTCCAAAAAGTAACGGCCATCCAGATACGGAACACCCTAGGCAGTAGTTTTTTTATATCCATAGATAAGGCTGTCCATTATTTTCAGGTGGATAGCTAGGTGATCTACAACAAAGGACCTCAATATCTATTTAAGCAGATAGTCAGGAGAAGGAAGTTAGTCGGCTGTGTGTCTCACAGTCAGTTAAGGTTTGTGTGCCTCTCAGACGAGATGGGCCTTGGGGATCTTAGCTAATGGATTGTGTTCGGTTGGACTTGTGTTTTGATTTGGTTGGGCTAAGAATTCTCATTTTCAAGTCTGCTGTTCAGTAGAAGAAAATGAGTATCATTGTAATCTCCAAAGAAATAAAAAAAATTGTTACTTGTTTTAAACTGGTGTTGTAAGTTTATTTGGAAGGAGAAGCCTTCTGTTGCAGCACTGACTGAGACCACAAGTGACACTGCGACTGGTGCCGGAATCGAGCAACGACCTTGGACCAGCACAATGAGCGGACGATCACGGCCTGTGCAGTGACCGCACAGACGCACGTTCACAATAAAATCCGGAAAACAAACAAAAACACTCAACTAATGCCAACAATTTAAAGTATAAATTAAAAAAACCCAACAGTTTTAAGACTTTAAATTGCTGATTGCAATTTTTATCAGGAGTGATTATACATATACTATATATATATATATATATATATATGTGTGTGCATGTGTTGCATTCCGTTAATCATGTTTTCATCTCACAAATTATCGTCAGCTATAATTTTTTTTTCTTTCTATTTAGAAAAATGAGAAAGATAGAATTCATTCAACGACAAAAAATAATAGTTAATTAATAAAATGTCCTTTTTCAAAACCAATTATGCAAATATCAGGAAGTTTCATCAAGATGTCCTGCTGGCTTGGCAGGCTGAGAACAGGCCCAAAGCGTTTTCCTCAAATAGTGACGATGGAAAGGTACTCGTAAGGCCAAGTCAATTCACAAAGCCGTTTCAAGCTGTGTGTATGTATGTGTGTGTAAACTCCGAGGGTCTTTTCCGTTTAATGCACACCACGTGATATTTTCTCCCGTCGTATATTTTCGTTGATTCGTCATGATACCATCCTCCAAGGTATTTACTTCCTCCTTGGGAGGGGGTAGTGTAGTATCTGTTCTGTTGTCATGAGATTATTCTCCCAGGCATTACCTCCTCTTTTTTTGGGGAGGGGGTAGGCTAGAGTTAGGAGCAGTGTGTAATAGAAAGATTTACATTAGTGACAGACATTAAACGGAAAAGGTCGAATTCAGAAACTAATTAATCGATCAATATACATTTTTTAATATAGCTTCTAGGCATAAATGTAGGTAATGTTGGCTATAGTTTAATTTAGTTTTATGCAAAGGAGGCAGAACGCCCCTCTCCTGAAAATAAATGAAAAACAAACAAACTATGGGACAGATTTTTATGGAATTTGGAAAATAAATGTAATTTGGAACATAGTACTAGTAGACGCAAAAGAGAGTGTAATAAGTTTTGTGTGATTTTGTAGGGGAACAAAAGGGACAGAACCATGGCCATACCCATGGACAGAACGCATCCGTTGAAAATAAACCCTTAGTCCTTACTATATTATCACAGTGTTGCGTGTGGTATTATCGCACCCTTCCCCAACCAGGTCAACTCCCGGTAACTTGCTATTCTTCTTATTTATTTTAAATAAAACAAGACCCAAGCCGACGAAATTCTACCGTCTGACTAAAAGAAAAAAGCTATTTTTAGGTTGTGATGAAGAAATGACATTGTGCGCGTGTGCGCGCGCCTTAATAAAAAAAAGTTACTCAAACTTCTGCGTTCAAAAAATACAATGGGGGTTTCATCTTTCATGAAATTTCCAAGAATAATACGTTCGTCCGGCGGACGACTGCAGCTAATAATAGAAAGATTTCGAGAAGGACTAAAAAAAAAAAACAACAACAAAAAACCGGATCAACATCAAATTCTTTCTTTTTTTCTGACATGCTTTTTGTATAAATGCGTTAACAAAGGTTTTTCTTGTCCAAATGCCCCAACAAAACAAGGAATACAAAACAAGGCAATCATGAAATAAATTATTTTAAAAGAAAATACAGTTAGTTGGGAAATTAGTCAAAAACAATTTATTTCGCCTTACCTACTTATTTGTGACCTATTTGCGTTAAAAAATATTTAAAAGAAGTTTAAAGCAATTTAATTTACCGTAAATAGTGACCGAGTAAAATAATCTGAGTTCAGCCAATACAGGAAGTAAATACATAACCGGATTATTTTACTCGCAGTCCATCGAGTAGATAGTATATACGGACAAATTAAATAACTTCAAACTTATTTTAGATATAAAACATTTTTTTAACGTAAATAGATTACAAATGATTAGTTAACGCAACATAAATTGTTTTTTAATAATTTTATAACAGTATTTCCTTAAAAATAATTTATGTCGGTAATAGTAATGATTACCCCAAACAAAGATACATCCATTCCATCTGCGCGTTGAGCGATGACAGTGGATTCTGTACATTGTACTTCAAACTAAATTGTGGCAGACTGACGGACAATCTTTTTCTTCTTAGAGATGCTTGGATGATTGAATGTAAATTAAGATGCATCCATTCAACTTGCACGTTTAGCAATGGAATGCTATTTCAAAATAAAGCGTGACAGACCAAAGAAAAGCGTAATTTAAAACGTTTTAGTCAATCCAACCGAAATTTTTGTCAAAGCTTGGAGTAATCATATAATTTCCCGACCCATTTTATCGGAATGACCAATAGCTCAAAATATTTATTAGTTTTAAAATTATGACATGCTGAACGTATTGGCGTTAACGTAAATTTAGTATTATGTATGAAATAGGAGAAAAAAAAAAACACTTTAAATTAACCGACAGAGATGCAAGATGGGCATCCAAGGTAGTTGATCTAAAAAGTTTGGCACTTTAGTTCTGTGAATCAGAAATCAATTTGAAGAGTCATTGTCGAAAAAATTACGTTTTACTCGACGTTGACAGAGAAATTCCTGCAGGTGACTCTGGAAATTTCCCATGCATAACCCTAGATTTAGACTTGCACTTTTTCGAGCAATATTTTGTATTAGATACGGAAATTTTATGAGGTTTAAAACTTAAAATAAACTTTCAAACAAACAAAAAAACAATTTGTGAAAACAGAAAAAAGTGTTCAAAACAATAAAATAAAAATAAAAACAAATAAATTATTTTTAAAATAGATCCGGTATTCTGTTAATTATTTGTTTATTACTATATAAAAGTAATACATTCGATGTATTATTTGGGAAATAATATGACGCTGGACAAGTCTGAAATTGGTATAAATTATGGAGAAAGATTGTTTAATCATTTCTGGCCATCCGTATATGATATGAGGCGTCATTTGCTCATGAGTGGAACCGGAAGCTGGAAGAACGTATAAATTTCACGAATCACCAAGTTTTAAATTATATATATGAAAAAAAAAAAAAAAGAAAAAAAGATGACTGTTTGATAAAATAAAAAAATCAGCCAAACTCTTCGTTTTTATAAAGTTTTAAATTATACAAAAAGAAAATCACTGTTGATTATTCGTTTTATAAAATGTTACATTATTAAATAAAAAACACTGTCCGCTATTATTATCGCTTTATTGATGGTTTTCGTTGGATAAAAACTTATAATTCTATATTACTTCCGGTTGATTGTCTGCCCATGTCAAAATTAAAAACAAATAAATTCTGATTCACATTTAAAGTGCCAAAGGGTGGAACGGAGAATGGTTAAGAAATTTCAATATCCCAGAAATATTTTAATTATTTTAAATACATTATTGTTTTATCGAACTCACTAAAAGACTTTAGTTCTTTTCGCGTCGTCTTAACCTTTCTCCGTTCCAAATTGTATATCATCAACTTGTCCATCTTGCATTCTGCCAGTGTGTCGGATAATTTAAAAATAAGTGTTGTTTTTTTCCTGTCGTCGAATGCAATACTAAATTAATTTTAATGGCAATACGTTCAGCATGTCATAATCTTTTAACATATATACAATTGTTTAGCTACTGCATATCGTATTTCCGATAAACTTACATGTGTCGGGACCAAAGAAAATCGCAATTTTTAAATATCTTCAAAACTCTTGAGTCAATCAAACAATGTTTTGTCAATAACAGCTTGACATTGGAACTTTTAAATTATTAAGCTTTGTTGAAAACTAGTTCTACCTACCTGATATTGCCAGGGAGTCTCTTTTACTTTTACCCCCACCCCTTTTAAAATAGGATTTTGAAAGTTAAATTTCATTTTTATTTGATCATTAAATTATTGATCAAAACCAAATTGTTATAAAACTAGAACTAATTTTCTTAAGGTAATGTCGTTTTACTGTCTGTTTATAAAATTATGTAAATCGCTTCTAAAACATTCAATACTTGAGGATTTGCTGAAATTTTGAAATGACTTTCTAATCGACAGTTTAAACGATTTCAAATTCCATCAACTTTCAAAGAGTCAAGAAGTAATTCCTTCTATTTTCAATTATGGACAAAATATTAAAATGGCTGACGTGTTTATAAAGAAACCGAAATGCATTATAGTGGATTTAATTTCGTAATCGATTTTTGGTTTTAATAGAATTTTTAAAAGTTCATTTTAGTACTTCTACGCTATTGCATTTTTTCAGGCAGATTATTTGCTTTCATTGTTAAATTTGGGTTTCGGCGTGGTTTGTTGTAGGCTTCGTGTCTGGGTCTACGAAATTCAAGGAATGATCCACCTTCCAACAGTAAGAAACAACTTTTGTCTCATTTCTTTAGAAAAGGGCATAATGTAGATATTTGGGATAACATGGCTCCGTGAAATGCAACAATTTATAAAAACAACCAAACTGTCAACGCGACTGAATTTTTTAAATTTTATTTTTATTTTTTTAAATAACACTAGAAAACAATAATGAAAAAAAGAAAGAAAATAAAGAAAAAAAAAAAATGGTACTTTTTCATTATCCATCCATCATTTGTTTTAGCGTTTTTTACGGACGAAATTTTTTTCTGTTTTCTATTATGTTGCAAGAGAATTCCGTTTTTTTTTTTTTAACAATATTTTAGATTTTATAAATTTAACGTAAAATTCTTTTTTTCTTGGCGTTTTGGCTAAGGAAAAGTGTAGTATCTGTTCCGATGGGTGCTACACTATTGTTATGTACAGTTATAGGAGGTCCACCCTCCCAGGTTTTACCTTCTCTTTGAGAAGGAGTTAGTTTATTTATAATCGCCGAGGAATGCCGACGGGGCTGCTCGGGTATTTTTGTAGGTCAGAGCGCGTTATCCCAGTGCACTGGCTAACCACTCGGCCTTTTGGCCAAGATCAAAGTGTAGTATCTGTTCCGATGGATACTACACACCATAGACCGGTATTGTCTTGGCCTTCGGGGCTTGATTTACGCCGGTCTATGGGTCTGTTCTGTGCAGTTCTAGGAGGTCCACCCTCACAGGCTTTGCCTTCTCACCCTTTGAGAAGGGGCTAGTTTATTGTTAATCGCCTGAGGCGCCTTACCGGGGAATGCCGACGGGGCTGTCCAGGCAATTTTTAACGGTCAAAGTGCTCTTCCTCTAGGGTGCTGACTTATCACATCCCACTTTCCGACCTTGTGTCACATCCTACCGCTATGGGAGGTAGATAAATAAATGGCTAACCACACCTGATCTTGTGTCTAGCCTCCTGGAGAGGAGGTAAATAAACATACTTTGACTTTGTGTCTAACCTCCTTCAGGTCAATAACCTTACCATCATCAATTTCCTGAAACTCATTGTAGAAAAAAAAAAAAAAAGGGAAACCAATATTTTTGAGGGGGTATACCGACCAATTTTTTTCTACAATTCCATAGTACTTGTCCAGAACAGCGCGCGCAAGTGATATAATAATTAGTTTTGTTTTTGGTTCGACAATGTCTGTAAAGCATTTTAACATTAAAGCATTTTTTTTGCATAGCTTTTATCTTTTTTTGTGTGTGATTTGGAAACACTCGTCCTCTGAATGTATGCGCTCTTTCTCCTCTCCCCTACGTTCTAGCATCGCCAGAAACGATTTTCAAATAAACCCCGAACGCATCAGTTTACCTATGCAACAGAAACTGGCGAACGATCGCAGCTTGTTAACGCTCCCGCCTGACTCGTATAGCCTTTACGAGCAATGCCCGAACTTTTTACAAAAAAAAACAAAAAAAATACTAAACCCTAAAAAAAACGGCGAATACAAAAATTCAAGAACTACCTAAAAACTAAAAAACACAGCGAAACCCTAAAAAGGGCGAAATTAAAAAAAAAAGTGGTTCAAACAAACAAAAAAAGCAAGAAAAAAAATCACTTGCGCGCTATCCCGCACATATCCCCAAAAACAAAAATAAAGAAAAGAAAAATTGGCCAAAATTAGCCCCCCCTCCCCCTCTCGCTTACAACTACACAATAACATTAAAACTAATGTTATCACTTGCGCGCTATTCTGTCTGATAGGTTATGGTCAGAAGTTGGATATTTTACGTTAAATTCATACAGGAAAGTGATTCCCCAATCTAAAATATTTAATAAAAATATATAAAACGGAATTCTCTAACGACATAATCGGTAATAATTGTACATAGAAAAAAAAAGTGGTCTATAAAAAATGCAAAAACAAGTGATGGGTAAATACCGAAAAAGCGCCGCAATAATTTACAAAAAAAAAAAAAATAAATAAAAAAATACAATGAAACAATTTAAATATATCAGTAAAAAAAGAAAGAAAAGATGCAATGTAAACAAATCAGTAACTTTTTTTAGGGTTTTCTGTTTTTCGTTATAGGAAACAGTTTTATTTTGTGTGCTCGCCTTTCGACTGTTATCGTAACTTATTGCCGGATTTTACCGAGCCAATCTGAGTAGCCATGGGGACTGATCTATATAAGTACTGAAATGTCACCAGTAGACAACGAAGCAACAACTTTAAAAAAAAAAGGAAAAGAGAAAAGAAGAAAAAAAGGTCATGATTTTTGGGTTTCCGCCGTATTTCCTCCCTTTTCCAATTATTGGCCTTTTTTGTGCGTCTCGGATGCCTTCCTCCCACTCCCCTGTTCAGTCTCCTTAGTAAATTCCTTCTCTCCTCCCACTACAGTTTTTTCTTTTATTATTTTAGACAACACAATAAATAAATAAAAAATAGGTCTCTCTTAAAACTGGTTTGACAATAAAGAAAAATAAATAACCGAAAGAAATGCAGCATTCCTTCGCAAAAAAAAAGAAAAGAAAAAAAACGACACTCCCAAATAGTTCTACAGAAATTAAAGGAAGAAAAACAAATGTTTTAAACGTTTCATCCTGAAGACTGATGAGGATGTAGAAGGAATTCAGACTACCATATTTTATAGCATCTTAGAATCTCTATATTAATAAAATTATGAGACAACTTCACGTGTATCTTTAGGAGTTTTTTTTTCTCGCGATGGCGTGACTTACACACTGCATTCATATTTTAATACTTCTGCAGTTTACGGACCGTGCTGAAATAATAACGTTATTATTTAGAAAACCTTTCTTAATGGCTTTGTTAACTATTCTGTACTTTCACCTAACAATTTAATAAACAAAAGATACAATAAAAATTGAATTTAACTTGAAAATCCTATCTAAAAAAATAGCACGGTCCGTAAACTGAAGTAACCATATATTTTAAATTTATTTATCTACTATTAATCGAATATTATTGAAATAAATAATACAATGGTGTAAAGTTCTAAAACAGAATTAAAAAAAATCCTTTTTCTTTTTTTTAATTACGAAATTAAATCCACCAGAATGCACTTCGACGTATTCGTAAACAAATCCGCCATTTTAATATTTTGTTAATAATTGAGAAAAGAAAATTGATTACTTTGTGGCCTTTCCAAATTTGAAAGGTATTTTGAAGCATTTAAACTCTCGAATAAAAAGTCATTTAAATTGGCTTTAAAATCCTTAGCAAATCCTCATGTTCTATTTACTTACCTCTTCACGGTGGGGGGGGGGGGGGGAGGAAACAAAGTTATACCGCTTTTTAACTTGGGGAAAATTCAGATCCCCAAAAAGGATTCAAACAAAAATAAGAATTGCCTCAGTCTAGAAGGACTTCTTCACTGACCGAGGACAGAATAGACAAAGTGTAGCATCAAAACAGATACTGCACTTTGTCCCTAGCCAAAGGGCAATTTTTTTTTGCAAATCCTCATGTTATTAACACATTAGAAAGTTTTGAAAACTATTCACATCCAATAATTTTATAAATAAAGATTAAAACATTTCCTCCTTGGCCTTTTGACTAAGATCAGAGTGTAGTATCTGTTCTGATGGATGATACACTCTGTAGACCGGTACCGTCTTGGACTTCGGGCCTCGATTCCGTCAGTCTGAGGTATTGTCCTGTGCAGTTCTAGGGGGTGCACACCCCAGACTTTGTCTTCTCATCCTTTAGGAAGGGGTTAGTTTTTTTTTTGTTTTTTTTTGTTTTTTAATCGCCTTAGGCGTCCCTACCAGGCAATGCCGACTGGGCAGACATTTTTTGTAGGCCAGAGTGCTCTTCCTTTAGGACGCTGGCTTTTCAATCCAACTTTCCTGACCTTGTGTCACATCTTACCACTGTGGGAGGTAGATAAATACAAATTACCTTCACACAATTCGTTATAGTTTTACAACAATTTGGGTTCGTTAAATAATTAAATGACCAAATGATGTAATATTTAACTTTCAAAATCCTATAAACAATAATTTGGTAAAAGTAAAAAAAAAAAAAAAAAAAAAAGAGAAAACTGCATAGTTTTAAAAAAAGTAAAACAAAAATGAAAGTCAAAACACTTCCGGGCGACACCAGGTAGATACAGATTAAAATGACCGACTTGTATTTACTTGTTATGCTGTTAGAAGCAGCAGCGGCGGTGAATGTTGTTTTTACGTATAGACTCAGTTGAAAAAAATTTCCAATTAACCGTTTCTTTCAGCCAACCAGAGATGCAAGGATATTCACTCTGAATCTTGCGGGTGGTATAAAAACCCAAACAGCGTTTTTCTATCGTTTTTCCTGGTATTTTTCTTCCACAGACAGCGCACATGGATACACCCTTAAAAGCTAACCTAGGGCCCCGATAAACGCAACAAGAGACTTATATGGACTATTAAACACAACGCTAACATATACCCACTATTAACTGAACTCTCTCACACACAAGCTCATACATACACTCTCTTACAGGCAAAGCATACAAGCTAATACACACACACACACATCTACATGCTTATCTCATTTACACACACTGTAACAAGCAAACTCACACAGCGTCTGCCGAAATATACACATGCATTCAATTTCTCCTTGCAGACAAAGCAACTATTTCACCTCGACCACTCCTTGGACTCTCAATCTTTAAAAATCCTTCATTTTTATTGTCTTAACAAGTTGTCAATAAAAATTAATTACTTTCGTACTGATAGACTTTGTATATTTCTTGCTTTTGATATTGCCTTTCTATTTACATTACACTTCAAAAATAATTTCTAGTTTGAATTAAAGTTTAAATGCAAAAAAATCAAGTATTACTGCTCAGCTGTGCTCATAAATCGACAGAAAAAAAAAATGATCCCATGTGGCCTTCTGGTATCAAATAAAAACACATTTGTATCCTATTTTTATAAGGAAGAGTCGTCAAATATCCGGCTTGGAAGCAGAAGATTAAAATCTAAATTATAATCATTTTCTGTAAGCGTGTTTCTGTAAAACAGTGATAAGACACATCGTAGCAAGATCATCGCTAAAACAATACTGTTAAAATGTTCAAACCTTGAGAATAGAACAATTTCAACTGGGCCACTACTTTTCAAAATTATTTTTATATCAGTTATGAAGCAGGTGCTAGTGTGATTGCAAGAGTTAGGAGTGAATGGAGTAAATTCAGGGAACTTCTGTCATAACTAACCAGCTGAGCATCACCAATGTTGACCAAGGGAAGAGCCTATCAGGCATGAGTACGCAGTGTGATGATGTATGGAAGTGAAACTTGGTTAGTGAGGGCATACATTGCATGGAGAGAAATGATATGAGAATGATACAATTGATGCCCTCAGAGGAAGATAACATCTGGATAGTATAGGGAGATCTGTGCAGACCTCGTTGGTATGGTCACATTGACAGAATGGATGAGTGTTTTGGAGTTAGTAGATGTAGAACAGTTTAGGTAGCAGGTTCAGTTCACACGGGAAGGTCACGGAAAACATGAGAGGAAATGATAAGGATAGAGTTGAGAGAAAGAAGGATAAAGACCTGTCCAGAGATATGTTAGTTTGGAAGTCAATTTCTAAAAGCTGTCCAATACATGCCAGCATGTAAAACGAACGTTTAGCTGAATATGATGATGATGATTATGACAAAATTGATAAAAAAAGAAGAAAAAAAAAAAGATTTGTCGAATTGAAGTAAACCCAGATCTGCTAATTATGTTGTATATTACTAAGAGTACTATGCTTTTGGAGTTAAGTGTAGTTGGACAAATACAACGGGTTATTTAGTGAGTATATACCTCCTTGTCATCACGGGAAGATGTGATACAGTGTTGGAAAGTGAGGATAGAAAGGCCAGCACACAGGAGGCCATGCACTCTGGGCCCACAAGAAATACCTGAGCAGTCCCATTGACATTCCCCGGTAGAGACGCTTCATGTGATTAGCAATAAACTAAACTGGTGTAAAAATGCACTATGATGCATGTTTTAGTGGTGCATGCACTATGATGCATGTTTTAGTGGTGCACGCACTATGATGCATGTTTTAGTGGTGCATGCACTATGATGCATGTTTTAGTGGTGCATGCACTATGATGCATGTTTTAGTGGTGCATGCGAATGGCAGATGTTGCAGGTGATAAATGCACGGCCAAAGGAAAAGGGGGAAGGGAGGCAGAGAAGAAATGGAAAATATCTCTGATTGTGAGTTAGACCACACAGAAATTGTTTTTTGTTTGAAATGAAATAAGTGCCTCATAAAAGCAGGGAATCATGCTGAGACCGGCCGACTTGAGAAAAGTAATGTTCTTAGATGGCTCCATATAAACCCTCTCGAGTGGAAACTGGCTGGATATTATCTCTAGTGGATATCTCAAGTAGCCAGTCCTTGGGTGGTCGAATGGTGACCACTGAGAAAGATCAGAATCAGGAGTGAAAATATTTCAGGAGAGGAGAAGGGGAGGAGTCACAACCGACAGTCAGTTGGACCGAGTGCCTCTCCAGGCAAGATGAGTTTTTGGGGCTCTTTAGCTAAAGGATTTGTTTGTTGGACTCATGTTTTGATTTGGTCAGGCAAAAATCTCATTTTGCAAGTTTGCTATTCAACTTAAGAACATGAGTATCATTTGTAACCAACAAATAAACCTGTTACTTGTTTTAAAACTGGAGTTGTGATTCCACTTGGGATGAGAGTTGTTTGTTGCAACACTGCCTGAATCGAACAACAACTTTAGACCGGCACAACGAGTGGGACAATCGTGGGCAGTGTAGTGAAAGCACTCATTCATGTTCACACTGGTATGAAATGCCAAAAAGACGTTTGGCAACAGGTTATTTAGTTATGGCAGACAAGGTTTGAGCCAAGCTTCACCTTTTCTTATTTTTAAAGATATTTCATTTGTTGAGTTTAACCATGTGACATAGATAGGGATTTGAAGTTGATACAGCAACAGTTTGTTGAAGATATTTTGGTGAGGACACATGGCTAATACCCCTGTGGGGATGATCCAGGTAGAAACAACTTTTAGATAAGGAAATGGATCTATAGTTAAGTGTACTAAATGTTAAGTGAAAACGTTGGCATCTATCTTTGTAATATTACTGGTAATGTTCCTTGTACTAGAATGTGTTAAATTACTTAGTCCATGACCTATTAAAGTACTGGCCCCAGAGTAAAAGTTACCGTGCCCAGAAACTGCAAAGTTATTCATTGTAGAATAATTTGTAAAAGCAAAATGTGAGCTTTGGGTCAAGTGAAGGAAAAATATAAATACACGTGTGGAGAGCAAGGAATTTATTGCTAGAACTGAAAATGAAACAAATTAGTGCCAAGAAGAGAATCAGGCGCTGCTACGGATTACATTCAAACAAGAAACGTAAAGTTACACATACATATATACATACACAATATTCGTTAATGTCTTACAGCTTACACAGCTTCTGCTGCTCAAACGTCTTAAGCTTATTCATATATACACATACATAAAATTAACACATACATTAATTTATCATTAGTGTCATACACATCAACGCTGCTGCTGCTTCTTTCTATGTACGCACAGAACGTCAATGCGCATACATTGAATGTATATATTATTAGAACTCAACAATTTACTATTAGTTCCAGTTACCTGTTAGAGAGAAGTATCTAGATCACATCGTAAAGCACGTGTTAACTTTCCTCGCCCCAAATGGTGAGTCCCATCGTAGAGATATCCAACAATTAAGTTTTCTTTGAGAAAAAAAAAATATTTGATCAGTCGCACTATCTTATTTATCAGTCATGATAGAATAGAACGGATGATTATTCAATAAGTACCATATATTTAACTCATACATAATGCATTTTAGTTTCTTCATAAACAAGTCAGACATTTTAATCATTTGTTAATTCAAAAAAATTTTTTTTTTCTTCTCTCCTAACCTTACATTATAAACAGTCTACGCGGATCAACCAGTGTTTCTTTATAGTCCCATCGTCACGTTAACGTTGAAATGCTGATTGATCCGCGTAGACTGTTTCTAATGTTTATATAATTTTAGTTATAAAAGCTCTACTTTGGATTGAGTACTTTTGAATAAATATTGGTTTTAAGTTCATGTTATCAATATGCTTGAACTTAAGTAATTTATATATATATATGCTGCTATTACCCAATGCAAATCTGCTTGAGGGGCTTTAGAGAAATCCTGCCCATCTTGACAGATAGGCATCTGGTGATCAAAACTAGAGAACAGGTGTACACCAGTTGTGTGAGGAGTGCCATGCTTTATGACTCCGGAACATGGGCTGCATCAGTGAGCACTCCCAAGAAACTGCAGCGCAACAAAAGAGCCACGATTAGATGGATCTGTCATGTCAAGCCAGAAGACAACACTCTCCTAGAGACTTCTCTCTAGGCTTGGAACACAAGTGATATTTGATGTCCTTAAGCTGGGCAAAATAAGATGGCTTGGTCATGTCGAGCAAAGCTCTAGCTGGATCTCCCAGGTCAGAAACATGTCCATCACATCAAGTTAGCTGGCCAGAAGACCGAAGCTCTCTTGGGATGAGCTATGTAAACGCTACCGTGCAGCCCTGGAGATTGCAAACTTAGATCCTTGAGTCTGGCGAGGAGGACTTCGATCAAGACTGACAGACAGGCCCCATGATCTTATAGAGGACTAATCAAAGGCCTGTTAAAAATAAATCGGATGATGATTTATATATTTTTTAATTAAATAAGTTTAACTATATTGATTAACATTAACTTAAAACCAATATTTTTTTCGAAAGTGCTCAATCCAAATTAGAGCTTTTATAAGTAAAATTAAATAAACATTAGAAACAGTCTATGTGGATCAACCAACGTTTCAACGTTTACACATCTCATTCAGGACTCTGAAGTGATCACTTCAGAGTCCTGAAAGACTCTGAAATGTCGAAACGTTAGTTTATCAGAGTAGACTATTTCCAATGTTTATTTAATTTTATTTATGTGTGTGTAGCTTCACAATAGCTCTAAAATTGAAGGTCAGTCTTAAGTGTTCATCAATAAAAGTGAAACAATAAAAGTGAAACAATAAAAGTGAAACAATAAAAGTGAAACAATAAAAGTGAGTTGTGACACAAATACCTAAGCAGATAGACTCATCAAATGGAACCCACTTGTGTAGATTGTTTACTTCTCAAAGGCCATATTTATAGGGATAAAAAGACGAGTAGTATTTTTTTTTTTCTGTCGGTATGTTAAGACACTACGAGTGTTAGAAAAGCATTGTAGTTTTGTCTCCGCAGAAATATGCTAGTTCTTTGCCTGCTCCACAGAATAACAAAAAAGAATCGGCATCATATTACAACAGTTGTTGACAGAGGATATGTTAATCATCATAATCATCATAATCGGTTTACCGTCTGTTTTACATGCTGGTATGTGTTGGATGACTCTTAGAAATTGACTTCCAAACTAACCTATCTCTGGCCAGGTCTTTATCCCTCTTTCTGTCAAAATCCATCTTTATCACTTACTCACATGTTTTCCTTGCAAACTTTTCTACATCTGCTAACCCAAGCACTCTCATCCTATCTTTCACTGTGGTCAAACCAACGAATCTTGTTCTGTAAACATCTTCCCCTATATTGTCCAAATTTAATCTTCCTCTAGCGTCATCAGATCTAAGACTCACACAACAGTGATTCTATCCTCCCGCTTTTTAGCAACACTGGTTTAAATTAGAATATAAGAATTTAACGGTGAAAGTGAGCATACTCTATTTTACAAGGATCATTATTTTTATTAACCGTTATTTTTTTTTTGGGGGGGGGGGGGAGGGGGAAGACTTAATCTGTTACTGTTGCATCACTCCTGCTTTTTGTTCCTATTTACTTGCCTCGCCACAAGTTAGACGCAAGGTTGGTTTTTAATATGGGGAAAATCCAGCTCCCCAAAAAGGGACACTCTGGATTGGAAGAAAAAATTAAATTGCCTCAGTCTAGAAGGATTTATTCACTAACTGAAGACAGAATAGACTAAGTGTAGCATCAGAACAGATACTACACTTTTCCTAGTCAAAGGGCCAAGTGCTTTTGTTGTCGTCATCTGCAACTGTGTCACACGTGATTGTCCGCTATCTTTAATTGAAACTCATCCAAGATGAGAATAATAGTCTGAATACTACAGATTATTCATTATGCAAATTTCTATGTAATTCGTTTTATGCAGTAATTTTCAAATATTTCACCTTTAAATATATACTTGTTTGTACAGGGTGTCCATAAAGTCCGTGTGCACTTTAAAAAAATATAACTTTATTTGTATTTGCGATAGAAATAATCTGTAAAAAGGATTAGAAAGAAGTAAATCTATTTTTTTTTTTAAAGGTTTTATTGAAATTTTATTTAAGTTTCCACATGCCCTTCTTTCATTAGCAATACAAAAGGTAATATGAAAACATTTACCAACTGATTTACAGTATTGCCTGAAATCATATTAGTTATTTTAGCTTTCAAATCTTCTAATGAACCAAGTTTGGTTGCATACACAATTGTTTTCACGTGTCCCCCATTAAACAATTTAATGGAGTCAAATCTGGTGAATGTGGAGGCCAATAAAATGGTCCACCCCTTCCGATCCATCTGTTAGGAAATTCTTGACTTGGCATATAGAAATACAAAATGTCTGAAAAAACAGAACAGAATTTTCGTCCGCTTCCTATATCTCTATAGAGAGAGAGATAGAGATAGAGATCCCACGTCAGTTTTTCCAAAGTTAAATCGATAATCTCCTTGCCCAAATCTTACTTATAAGAAAAAGAAAACTTTTCTCTATATCATTTTAAACAATAACATATATTCAAAACAATTTTTTTTAAATGCAGTCTTTTACTAACTGTAGTCTATAAAAGGTCAAGCTGTCTTCTCCACTGATGGAAAACTACTCCAGAAGTTCAACATTTTCGGGTAATTAAGCCGCGGTTCTCAACACCGAAACAATTGTACTTATTATAAGTGGTAAGTTTGATGTCAGGTCTAATGGACAAAGTAACCTTTGGACATCAAATAGGCAGGGGACATTTTAAACACTAATTTCTTGAAGAGATGAGTGGTGATGGTGGGGGGATAGGATCTACTTGCTCAATTATGTTCCCCCATGAAAGTCAAAGGCAGAAAACTAGAAATTAAAAGCAAATCTTGAGCTTCACTGTCTTTACATTTTGTGTTCCTTTATAACTTTTCTTTAAAATGTTTATAGTCAATAAATGATTGTTATGGGAGTCCCTTTAATAATTTAGATGCCTTCTCCTATAAGGGAAATTTTTTCCTGCCAATTAGCCTGTCACACTTCAGTTTAGTTTGTCACGGTTACGTTTTCTTTTCAATAAATCTTCATATTTTAAACACTACATCCAAACAGGGCAATATGCACCAGAGGAGTGGGGAATTTGATTTTAATTATTGGGAATACGATTCTTTTTTTAATTACTAAAATTAGTGCAGTCTTGTATATTCGAAAGCTCTGTTTGTTTTTTGGTACAAAGAGAGAAAGGAAAATTCTTTTTTGTGGTTGTAGCTAGGCAAGTTTTTGCTGTGAATGTTTTATGGGAGAGGAGATCAGGGAGTTGAGCTCAGTCGAGTTCATACGATCTGTTCAGTGTGAAAAAGGCTTTAGGGAAGAGAAGATATCATCCCCCACTAGATTGCGAAGTCGGTTTTGTACTCTGTCAAGACATAAGAGTGCTAATCTATAGTAGATTATGTTAGTATTAAACCAGAAATTTTTAAAAAATTACTTTATAAAACTTTATCAGTTATACTTAATTCTAGAGTAGAATATTGAATTAAAATTAAAGTCAAAATGATCTCTAAGGAGGGATTTGATTTAAAATTAAAAAACAATGTATTTATGACTTTAGGACAAATATATTTGTCCTAACTTTAATCTTTTTGATTGGGTTGTTTTTTTTTAAATTTAAAATTAAAGAAAATAAAGTAAGAATATTGGAGAACAGCATTAGATAAAAAGTTAAAAGGAGTGAATTTATCCTGCAAAAGGCCAAGCTATTGTTTGCTCACCTTGGCTATTGATAAACATTCTTGAAAAAGAGGGAACAAATTATATATATTGTGTGTGTATTTAGGCAGCATATTTTAATTCAGGCAAACATTATTAAATAACAGTGTTTTTGCTTGAGACTTTTTTTATATTTTCAATTTTTCAAATAGTCCATTTAGTATTTCGGTCAAATTGATGTATATAAGTTCCGTGGGTTTCTTGTTCCATTTTTCTTTCCTTTTTCGCGAGTACTTTCGATTTGATTCATCAAATCATCTTCAGGCGCTGTTAGTCTTGGGGTCTTTACAAATATGTCTTTACTGTTAAGTTTTTTTTTTAAAGGGCTAGTAATTTACAACTTTAAAAAAAGTGTCTCTGATGAATTCGCCTTGTTGACACTAACGAGTGTGACTGAACCAGCAGAGGAAATAAATAATGAATCAACTGAAATCTCTGAATGATCTGATTTTTCTTTTAAGGTGACTATTTAAGAATTTCTACATATCAGAAAACGGCTAGATCGGATTTAGTATTAATTATTATTAAGGTACTTTCTTAGATTAGGACCTACACTAAAATCGACTTGGCGGCGGTACTTTCCGGATGTTTACGTAAACCGCCGGAAAGTACCGAAGCCTATCAAATTGCGAGAAAATAAGCAGAAGACATGTCAACATTTAAACTGATGGCAACTGATTGCAATGCGAAAGTACTGCAATGAATGATCATGAGCTATCACTGGCTGCTGCATCTTCCGAAGGAAAGATTAACTTTTGTCAGGAAGAAAAACTGATCGCAAAAGAAAACAAAAAAACTTGAATATCAAATGAAACCAAAAATAATTTTCAGTAAAAAAAAAAAACCCAAAAAAAAAACCCTAACTTTAAACCCTGACCATAACGATGCCATTTTTACAAACAAAAAATAATTTTCAGTAAAAAAACAAAACAAAAAAAACTTAAGAAATATAATTTATCACCTGTTTATTTTTATTTCTTCATTAAAAAAAAAAAAAAATTCTTTCATACAATTTTACTAAATTATTATTTGATTTTTTTGGCTTTAAATGTTGGTTAATGTTTGCCCCCCCCCCCACACACACACTTGTAAATCCAGCCTCGTTTTTGACTTGGCGTTGGTACTTTCCGGCTGTTTACGTAAACAGCCAGAAAGTACTGACGCCAAGTCGATTTTAGTGTGGGTCCAATCTAAAGAAGAACCTTTTAAGTCTGAGTTAGCAGTTTGGGAAGAAGTCGAAGTCAGGTTGGTAAAAATGTTAAGAGTCCGAGTCGGATCTTTTAATCTCTGAAGAATCAACAGACAATCTGAATATTGAAAGATTTTAAAATAAGGAGTTAGAATTTTTGGAATTCTATTAGTCGGATTGGGACCTTAAACCTTCTGACTCCGCAATCTTGCTTTCAACTCCGAGCACAGGAAATTACCAGATTTTCCACAAAGTCATTGATTTACACCAATTTCCAATTAAAGACCGAGAGATTTAAAATTGAAAATAGAAGCCTTTATCAATGCAAGATTAATTTATTATTATTATTTTTTTTTACTTTAATCTTATTAATTTTGGAATAATATTCCGTCGTCAGAGTTGACCAGTATGGTGTCATGTTTTCAAAACAAAAATAAACAAACTTTTTTTTGTTTTTTGATGTAATGTCCTTGTTAATGGGTGTTATCCGCAGAGAAAAGGCTCACTTGATTTTAATCGCTCACGTCTTTTCCCTCAAAACAACACCAACTCGTGTGCCTAGTGATTACTATTAAACGTTATCAACTGTCTGGATGATTATTAACAACAGCATCTGCTGAGGAATAAATTGAACAAAAAAGAAAAAAAATTGAATAAAAAGAATACTTAAGTTGTGCACCTAATCTAAAGTTTATTTGTCACAAAACAAAAGAATCTTAATTGGTTTCAGTTACGAAATACTTTTATAAACAAGAACAGATCCATTCTTAAGATGCGTCCATTCAATCTGCGCATTCAGAGATGAAAATACTCAGCCGAAATTAAGCGTGACAGACCGATTGGCAGAGCTTCTTAAAAATTCCTTTTCAAACTAAAGTGTGACAAACCAACGAAAATTCTATTTAAACTTGAGCAGGACAGAGCACCAAAAATTCTATTTTAAACTTGATCATGACAGACCAACGAAAATTCTATGCCAAACTTGATCATGACAGACCAACGAAAATTCTATTTCAAACTTCAGCATGACAGACCAACGAAAATGCTATGTCAAACTTGAGCATGACAGACCAACGAAAATGCTATGTCAAACTTGATCATGACAGACCAACGAAAATGCTATGTCAAACTTGATCATGACAGACCAATCGACAGGTGGACAGAGCATCTTTTAGTGATATATGATCACATCTAAAAATGCCTTTTCAAACCTGCGTATGCATCTAAAAATAGTGATATTAGGAATTTTTCTTTTATGATCAGAGAAAGATAAAATGAAATATCAGTCGATAAGAAATTATGGTTTAAACAATTCCAGGTAATTTAACTTGTTCTAAGATTCTCAAAATTAAGTTATATCTATTCTAAGAATTGAAATTAAGTTGAAAACTAAAATTGCTTTTCATGATTATTTAAGATTAATTTTTTTTTCATCTTATTTTTCTTGCTTTTTATTGCAAATGCTCAAGAATTTTTTTTTTTTTTTTTTTTTACATTTTTCGTTCATTTAACATATTTATCATAAAGACATGAACAATGAAATTTTTGAAAAATCTACTAGATTTTCCCATCAACAATATTTATCTTCAAAGCTTCTCTTCTGGGTGGTCGGAAAACGCACATTTCTTTTGTATCGGGTCAAAGCAATTTACTGTCACTTTTGATTGACACAACAAAAGACTGGACACTTCAATGTCAACCGAGTAAACAGTTATTTACTCAATCAGATAAGAAGCTTACGAATAGAGAAGAACTTATTCACAGAAATGAGTTACACTACAAAACCGAAGTAATTCGGTTAAATCAGAAATTTACAGGATTATATATATATATATATATATATATATATAATCATTATTTCATGTATCCACATAAAATGTTATAAGATATAATTTTGATGTATCAATTTTCAGTATTTACATCAACAGTGCTCGATATGTGAGTAGAACTAGGTAAGTTATGAAAATATATTTATGGCAATTAAACTACACAGAGGCTTCCGCGTTTCATCCTCAGAGGGAATCGTCAGAAATTTTAGCCTGACGATTCCCTCCGGGAATGAAACGCGGAAGCCTCTGTGTAGCTTAATTTCCATAAATATATTTTAATAACTTTCTATATCTATATAATATATCTATCTATATAATCTATATAATATATCTATCTATATAATATATCTATCTATCTATCTATATAATATATCTATCTATATCTATATAATATATCTATCTATCTATATAATATATCTATCTATATAATATATCTATCTATCTATATAATATATCTATCTATATCTATATAATATATCTATCTATCTATCTATATAATATATCTATCTATATCTATATAATATATCTATCTATATCTATATAATATATCTATCTATATCTATATAATATATCTATCTATATCTATATATCTCTCTATATCTATTAATAATGGAATCTATGTATCTGTCTGAAGCCGAAACTCCATCAGAGTAGCATGGTTATTTACTAAGTCCGCCAGCTTCCTTATATACTGCTAGAAAAACCAACGGAAACAGTATGAGCGTTCCTCAATTTACATAATCAATTGCTTATCAACTTCTAATAAATTACTATTCACAAATATACATGCATGGTTGTTCTCTTAAGATTTCCATATATATATATATATATATATATATACACTATTTTGCACGCTAATAATCTTACTTATAAATTATAATTTAGACAGACAGATACATAAACTCCATTATTAATCGATTTCTTTTATTTACATATATACATACATGTACTGCGTTACGCAGTTACCAACGCTGGCTGTTTAATCAGTGGTTTCCTCCCTCCCTCCGGTAATTAAATATGGCAATCTGATTAAACAGCCAGCGTCGATAAGGCGCGTTAAATAAAATGTAAACAACAACGCTGGCATTCACCGTGCTTATTTTTACATTTTTAAAACCGTTCTAAGTTTGTTTATTTTCTTAATCTTATTAGCCATTATGTTTCAAAACACAAATTCACTGAATCAAATTGTTTAATTAAAATAATAATTGATTTAAAAATTACTATTAAAAAACATGCGCGCGCACGCACGCACGCACGCACGCACGCACGCACACACACACACACACACACACACACACACACACACACAATAACGAAATTAGTTTTCCACTTTAGGACCCGCGCTAACTTTTACCACGTCGTTACGGATAGGGTCAGTATTTTGTTTTTAAATTGCTGATTTTAATTTACGCACACTTTCTTTCCACTTTGAAAAACATAAAATATTACTTATTATATTCAGACGTGGATTTGCCGCAAAACTATTGGGTGTAAATAAATGCGAGCAGACGATACTTTGGGGGGGGGGGACCTATTACTGGGCAAGTAAATAACTGTTTTAAGAATCGTATTCGCTGTATTTTTTATTGTTACTTTTATTTTCCGTACACTTTTCTTTCTTCTCTTTGAAAAACTAAAACTATTATTATTTATTATTTCGTAAATTCGTACGTGGATTCGGCGCAAAACGATTGGGTGAAAAGAAATGCGAGCAGACAATAACTTTGGAACGAGCATTCTGAAAATAATGACGGCAGTAGCAAGACGTTTTTCAATCGTTAAGAATTAAATTATTTTTCCCAACTGTGAATTTTCTAAACTAAAAATATTTCTATTTATGGGGAAGATTAATACAAACATCGGGATGGGGTCGATTTTTTTTTTCTTTATTTTCAACTAAAAATATTCTTGGTCATAAACAAAGAAAATCCATGTCTAACCACCCAAGAAATATGACTGGGGCATCATCGGTTTACGCGTGAGCGTTCATTTCTGACGCGGCAGCCTAGCAAAAATATGCGACCGGAGGGAGCATATATATTTGCTAGTATATATATATATATATATATATAAATAAAATGACAGACTAGAATTATATCATATGTAAAAATGTACATATATTTTTACCTGGATGTTGTGTGGGTTTTCATCTGGCAATTGTCTCTGAGGACAGGAAATGTTAATATAATAACTTGGATTTGTTCAAGTATACTCTGAATCTTTCTCCAGAAACATGTCTAAGATTTCTTTTGCTCCGAAATTGACATTAAATCACAATATGATATAAATCTAATATGTCATTTCATTTATTTATTTATAGCTCCATTGCAATTTTTGAAACTCTTTAAAGGTTTAAATATTGAGCTTTATTTTGCTTTGGAAATTGATTTTCATTAAAGGAATTGTTTTTTTATACTACAACACACACACATAGGGTACCATATATATGAAAACTCTAATTAGTATAAACTATTAATTATTGAGCTTAGGTTGAACTGCAGTATTGAAACATCTTATGGCTATGAAATAAATATATTTTTTACAAAAACTATATATGGACTCGTCTCACCAATGAGAATTCATGAATTATTTTAGTTTATCAACGAGGACTTTTCCTAATATTAGTAAAAAATGACGGAAACAAAAGTTATGCTTCAACAGTGTTTGCACTTGCTATTTCTCTAGATATATTACTAAAATAATTCATATAAAATCATAGAATTACATCAGTAATTTAATTTTTCATATATAAATCATTTCTGATGACGTAAAGAAAATAAAAACACTTGATTTTTTTATTATAAAGTGGAGGACGTCCTTTCAAATTAGTTTCAGGCGGTACGTGAGGTGGTTGTTTGACTTGCTACTTGCTTTCCCTCGTCACTTGAAATGGTTTCGTCAAGGAGCTAGAAACAGGCACAGGTTTTACTCGCTAATTTTTGCGCGACGAGATCGAAGTACATGTATTTATTTATATACAAATAAATACACATTGGTTTTTATTTTAAAGTGGAGCAAACGGTAACATTAGATGTAGACAAGCTCCTAAATAAATATAAACTAATGAATAAAGAGCTATAAAAATAAGAATTGTACAAAAATGGTCAATACATAGAAATATAAAAATATGCAGAACCAATATAAATAAGAAGTTTACTACCCAGGTTTCACCAAATTAGGATGACAATGGCGGTACAAAGTGACTTTCTCCATGAAATTCTATTATTTATGTCGGTTTTGATATGCCATTGCAGGACGACATCTTTGACTTACTCATTCCAAGTCTTCCTCGGCTTGCCTCTTTCTCGGATACACTCAATTGAGATGTGTGTACATCTGTTTATCCAACCAGAGCTTCATTCAACATATCCATACAACCGTAGCCGGTTACAATACAGAGCTGACTCTAATTTGGCCACCTTCAGAATCAATAGTAGGGAGTCAGAATTGTCAAGATGCACACCACAAATCTACCGAATTATACCACTGTCATTCCTCTGCATACCCAGAAAAAACGAGTTAGTGGGAGCTCAGTATTCACTTGCATGTAACATAGCACTATAGACATAGCTGTTGCACCCTTTCCCGCCGTGATAGAGTACAAAACCGACTTCGAAATCTTGTTGGGCAAGTTCTCTTCTCTTCCCTACAGCTATTTTCTCAAAGAAGAGATGTTGCTAGTTTTTCTCATCTCTATCGTTATTTTCATGGTAGGCGCCCAATCTATGGTTCTCTCCTGTAAAAATTTCACAACAAAAACTCTTCCATGAGCAGAGATTCTTTCCTAGAACTACTCGTCTGTGATACAGAGAGAGAGAGAGAGAGAGGAAGGATTAGATCACAAATTAATTCTCAGTCTGAGCGACAAGCTGCATTCCTAAACCATTGAATACGTCGCTGCAATAACCCAGACGGCAGAGAGTTTAGATTGAGATGTTGGTCGAGAACAAGTTGGAACATGTAAAAAAAAACTATCACCAATCAACCACCCTTATTGATGATATTAGTGTTTAATTTTACATAATAGATCCAATAGGATTTGAACTCGGCATAGATGCCGTTTTCCTGACAATACCAAAATGGAGAAATTTAAATGTAATGTGAACAAACATCTTGCTGCCTAACGCCTCACTTAGATTGCCCCCTATAAATCTGGTCCCTACCTACCTTACGCTTCAGTAGCAACATGCCTTGTTTGGAGCGAATAAAAATAAAATGAATAAATAAAAATAAAAGATCTAATAGGATTTGAACCTGGCATAGACACATCCACAGTTCACAATGGCATCCATGACACTAATCATACCCACAAAAAAAGAAATAAGAGAATGGTGTAATTTTGAAGATTATTGTTATAACCTTTTCTTACCAGACGTTTTTTTTTGTACTAATGAGTCACCGTTTATCAAGGCCCAAAGACCATCGAGGTTAATGAGCTGGTCAATTGGACAGTGAGATTAACACCTTGATTTGGAGATGATAGTTTTTTATAAGAAGAATGGCGCAACAAGAATTTGTTAATATTGGTTTTAGAAATGACCATGTTGTAGTCAGCTGGAAAGCAGCCCCACAGACGGGTGGTTCTTGGAAAGAGGTATGGTAGTTTTGTTTTACGGCATATCAACCCTTTTTGGGTTATTTAATGCCGAATAAAATAAAAAAGGGGAGGGAGAAAGGGAGAGGGGCTGTTGTTTTTGTTTTTGGTTTTGTAGAACATAATTAAGTTTTACAAAAAAAAAAAAAAAAAAAAAAAAACGTCAATGTAGGTGAATTTCGTCTCAGGGAGCCACAGGGCAGCCTGATCTGGTATCACCAGTCTTGGAAAGAAACTTTGCTCATGGAAGTTCCGTTTAGGTTCAGGTACACTGAGGAAGAAAGGAAAATTATTTACAGTGGTTGTAGATAGACGAGTTTTTGCTGTGACTGTTTTACAGAGGGGAACCAGAGCTTGAAGCTCAGTCGAACCATAGAACGGATACTTTAGCTAGTAGCTAAAACATGTAAACATGACAGCCTAGATTGAAGAGTAATTGTCTTAACTAAAAGCCTGTGAAAGAGAAGACATGCGCATCATGTGATTCTCTGGGAGACATTAATGTAAACATGAAACTGTCTTTAGCTGGAATGCAACGTTTGCTCAACTGACTGCATTCTTCCGGTTGTCATTAGATCAGCTGCACTTCCATTAAACTGACCTACGCAAATATGCAAATCTGTGTCTGTGTGACATCAATAATGACGTCAATTGAACGCGTTTCATTTGGTGGAATATAGCGTGGGTTTATTGATCAAATCTATGATAAAAATGTACAAATAAGTTGAAAAGGGATTGGCAAAAGGGCTAATTGAGTTTAAAACTTTAAAAGTTGATTACAATTTATTTTTACTAGCAATCCCGACCCGGTGTTGCTCGGGAGTATTTGTACTTGCAATATGTTTGCAACTGTTCATTTTAACTCTTGTATATATATATATGAATAATTAGATATTAATAGTTGTTGTTTCATTACTTGATGGCGGCCAATTCATTACAGGTTGAGGTTTAAAATTTAACGTAAACGAAAACTATAGGACTCTCAATCAATGACAGTGCAATATGAGCATTTTCTTACAGTAAACAGACTTTCTGAATATATGGCCTATTATGTTCCTCCTCGAACTTTCTCTCGCCTCTCAAATCTATTACTAATATATATGTATATATATATATATAGTCATCCACACCTATCTGTTGTTCTTTTGTCATTTTATGACTCGTCAGTGTGGCTAGACATAGCGAGTGCATTAACCTTGCATCTACTTCTATTCATTTAATGTCATTTTTCCCTTGTTCAGGGGTCAGACATTTTCTAATATTATGCAAGCTCACTCTCACTCTCCAGTTCTCACGGTTCAGCTGTCTGCAAATTCCACTCTATGTGGTCTTGTCTAATTACTTGCTTCCAAGTTTTCCTTGGTCGACCAACCTTCCTGCAATTTAAGCTACCCATGCTTCTGCAACGGTTTAGCCTCGTGTTCACTGTATTTCTTTCAGCGATTACTGTATGACCCTTTTCAATCTGTACGCATTTTTTGTTTGTTTTTTTTTTTGTTACAAATCTAAGGAATCATATCCTGAGCCAAATTATCTCTTATTCCAGCTTAAAATATAAATGTAATTTATCATCATATTCAGTTTAAAGTCCGTTTTACATACTGGCATATATTAAAAATTGACTTCTAAACTATCCCTTGCCAAGTTTTTATTCTTTTTTTCTCTCAAATCCATCCTTATCACTTCCTCCCGTCTTTTCTTTGGCCTTCCCCTGCCAACCAACCTTACTACCTCAACTGTTCTACATCTACTAATCCAAGACCTCTCATCCATTCTTTCAATTTAATCAAACCAATTTAGTCTCTTGTTCTCCACACATCTCCCTATACTGGCCGGATTTAATTTTCCTCTCACCAGATCTAAGCCAGGTCTTAAAGACTCACATTACACATCCATCATATCATTCACACACCATTTCTCTCCATGCAACACATATCCTCAACTCTCACTTGCCAGGTTTCACTTCCATACTTCATCAAGCTCAGTTGCTTATTACTTCAAGAGGAGATGGACATTGCAGATTAGCTCTATTCCCATGAAATAGAATTAATTAGCAGAGCTCTTTAATGACCAACTGGGGAGGGTCGTAAATTTGTTTAACGGATATCGTCGTAGACTATGGAATCACCTCTGTAAAAATTCAAATTCTATTCAAATATATTGTAGTGATTTACATTCTAATACAGTTGAGAAAGGTATGATACCACAATATTCCCCCCTTCCCAGCTATGGGCAAACTAGCAAGAGGTTTAATCAATCGTATACAATTGTTTCCAATGGGTATTGTGTTTCAACATTAAATAATAATCCCAAAATAAGGGATTATACATTGTTAAATCAAGAAGGGCATCTTATAGGATATATCCACTAGAAAATAAAGATAAATTACCGGTCCCTCCCCCAAATACTTGTTTTCTACAGACTAAAAGCTTCCCCAATTGTCACAATGACATTTACTGAACCATGGATGTATTTGTGTGTGGGGATGGTGGGTTGAATCCAAATATTACACTGTATCTTGGAGTCTAGATTTATAGAACTACACGATTGCAAGTTGAAACAAGTTTCAGAATAAATAAACAATAAAACATACTAAATTTCTATCTTAAATTAAAACGTAAGAATTTGATTAGGCAATAAAAATTTTGTGCGAGTAACTATTAGAAATAGAAAAATGAATTACCTCCGCCAAGTAGGTTATGTTTTCGGTAGAGTTTGTATATCACCATGTTCGTTTGCGTACAGTCTAGCATCCACATCGCTTAACCAATCGTCACCAAACTTGGTCAAAATAGCGATCATGGTCTTAGAACTGATTTTAGGATATTCAGGTAAAAGGTCACGGAAAAGGTGAAAGTAAGACTTTTGGTGATAACTTTGGTTCTGTTCATCATAGAGACTCGCTACTTTGCCCATATTGTAGCCAATGAAATGCTGCATTTTATATGATCTTAACATTGAAAAGTTCAAAGTCGAAATTTTGGCAGAAATTTTAACTTCCAATTTTTCCAAATTTGATGTATGGATCTCATGCTTTTTGACAACAGTAATCACCATGCATAATTTCAACCTGATAAGATAAATAGTTTTTGAGTTATCAACGTTTCTATGGGATAACTTCGGGAATACTTCATAGAATATGAAGTAGTAAGGCCCAGATAAGACTGTGACCCATTCTTATGTGGTCAGGCAGAGGTATGCTGTCACGCGACTGAATTATGTTCTCGTTTTTAGATGCACTCACGGTCCGTCATGTTTAAATTTTAAAAAGTATTTGAATCACTCAATGCAGATTGAATGGAATCAGTGAGGAGGAGTGAAAGAACTTTATTTGATGAGTGGACACATCTCTATAAGAAACTGTCTGTTCATCTGGTCACACTTAAGTTTAAAATACCATTTTGTCGGTCTGTTTAATCCATCACGTTCCATGTTTTAAATCTCATTTTCATTACTAAACTCGCAGATTGAATGGACACATCTTAAGAATGGATCTGTTCTTGTTTTTAAATTACGGCTGGAGATCCATATCGGCCTGAATGTTTCCAATTGTGATTTACAGGAACAAACCGGAAATGGCAGAGCCATCGCTAGAAGAGTCGATTAGTACTGACATTAATTGAAACAACTTTTTCATTTCTTCCCTGACTTAAGGTTATGGTCAATTCGGTAAGTGACTCAACTTTATTTCTTTTCTTCAGGAATTATTTTACAACTTTATTTATTTTTTTTTTTTTTTTACATGCTAAAGTCTTTTTTTAACCGTAACACATTTTAATTATATTAGCCTCTACAGACAATACTTTCTCCTAATCTGGTTAGCTTCAACGTCTCAGATCTGCATAACCTTTTTCTTGATCCACTACCTATTAGAAATGTCTTTAAAAATTTTTTTAAGCAAAGCTCTTAGCCTATTCTTGATTGAATCTAAAGTCAGAGTTCAATGTTTAAAAATCTTAGTGCCCCAACGGAACACGTTCATCCCAACTGATTTACCACCCCAAGAGGTTCTGGGTATGATTTTTAGCCACACCCGGTGATGAAGCTCAAATTTTGTGAACTTTAGGGGAGTTCAGAGTCACCCCATTTTTAGTTGCCTTTACTCTGGTTTTTTTTATTTACCGGTAAAATACAATGAGTTAAAAGATATGTAGTTTTACCAAAAGGGTGCTGTTTGCATTTGCTGCAATTTGGGGATTTTGGCATGGGGCTTCTTTTTGGGATGGAATGCGATTAGTCCTAAAGACTGAATGGCTGCTGCCACTGCGGTTACATTCATTCTGGTTTTACAGTCTTATGCTTTAGTGTCGTCTGTCATTTCATATTATTTTTTTGTGGCTTTCAAATCATAAAGTGCTTCGGCCATTTTCGATTTATTCTCGGAAACATTTGGGCCGATATGGATCCCCAGCAAAATAAATGTAAATGCCTTTTAAGATTGAAGGCATTGAGAGCATTTTAAAGAGAGACTAAAAATATTACTTTCAAATGAGGGACAGACAGGGTTTTCTAGAAATATGAAAGCAACAAATGGAATAAGCAGATGTGAAAGTTGATATGCACTTCTTTGTGGAATCAAATGAGGAAGAAAAGGCTAAGAGAAGGAAAAGTTAAAAGAAAAAGGAATCAAATTTAGAAAGGAAAAAAAGAGGAAGCGAAAATATTCCCTTGTTATTCTTCCCCTTTGCTTTAGATTCAAGTAAGCCTAACGGACTTGGGTGTCTGGCCATTACTTTTCTTGCTCCTCCTACAAACTCAAAACAATTTTTCTTCATATTTTTTTTGCTTTCTGTATGTCATAAGTTTTTATTTAACAATCCCGATTCTTTTAAACTTGGTAAGTCAACAAAGTCTTGCCATTAAAAAAAACATGGTCCAGATCAAAGGGGAAAAAAAAAGAGAAATTAAAAGAGAAAAAAAAAGGAAGGGGAAAGAATGAAAAGAAAAAAAATTAAAATCCAGTTTATAATATCAAATACTAGCCGGCTTTGCCAGCTCATCACTTGAAACATAATAAACATTTCATTCATAACTTTGTTGTAAACATGAAACAAAATCTTTCTCATCTATTCATATAGATAAATAAACATTAACATTTTGGTAACTTTGATAGAAATTTATTTATCTTTTAATGTGAGGAAAAGGAAAAGAAAAAAACCCAAATGAATTTGCCATTAGAAATAGATCGAAACTTGTTGAAAATCAAGTCGGTCTCTCCAAAGAAAGGAACATTTGAACAAAAATGCTATATATTTGTTCAGGAAATAAAACAATATTGCTAAACAGAACTATTTGTTATATTAAAATATAAACAATAATTGAATTTAAAAAAAAAAAAAAAGTTAATTAATAAAATGTATTTTTCTTAAATAAATATGCAAATCAGTCAATTTTGTCACTGATATTGCATATACATAGGCAGTATATAAAAAAGATGGTGCATCTATTGTGCAAAGTTGAATTAACTTGAAATAGGGTGTTTTGCCTTTTTTTTAAATGTGCTAACGAGTCATCACTTATCAAGGCCTAAAGGCCACTCGAGGATAAAGATTAATGAGTTTGTCAGGTGGACAGTGAGACAACACCATGAGGAGTGGTAACAATAGTTGAAATTGCGCACGATTTGATTATTTAAAAGGACGGCTCAACAAGAATTTGTTTACATTGGACTTGAAAACAACCATGCTGTAGTAAGCTGGGAACCAGCCTCGTGGTATTGTGTTCCAAAGACGGGTAGTTCTTGGAAAGAAACTTTGCTCATGGAAGTTCCGTTTAATTTTAGGTACAGAGGAAGAAAGGAAAATTATTTACAGTTGTTGTAGCTAGACGATTTCTTGTTGTGAATGTTTTGCATGAGGGAGCCATAGATTAGAGCTCAGTCGAGCACCTACCATGAAAATAACAATAGAGTAGAGAAAGACTAGCAACCTCTATTCTGTACAAAAGAGGCTGTAAGGAAGTAAAGAGGACATCCCACATTAGATTTCAAAGTCGGACTTTACGATTAGTGCGAGAAATGGGTTCAACTTTCGCATTTATTCATTTAGATCTAATTCTTTGTAACCATTAGTTCAGTTTGTCTGTTTTACGGCATATCAACCGTATTTAGGTTATTTTAATTAAACGGTCTGATTAGTTGAACATAAGTTGCTATTTGTTCATAACTTTTCCATTTGAATTAATGCAGCATGAACACAATAGATCCAATAAGATTTTAACTTTGTATAGAAAATTCCATACACCATGATAGTAGTATCCATCAGGGTTGTGGAGTCAGAAGGTATAATGTCTGACTTAGACTCTTAGGATTCCAAAAATTCTGACCCCGACTTCTTATTTTAAAGTATTACAGCATTCTGTTGATTCTTCGGAGAAATATCATTTTTTTTTTTTTGTCATTCGACTGAAAATGTTCTAACAACTTCCAGTGATTTGTTTTAATCGTTTTAACATGTTTTATCCAATTTTTTTTTGTTTTTCCATTAGCTTTATTTTCCCTTCTCACAATTTCCATGCTGGTTAGCAACAGAATTACAGCCATAAAATGATCTAAATAACAGGAACAAACTTTAGTTGTTTTTATATTAAAACTAGATGTATCTACTCAGTGTTGCCTAAGATCAAAGTGTAGTATCTGTTCCGATGGATACTGCACCCCATAGACTGGTATTGTCTTGGCCTTCGGGGCTTGATTTACGCCGGTCTATGGGTCTGTCCTGTGCAGTTCTAGGAGGTCCACCCACCCAGGCTTCGCCTCCCCTCTTTGGGGAGGAGTAAGTTTATTGCTTACTGCCTGAGGCGCCCCTACCGGGGAATGCCGACGGGGCTGCCCAGGCAATTTTTAAACCCCACTTTCTCGACCCGACCTTGGGTTACATCTTACTTGTGGGAGTAAGATAAAAACTGGCCTTGTGCCTAACTCCTGGAGAGGAGTAAATCAATACTCAGTGTTGCCTCGAGGATAAAGTTAAGAAGGTCTTCAATAAAAAGAAATCTGACTCCGACTTCTAGTATTCTTATGAGCCAAACTGACTCCTTCCAAAACCTTTAACTCCGAAACCCTGGTAGCCATTAGGTCAATCAGTCCCATTGTTGTAGTCAGCTGGAAAGCAGCTCCATGGTATTGTATTCAAAAAGATGGGTAGTTCTTGGAAATAAACTTTGTTCATGGAAGTTCTGTTTAGTTTTAGGTACACAGAGGAAGAAAAGAAAAATCATTTACATTTATTTAGAACATTTAGCATAAATATTTCTATGATAAAGCTTCCTCCAAGATTTAATGGTGAAAGTGAAATTAGTTTCAAGTTGATTTGGTTATCAGGAGGTGAATTACGTATACTTTTTGGATCTCTGTGGTAGAATAACGACGGTGGTTGTTCCTATTTACTTGCCTTCCCACGAGGGCAGAGTTAGACGCATGATCGGTTTTTAATGTGGGAAAAATCCAGCTCCCTAAAAATGGGCACTCTGGATTGGAACGAAAATAAATTTTAACAAAACTCCTCCATTCTTTCAATATGACCACGGCAGCACTTTTCCCGGCCGCCAGCGCCAAATGGCTCAAGTGACTCAATCGCAGTCATTTTACCTGTCGTCTTTTCGGCGACATTTTGTTATTCTTAAATTCATGACTAGTATGTTATAACCTTTTCATGTGTGCTTTTAAATTCGTTAAATTCCGTTAAAACTTGCTTTTGTAAATAGAATGTTCAAGGTTTGTTTTTTTGCGTGTAATAAAATGTTAAAGCAGTAAAAATATATTTAGTCCAAAGAAAAAAATATATTTAGTCCAAGGAAAAAACAATAAAAACCAACATGGCCGCCAGCGATTAAAACCGGGAATTAAAGTTAGATTATTAACACTTTAAAAGTAAATGAGAATTTTATTTCAGGACCAAAAATATAATTAAGACCAACAATCAGTTTCATCCAAAATTTGGGCGAATACCAAGCGAAATGAGCGAAAGAAAACAGCGGTCCCTATTCTACAATTAAACCGATGTTTAAACTTGTGGCGGCGGGTGGAAAAGTAGAAAAATAAAAATAAACCGAAATAAAAATGTATTCGAAGGGGGGGGGGGAGACAATTATATGCTTATCTTTAATATTGAAGACTATTCTTCATTTTTAAATGACTGCGATTGAGTCACTTGAGCCATTTGGCGCTGGCAGCTAGGAAAAGTGTCACCCATATGACCATACCAACGAAGTCTCCTGTTCTACACACATCACTCCATTATTCCTTTTATTTTTAAGGGAGTTTTAACAGTCTTGAGACATGTTTCTAACACTATTAATGTCTACCAAAGTTGCTTTGTATAAAACAAAGGTAAACCCTGAAGCTTATTATTAACGTCATTTTAAAATTGCTCCACCCCCTTTAGATCCCCGTGAAGTGTGCACCCCACATTCAAAAGCAGTGGTCTATACTAAGCTGAATAAACCGACTTAAAAGAGAAGATATTAAAAAAAAAAAAAATTTAAAAAAGGTCGGAGATGAGAACCCTTCTATAAACATTTCTTACTACTAGGAAAAATCCACATGAAATAATTTGTTTCACACATCTTTCAAAGTTAGAAAGATAATTATTACCATATGAGCATTTTGTGAAAAGTAGGCTTTTTTTTCTTTCTTTTTAACTTAGGGAAGCCTCTAATAATACACAAGCTTGTGTCTTCTTCCAGCTCTCTTGAACCCTAGCTCTGTCTAATAATACTAAACCATCAGTGACAATGGAATATACATATACTCTAATATCATGGCCTAGTATTTTTTGCTTATTCCTTTTCTCAGTTTTTCCTCTTCGTTTCTTCTGCTGACTTCTTGATATTCACTGGGTTTTTTTTCTATTTTTTTTTAGTCAAACAAATTTATTGGCACCTATCTTAGAGTAGTCACTTATTAAAATATATATTTTATTGAAAAGTAAATAGATCTTGTGAAGATTCATACCCCAAATATTTACTTTGATTGTTTGTTTTTTTGTTCATACTCTCTTTAACCATTTCGGTTTTTCTACATTTCTATCAGTCTTTATAAATACCTACATACTTATTTACCAGAAATTCTTCAAGCAAACTACCATTCTCTTTTATATATTTTATATTCTACACCAATACCCCCATTGTCCCTGCTGGTTAAGTATCATTAGACTTTATTAGTTTCCAGGACAGATGGAGAAAAATGTTCGGTTATTTAGGCCACCAGTAATTATAAAAAGTCTGATTTTTAGTAAATAAATAAATGCTTGTAGGACATCATCTAAATTTATTTACTACTAAAAACTCTTACTTGCTTGTTATTTTGTTAATTTATTGTGAATACATGCAATTAAGCAGACACATTAAATCAAGAAGGGAGTGGGGCTTTTGGTTTTTCACTTGGTCATTTCTTGTCTTAACCAATTTGGCAAGTCTCACCTCCAAGGGGAATAGAGTTGAGCATTTGTTGTATCTTCTTTTACAATACGTTATGGTCTGTCAGGATGTCATAGAAGGTCTGATGATCGAATGAGCAAACCTCATCAGTAATTTCAAGCTGGGTTAGGTTCATTCCAACCTGGTTTCTAATTTATGGCTTAACTCTGTATTGTATATTAATATATATATATATATATATATATATATATATATACACTAGAAAAATACTCGTCCCAGGACAGGTAAAATTAATTTCCCTGAACAGAACAGTTTTGCACAATTTTTATGTCCCTTTACGAAAATCAAAATAAAGATATAATGGATCAAATTCAATGCAAATCTGATATATTTTAATTTTCAAATGGGAGGTTGTACCCATATTATGTCCTCTAAAATCCTTTTAAGATGCTCCAAAGAAACTGAAATTTGCTGAATATATGTATTCATTGATGTCTAATGCCTATTGTTAAAATTTTACAAAAATCGGAGCTATCTGAATTTCCCCCGAAAGGCTTCTGTCCCCTTTGCTCACAACGAAATTAAACTAAATATAGCCCACATTTCGACCAAAATTCATAATGATAGGTTAATTAGTTTAGGAGTGAATCCTGTACAAACAAATATATAAATGAAACATTATATACAAATATATAAATGAAACATATCTATATATCTATATATATCTATATATCTATATATCTATATATATATATATATATGCTTTTGAAAGAGGTTACCCAAAACATTTTCTGCCTGTGACAAGTGAAGACATTAAACATCACTCACACTTTATAATGCTTTCCTTGTATATGGCAAACCCTAAACCAGAAACTAATTATGAAGCCTCCAGATGTCCCCCGGATGTCAAGCAGGACAAAAGATTGAGATTAGTAGGGTTACCCTGGTGTTTCCCAGTTAAGTTTTCAATGTAAACAATGGTCAGTGACTTTCAAACTTCTTTTTTTTATGACACTAATAACCGCATCAAAATGTTACCCCTCCCCCATACCCTAATAAAAACAGGTTTCACATAATTGATTATCAGTTAAGCTTTTCCTTGGGGGACAATATTACACATATATTCTCTATAGATAATAGGGGAAAGCTTTCATATTTGATTCATTGGAATTATATAAAAAAAGTTAAAAGGATGTCATATTGAAGATTATGGTTTTATAACCTTTTACCCAGCAGACAGACTTATAATTAATGTTTGTAAATAAAAAAAAATATAAAAAGTTGCTATTTTAAGAAGCATTGTTTTCATATTTGGAATTATTTTAAGCAATAGAAATCATTTACAATTTTAGTAGCATTTTTTTTCATCCAAAATTTTCAGAAAAAATTTACTTCTTCAGAGATATATTTAGAATCGTTTCATTTTCTGAAGTTCTTGTTGGTCTTAATGGGTGCTTCTGGTCTTGTTTCAATCTGTAAACATTTGAACGTGATATCGGTTTGCCATATAGTTTGAAATAAAGAAGTTGCTCTTTAACAAGCATTGTTTGCATATTTGCAATAGAAGCTGTTAACAATGCAAATTTAGACATGACCAGAAGCGCCCATTAAAACCTCATGGCCAGCAGCAACAACAACAACAACAAAATCCCGGCTTCTGTTGCTTAAAATAATTTCTTATGTTTCTAAGTTATTTTTGACATAGTGATATCCAGTAACTTTATGAGCAGAGATGAAGACATTTTGCCTACCTTTCTTGGTAATGCTCACGGGATTCTCTTTTTAACTTAGACTTGTGCATGCTTTGTTCTCATGGGGAGATAAAAATGAATTAACAAAAAAATACAAGAAGGTTAATGACTCATTTTTCAGAAAATTTCTGTTGCAGAAAGACATTTCCCTTTAGAAAGAAAGAAAGATCCTTTCTTTCACACAGCCTTCCATTTAGACTATAAAATACAGGTGATGAAGTTTTAAGCAATGGTGGGCAATCAGTCAGATTTTTTTTTAAATGGAGTTAAATCTTTTTTCGTCAATTTCCTATCGCTGACTGCAAAAATTGACGACTTTCAGAGTCCCTATTTACTTGCTCCCCATGAGGGCAGAGTTCGACACATGGTCGGTTTTTAATGTATGGAAAATCCAGCTCCCTAATAGGGGACTCTGGATTGGGGCAAAAATTAAAATTGCCTCAGTCTAGAAGGAACCCACCTTCACCAACTGAGAATAGAACAGATGCTACACTTTGATTCCAGCTCGAAGGCTAAGTTCAAATAAGAAGTCAATGATGGGGAGTCAGAGTTGGATTTTTAAAAAAATGGAGTCAGATCTTATTTCGTCAACTCCCTACCTCTGAAAGTCGGCAATTTTTGCAGGAGTTGATTGCAAGAGTTGTGCCAGGGCGGAGTCTAATATTTTAGAACAGAATCCAGAGTTGCATCTTTTTAAAAATTTTTGCAGGAGGCAGAGTCCAGTTGTTAAAAACCAACTCCACAATCGGAAATTATTTTCAACATACTCTGAAGTCAGAATCAGAATTTTTTGCAAGAGTTAGGATTAGAAGTCAGGACATTTTGTTTTTCTTTTTTCTTTTAGAAAAATACTGTTAGATAAAATAGATTTCATCTATAACATATTTAAAAGAGAAAATAAAGATGAAACATTTTATATTTAAAAGGAAATGAACTCTTTGCCCTTGGTTATCTCCCTTGCCTTAAAGATTTTGAGAGTGAGTTATGTCCCTTGCGGTTTTAGACCAGCCGACATTTTGGATTAGACGTGTCGCACAGTGACCTTCAATTAATACGTCTAAATCAATAAATAGTTATTCTTCACTTGTAAATATATTATATTATTTGTCGATCTATACAAAAGAGTTTTTATTCAATTCATTTTTTATATTTGTCCCATATCTCACAAATACCACCACTTCACTTCAGACTCCAAGTTGGGAATCATTTATTTTTATGGACAATTTTCCACCTCTGATTTTAAAATGTTATATTTTTTTATCAAGTAAACTTGGCGCCATAATATGATTCATAGAAAAAAAGTGTGACTTTAAAAACAAAAAAGGATCAAAAACAAAAAAAAAGAAATCCAAACATATTAATCAAATAAACGTCTTAATAATCCTAAAAGCCAATAAATCCTTCAGTTCTGTTTACATTAGCAGAAGCCAAGCAACCTTTACTGAGAAAAACTTCCATAATTTTACATCCAGGTAATCATTATGATTTTACATCCAGGTAATTATTATTCTTGTCATAATTACATGTCCATTCTATTAATTAGCGATCAGAGGCGAGCACACCAAGTGCACAAGTCCAAAGCTTTAAGAGGAGGGAACGGTCGGTGGGATACACCAGCATTTTGTCTCGCAATAATTACAGTACTTGTTCAATAATTCACTCTCTCATCATAACATTTTATGTTGCAGATAATAGTGTGGATTGTAACTGCCAAACGCTGACCTGTTATATCGTAAAAACAACAGTCAAGTTTGACATCGGCCGCAGAGAACAATTTTGCCCTTTTTATTCTTTCTATGAGAAAAGGGGGTTTCACGGAGCATACAAGTGGATGGGCTCTGTGATATTATTTATTCTAAACAGAAGCAGGGAGTCGGCTAAAAAACATTGGAATCGTTTTGATTTTTAGAATACCTGGTTCTTGCAAAACAATTCTGACTCTCCACCTCAGAGGTGGAATGTCGGTTGAAAAAGATCTGACTTCCGAGTAGTCTATTATATAAAAGGCAATTTTGTTTGTCTGTCTGTCTGTGTGTCCAGCTAAAAGTAAAAAACTACACAAGACACACCCACAAAGTTGATATATTCTTTTTTAGCATTGCCTCGGACAAAATATAGGCACATTTGATTTTGTAATATTCATTCTTCTGGGGGTCAACAGGAACAGAATTAGGGAGGGGGAGCGTTCAACATTTAGAATAATTTTTTAATGTTATGTAGCAAGTCATTACTTTCTTGAAAGAAATTACCGAGCCTTGAGAAATGCTAATTCCACTTCTTTCTTATTTACCATTTCTCATAGGCTCAGCAATTTCTTTCTGTAAAGTAACGAATTACTACATAATAACATTCTCTTCAAAATATTGTCATCATCAACATTATTATAACTCTTCTATTTTGTTGTTCATGCCCCCAAGCAACACCGGGTAGCCATGCTAGTTTTAAATAAATCTGACTGCGATTCTGAACTAGAAAAACGGTTGACACCAGACTCCCCAAGCATACTAAGAAAGAAAAAAAACAAAACCTTAGTATCACTTTACGGCTCACTCCCTAATGCACTTCAAAGGGGGAGTGTTGGGTAAAAAAAATTTTTTAAACTACTCAAAAGTTGATTTGAAAAAAAAAAAAAAGAAAAAAAAAAGCCGCCTTATTCAGCAAAAGATTCACACATGCAAAAGAGGCACTCTGAATAGGGACAAATGTAAAAATGCCCCAGTCAAGAAGGATTCTTTCCTTCTGACCGAGAACAAAACAAATACTATATTTTGATCCTAGGCAGAGTTAACTCCTTAATAAATTGCCAATACATGTTTCCAACTTCATAACTTCTCACCTTTGAGATTAATCAAAAAAAAAAAATGTTGGCTACCCACTCCCGACGAACCACAACCCTTCACCTTCGATTTTCCACTATTCTAAATCTTATATCTAACTAGCAGGGCTACCCGATGTTGCCCAAGGACATGGAGAATAAAAGAGTATAGGAAAAAAAAGTTTGCTTTAAGAGCCTTTGCAATCAAAAATTTAAATAAAAAAATTAAAAATTAAAATTAAAAAAATGTTAGTCCATCTTCGACTTGACAAAAAAATCTAACATTATTCAGAAAATAAAGCCGCAAAGAGCTAGGAAAGAAATCATGCATTAAACGCCTTTGCAACACAAGTGTAGGAAAAAACAATAAGTATAAGTTTATTCCCCGTTTATCTAAAATGAAACTGTAGCATAAGTAATGTTGTTATTTTTTTGTTATTTTAATGAATAAGTTCTTGAATGAGTAAAATAAACAGGATTTTTTAAGTTTTGTTCATCATCACGGATGACGATCCTAGTGAGTAAAAACAGAAGGAATCCATGTTTGATTTTTTTTGTTCAGGTAAAAATAGAAATGAGTAAAAGTAACTGATGGTATTTTTTTTTTTTTTCATTATCACAAAATACGAATACGTAAATAAAAAAGGAGAATCCATATAGTCTTGTTGATGAAAAAATGGAAGTGGTTAAAATAAATGTAAAAACAATATTATTTCTTTGTTTTTAAATGTTTTTACTAAGTCGGAGTAGGAAGTGTAATGTAATTCAAAAGAAAGAAAGTAGCTTAGAATGAGAGATTTTTATTTTTAATTATAGCCAGAAATAAAACAGAACAACAAATGAAGAAATCAACTTAAAACGAAGTAGTAATGTAAGTAAAATTGAAGTGTACTTACACAGACCAAAGATTTGGATGTTATTTGCAATTTCATTTGCTAATGAACAGAGATGAATAGCAAATGAAAAAGATTGGTGTAGATTGGGAACTTCGGTCCAGATATTATATGTAATTGAAAAAATAGATTGAATTTTCAATTTTTGTTTGCAAAGAACACAAACTGATAATTTACCTAAGTGACTGGTTAATTAGAATCAAATGTAGATTTGTCAGATTATTGAGTCTAACTGAATTTTATAAATTAGAAGTACAGTCAGCCCCCCCCCCCCCATTTTGGGATCAATAGTTTTTCTACTACAAGCTACATAGACAAAATCTGTTTCGTCAATTATATTAGGCAAATATTGGTCTGTGTTAAAAACAACAAAAAAAGTATTTTTAACCGATTTCATAATAAACGAAAATATTATTTCAAGCTTAATCTTGAATTTGAATATATAAAGTTACGGATTTTATTAATACACTTTTGACAAACTGCGAAATTGCAGTAAAGTGTTAAAATAAGCCACAATTTTTTTTTTTGTGTGTGTGTGTGTGTGTGTGTGTGTGTGTGTGTGTGTGTGTGATTTCACTAGAAGATGTTACCGGTGATCATTGAACTCCATTCTTCGATTTGTTTTAATTTCCTGAGTTGCTGATGATTTGAATGGACTGTCGCCCTTTTTAAACGGTAAAAGGTCAATCCATGTCAATAGAACCATGGTACGTCTCTGAAATGTGTAACACAGTTTTAAATAATAATAAAAAAAATTGTATTTTAACTCTCACATTTTTGCAATCAAACACTTACTGATTTCTTTTCAACATACCCCGACGCAAATACACACACACACACACACTAATCCAGGTTTGTATCCATTGGGTATAACTTCGGAAAATCTACTGTGGTTACATGATAGTGATCAATAATAAATAGAGCTATTTATATATAAGTTTTTAAAGAGCCATGATATGCTCGTATAAATAAAACTTTTATTATATATATACTAGCAAATATATGCTCCCTCCGGTCGCATATTTTTGCTAGGCTGCCGCGTCAGAAATGAACGCTCACGCGTAAACCGATGGAGCCCCAGTCATATTTCTTGAGTGGTTAGACATTGACTTTCTTTGTATATGACCAAGAATATTTTTAGTTGAAAATAAAGAAAAAAAAAATTCGACCCTACCCCGATTTTTGTTTTACCCTCCCCCATAAATAGAAATATTTTTAGTTAAGGAAAAAAAATTTTTTTGACCCCCCCCCCTTTTTTTTATTCTCCCCCATATATATAAATATTTTTAATTAAAAAAGAATAAGAAAAACCTAACCCTAACTCTAATTCTAACCCCCACTTTGACCTTGACCCAAAGTTAGCGCGGGGCCTAAAGTGAAAAAGCCCCAAAAAATAAAATATAGTGAACACGATTAGTTATGTAAATGCTCTAGGAAAGAAAGTTTACCTAAATTAAATTCATTAGAATGTGTGTGTTTGTTTAATGACCTTGTTTTAATTAAACAATTTGATTCTAAAATCAGTTGTATAGTTTTCCAGTACAATGTGTTAGTTTTTTTGTTGACAGAAAAGAAAAAAAAATCACATAACGGAGGGAGGGAACCAATTCAATGGATTAACGCTGACTGTTTAATAAGTTTCGTCATAGTTATATTAATTACGTAAATTATTTCATGTATATATATATATATATATATATATATATATATATATATAAATAATAAAAGAAATAATTATAATTTATAAGTAAGATTATTAGCGAGCAAAATAGCGTAAATATATGTGGAAATCTGAAGAAAACAATCATGAGTGTAATAAAAAAAAATCAGCGTTTTGTTTACATTTTAAATAACGTGCCGTCTTGCGTCCATACTGAATTAACGGAGAGAGGGAAACAATTCAATGGATTAACGCTGGCTGTTTAATCAGTTTCGTCATAGTTATATTAACTACGTAACTTATTTCATGTATATATATAAATAATAAAAGAAATAACTATAATTTATAAGTAAGCCAGCAAAATTGCGTAAATACATGTGGAAATCTGAAGAAAACAATCATGAGTGTATATTTGCGAATACTAATTTATTAGAAGTTAAAAAGCAATTGATTATGTAAATTGAGAAATGCGCATAGTGTTTACAGCGTTTTTTGTTTTTACTAGTATATAATGAAGCTGGCTGACTTAGTAAATAGGCATACTACTTTGATGGAGTTTCGGCTTCGGACAGAAAGACAGACAGATACATAAACTCCATTATTAATAGATATACAATTATTAGACCGGATATTGTCTGTGAATTCACTTTTAAACGCAAGTGTGTAAAGTAAGTTTTAATGTAAAAACAATTTTGTTCAATTAATGTAATTATATAATGATACTGCAATGATAAAATTTGAATTTTAAAATCCTGTTAAAAAAAAAAATTGTACCAACAGGCAATGTCTATTTCATAGTTTTATCTACGTAATAAGTTTATAAGACCAGATATTGTCTACCTGTGATTCATGAGTAAATGTAACTGCTTAGATTTATTTTTATTTTAAACAATTTTATTCAATGAAATTCATAACTAAACGATACCGGTAAATAATGAGTTTGAAGGTGTAAACAAAATGCGATAAAAAAAAAGTGTGTATAGGCGATAAAATGGTTTTTTTTTTTTTTTTTTTTTTTTTATTTTTTTTTTTTTTTAATCACGAACCATTTCGAGTTCAAATCTATTTAGTATTATGCATGTAATTTGAAAGAAGAAAAAAAAACACACACACACACATTTGAAATGTGTAAATATGCTAAAATAATCCAGATTTTAACAAAAAAGGAACCCGAAGTAGTGCATTTAGCGGTGTTTATTTAGTTTTGCTACGACATGAAACTATTTAAAGAAATGTATAAACTTTGTTATGTACTTACGTGCTACCTTAAAATAAGATTGTACAGAAAAAATTGCGCAAATTCATTCAGTATTTATTAAATTATAATAAAACTAAACGATCTTACGTATCGCTAGACATTTTTTACCCAGTTCAGCTTACTGATTAGTCAAGGGACATCACTCAATTTTTTCCGGAAAAACTCAAAATTTAACAAAAATGGCGACCAATAGATAAAATCGTTTTCTTTGTTTCTTTTTTTTTAAAAATAAATACTGGATGAATGTGTGTAATTTTTGGTATACAGTCTTCTTTTCAGCTACCACGTAAGTACATGAAGTTTATACATTTCTTGAGGTATTTCATTTTTAAGAGAGGCCTAACATGTCGTAGCGAAACTAAAGAAGCAACCTAATTTTATTCGAATTAGTGGAGAAATTGTTTACACCTCGAACTCATGATTAACTACGATACCTTAATAAAATATAATTTAACTTTTACAAAAGTCTTATTTAGAAAAAAAAACAGTAATTTCGTAAAAGCCACCAGCATGCATTTTTCTGCTTTTAGCTTATTTATAAATTTAAGAGTTAAAAATAAATAATCGAAAGTGAACCAACATACTTTTCAGAATTACATGAGTAGACAATCTTTTTTTTTTATTGTAAAAACAGACTCTTTTAATGAAATATTCTTTCCTAGAATTATTTTTCAAAAAAATGTAAATATTTTCTTCCAAGAGATTAAAATAAAGGCGTGGGGGGGGGGAGAATGAAAGTAAAAAGACTTCCGGGGAAACGTGGGGTACGAAAATCTGAGGGGGGGGGGTGGTATGCACTAAAAAAACAAAACAAAAAAAAAAAACAAATGTAAGTAAATGAATCGGGGCTGAGAGGAACGGGGAGTGAGTAGATAATTCATAAGATTAAGCCAAGCAGAGAGAGATTTTGTGAGGTCTTTGTCCCTAGCAAAATTGTTGCTGTGTTTTATAGGAAATGCCAGACAAAAGTGGGTTTCACTTCATTCAACACAAGTCAAACAAATCAACAAGACTTATTTCAAGTTGCCTGTCCACTTTTGTAGAGTGGGAAAATCAGGGTTTATTCCTTTTTCTTCTTTCACACTGCACTGTTATCACAACAGTCAACTGGTGAAACAAGAGCCCTCCGTGAGCGCATATCACCACTAAATCACACCTGGTCAACTAACTTGAACCGGAGTTGTTGAAACAGGCGATTTATTTAAGAGATTTAGTAAAAAATAAACGCTACAATCATTTCGACTTCTGGATTCAATTTGTTATCGCCTGCTAGTGTATAGTTGATTCAGATCACAACGAACGGCAGAGAACTGTCAGCGATATTCGTTGTATTTACAGGCTGGTATCGATCTGCGGCTTTCAATTTTATGAAAATCAGACTTAGTTACGGATAACCGAAATAACCTATAAGTTTTATTCTCTGAACACTAGCCCAGTCTTATACTAAACCAACAGTGGCAATGGAGGTATAGGAATAGAATATACAATATAGATTTAAAGAGATGTTTAAAAAAAACTCCGTGAACACAAGGGGAAAAAAAAAAAAAAAAAAAACAACAGTAGAAAACAAAAAAATAAAGTAGGAAAAAAACAGAAAAAAAACAAAACAATTGAGTGCTGATAAACCAGCAACAGAAGAAAAAGTGACAAGAAAAAAATGTACACAATTAATTGTAAAAAATTCCAATGATTGGGCATGCAGATTAGATGTATATTTCATATATACTTGCTATTTAAAAAAAAATCATGGCTTTAGAGTCTATTCTACTCTACTATTTCACCCAGAGCTAAGAGGGGGGTATTCATACCTTTCTCAAGGATATTAGAAAATGTGACACTTTCATCTTCTATAATATAAAGGGTAGTTGTCTGTGTGTATGTATGTATGTTCGGCTAAAACTAAAAAACGGCAAAACAAACACCCACAAAGTTGGTATTTTCTTGATCGGCATTGCTCCGGTAGTACAATATCTAAAATTCAGAAAAAAATGTTCATTCTTTCACCCTAAACTGGCGCAGATTTCGTCAGCGGGGTGTGTTTGTTTACCAGCCACTAACTAGAGAGAAGTAACTGATTATTTTTCAAAGAATAAATTTTCTTATTCCGACTCATTTCTCGAGGAATCTATACAAGGGAGAGTTTTATGTGTGTGTGTGTGTATGTCCAGAGATAGGAATGGGCTGGGCAAAGAAGAAGGGAGTAAGGAGAGGGAGGGGGGGAGATAAAAAAGAGCTAAAGGTGTTAATAGAAGTGTGTTACACTTTTGTTCCTGTGCAATGCCGAGTAGCCCTACTAGTTTTCTTTATATATGACACCTGGTATTCCCAAGTGATCACTCATTTAAATATTAATCAGGTTCAACTTCAATGATATGCAGAGAACTGGTGTTTCAACATGATATGCCCATCTAAATAAATAAATGATCACATCTGTCTGTATGTTTGCATGTACACCTACAATTTCTGGAGCACCGGAAGGAGTGGCTGCTAGTGTGATTGAAAGAGTTAGGAGTAGATGGAGTAAATTCAGAGAACTTTGGTCATTACTAACCAGCAGAGTGTTACCACTATCAACCAGGAATATTGTCTATCAGGCATGTGTACGCAGTGTGATGATGTATGAGAGTGAAACCCGGACAGCGAGGGTTGAGGACATGCGTTGCATGGAGAGATGATGGATGTGCAATGTGAGTTTTAAAGAAAAACTTAGTTTTGATGACGACAGAGGAAAATTTAATCTGGACAGTATATGGAGATGTGTGCAGAACTGAGAACTTTGATGGTATGGCCACATTGAAAGAAGGGATAAGAGTTCTTCGGCCATTAGATGTAGAACAGTTGAGATAGTAGGCTCAGTTCACAGGGGAATGCCAAGTAAAACATGGGAGGAAGTGATAAAAATGGACTTGAGAGAAAGAGGGATAAATAAAAACCTGTCCAAAGATAGGTTAGTTTGGAAGTCACTTTCTTAAAGCTGTTCAACACATGACAGCATGTAAAACGGATGTTAAACCAAATATGGTGATGATGATGATGATGAGTTACCATTTGCAATTAGGTTTACAGATACACCTCTTTTATAAGGCGCACAAAGAGATTTAAGTAGAGATATCGAAAGTGACCAAGGTGCAGTTTGAGAAGAGCGTACATTGTACTCTGTCCAGTTCTAGTGACGCCCCTATAACCAACTTCATCCATTAATAAGGCAGAAGGTCAAAGTTTGAAAATTGTTACAAGAATTAAATATTTTTGAAGAATTTCCAAATCGTAAAGGATTTTAAGGAATTAAAAGAATCTTGGTTTTACCATTAATCGTTTCATATAGATGATTCAAGAGTTAATTTCTCAAATCATAATGTCATCTTTTTTGTGCATTTTAGTTCCTTCCTATTTTTGCACTTTTTTTTTTACATTTGATTTATGTAAATAAACCGATAATTGTAAACTGCTTCCTAGTAATATGTATAATTGCTAATTAACTAATTACTGGACATCACTAAGAAATTCCTTAGTAACACTTTTCTCACTAATTACTATTTAGTATAATTTTGGTCTTCACACGTCCGGTCAGAGTCGTGGACCCCAGTCGCATGTTTGCCAGGCTTGGTATAATAAGTATTGTCATGGTTTAAACATAATATGCTGAAAAATGTAATTATATATTGAAGCCTAATAAGTCAAATGAATAATAAACATTGCATTATTTTATGTTTTGATATTTTGATTAAAATTGTAAATCTAATTGATTAATAAAATGAAAAAAAAAAAAGTGATCCAACTTGAGAAGCAAGATTTTTTTTTGCCTTGTAGTCAATTCTTAATTTTGATAATTTTAATTAGTACTGCTATTATTATATGAATTTGATAACACATACTATTGACGATAATGGTATCATTGTTGTTAGTTTTTGTTATCATTTTTATCTCTTTCAGCATCTTATTGTTGAGTGGCTTCTTAGACGAAGATTTCATCTCATCCTTTGGGCATGATTAATTTACTCGTGAAAGGAGAGAAAAATAAAGATTTTAATTAATTTTTATAGGATGATTAAATGTTAGTTTTTTCTTTGTTATATGATGCATCATCAGTTTTTTTCTTCAAGTTCAAGTCAAAATCCCATAAAAGTAGGAGGAAAATAAACCCATTTCAAACGATTTGGGGCCTTTAATTACATAATATTATGAATAAATTAAGTGATTACATAAAATTTTCATGAAAACAGAAAGAAAAAAAAAATAGGGTTCGATTTTATTTTTTTAAATGAAAAAAAAAATTACACATTTATGAAAAGTTGAAAAGCATAAATTTATTAAAAAAAAAAAAAAAAAATCCATTTTATTTCAAATCAATCTTTAATTTTTACATATTGTTTATGATTTCTTAATTCTGAAGGATGTGAAGGGTGCTAATGGCCCTTGAGACACCGTCGTTTTAAGGGAAACTGACCATTTACAAACTGCTTAATTTATTTTTGCAAAAAAAGAGAGAGAGAGAACAGAAGAGCGAGAGAGAGAGAGAACGGAAGAGCGAGAGAGAGAGAACGGAAGAGAGAGAGAGAGAGAACGGAAGAGAGAGAGAGAGAACGGAAGAGAGAGAGAGAGAGAACGGAAGAGAGAGAGAGAGAACGGAAGAGAGAGAGAGAGAGAGAACGGAAGAGAGAGAGAGAGAGAGAACGGAAGAGAGAGAGAGAGAGAGAGAACGGAAGAGAGAGAGAGAGAGAGAGAACGGAAGAGAGAGAGAGAGAGAGAGAACGGAAGAGAGAGAGAGAGAGAGAGAACGGAAGAGAGAGAGAGAGAGAGAGAACGGAAGAGAGAGAGAGAGAGAGAACGGAAGAGAGAGAGAGAGAGAGAGAACGGAAGAGAGAGAGAGAGAGAGAGAGAACGGAAGAGCGAGAGAGAGAGAGAGAGAACGGGAGAGAGAGAGAGAGAGAACGGAAGAGCGAGAGAGAGAGAGAGAGAGAACGGAAGAGCGAGAGAGAGAGAGAGAGAGAACGGAAGAGCGAGAGAGAGAGAGAGAGAGAGAGAACGGAAGAGCGAGAGAGAGAGAGAGAACGGAAGAGCGCGAGAGAGAGAGAGAACGGAAGAGCGCGAGAGAGAGAGAGAACGGAAGAGCGCGAGAGAGAGAGAGAACGGAAGAGCGCGAGAGAGAGAGAGAACGGAAGAGCGCGAGAGAGAGAGAGAACGGAAGAGCGCGAGAGAGAGAGAGAACGGAAGAGCGAGAGAGAGAGAGAGAACGGAAGAGCGAGAGAGAGAGAGAGAACGGAAGAGCGAGAGAGAGAGAGAGAACGGAAGAGCGAGAGAGAGAGAAAGAGAGAACGGAAGAGAGAAAGAGAGAACGGAAGAGCGAAAGAGAGAAAGAGAGAACGGAAGAGCGAAAGAGAGAACGGAAGAGCGAAAGAGAGAAAGGAAGAGCGAAAAGGAGAAAGAGAGAACGGAAGAGCGAAAGAGAGAACGGAAGAGCGAAAGAGAGAACGGAAGAGCGAGAGAGAGAGAGAGAGAACGGAAGAGCAAGAGAGAGAGAGAGAGAACGGAAGAGCAAGAGAGAGAGAGAGAGAACGGAAGAGCAAGAGAGAGAGAGAGAGAACGGAAGAGCAAGAGAGAGAGAGAGAGAACGGAAGAGCAAGAGAGAGAGAGAGAGAACGGAAGAGCAAGAGAGAGAGAGAGAGAACGGAAGAGCAAGAGAGAGAGAGAGAGAACGGAAGAGCAAGAGAGAGAGAGAGAGAACGGAAGAGCAAGAGAGAGAGAGAGAACGGAAGAGCAAGAGAGAGAGAGAGAACGGAAGAGCAAGAGAGAGAGAGAGAACGGAAGAGCAAGAGAGAGAGAGAGAGAGAGAGAGAGAACGGAAGAGCAAGAGAGAGAGAGAGAGAGAGAACGGAAGAGCAAGAGAGAGAGAGAGAGAGAGAACGGAAGAGCAAGAGAGAGAGAGAGAGAGAGAACGGAAGAGCAAGAGAGAGAGAGAGAGAGAGAACGGAAGAGCAAGAGAGAGAGAGAGAGAACGGAAGAGCGAGAGAGCAAGAGACAGAGAGAACGGAAGAGCGAGAGAGAGAGAACGGAAGGGCGAGAGAGAGAGAACGGAAGGGCGAGAGAGAGAGAACGGAAGGGCGAGAGAGAGAGAGAGCACTAAGGAGAGAGAGAGAGAGAGAGCACTAAGGAGAGAGAGAGAGAGAGAGAGAGCACTAAGGAGAGAGAGAGAGAGAGAGAGCACTAAGGAGAGAGAGAGAGCACTAAGGAGAGAGAGAGAGCACTAAGGAGAGAGAGAGAGAGCACTAAGGAGAGAGAGAGAGAGAGAGCACTAAGGAGAGAGAGAGAGAGAGAGCACTAAGGAGAGAGAGAGAGAGAGAGCACTAAGGAGAGAGAGCACTAAGGAGAGAGAGAGAGAGAGCACTAAGGAGAGAGAGAGAGAGAGAGCACTAAGGAGAGAGAGAGAGAGAGAGCGGGAAGGAGAGAGAGAGAGAGAGAGCGGGAAGGAGAGAGAGCGGGAAGGAGAGAGAGAGAGAGAGAGAGAGAGCGGGAAGGAGAGAGAGAGCGGGAAGGAGAGAGAGAGCGGGAAGGAGAGAGAGAGCGGGAAGGAGAGAGAGAGCGGGAAGGAGAGAGAGAGAGAGCGGGAAGTAGAGAGAGAGAGAGCGGGAAGTAGAGAGAGAGAGAGAGAGAGAGCGGGAAGGAGAGAGAGAGAGAGCGGGAAGGAGAGAGAGAGCGGGAAGTAGAGAGAGAGCGGGAAGTAGAGAGAGAGAGAGCGGGAAGTAGAGAGAGAGAGAGAGCGGGAAGTAGAGAGAGAGAGAGAGCGGGAAGTAGAGAGAGAGAGAGAGCGGGAAGTAGAGAGAGAGAGAGAGCGGGAAGTAGAGAGAGAGAGAGCGGGAAGTAGAGAGAGAGAGAGCGGGAAGTAGAGAGAGAGAGAGCGGGAAGTAGAGAGAGAGAGAGCGGGAAGTAGAGAGAGAGAGAGCGGGAAGTAGAGAGAGAGAGAGCGGGAAGTAGAGAGAGAGAGAGCGGGAAGTAGAGAGAGAGAGAGCGGGAAGTAGAGAGAGAGAGAGCGGGAAGTAGAGAGAGAGAGAGCGGGAAGTAGAGAGAGAGAGAGCGGGAAGTAGAGAGAGAGAGCGGGAAGTAGAGAGAGAGAGCGGGAAGTAGAGAGAGAGAGCGGGAAGTAGAGAGAGAGAGCGGGAAGTAGAGAGAGAGAGCGGAGGGGGGGGAAAGGGAGATAGAGGCAGGGAGATAGAGGCAGGGAGATAGAGGGAGGGAGATAGAGGGGGGGAGATAGAGGGGGGGAGAGATAGAGAGGGAGAGAGAGAGTGAGGGGTGAGAGAGGGGGAGGGGTAAAAGAGAGAGGGGGAGGTTTAAGAGAGAGGGAGGGGTGAGAGAGGGCGAGGGGTGAGAGAGAGGGAAGAGAGTGAGGGGAGAGAGAAAGTTAGTCAGTTTTTTCCTGTAACAATTCTAAGTACAGCCAAACGAAAAATTACCATCATTCAAAACTAGCTATCATACCTGACATTCAATATATTACAATTTTTATTTATCTTTCTCTCATAAGGTAAGATGTGACACAAGGTCGGGAAAGTGGGATTTGAAAAGCCAACGCCCGAGAAGGTGAGCACTCTGGCTTATAAAAAATGCTTGGGCAGCCCCATCAGCATTCGCTGGTAGGGGCACCTCAGGCAGTAAGCAATAAACTTACTCATCCCCAAAGAGGAGAGGCAAAGCTTGGGAGGGTGGACCTCCTAGAACTGCACAGGACAAACCCACAAACCGGCGGAATCAAGACCTGAAGGTCAAGACGACACTGGTTTATAGGGTGTAGTATCCATCGGAACAGATTCTACAATTTGATCTTGGCCAAAAGGCCAAGAATGTTACAGACGTAACTCAATAATAGCAGACTTAATGTCATAATATATTTCAGCACGGCTAACCAGAAGACCTTTTTACAACAAAAGTTAATTACACCGCTACCATGTAACCTTATATATATATATATATATATATATGCATTATAGAGGTTTTAACAGTTTGACATAGAAAAAAAAAATAAGTGAAAAAAAAAACCAAGATTGTAGCTGTCAAATATTATGAAGAAAAAACAGAAAACAACATTACATATAGTAGCAATTATGCTCACTCTGATGTCATATTTTTGTTATGACAAATGACGACATACTACACACTCCCTCCCCAAGAAAGCAGTAATGCTTTGGAGGATGGTATCATGATGAACGAACATATACTACACTCCCCCTAAAAGGAGGGGGTAATGCCTTAAAAATGGTATGGATGTTCTCATAACAAAACAGATACTACACTATCTCTAAAGGAGGAGATAATGCCTGGGAGGATGGTCTCATGACAACAGATCAGATACTACACTACCTCCCAGCAAAAAAAGGAGTTAATAGATAGGAGGATAGTATAATGGCAACAGAACATATACTACACTACCCCTCTGAATTGACTTTTAAAAGCTAGTACATTAGTTTGAAATAGTATAGTAAACTGAATTGAGCATAAAAACATAATAGTATAGTTCGACTTCAGGCAGATACCTAGTCTCTATTAGTATTATATATATGTGTATATATGCGTGTTGTTATGGACCGGCTTTGACATGATACGTAATGAATGCATTATCGCCGGGGGCAAACAAAATATTTTCCCAGGTTCAAACGGGAGTAAAAAAAAGTTAAAAAGGTTGGATAATCTGCCTCAAACTCTACTTTGGGTTTCAGAGCCGTTAACAGTAAACACAACATGCTGAAGGAACAACAATAACACAAGGAATTATATAAAAATAAGATGTGAACGAAGCGAACACAATAAAACAATGGAGAACAAATAAGATAATGTTGGGAAAGGAAATAAATCTGGTTTGGGGATAATTATAGTTTCTTGAGGATGACAAAGATGCAAATAAAATATCAACACATGGGTCTGAAGGAGACAATGTCCTTTTTTCAGGAAGATAATGACTTTGGGAGTAGAAAGAGTTCATGTATGTAATACAGGCATGGGGAATAAAATGTTCTTTTGGGGAGCAGAAAGAGTTCATCAATGTAATAAGGGTATGGAAAACAAAATCTTCTTGAGAAGGATGGGACGAAGTTTACATGAAATAGAAGAATTCAAGATTACTTAGTTTTTGTTTTGTAGATGTACCATGGAGAGAATAAAGATCTTTTTGCGAATGTGTTTTCTTGAATTTTGGTTTTGGTCTTAGTTGAAAGTCCACAATTGACTTGAGGTGACAATGTTCAGGTAATTGATGAAAGTTGTTCATGTTTTGAAAAGGCAAATCTTTGTCGCAAAACCGGGTCTGTTGAACGAAATCTCTTAACTCTTAATTCATTCTTCAACACCCGAATATATAGGAAATGACAGGAGGATCTGCTGATTTCTTGTCATGTGGTGATCATGTGGTTATAACATTGAGGTCATGTGACACCTGCCATGCTATATATGGGTTTTCTAATGGTGACTCTTGGAGTCAATGTGTATGTTCAATGTTGACCCCATTTTGGGAAGCTGTTAATCAAGGTGCTCAATTTCCTTCTTCCCCTAAAGAAGTCTGAAGTTTTAGGGGCTAGGTAATTAGATAATTAGTTAGTGACTGGTCAGTACATTGCTGGTAATTTGATACTTTATTAAGGATGGTGATTTCTATTTCCTAAAAGGGGCAGATTAATTATAGGATGGACAGAGTGGGGGTTTCTATTTCTTAAAGGGGAAATTTAATTATAGGATTGACCTATAGAAATTCTATTTCTTCAGAATTCTCAATATGTGACAATATATACATACATATACAACACTTGATAAAAAGTAAATGAAGTACCAGGTGCCGAGGAGTGTGGTTAAACCCCGGATGGACGAGATCACCCCCCCTCCTCCCCCCCGAACGCGTCTATGTCTTCCAGCAGGACTCTGCTCCTGTACACAAAGCCAAGATGACCTAGATACCTAGACGTGGTTGCTCAACAACGTTCCTTACCACTGGTCGCCGGACTTGTGACTGCCCTCCTCACCCGACTGCAACCCCCTTGACTATTTCTTCTGGGGCGTGATCGAGGCCATGACCAATAAGCACGCCCACAACACTCTCTAAACGCTTTCACCACTATAGACAAGGGCATGGTCACCTTAACATAGTCGTCTCTGCCGAGGGTGGTTACATTAAAAAATAATGTAGTTATGTAACTAACTGTTGCTAAATAAACTGTTGGGTCTCTGCATATACAACTTTTGTTTTATTGACTATTTTGCTGTCTTTTTATCATATGTCGGATTTTGCAACACCCTAAAGTACATAAATACTAATAAATTACTAAATAAGTACATACCAAAAATGGAATTTGTTGACTAATACAATAGTCCAGCTTTAAAAAATAAGATTAAAAAAAAAAAAATTAACAGAAAATAGCTGAATAGGATTAAAAGAAAAGAAAAAAGAAAAACTGAGGAGCCTATACAGTCAATACTTCCTATTTGTTGTGAGTCAACAAAAAAAACCCACTGAAAGAAAAGAGTCGTAGGGGGTCCTGCTGAGTCTTTGTAGGCAGCTATTAACACCAAGAAAAGTGTGTACTCTTTGCCCACTAGGACAAAAAATAAACAAATAACCTGAAATGGGAGCACATAAATCTATTGTAAAAATAGCCCACACAGTCTGTAAAGCAAAATTTAAGAAGTGTGAAATTACCAATCTCTCTTTAAGGAAACTTGGCAAGTCAAGCAATCAAGAGGCAAAGACTAAAATTACTCAGCATTTCCTTATTTTTATAAACACCTTGTGATGTTTATAAAACATAAAAGGGAGGAGATCCATCGGTTGATTGACTTGTGAGTAAGATTACACGTTAACTACTGATCAGATTTACACAAAATTTAGCAGAATGCTGAATCTTCACATAGATCAGAGTCCATTAAATTTTGTAGTGGATACAGGAATTTTTCTTTAATATTGTGGGATGCAAAAATATTATCATTTAAGTTAAGAATTGTCTTTCCCGACTCACTCCATATAAGGCATAATCATGTTGACACGTCGGCTCTCATTAAATCAAAGTTAAGCAACCTTGATCCTGGGCAATACCAGATGGGTGACCATTTGAGGACACCAGGCGCCGTATGTGGGAGGATGGCGAAACCTCCCTGCAAAAAAAAATACAACCCTGAAAATGCCTTTAGCAAATACTTCAGTATAACCTGCTAATCCACACGTGTTGACACAACGGAGAAACCACACCCTGGGCGGAGGTTCTGTTCTCAATCATGTGGCGAAACTCTCATTCAATTCTCTGTTCACTTTGACTTTCTAGTCTTGTCTGCTTCAATTCGATTGACTTTCTCAGCAATCGACAAACTGGAAATAACGTTGAAGGTAGGATTGTGAAAAGAGTGACAAAAGTTCTCCTGGCAACAGATTATATACTACTACTATTTACTATTCGGTTAAGATCAAAGTATAGTATCTGTTTTTGGTCAGACAAGCAATCCTTCTAGACTGAGGTAATTTTAATTTTCGTGTCAATCTAAAGAGACTCCTTTGGGAGGGAACTAAATAGGTGTGAGAAAATGACGCCTGTGCCAGTTGACACGGTTAAGATTCGGATAAAAATTGTTGTTTGGGATAAATACAATTTAGGCGCGCAGTGTGAATATAATTATATTGGCGCGTGAAAAATAATAAATAACGCCCACGCAAATTCCGGCGTGGCCTTATATATTAAATCAACTCAAAACGAGCGGACGTAGTAGGGAGCACACCACGTGATATTTCTGTCCAATGGGATTTCTCCAAAGACATTTTTCTAAACTTTTCTCCTTAAGCTCGCTGGAGCCTATCCAAATAGTATTTAATCACACACAAACATCAAACCCTCTCTCTCAACTGACTCTTCATTCGGAGGTTACACGCGTCTTATTATCGCTCTTCCATTTCACCTTTCGCGCGCTTCATACAATTTCACAGGCGAACATTACCTATTGCCTCTCTTAACATTTTATAACATATGAGCATTTCAACAAAACAAAAGACATTCTCCTTTTTACTTACCCTGAAACTAAAGAAAGGACTTCTGAACTCATTACAAAAGGAAATATGTTATATTTGTTAATGGTTTATTTCAGTGAATAAACTTCCGTTGGTTTTGCATGTAAGTCTTCTTCTTATTATTTTTATTTTTATTTGTGGAGGAAGTTATCACCAAAAAAGGCATGACGACCACCACACGCCCAAACCCCGAATTATAGTATGATTGGGAAATGATTTTCCATTTAAACAAACAATCGGTTGCCTCAAAAATTATAAAGGAAATATCAATTTTATAAATTTAATAAATTTAGTGTAGCAGTAACTAATTCTCACAAAAGCTAATACTAATATATTTTCACACAAAGTAGATTCTCAGGACTTTGCGAAGGTCTAAAATGAGTAGTGAATTGATCGCTATTGACCCAACGATGAACATATCACTCATCAATGTTTATTTCTTAGGTAAATGGACGGAGAGAAACTCATAGTTTCTTAAGAAATAAGTTATAGAGTGAGAAAGATAGACACAGACGATTACCTGCTATGCCTTGACAATGCAAGAGAAAAGAAAGGGGAATTGTGATACTCAACTTCCCTCCTGCTTAATTCCACTAAACATGTATTTTAATAAAAACAGAAAGCAACTAAAAAAAAAAGAGATAGAAAGAGTTGAGAATCCTTGATAATCTGACAAGTTGAATTGTCACTTGTTGGAGCCTGCTGATTGCTGCTATAATTTAACTTTCAGAGAAAATAGTTAAGTGACAGACTAGTATAAGTCATAGTTGTGATATTTGCTTAAATTGATATAATCTTGAACCATTACTAGTACTAATACTACTCATATATTTAACCTTAACTCCTAATATTTATACTAACTACTTTCGTCTCGGTAGAGGAGAATAAACAATTTATTACCAGAAACAAATAGCTTCCTTTTTTATAATTTTGCAATTATACCTCAAAATCTAACATTTTCATAGCACGTTTTCTTCGGGGGGGGGGGGGGGGGGACTTCAGAGGAGTGTGAAACAAACTTAAACTGCAACATGAGAATTTCTTTGTTTACATATGTGTAAAGACAGAATATACATATGTTAGCAATGTTACACATTAATATATTAGACATGTTTATTGTCGTAATGGCAATAGTATCATATGTATGCAAGATGGTAATATGATTTTTAGTATACTATCATTATTACAATAAATACAGGCAACTGCTATATTTATATTACATAATAGACCCCATTGGGTTATAATGTATACATAATGTATACATATATTATTCATAATGTATACATATCATGCATTATGCATAATGTATACATATATTATTACATTTTTATTTATTACATTTATTATTATTACATTTATTTATTACATTTTACATTATTACATAATTATTACATTACATATGCATAATGTATAATTATTACATAATTATGCATACATATATACATGTATACATATATTATTCATAATATATACATATAATATACATGTATACATATATTATTCATAATATATACATATAATATACATGTATACATATATTATTCATAATGTATACATATAATATACATGTATACATATATTATTCATAATGTATACATATAATATACATGTATACATATATTATTCATAATGTATACATATAATATACATGTATACATATATTATTCATAATGTATACATATAATATACATGTATACATATATTATTCATAATGTATACATATATTATTCATAATGTATACATATATTATTCATAATGTATACATATATTATTCATAATGTATACATATAATATACCTGTATACATATAATATACATGTATACATATAATATACATATAATATACCTGTATACATATAATATACATGTATACATATAATATACATGTATACATATAATATACATGTATACATATATTATTCATAATGTATACATATAATATACATGTATACATATATTATTCATAATGTATACATATAATATACATGTATACATATATTATTCATAATGTATACATATAATATACATGTATACATATAATATACATGTATACATATATTATTCATAATGTATACATATAATATACATGTATACATATATTATTCATAATGTATACATATAATATACATGTATACATATATTATTCATAATGTATACATATAATATACATGTATACATATATTATTCATAATGTATACATATATTATTCATAATGTATACATATATTATTCATAATGTATACATATAATATACATGTATACATATATTATTCATAATGTATACATATAATATACATGTATACATATAATATACATGTATACATATATTATTCATAATGTATACATATAATATACATGTATACATATATTATTCATAATGTATACATATAATATACATGTATACATATATTATTCATAATGTATACATATAATATACATGTATACATATATTATTCATAATGTATACATATAATATACATGTATACATATATTATTCATAATGTATACATATAATATACATGTATACATATATTATTCATAATGTATACATATATTATTCATAATGTATACATATAATATACATGTATACATATATTATTCATAATGTATACATATAATATACATGTATACATATATTATTCATAATGTATACATATAATATACATGTATACATATAATATACATGTATACATATAATATACATGTATACATATATTATTCATAATGTATACATATAATATACATGTATACATATATTATTCATAATGTATACATATAATATACATGTATACATATATTATTCATAATGTATACATATAATATACATGTATACATATATTATCCATAATGTATACATATAATATACATGTATACATATATTCATAATGTATACATATAATATACATGTATACATATATTATTCATAATGTATACATATAATATACATGTATGCATATATTATTCATAATGTATACATATAATATACATGTATGCATATATTATTCATAATGTATACATATAATATACATGTATACATATATTATTCATAATGTATACATATAATATACATGTATACATATATTATTCATAATGTATACATATAATATACATGTATACATATATTATTCATAATGTATACATATAATATACATGTATACATATATTATTCATAATGTATACATATAATATACATGTATACATATATTATTCATAATGTATACATATAATATACATGTATATATATATTATTCATAATGTATACATATAATATACATGTATGCATATATTATTCATAATGTATACATATAATATACATGTATGCATATATTATTCATAATGTATACATATAATATACATGTATACATATATTATTCATAATGTATACATATAATATACATGTATACATATATTATTCATAATGTATACATATAATATACATGTATACATATATTATTCATAATGTATACATATAATATACATGTATACATATATTATTCATAATGTATACATATAATATACATGTATACATATATTATTCATAATGTATACATATAATATACATGTATACATATATTATTCATAATGTATACATATAATATACATGTATACATATATTATTCATAATGTATACATATAATATACATGTATACATATAATATACATGTATACATATATTATTCATAATGTATACATATAATATACATGTATACATATATTATTCATAATGTATACATATAATATACATGTATACATATATTATTCATAATGTATACATATAATATACATGTATACATATATTATTCATAATGTATACATATATTATTCATAATGTATACATATATTATTCATAATGTATACATATAATATACATATATTATGTATACATAATATATACATAATGAATATACATAATGTATAATGAATATACATAATGTATACATAATATATTTATATTACATAATAGACCCCATTGGGTTAGTATTTATTACTTATATCATAAAAAATAGTTTCTTAACTTTTCTTTACAAGGATTACAAAGTTAAAGTATTTCAAATAGTTTAATTATTTACATCATTCCATTCCTCTCACTTCTCTTATCATTCGCCCTTTTTTAGGGACCTATTAGGTTAGAGACTCCTTTTTACATCCTGCCAAAGAGGGAGAGACTATTGGTTGGTGCACCAGCCCAGATGTGGAAAATAAAAAAAAACTCCATGCATGGGCGAATGGTGGCTTTATAGATATAGGATACTGGACAATTTCCCAAAAAACGTTTCTGTTCATTTGTAATCTTGCCGAAACTTAAATCGTCAAACTTCCACTTCTTAAAAAAAAAAAAATCATTATGATGTTAAATTTGAAAACTTGAATTCCTTATCTAATATATACAATTATCTAATTTACATAAAATGAAGTCTGCCAGATTTTAAAAAGTTGGACCTAAACAACATTTAAGCTGACAAATTAAACTTTGATTCTAACTAGCCAATTTTTATTTGATATCGTTGTACCATGTTATTGCCAATAAACTAACATACTTTGCTACAAATTATTTAAAAAAAACACTTAATCTGGTTTGTCATTTCACTAATACAGGGACATTCTTAAATAATCACCTAAAAAGAAAATCAGCTAAGGGGAATAACTTATTTTTTTAGTAAGAGTTAGTGTTCCTTATTTGCTTTTATTTAAAAAAAATTTTTTTAAAATGCGTGGTTATAGAACATAAATATTTACAAAACATATTTGAACCTAATGGCTTCCGAGCAACGCTGGGTCCAGGTCGGTACAGTCAGTAACATTGTATGATTCTGATATTTGGTGATTAAAAATAAATTAACACATTGGTTTGCTTACAGAGTAATCTCATGGGAGCCACATATGATAGATTGTGAGAGAAAGAGGGCACAAGTCTTTGACGCCAGCATTGATTGAATGGATCACGTGGCCAATTTTAATATTACCACAAAAAACACATGCAACTGCCTGCCTCTATTCCTGAAATCCGAGAGCTACTGGAATGTGGGGAAAATTCCTTAATAATCTTTTCAATGTCAGAACTGGGCACTAATTATTAAAATGTAATTACCTTTTAGCAGCGGCAGTTAATGATGTTTAAACCTTCTTCCACAAGAACTAAAATTGTGTTCAGGCTACTTCTTCTATTTCTTCCTCGTTTAATGTGTTTCTTCCTCATCAGATGTGGGTTGCATGTTGGGCATGGCGGCATGAAGTGACTTTCTCAATGAAACTATCATTTACTTTGGTTTAGATGTGTCATTGCTTGAGGTAATCTTTGACTGAAGCATTCTAAGTTTTTCTCGGCCTGCCTTGTTTTTTTGTTTTTTTTATCGCTTACCCTCAATTGCGATTTGTGTACATCTGTTTATCCAACCAGAGCTTCATTTAACGCCCATAGCACCATAGGCGATTGTAATGCAAAGCTAACTCCAGTCTGGGCACTTTCAGCCTCAATAGCAGGGAGTCAGAACTAACTGCCGTCAAGGTGCGCACGACAAATCCACTGAACCATAGCTATGTCATTCCTCTGCATCCTTAGAAAAATTCACTCACATGTACCATGGCACTATGGACATAGCTGCTGTAAACTCGACACGTCAAGTAACAAGTGAGAGTGTATGACAGGTTAAGACAACCAATGTCTAAAATCTACACACAAGAGTTGTTTGGTTATTTTCTTTACGGCATATCAACCCTTTTTGGGTTATTTAATGCCAAATCCAGTTATTTTGGTACAAGTTTTTATGCTTCAAGTTCTTTATCTCTTCAAATATTTATTCATGGTGTTTTGTTTGGTTGTTTTGTTTTCAACTCTTTTCAGGTTATTTAATGCCGAATCCGGTCACTTTGGTAAATGTTTTTTTAGGCTTCAAATTCTTTATATCTTCAAATATTTATTCATGGTGTTTCCTTTGGTTGTTTTGAAGAAAATTGTTTTTTTTTTTGTGTTTGGCTTTGCAGAACATGATTGAGTTTTGCAAAAGGAAAAGAAAAAACAATAACATCAATGCTTGGTGCATTTTTGGTCACGAAACCAGTATCTTCAGACAACCTGATCTGGTAGTACCAGTGCACACAGCAGAGAGTGTAACTAATGGTAAATAGTGTAAGAGGCCGTGTAACCGACAGTGTATAACTTTCACTCAACCAAAAGAAAACAGCTGTATTCGTACTTTAGCCAAAACAGACCTACACCGACTTCAAAGTGCTCAACGTGTGTACATGTGAGTTATAGAGATATCCCACTATTTACCTTTACAAAATGGTGCCCACAAAGACAACTTGTGATTGTTTGGTTCTAGTGCACAAGTTTTCGCCTCAATCTTCACTCTAACCACAGTTACAACGCTGTTAACGGCCAAAAACAACGTTAAATAACTCGAACAGTTCTGAACCAATCTTTATCATATGTAAACAAGTCAATTTTAACACTCATTAAAAACCATAACTAAATTTTCAACCACTATTATTTGAGATATCAAGAATTTCTGATAATGGACTTACTGAAGTTATTATGTAGATTAAAATAATATTCATTTAAAACCTCTGAAAATTGATAAATACCCTTTTTACAGAATATACATCAGTAATGGAAATAATCTAATAAATATATATATATATATATATATAACACTTTTAGCCACAATTTCGACCTTACAGGCTGCACCCTCCTCAAGAGTGAATTCTCTCTCCCATGCCGCAAGTGCATTGAAAGTGCTCTCATCCTTCTCTCGTCACCATCTAACGTAACCTTAGGTTTGGTTCTTACTTTTTAAGCAAACAACTGGCAAAAATTGTACTCTAACAATGCAATATACCCCGCCACTGCATCATCAACTCTGACCCCAGTTACGTACACCTTATATTTACTGATATTTTTTCCATAATTAACGTCTTATTTGCACACACCACATATTTTCATGTGCCAA
>OY744527.1:97500062-97585062 GCA_963556195.1 Sepiola atlantica | reverse complement strand
TTCTTCATCAGAATTTTAAATAAAGAAACAATAAAATACCTTTTTCCTTTTTTTAATCATCTCTTTTTTTGGTGCTTACAATTCGTCTGGTGTTGAAGTGAATACAGGATGAAAGTTCTCTTAGCCAATATAGATAAACAATTCTTTTTAAAACAAGAACACTATTTCTTATTCATTTGGCGCTGCCACGTGCGATGTTTTAGGCTAAGAGAACTTTCATCCTGCATTCTCTTTAACACCAGACAAATTAGAAACACAAAAAAAAGTGATTAAAAAAATTAAAAAAAGATATTTTACAGTATCTTTATTTACAATTCTGATAAAGAAATATATCTTCAAAAATTTTTCAAATTGAAAAAAAGAAAAACAATTTAATGAAACAAAATTGCATTGTATGGCTTTCTAACAGCTTATTTTTAATAATTCAAATTTCCTACAATGCCTTTTAAAACAAGAACACTATTTCTTATATACAGGGTGTTTCAAAAGTCTTGGGAACATAACGATTTTTAATAACTCAAAAACTATTAGGAGTTGAAAAATGAAATTAGTACCGTTGGAAAGGTTAAAGTTTCAAGTTTTGTGGAGAATCTTCAAAGTTGCTCAATATGAGCACCATTCGTCACACGGCAGACATCTAGTCGATAGTCCATTTCCTGCTAAACGCGTTCCAGCATTTTGACGTCAATGGTTCCCACAACTGCCGTTACTCGAGCCTTTAGTTCGTCAATATCTCTTGGAAGGGGCGGCACATAGACTTGTTGCTTGACAAAGCCCCAAAGGAAAAAGTCACACGGGGTAAGATCTGGAGACCTAGGAGGCCAGGGCATGAGAACGTCATCACCTCGCCCAGATCTCCCAATCCATCTACCAGGCAGCCTTGTGTTAAGAAACTGCCTTACTCTAAGACTCCAGTGTGGTAGTGCACCATCTTGTTGAAAAATGAAGTAATCAGATTCTGCTTGTTCCAACTGAGCCATTAACCAGTCTTCCAGCATGTTGAGATAGGATTCACCAGTGATAGTTGCCTCTTCAAAGAAGAACGGTCCATAGACACCTTTCTTGGAAATTGCACAAAACACGTTCACTTTTGGTGAATCTCGCTCGTGCTCAAGAAGTTCATGAGGATTCTCAGTACCCCATATGCGAGTGTTATGCTTGTTAACTTTGCCATTCAGATGGAAGGTCGCCTCATCGCTAAAAACAAGCCGGTCATCAAAGCCGTTATCTTCCAACTTCTCTTGCATTGCAATGCAAAAGTCACGGCGAAGTGGCTTATCAGTGTCCTTCAACTTTTGGACCAACTTGAGCTTGTAAGGTACCATTTGCAGTCGTTTCCTTAAGACACGCCAGACAGTTGCTGGAGCAAGCTGAAGTTCCCTGCTGGCTCTTCTCACTGATTTACGGGGGCTCCGCTGAAAGGCTGTCCGAACTTGCTCAACTGCATCTTCTGAAGTTGAAGGGCGACCTGTTCGCTTACTTGGGCACAAACACCCATCTTTCACAAATTTAGCATGCCATCTGACAATGGATTTCCTTTCGGGGGTTTCTTTTTTAAATTTCCTGCGAAATGCACGCTGAACACATGTCCACGATTCAGTCTTTGCAAATTGGAGGACGCAAAATGCCTTGTCTTGTTTAGAGAACGCCATTACTGCACCTGGAAAGATAACACGAAAATCATTAGTATGACCAAAAACTTGATTAAGCAAGCTTTAAAATGGCACCAGTTTCATTTTTCTACCTGGAATAGTTCATGAGATATACGCATTTGTAATGTTCCCAAGACTTTTGAAACACCCTGTATATATTTTGGTACATAAAAATTAGTACAACATTCGTACCGTCGGTTTCAAGCACAGAAGGACTTAGCCATCCGGCTCTCTTCAGCTACTGTTGTCATCTGTATATATATATTGATTCATGTTTGATTAAAATCGACAGAATTTTCTCTTTTAGTTATTTTCTTAATCACGGCAAGCTAGTTTCCGGGCTTCATGGAGTATGAATCCGAGAGTTCTTTTTATGTCCATCTGAAATGTTTTTTTTTTTTTTTTTGCTATATTGTTTTTATTCAAGGCGTTTTATTGTTTTGTTCTGTAGCTTTGACAGAGACCCAGAAACTAGCTCGCGCGTCAATACAATGATTAAGAAAATATGAAAAGAGAAAATTCTGTTTTTAATCAACATCTATCGATAACGATTTGCCACCTAAATATACATAGTAAGTTATGAAAATATATTTATGGAAATTAAGTCAGGCTTTTACGGGGGAGGAAACGTGGCGGTCTCTGTGTAGCTTTATTGCCATAAATATATTTTCATAACTTACTATACCTAGCTTTACTCATGTATTGAGCACTGCCGAAGTAAATACTGAAATCGATACATAAAACATATCTCCTTGTAATATTTTATATGGATACATGAAATAATAACAAATTATATATATATATATATATATATATATATACATACACACACATATACATAATATATACACACAATTTTATATACTAAGGAAAAAAAAGAAGAAAAAGTGAAAAAAAACAAAAAACAGAACATGTGGTAGTTTAAAAGTGAACTAATTGATGAATTTTGCTTACAATGAAGTTGATTTGAAATCCAATGAAATAAACTCATTAACGTCTTAAATGATTAAGAAAGAAGACCCCAAATTAAGTGGCATTTGTTCCATTCAATTGAAATCAGTTAAGCTTTTAACTTTATTTACCGATTCTTAATGGAATAGCTTCGTTGACATTCAATGGATTTAATTAGTGACATTTCAAAATGTTGCTTTTACGTTAAAATATTTATTTTGCAACTGAAATTGCAGAAACACTGGGTAGAAATACTCAATTACATTCGCAGAGTGTGTGTATGTATGTATGTGTGTGTGTGTGTGTGTGTGGGGGGGTCTATGGTCTTAACATCAAGTGAAATAAGAATTTTAGCAAAGACAAAGTTACTTAGAGTATTTAGCTATGATAAGGATAATGACTAGCAGGACCCATGGAAACTCCACAGTTGTATCTTTCATCTGTTGTATATTGCTGCTGTGCTTAAAAATACTTCCATTCTATGGACGTTCGGTGCGAATGCAAACTCCACGATATTATTGCATCACTTTTGTTCAAACTGAAACATACTTAAATACTGATTAATGTAGGTTCAGAACATATCTTGTTATGGGGATCTATCTCTCAAATCCTTGTAGCAGTTTGACATATTTTTATTCTATGAATGTCCAGAGCAAATATTATTGTATCATCTTTGGACAGAACAGATACTACATTTTTATCTTAGCCCGAAGGCCAAGAAAATGTGTTGGAGTTTCACGTTCGATACAATGACAACATCATATGAAATTTTTTTTAAATACTTTTTTTGCATTGCATCTTTGGCAATCGGGCAATCCTATCTTTTAAAAAAGGCGTGAAGGGTGATAACGTGTACGTATGAATATGAAATTGCCTTGGCGCATTATCATATAGATTACTAGCAAAAAAACTACCCACCCTTTGGGCAGCAATTGATCTAGCTGTTGCTTTCTTTACAGAAAAACAAAGTAACAATTTTCATTTAACATTTTGGTAATTTGGAGAAAAACAACAAAAAGATGATTGTTATGGTGTTATTTGATATATTCCACTGTGTGAGTAGAACAAAGTAACACTATTAACCCATTGACAGAAGGGATTAGAGACTCCATAACTAAATATATCATATACTTTATAATCATTGTTATTATCCTTAGGTAAGTAGTGTAATATAAGTAATTCTGTCATTTCTAAAATCCTTATTTCAGTTTAGGAGTATTAGCTTGAAAGTGAACAGAATGGTTTATGTTGGATCTTGAACTCGGCTCGATGACTTTATTATCTGTGCCAAGAACCACTAGGCAAGTGAACTTCCGATATATAACTTGCACAGAATAATAAGAGATGATTATTGGAAGATTTCAATTAAGAAAAAGGTCAAGAATTATTGTTAGTCAAAGGTTTGAGGCGTGAAGACAAGGGAGAGAGGGTGTGGTATAAGAGTAGACAAGATAATTGAACAGTGAGTGTGACAGTAAGAGTGATAGAGAGGGGGATGATTGTGTGCAATTGAGTGTCAGTCAATCAAAAAAAGGAAATGATTTTCATCAAGATAAATAAAAATAAATCGACCAATTCAGACATCTTTGAATTACATTTGTAGGAAGAAGGGGAGGAGAAGAAAATAATTGTGAATGTGGAATGATGAAAAGGGAGGGAAGAAGGAAAAGACAAAGTATGTAAAAAAAAGTGAGAGGGTGTGATAGTAAGATACGGCAAGAGTGTGATTTTTCACAAGAGAGAAACATTCAGAATTTTTTTTTTTTTTTTTTTTTTTTTCAAAATAGAGTGAAGAAATAGATTTTAATTCAATCATTAAATTATTTTACTTTTTCTTTTTGGAAAGCAAGCCTTTATCGCAAATCTTTATCAATCAGTTTAAATTAACCGATTTAAAATGTATTTATTTTTTATAAGATACAGACATACATCGATTTATATCTGACCAACTAACATCTAATCGTAAATGCATCAAAGGCAGCGGATGTAAAAAAATAAAAATAAATCATCATAATGCATTTATGTTTCAGAATTTTTTTAGATGGGGATCGATAGTTTGTATTATTCGGATTATTCAGAATTGGACCAGTGGCGCAACAGATAAAGTGCAAATAATAATCAATTCTAAGTGGCAGTCTTCTGGAGGTTGAAGGTTCAATCCTCAGTACAGACGATACTAAGAATATAATATAAATTACATAAGACTTCTACTCTGTCATGGCTGACGGAACGAGAACAATCTAGCATCGGGGATTAAATAAAGGGTTCAGTTTGAAATTCTGTACAGATTCCAGTGTTTTATGAGATGCATCTGAAGACGGTTGGGGGTTATGTCGGCACTTATTCCAGGAACATCACTGAGGACTTGCATCGAAGCATTTTCAAGATGTATTTTTCAATACACAATACAGACAATTTTAAAGAATGTACCAGGAGTATTTGGTGCGAGAGGACATAAAATCAAGTATCATGCATTTGACACATGGAATTTTTTTTAAAAAGCCAAAATAAACTGACCTGTCACACGCACACACGCAAAGAAACTGGAACTTTAGGAACATTTCAATCATTCCAGTAATCATAAGAGCCACTGGGCTCATGAAAAAGAACTTAAAAAACTACCTGGCAAATATACCCAGTGAACCAAGTGTAAGAGAGATCCAGACAATTGCATTTAAAGGGACGGCTGGAATCCTAAAAAGATCTCTTGGTTGAAGTCTCTGAAATAGCAGGTAAATGTCTGGCACCTGGTAGGATGCTCCATCCCCAGTAAAAACAAAAATAAAAAAAAATAACACCTAACTAATGTATGTAACCAAATAATGTTTGTATAAATAAAAAAAAATTATACCTAATAAACAGCTCTATTACCAAGCACTTTTATATAAATACAGTAAGGATCCACTGTGGATGTAAACTTACCTGGATTACTAATATATATATATATATATATATATATATATATATGTTTGTGTGTGTGAGGGGGGGGGGGGTAAACTCCAAAAAGAATTAACCGATCATTATGAATTTTAGAACACAGACAGTAGGCATAAGGGTGAGTTATGTGGGCTATATTTAGTTTTTTTATGCAAGGGGGAGGAACAGGAATTACTTTGTGAAATTCAGATACCTCAGATTTTAATGGAATTTTATACTAGATATATGACATTAACTGATAAATATTCCTCAAATTTCAGTTTCTTTGGAGTATTTTAAAGGGTTGTTAATGTTAGGTGTCATAATATAAACACAACCTTTTATTTGAAAATTCAAATATTTTCGATTTGCATCAAGACTGATTCATAGTTATTATGCACTAATTAAGATTCCTTAAATTTCAATTTCTACTTAAGGTGCTTTAAGCTTAAGCCCTAAATTCGAACAATTTCTCCAGAATATAAATCATTTAATGGATTTTAATCAAAATTGGAATAAGTATTCTAGACATATGATTTAGTAGTATATATAGATATATTGATTTTCATCTTCGTAATGGGACATAAAAATGCCGAAAAACTGTTCTGAATTAATATTATTAGCAGAATATCTGTCTCAGGACGGATATTTTATGTTTCATTGTATGACTTAAACACTGCCTTGAAACAGCTGTAAACTATACCTTTGTGTATGTTCTTTATTTGGAATTTGATTTGAAAATGACTTAAATCGTCAATGTATATAACGTATACTATACAGCACATTTTAAAGACACGCGATTATAAGATCATGTGCTGCACTTAAAAAAAAAAAAAAATCTAATGATTACCTGGCTATAAAATAAATGCATGATAATTTTATCCTTGTTGTGTCTGCAAAGTTTTAGAGGAAGGAGTATTTTATTTATGGAATTGTATGCCACAGAAATGCCACACAGAGAGTAATACAACGTTAGACGATAACTGTTCAAACTGTGAATGTACTTTTACTCCCTCTCTGAATCGAAGAGTCACTTTACTAGAAACATACACCAGAAAGAACTGTTGGGAGTAAGTCATACACCATCCACTATGACTATGCAATTCCTACAGCTACATACTTAGAAAATGTAGCTGTTACACCTGACAATTATTTGGGGAAAAAAGGAAGAGAGTTGCAATCCTAGTTGAAGTCAGTGTTTCTAATGATGCTGGCCTAAACAGAGCTGAGAGGGAGAAGAAAACTGAATACTAAGGTCTTATGTACAACATGAAAAGAAACTGGAACATTTCCAGTAATCATTGGAGTCACTAGGCTCATGAAAAAGAACTTAAAAAACTACCTGGCGAATATATCCGGTGAACCAAGTGGAAGAGAGATCCAAACAATTGCACTTAAAGGGATGGCTAGAATCCTTAAAAGATCTCTCGGTTGGAGTCTCTGAAATAGCAGGAGAATGTCCCATCCCCAGCAAAACCAAAAAGAAAAAAATTTTAAAAGAGAGGGAACACTACAAACACTACTTAAAAATAATGAAATACCAAAAAAAATCAGTCATGTTCTGTAATGAGTAATGACCATTATTTATGTGTGTGTGTGTGTGTGTGAGCTGTTGGTGACCTTAAAGTCACATAGGTTAGAAGGGATATGAAAGAAAACAAGGATGCTTAGAGTTGTGGAACATTAGGGAGAAGTTGTTTTAAAAAAGAAATGAAGGAACAGGAAGAAAAAAGACGACAAAAGAAAAAAAATAATTAGCTGAAAGAAGTCACTGAACAGTAAGAGTTTCAAAATCACTGCTTGGCAGGCAACACTTGATATCACATAACATGTGTACCCGGAACTAAAATCTCCAACCGACACACCTTAACACCGACTAAAAAAAAATAAAAACAGTCTCTCTTGACACACAGATTAAGTAAAATAAATAATTTTTTTTAAATAAAAATAAAACTGAAAACAGATACGCCAACTTCGGATTTCATTCTAAATTTTAGAGACCAAAGACATTAGGAAAAATCTGAAGAAGAAAGCATCGCAATGAACTCGTATATACAATGTGTTTGAAAAGCAGGTACTAAGGTAAACAGCTAGAGGAGCTCTCATAAAACTCATATTTGAAACCATGTACCAAAATTTTATGTCGCTGACACTGAACAACCAGGATATGATTAACTGCCAACATCCATAAGTATTGCTATTGGCATGGTTGCAGAGTTGGAAGGTATAAGCCCCGACTACTAGGATAACAAAATTAAGACTCCAACTCCCAGAATTCCAAAATATCCATCTCCTACTCTTTATTTTAAAGTCTTCCCATATTCAGACTTCTCTGTTGATTCTTCGGAGATTAAAAATCCGACTTTGACTCCTCGCATTCTTACGAGTCCGACTGATTCAGACTCCTTTCAAAACCTTCAACCCCACAACCCTTGTTATTCATCACCTTGGGATTTAGGCTCCAAAAATGTTCGACTTTATTAGAAAAACAATTTAAAAACATCAAACATTGATGATGTATGGAAGTGAAACCTGGCCAGTGAGTGTTGAGGACATGCGTTGCATGGAGAGAAATAAAATGAGAATGATACGATGTATGTGTAATGCTCATCTTAAAGACAGACTTAGATCTGATGACCTCAGGAGAAGATTAAATCTGAACAGTATAGGGTATAGTATGTGTGCAAAACAAGACTTTGATGGTATGGCCACGTTGAAAGAATGGATGAGAGTTCTTGTGTTAGTAGTTCATTTGAGATAGCAGGTTTCAATTGACAGGGAAAGGCCAAAGAAAACATGAGAAGAAGTGATAAAAATGGGCTTGAGGGAAAGAGGGATAAATAAAGACTTGGTCAGAGATAGGTTAGTTTGGAAGTCAATTTCTAAAAAGCGTCCAATTGCATGTCAGCATGTAAAACAGATGTTAAACTGAATATGAAGATGATGATGATGATGATGATGAAGATGATGAAGATGATGATGATGATTTTTATGTAGAAACGGTCACCGCTTATCAAGGCCCAAAGTCCACTCAAGGATAAAGGTATATGAGTTTGCCAGGCGGACGGTTAAACAACACCGTGGGAATTGGTAACGATTGTTGAAACTGGGCAGAATTTGATTAGTTAAGAGGACGGCTCAATAAGAATTTGTTAACATTAGATTTGAAGACGACCATGTTGTAGTCAGCTTGGAAGCAGCACCATGGGATTGTGTTCCACAGATGAGTAGTTCTTGGAAAAAAAAAACTTTGCTCATAGAAGTTCAGTTTAGTTTTAGATACACAGAGGATGAAAGGAAAATTATTTACAGTAATTGTAGGAAGACGAGTTTTTGTTGTGAATGTTTTACAGGGAGGAACCATAGGTTGGAGCTCAGTCGAGCACCTAATATGAAAATAACGATAGAGTAGAGAAAGACTAGCAACCTCTCTGTGAGAAAGAGGATGTAAAGAAGATGATGAAAAATTGTGTTACCTGTGGTAAAAGCTTACCGATAAAATCTCAAAAGAGCTCTCCACCAACCCGAGTCGCATGCATATTTATCAAGGGCCAAAAAAAAAAAAAAAAAAAAAAAAACAACAAAAAAACGAAAAGACTAAACGAAATGATGCAGAAGAAATTCTTTCGAAAAGTTTCTTTTCTTTTGAGATTTTATCGGTAAGCTTTTGCCTCAGGTAAAATAATGTTTGATCTTTTTGTCTTTTCTAATAAAGTCAAACATTTTTGGAGCCAAAAATCTGTATAGTTAGTGCAACTGTAACATTGCCTGAGGCATAAAAAAAAGATTTTTTTTTTTATTTATTTAAAAAAAAATTTTTTTTAATTTATTTATTTATTTATTTTTACTCCACTTAGCATAATCAGTTGTTCACATCTAAAAAGATTCAAGTGACTTCCCAGTTATAAATGATAGAATCATGGTCTGTTTAGATATAAAATCTTTAGGGGAGGGAATGAATAAATGTTTATTGCCCAAAAGATAAGTCACTCATTAAAGATTAAAAAATATACTTATTTTGAAAAGTAACATTCTTTTTAAAGTAAAAAATGCATACAACCAACAAATGGAAATAATGAGGAGAGTTCTCAGAATCCACAAATAGGAAGTTTATCGAATACTTTTAGATTTTTATGTGTCAGGGATACATACCTAGTTGCATCTCAATCATATATACTTATACTCAGGCACTTAGCCTGACTATTCCCTGCGTGGATGAAACGTGGACGCTTCTGTGTAGCTTAATTGACAAATATATGTTCATACTTTACTACGAAGCTATATTCACGTATTGAACACTGTTGAAGTAAATACTGAAAATGTATACACAATATATAATATCACCATATAATATGTGTATACATGAAATAATAATAATAATAATAATAATAATATATATATACATACATTAGAGAGAGATGAAATAAATGAATTACATACCACTAACTTACCATTTTGTTTATTAAATCTGTCCAGTATTTTTATACCTTTTTTAGAAGTATGGTAATAATATATATATATATATATATAGTTTACTTTTGTTTTTTCCCATTGGGGGAAGGGGGATTTTCGGCGAACCTATCACCTTTGTCAACCAAATACAAAATGTTGAAAATTAGTGGAGACGTGCCAGTTTTTAGAAATGCATGCTAGAGTTACGTTATTTTCGTTAAAAAGTTGGTCTCAGCTGTTTTTTTATGCTTTTTTGTTTCTTCTTGCGTGGATTTCTTTCATTCGTATAAAGTTGAAAATGCATTTTATAATGCATATCCATGAATACTTCTGATGTAAGATGTTATTGTACAAAATAACAAATTCCTTATTTCCTATAATAACATCTTAAAACAGTAAGGCCACTATGATCTCCCTCAGGACCTACTATTAACTTCTGTATCAGAAAAAGGTCTGCACAGGCATTACCAAGAAACTGTTTCACCATCGATTTCGATTGAACTGAGGGAGGGACGCTTTCTCAATCAGGATGTCTGGACCTTGGAATGGACTTACAGGAGATGTAGTAAATGCATCAACAACACAGCAATTCAAGGTGAATTTAGACAGGTGTGGGGCCACTGTATCCTCTTCGGTGTAAATTTCTACTCTGCTTTTCCTATACAGCAATTGAAGCATGCTCGTTTTATATCAAATATACAACAATATTGTGAGGTCTGTGTTCTTGCCTAACTTCCATAAAAAGGAAATACATTTTACTTTATCTATCTGATTTATAATTTGAAAATTATAGAAATTAAAGACAAAAATAATGATAATATAGGGTTCAGAGCTTTGAATAAGAGTACACAGGGGTCTCATTATTTCCCAAGAAACACTGGGGTGCCTCAAGTGGGTTACAAACAAAATTATTTCAATACATGTCACTATACTTACATCCCCTTCCACCCAATCAATGCTGAGTACATTCTTGGGACACATCCTCCAAATTCAATATGAAATGTAAAAACAAATAAAATGATAATATGGGCAAGGAGCAGGAGGACATAGGTTTCTTCATTCAATTATGGGCAACACCGGGTCTTCCTTTATATATGTGTAAAGTTTCTGTCTGTCCATTGGTTCAAATCTTTTGGGCTTTCGAGATAGACCCTCATAACAATATATTCTCAAACTACATTACCAAGAGTACTTGGATAAGTACATTTCATTTTGATCAAACGGAGTACAACATTATCATGGCGGCAGACTTCGAAGTTGACATCCATAAAAAGGAAATATATTTTACTTAATTTTATTTATAACTTGAAATTTATTGAAATTAAAATTAAAAATAATATAAATGATAAGGGGTTCAGGGGTTAGAGCAGGGTACACAAGGGTTCTAATGGCGTCCTGGGAAATGCAGGATGGGGATGTCTCGAGGGGACTAAAGACTATAAATTTACTACAAGATATAGGATTCCTCATTGTAAATATTCACATCTTCGCACATTCTATGTTAAAAACAGCTCACAAATAGAATGAAATTAAAGATACAATGAAAGAAAAAAATCATGAATAATTATAAAATTTGTTATTGTTATAAAACAATTAAATTGGGGAATTATTTTTATTTGTACCTCGTTTTCAACAGAGCAATCGAATATATATTGAAATTTTTAAACTGTTGTAGGCTACGAGATTTGACTTAAAGTTCACGGAGATACCATATTCAATTTCTTGAAAGCTACAGGACTTTACAAGAAAAATTTGAAAAATACAAAAATCTTTTTACCCATCTCCCAAATATTCCTACCACTATACATTTAATAACAAACATTTTTTTTAACTATACAACCTAATTCTACTTCAAAAACCTACACATAAGAATCTACGATAAATAATCTTTCATGGCATTAAATGAGCTTACAGGATCGATATGCCGTTAAAAAACAACCAACCAACTTATTGTAGAAGAATGAGTGTACATGCATAAAACGCCAACAAAAAAATGCTTTTTGGGACAACAGTGCACTCAAGGTAGGAAATTGATATGTTGCCATCTGTTTCAATGAAACAGACAACACTCAGCTAACTAAAGGCTGACTGACTGCAGTTACAAAGATATTTCTTCATAGGAAAATAATAAAGAAACAACTACAAACATTAAAATCAATTTTGGCAAATCGGTTTTGGTTTTAGTGATCATCATATGAAACCCGGTTTTAACCAGTTTTATAAAATCGGTTTAGAGCACTGGGCATTACACATGAAATGTCACTTTTTGCATTCAAAATATAAAGTAGGAATAAATGAAACCTGCACTCATTTAATCAAAATAGGTTCTACTTTTTCCAATATCAAATATTGACCACTAGTGACCATCAGGCATGTGTACACAATGTAATGATGTACATAAGTGAAACCTGACCAGTCAGGGTTGAGGACATGCGTTGTATGGAGAGAAATGATATGAGCATGATACGATGAATGTATAATATGAGTCTTAGGCTTAGATCTGATGACCTCAGAGGAAGATCACATCTAGACAGTATAGGGAGATGAATGCAGAACAGGAGACTTTGATGGTATGGCCAGGTTGAAAAAAAATGGATAAGAGTTCTTGGGTTAGTAGATGTAGAACTGTTGAGGAAGAAGGGTCAATTGGCAGGGAAGGCCAAAGAAAACATGGGAGGAAGTGATAAAGATGGATTTAAGAGAAAAACGGATGAATAAAAATCTGGCCAGAGATTTGTTAGTTTGGAAGTCAATTTCTAAAAACCGTCCAACACATGCCAGTATGTAAATGGATGTTTGAAAAAGATGACGAGACCCCTCCCCCTGTGTCTATAGAAATATTTAGATTTAATGGTTGAATCTTTAGAAAGTGACCTCCAGTCTGTAGTGGAATGGGGTCATAAATAGATGGTAACATTTAATGCTGATGAGACAAAGTTCATTTTCTTCAACAACTACAAAAAACCTCTTCAACCACCGATTGTCATGGCAAATAACACCCTACCTGAAAGTCTCAACGTTCAAATTCCTCGGCCTAACATTCACAGGTAACATGAATTGGAACAAATACATAGAAGACATTGCCAAGGCTGCTGCAAAGAAAGTGGGCTTCCTCTACCGTGCTAGAAAACTTCTCACACCTGACAGTATCCTATATCTCTACAAAGCCACTATCCGTCCATGCATGGAGTATTGTTGTCACATCTGGGCTGGTGCACCATCCACTAGTCTCTCCCTCTTAGACAAGGTTAAAAAAAAGAGCCGCTAATCTAATAGGTCCCTCACTATCCACCAAGCTCCAGCCCCTGTTCCATCCTTGTGCTTGTTTTACAAGTACTTCAATGGAATGTGCTCCGATGAACTTGCTGCTCTGTTGCCCCTCGATGTAAATACACTCAACCAACCAGACAATTAGCTAAATACCATCCATTCACTATGGAGGTCTCTAGATGCCGGAGAGCCTTCTACTCCAATAGCTTCTTTCTTCGTGCTGCCGGCATTTGGAACTCCCTCCTCCCTGTTTCTCCAACTGTACTGACATGCAGAAATTTAAAACTAATGTGAACAGGCATCTCGCTGCACAGCTCCCAATTTAGGATGACCCCTAAAACTTTCACCCTAATTCTCAGTAGCCCCTTACATCACCAGTGGCAACTTGCCTTGTTTGGGGTGAACTATGTTATAAAAATTTCTTTTTTTTTTAAATGGTTAGAAATTAATTTAATGAATTGATGTCTTTTCTATTAATAAAACCTTTTACTGTGAATGCAATGATGGGTCAATACGAGGAAACTATAAAAATTAATATCCCAGTGCTTGAAGCTTAGTTACAGTATTCTGAGAAATATACGATAAACAAACTTCAAGATGGCAGTTTTGGAGTTTCATTAAGTTCATATGGAACCCCCCCCCCTTTTTTTTACCTAATCTATTGCTTTGAGATGGCATAATATTGAAACACCAAAACTGAGAAAGTTCTTGAACCATTGTTCAATTATTGGCCACTGCTTTCTATAATTCATCATCAAGGATTTTGAGTCTGTGTTCATTGAAATTGATATCTATATTGCCAGATTTAAACTTTGTGAACCAATGCTGAACTATTCATACTGTTAGTGTTTTCTCAAAAAGGTTTTGTTGTTAAATAGCAGCTGGAATTGTATTATGTGCAAGGCCATCTCTATAACAAGCCAAGAGATAGCATTCAGCATCTTTTACTGAACTTCAGCTGAAATAAATTTGATGGGTTAGAATCCCCTTTCAGAATAAAATTTTCTCGGAGCAATGAGAAAAAAGTGTTAGCAGCTAAAAAGACATCTGCTGACTGGCTGGAAATCTTGCCTCAAGTAAAAGATGCCAAATGTGAGATGTCTTGACCTGTTATAGGTATGATCTTGATTATGTACAATTTACAAGGTTAGATCCAAATTTGAAATAGCTTTTACTTGTTGGTGTCAATCAGTTATGTGAGATTTTCGTCAGCAAATAATTCCTACATATTTCTTTAATTTACCATCTATCATGCACGAACTATCACGATTATCGAAATTAAACTGGATTTTAATCATTTACATACATTATTTAGTTTCCAATCTGATTACATTGTAAAATACAACCTGACTTACAGGTTATAAATACAAGAGAGCACACTTAAAACAAATTTATTTATTTTTTTTAAATTAAGCAATTTTTTCCCCAGTGCTAAACTAACTGACAATTAAATTCTTTTGGGCCTTGGTAATAATTGAAAAATTATTTTTAATTTTGCAGCTGCTCAAAACAAGTAGTCAGGTAACATAATAAAAGAAAATTTAGGATAATCCCTAAAACTTAAAGATATACAGGGTCTACTTTAAGTAACTTTTTCCTGTGGCATGTTCTTAAAGACAAAATCTACTCAGCAAAGCCTCATAGTATCATTGAACTTAAGATACAAATCTGAGCTGCCATTGCTCAAGTGATGTTGTAGCTGTGTGCCAAAATATGAAAAGCACACAAAGCTTTAATAAGCATCATGTTTCATGTTGCAAAAAAAGCTCAAGTGTAGCCTTTATTAATTTCTATATTGTAGTTGCATATTTCTTCCATGTTACATTTATCATGTTGAAATAAAATTATATAGTTACTTATGACAGACCTTGTATAAATCTATCTCCACATTGTGTAAGGTCTTATATTTTACAATTAATTATCATTGGACCAGATGAAAAATAAATAAAAAATAAATAAGAAAGGTAATAACGGGTAAATAAAAATAAAAATAAAATATTTAAAAATAGAATCATTTAAAAAAAAAATTTTTAATCAATAATTATGTTGAATCGATAGTAAGCTTTAGATTTTAAAAATTTAGAGGATGGGATGAATCTCTTAGATCGGTGAAAATACTGTAACAGTCATAAAACACTGACATTTATTTCCTCTGGTGGAGAGCAGCCCCTACGAGGCAGTTTGGTCACATGATAACCAATCACACTCCAGGACGTATTAATTTCTACCGAATCTTTGAAGAACTAATTCCAGACCCCTTGGGATTTAGACGGCAGCCCCAGAGAGCTTCCCGTTACCAACAAAGAAAGACATCCTCTCTCCCGCTTCTGTCAACTAGACAGGCGAGTAAGGCCATTCTCCACTGGAAAACATACAGTTCGAAGAAAAGCGGCTGTGACACCGTTTTAACTTTCGGCAACCTACACCCAACAGTGCACGTCATTCAAATATATTATTTATATAAGGAATTCGTTTGACTAGTTTTGTTGCAAAATATTATAGGAGTTTGTCTTCCAGTCCATGCAAAGATTACCTCCTCTAATACTAGTTCAATCTCAAGCAGTTTAAAATAGCAATTTTTAGATGCGTCCATGCATCTCTATTGGTCCGTCGGTCTGTCACACTTAAATTTGAAATAATATTTTCACCGTTAAACGGGAAGATTGAATGGATGCATCCGAATACTCAGTTCTTGTTTACTATTGCTGGACTTTCAGGAAATTCCAGGCTAGACATTCTTTAGTGAAATTGTGTAAGTGTGATGGAAAAAAAAAAACAAAAAAAAACAGAAGTCATATCAGCTTTCACATTGTTACCACACACCCACAAATGGTTTGGGGGGGGGGGCAAATAAAAAGCTAGCAACAAAATTCAATTCCAAGGAATCATATTTTCGGTGGAAAAAATATTGATCTCAAAACTCATTTACAATAAGTTCTTCCGCCTAACAAATACATACATCCAAATGTGAAATCTGTTATAAAAATGGTGAATATTAACTTTAGGGGAATCTTTAAAAAAAATGCTGCTTGGCGCTATTTGAAAACAACTTATCAGATAAAGCCACTATATTCATCGTTTTTATCACAAAAACTATGTAATAAAATTTATTTTGAAAAATTAATATAATTATCAGTGATTTTCGAAGTCATTTTACTATTCCCAACATAGTGGATGTGTCTTGTTTATACTTTTACCAATAAATATTTTTTATTACTGATCCAATCTTTTTTTCTTTCATTTTACAATTTTTTTTTTTTTTTTTTTTATATGTTTGAGCCAATTTTTTTTAATTCTTAGCCCAATCCACAGTGATCCAAAATTAGTTATTTTATTTTTCCAAAAAAATAAAAATTAATATTCGACCATAATGCATCCATCAGTAAGAAATTTTATAATGGTATAAATGTCAACAAGACACATTCACCATGTTGAAAATGGTGAAATGGCTTAGAAAAATCCATGACAGTAATTTTTTTTCATTATTTAATCAGATTACAGTTTTTTGTAAAAAAAAAAAGAAAAAGAAAAAAAACAGTAAATAGAGTGGTTTTATCCCATAAATTGTTTTGAAATAGTACCAAATATCATTTTTAGGTTTCTCCTAAAATTAATATGAATTGCAAAAAATATAACTCCTGAATTTCTTGTTCACATTTTGATGAATAAATCTCATTGTTCAACTTGAGTACTATTCAAATTAGTTTACCTCGGACATGTACTTGCATAGAGATATTCACATCTCAAATGATGTTAACGTTTATAACGTCCTTTATTTCATACTTTTTCTTCTATAAAACCTGTCTTCTCGACAATCGATGCCTCAGTTAATGGCCCCCATGCCTACAGTTGTTAAAAGGGTGGGGGTGACACTCTGTATATACCACTGAATACTCCGGGATTTAAAAATAAAACAGATTAAATATTTAACTTTGTCAAGATTACAGTGATCATGTTCGAAACACACCTACATAATGTGTAATTGGTCCCATCACGCGAGACTTCCTCAACCGCCCGGATCTATTAATGATACACCACAGCGCGGACCATCGTGAATTGACTTGGCTCTATAAACGCCTCTCCATCGCCATTATTCGAGTGAACACCTTGAACCTGCTCTTGGCCTGCCAACCCAGCAGGAAATCCGATGAAACTTTCTGATGTTCCGAATACAAGCTTTTTAATATTGGCAGTTGAAAAAGATTTAGAATAGTACGGCAACAAAGTAAATGTTACAATTTAAATCTAATATTCATATTTGGTAAACGTACAGAATAGTTAACACTGAATAACTCGTAAAAAAAAAAAACAAAAAAAAAAAACAGTTTATATCAAACGCATTAGAATTAAATTCTTTCCCTAACCCACCCAGTTTTAACGTTTATAACACTTTATTTTATACTTTTCTTCGATAAAATCTGTCTTCTCATCAATCGACATTTAATGGCGGCCAACTGTAGGCATGGGTGCCATTAACTGAGGCATCGATTGTCGAGAAGACAGGTTTTATAGAAGAAAAAGTATGAAATAAAAAAAAATGTTATAAACGTTAAAACTAGGCGGGTTATGTAGAGAATTTCATTCTTATGCGTTTGATATAAATTATACAATTTTTTTGTTTGTTTGGTTTATGAGTTATCGAATGTTAACTATTCTGTACTTTTACCTTCATATTTTGTCAAATGTTGAATTATGTATTTACTGAATAAATTTCATTAACTTATTAAAATCACTCCTACACAGGGAGTATGCTGGAGCGTTGGAGATACTCGTCACTCTTCTTCTTGTAGGTGTGAAAGCACTGAATAATAATAGTAATAACAATACTCAAATAACAGGCATTATTATTATTATCTAATCATGTGAACAAATGATAAGTAATGAATTTTCTAAGTGAACGTCTGTACACACATAAGTACTAGTCGCTTTGACAAGCACCTTTATAATAATATAGAGAACGACCGCGCCGACCCAAAAAAGAAAAGAGAGGCAGCAGAGCAACAACTGGGCACAATAGCAGCGAGATTAGCTTGTCATATGACCGGACCAAAAAAGAAGAAAAAGTTTTCCTACCCTAGTTTAGCAGCTCTCCTGGCCCAGACAGTTTTATTTACCTACTCCCTGGCCTGTCTCAGAGGCCGAGAGAGTCTGCAGGAACGCGGAGGAGGATCGGAGGAGGGAGGGGGGGGGGGTCACAGGCGAATAATACCAACTTAGTGGAACAGTGAAGGGTACGTTTTATGTATTTCTTTGGGGGTGGAGGGGGTTGCGTTTATTAGTTTAAAAATCTCTGGGTATTAAAGCAGCAAAAACAACAAAAAAATACAACAAACAAAAACAAAACAATGCTAATGAATGTTTAACACACAAAAAAGTGGAGGGGAAAAAATGGATGAATATAGAATAAAAAGGTTTAACTTTGATTAGACTGTTTTACGCATATTTAATGTCGCCGAAGCACGATAGAGAAAAAGAAAATCCATTCACTGGTGCGGTTTCTCTCTATTTACTTGCTTCCCTACAAAAGCAGAGTTAGACACAAGGTCGGTTTTTAATGTGGGTAAAATCCAGCTCCCCAAAAAGGGGCACTTTGGATTGGGATAAAAATAAAAATTGCCTCAGTCAAGAATATTTTTCTTTCACTGATCGAGGACAGTCTTAAGTGTAGTATTATTTACCTCCTCTGCAAGAGGTTAGACACAAGGTCAGGCGGGGGTTTGAAAAGCCAGCACACCAGGTGAGGTGCACTCTAGCCGACAAAAATGCCTGAGCAGCCCTGTCAGTATTCCCCAGCGAATAGCAATGAACTAACTTCTCAGAGATAAGATAAAGCCTCTAAAATATCTAAAGGACACAACAGAACAATATCTCAGCCCGACAGCAACAAAACCACTGTATGTAGTGTAGTATCAAAACAGATACTACACTTTGCTCTGAGCCAAATGGCATTGGTGCAGCAATCAAATCTTTTTAGACGAGAGGGCTTCGTAGAAACTCAGAAGCTTCACCAGAGATGATTTCGTCTTAATTGTCAGAAGGCTTTTTTTTCGGTTCCCATATTAGTGGCTTTCCGCCTCTAAAGGAAAAGAGTGTTCTGCCATTGGGTCGGCGACCATCTCTGTCTAGGCCGATTGGCACGAGAATGGATGCAAGAATCAAGAAAAATTGTCAATATTTGTAAAAAGAATATAACATGAAAAGCGTTCAGTAAGGCATACGAAATTAAGCAACAAGCAGAAAAATTCCACCCCTTCACTGTTGAGGTCCCTTGATGCTGGAAGATTTTCTATTCCGATAGCCTATTTCTTCGGACCGCTTGCCGTTGGAATTCCCTTCCTGCTCCCCAGACCGTAGAAGCATGCAGAAATTTAAATGTAATATGAACAAACATCTTGCTGCTCAGCTTCCCACCAATTCTGCACCCCCCCCCCCCAAAAAAAAATGACTATCACAGTAACTCCTTACGCTTCAATGGCAATATGTCTTGTTTAGGGTGAATAAAAAAATTTTTTTTTTAAACAAACGAACAAAAAACAGGCATTCTTAAGATGCGTCCTTTTAATCTGCATGTTTAGTGATGAAAATGATATTTCAAAATTTAGTGACAGACAGACGGACAATCTGACAGACAAAGCCTCTTCTAGAGATCTGTGAACATATCTATTAATTCTCTGTCAAACTTAAGCACGACAGACTGGCCAACGAACAGAGTCCGTTATGGACACATCTAAAATAAGATGCGTTTATTAAACCAGTGCGTTCAGCAATGAAAATGTTATTTCAAACTGAAGCGTGACAGACTGACAAAGCCTGCAAGGAAGCATCAAAGTAAATGGACTCTTTCTAAACAACATTACAATTTACTAGTGTACATCCTCCCTAAAAAATGACAACAAAAAAAAGAAAATTATTATTCACTAATGTTCACACTCGCCTTTTATCTAGATATATTACTAATATATTCATAGAATTACGTCGGTAATTTTCCATATATAAATTATTATTATTATTTTTGATGACCTAAAGAAAACGAAAACATCCACCATTGACTTTTAATTCTAGAGTGGAGGATTTCTTTTCGAATTCATTTCAAGCGGCGGAGTGGTTGTTTGACTTGCTATTTTCTTTCTCGCTTCCCCCTCACCATTAGAAATGGTTTTGTCTGAGGGCTAGAAAAGGGGCATACGTTTTACTCGCTAAATTTTGAGTGACGGGGGATGGAAATACGCATATTTATTTATATACAAATAAAATACACATTGGTCTTTATTATACAGTGGAGGATGGTGAGAACTTCACACTGATATCAGACTCAGAAAATAGAAATGGGGGGGGGGGGTAAATCCCAGATGCCAGTGGCATCGCCATAAGTAGGGGAGAACTAAGAAAGTCAAAGTCAATTTTCTTTGAGACTTATCTGGCAGAGTCAGAATAACAAGACCTTTCTTTCAACTGACCTTGTACCAAACATACTGTCAAGTAAGGGAGGCTTATAAATAACTTGATTTGTCTGTCTTACAACAAATCAACCATTTCCAGGTGATTTAATGCTGACACAATGCCTATTGTATACGATTTATTGAACACAAGTTGCTATTTTACCCATAGTTGGGAAAGGATGGGATTATACCTTTCCCAACGCTATTTCCTTGAACCGCTTGCCTTTGTAATTTTCTTCCTGATACCTTTTTCCTTGACCGTACCAACATGCAGAAATTTAAATGTAATCTGAATATTGCTGCCACCCATGTTGACCCCCCCCCCCTTTAAAAATCTGGCCCCGATCACAGTAAGGGGCTTACGCTTCAATGGAAATATGGTCAACTGTGTATGCAATATATATTCATATAACTTGTTTGTTTATAGGAAAGCCTTGTTTTTCCTTCTTTTTTTTTTTAACAATCTTTTTCGGTACTGATATCGAATATGTACCATTTTCCAGGAACTTTGCATTGGCAGCGTTCGGGCATGTTACGCAAACACACAAGAGATGCCGAGGCGATTAGCCAATCAGCTGTCAGACGACGTGGAACGAATACTGTGTTGGATCACCGAACATGCAGACCGATTGGAAGAATTTTTTTGAGGAGGGTCTGCGAAGACAATTTGTTACGAAATCCTTGTCAGATCGGAGGCCCAGGTCATACGGTTGAGATAGACGAGTCTCTGTTTAACCCTAACCCGACTGATAAAAAAAGACAATGTCAAAAAAGTCCCCCCAAAACAACCACACACACAAAATTATTTTTCAGTTTTAAGAAACACAAAAAAAAAAAAATACATTTTTACCAGTTGACTGAATACAAAAAGAAATGAAAAAAAAAAATATATATTTATTAACAGTGATTTTGCTATGTTTTGTTTGCTTTTTTTTGTTGTTATTTGCTATCTTTCTTGAAAATAAAATTGAAAAATACGACTCAGCAACGTATTCAAATTATCGTCTGTCAACATTCGCCTCGGCATTTCTCGGGTGTTTACGTAACATGCCCGAATGCTGCCGACGCGAAGTTCCCGGAAACTAGTACATGTTCGATATCAGCACCTCTTTTTCTTACAAATTATTATAGGAGATAGTCTTGTAATTCACATGAAGATTCGCTCCTATATAAGTACTAACATGGTTACCCGGCGTTGACCCCCCCCCCCCCGGGAGGGGGGGCATCGACAACAAAATAGAAGAGTTAAAAAATGTATGTACATCTTTTAAAACTTCTCTCTTTAACTATCTATCTCCCCCATCACTCACCCTCTCCCCTCTCTGTCATCCTTTCCCTCACCTTCTCTGGCAACTGGAAAAAAAAAATCGTTGACGAATTACATGATAACATTAAAAATAAAAATCTATAATATAAAAGGCAGTTATCTGTGTGTGCGTGTGTGTGTGTGTATGTATGTTCAGCTAAAACTGAAAAACGACAAAATACCCACAAAGTTTGTATTTTCTTAACCGGCGTTGTCCCGGTTGAATAATATCTAAAATTTAGAAAAGATTATTCATTCTTTGACCTTAAACTGGCGCAGATTTCGTCAGGGACGAAGAGGTGGGCACTGTTTTCCAGTCACTAACTGAAGGAAAGTAACTGATTTTTTTCAAGGAGTTAATTCTCTTATGCCGACTCATTTCTCAAGGAATCTATATAAGGGAGAGTTTTATGTGTATGTGTATGTCCAGAGAGAGGAATGGGGTGGGCGAAGAAGAAAGAGGGGAGAGGGAGACGCAAAGATAGAGAAGAGATAGAAGTTTTAATAAAAATATGTTACACTTTTGCCCCGGGTAACACCAGGTAGCCCTGCTAGTGTGTGTGTGTGTATATATATATATATATATATATATTTATTTATTTTTAAAATAATGATTTTAAAAAAATTCGCTCTAAATGTCACCCATCCCTCCCGACTAATTGTTAACCTTCAAATGAATATTTTAAAAAGAAATGTGCCTATATTTTATCCGAGACAATGGTGAAAATAAATGTATCAACTCTGTAGGTGTGCCATGTGTAGTTTTTATTTTTAGCGGGACAGACACACACACAAAACTTTCCTTTATATAACAGATAAAATCTTTTCACTTTTATAAAAAGAAAAATAATCAATTACTCTTTTTTTAATTATATTCGAGTGAGATTTTACCTTGTTATGACAAGAGAAGTACTTAAAAAAAGAAAAAGCCTTTAAAACTATGTAGGGTTCAGCAGGATCCTAAAAGTGCAATTTTAACCATAAAATCTTTTCTTTTATCCTTTTTTTTTAATGGAAATCGCTCCAGACAAAGCATGAAACCACTTGATGTAAGGAGCTAACAAGAACAAAAGATGATTATCACAGAGACAGGAGATGCCTATTGGTCTTAGTTTTAAAAAGACCAAGGCTATAGGTAGGAGGAAAACAGTCAGCAGAAAGAGAGTTCCACAGGCCTGCAGTTCTTGGAAATAAGCTACTGGAATAGGAAGCTGCATTATACTGAGGTATCAAAACAACGAATTGATGGAGATCGCTAGACCAACAAATCAAACGAGCTGGAACAAAGGAAGCAGGGAATAGATCATACAATTCTGAAGAACACATACCATAATATTAAAGAAAAGACTGAGACTAGCAACATCACGTCTGTGTGAGAGAAGAAGAAAGAGTAGAGCCAATCAAATTACAGATACGTTTCTGTACCTTATCAAGAACCCTCAAATGAGACAGATTCACCAGCCCAAATATGACAAAAGTACATTTAAAACAAGGTAAGTTTTCACTTTACCATAAATTACATACTCTCCATTATATCTGATTTAACGTCAGTTTGACATGCTGGCATGTGTTGGACGGCTTTTAGAAATTGACTTACAAACTAACCTATCTTTGGAAAGGTATTTATTTATCCTTCTTTCTCTCAAATCCATTCTTATCACTTCTTCCCATGTTTTCCTTGGCCGTCCTCTGCCTACTGATCCTGCTATCTCAACTGTTCTACATCTACTAACCTAAGAAATCTCATCCATTCTTTCAACATGGCCATATCAACAAAATCTGTTCTTCCTCTTAGGTCATCAGATCTATGCCTGTCTTTATAACTCACATTACATATCCATTCTCGTTTTAAAATAGCTTAACTCATGTTTGAGTAAACCATTTTTCGAGAAGCGAGTTAGACGAGATGTGGCTCAGTAATCCAAGGTGATTTTTTTATCAAAAATACCTCAGCCACAGCTAGAACTATCGAAAAGTTTTTTTTTCTTTCTTTTTTCTTAAGTAAATTTTTCTTTTCCTTAAAAACAATGAAGTATTGGTACATCACTGATAATTAGTACATCACTGATAATTAGTACATCACTGGTAATTAGTACATCACTGATAATTAGTACATCACTGGTAATTAGTACATCACTGGTAATTAGTACATCACTGATAATTAGTACATCACTGGTAATTAGTACATCACTGGTAATTAGTACATCACTGGTAATTAGTACATCACTGATAATTAGTACATCACTGGTAATCGATGCGATACATAATAGAATACGTAGAACAGACCCGATTCAAATTGCACGATTACTTACCTACAATCTCTTCTTACTATAAAAAGATTTGTCAGCTATATTTTTTTTAAATAAATAAAATGAACGTTTTAATTTATTAACTGTAACAGTTTAAATCAATTTTTTTTAATGGAAGTTGCTCCAGACAAAGCATGAAGCCACTTGATGTAAATGGTCCTGAGTATGACCTTAAAAGACATCCAGTGGTGAGGCCTCCATTTGGGAGCTGTGAGGAATGTGGAGTTGCCCCTTAGTTGCCATTGCTCCCAAGTCCAGTCTGGCCCGGAGTGGTAGTACCTGTAAGGGCCCCATCTATGGGTCAAATAGAACCTACTGGCACTACCAAATCAGGTTGTCTGAAGTTATTGACTTCCTGACTCAAAATGCACCAAACATTGATGTTTTATTGTTTTTGTTTTTTTTTTGCAAAACTCAATCATGTTCTGCAAAATCCAAAACAAAAAAGCAACAATTTCTCTACCCCCCACCCTTTCACTCAACCAAACACCATGAATAAATACTTAAACATATAAAGCACTTGAAGCATAAAAACCTTCACCAAAATGACCGGATTCAGCATTAAATAACCTGAAAAGGGTTGATATGCCATAAAACAAAACAACCAAATTTTACCAAAATGACCTGATTCGGCATTAAATAACCCAAAAAGGGATGATATGCCATAAAATAAAACAACTAAACCAACCATTTGATGTAAGGAGCTAAAAAGAACGAAAGATGATTATCGCAAAGACAGATGATGCCTATTGCCTTCAGTCTTGATCAGACCAAGACTATAGGTAGGAGAAAAACACTCAGCAGGAAGAGAGTTCCAGAAGTCTGCAGTTCCTGGAAAGAAGCTACAGAATAGGAAGATGTATTATAACGAGGTATCAGAACGACGAATTGATGAAAACCACTAGACTAACAAATCAAACAAGCTGGAACAAAGGAAGCAGGGAATACATCAAACAATTCTGAAGAACGCATGCCATAATAATATTTAAATATAAATAAAGCGAATGTCAGTTTTAAGTTGACAATGATGGCATAGTTTTATTTTTCACATCTTATTAGATTTTGAAACAATTCATTTCAAAATGGGTAAAATATTAACTTTTAGCACATAGCAACACCAGATATTTCATTTTTTTGGGGGGGGGGGGGCATTTCATATTTGGTGATCAGACGATCTCATTTTTATTTATCTATTTATTTATTTTATTTATTTTATTTTTTTTTATTTATTTATTTATTATATGTGTGGAAGAGGATATTGTATGTACAAATAAAAGTACAAGCATATCATAGAACTAGCGAAACCTCTTGGAAATTCCATTGTGCTTTCTACATAAATCTTCATAATTTATTGTTAATAATATTCTCTTTGAAATAATAAATATCTGTCAGGTTCAATACTACTAAAAAAATGGATTCTGTAAAAAATAATTGTTATTGTCAGTTGATTATTTTTAAATAAATAAAACGAATATGTTTCTTTATTTATTTAAAAATTGTAGCAATTTAATTCTTTTTAAAAATAATAAATATTCCTTTCTTACTGTAAAAGTAATTGTCAGATAAAACTGATGTCACTTTTTAAAAAATGTATTTATTTAAAATTGTACTGTTTTAGTCGACAACACAACATAATTTCATTTGGGAACAATTCATTTTAAAATGGGTAAAGTCAGAATTTTTTACCTTAGCTACATCAGATTTATTACCAATCACTATCTTTGCTAATCAGACAATCCCATTTTTTTTTTTAAATGTGTGAAAGTTGATAACGTACTTACAAACATGAAGTTCCTTAGGATATTATTATAGATTAATTTAGTGGTTTTATAATGTACGGACCCATTTCGAGTTAATTAACACTAAAACAATACTTATTGTAAACGATTCATTGAACACATGTTGCTATTTTATCCTAAACTGAGGAAGACACTGCTATATAAATTAATACATTAGATGAGAATGGATTTGAAACTTTCTTAGCCGATTCCATAGAATGTGGCGTTATCCATTGCACCCCACATATGGCCCATGGAATAATTAAAATTAAAAAAATGCATACTTGAAACAGCAGCAGAAGCGAAACAATTTCTGTAAAATACTTAATTCTGATTTGTTAACAAAATCGGACTTCAACCAATCAAATATAGTTGCTCTGGAAGCTAAGCACCTGCTAGGATTGGCTATTTAAGAAAGAACCCAAGCAGTCAGCATTGAGAGACTCAACCTGCCACACGAATCCTTGTCAGTCAAACCACGGTGTTATCAACTACTACTAAACTCCTTGAAGGTGGACCCAAATATAACCTTGGCCACAGACATCTTGGAAGACAACACTAGAGACATGCACAAACTCACTCGCACACAAGTCTACACATATATGGATTAAACAAAAGGCAAATATGCATATGCACAACACCGCCTTGTCTACCAAACTTACACTGTCATATTCAATCTCACATGGCAACAGCTGAAATAAACATGTCTGCTCAACTTCTAACAGAAAAAACAACTCTTTCTTCATGGACACTGAACTTTTATTAACTCTTTACTTTTGGTTGTTCTAACAAGTCATAAATAAAATTGGTGCATTTATATACGGATAGACTGCTGCCATTACTCGATGCAAATGTGCCTGGAAGGGATTTAAAGAACTCCTGTCCATCTTAACAAATAAGCATCTGGCCGTCATGACTAGAGGACAGGTGTATATCAGCTGTGTGAGGAGTGTTATGCTTTATGGCTCAGAGACATGAGCTGCATCGGCAAGCACTCTCAAGAGATTGCAGTGCAACGAAAGTGCCATTATTAGATGGATCTACCATGTCAAGCCAAAAGACGACACTCTTCTCTCTAAGCTTGGTATAAAAGAAATATCTAATGTCCTTATGCTGGGCAGGATGAGATGGATTGGCCATATTGAGCGAAGCTTCAGCTGGATCTCCCAGGTCAGGGATATGTCCATCGCATCAAGTCAGCAGGCTGGAAGATCAAAGCTCTCTTAGGATGAGCTGTGTAAACGCAACCGTGTGGCTCTGGGGATTGCGAAATTTGATCCTCGCGAAGAGGAAGACTTCAATCAAAACTGACATACAGGCCCCACCCTCTTATAGGGGACTAATCAAAAGCCTGTTAAAAATAAATCGAATGATGATAGACTGCCGTACTTTTGTATATTGCTTTTCCTCTATAAATTTGGTGACCCCAACCGCATAAGACTTTTAAAATTTGGTGACTCCCTCCCCCGACTGCAGGGGGTCTTCTAAAAATAAATGTATTCAATATATGATCTGTGCATCAACGAAAAAATATATATATTTCCATAATCTGTGAATCAAAATTTTATTAAAACTACTAGACGACACGTGACCCATTGGGTCATTATTTGTTATATGTATTATTAAATATTTGGAAATTCTAAAATGTTTTCATGAATATTTAAAAATTCCAAATTACAACTGCTGCTAATGATCTATATAATATTAACAGTCTGATGATTAATACCAGTTACCCCCTCCCCTACCAGGCATTGCATTGATATTGGGGGGGGGGGGTAAAAAGGAGCAGTTGAAGTACGACAGTGTAGTATTAAGAGCATTTAAAGTTCTCTTTGAGAAAAGTTCCAAAAACTGAATGCTATTGGAAATATGCTTGGCAGCACTGAACAACAATCCACTGACTGTTTGCATGCTTCATACAACATTATCTTTGCAGAGTGCTAGATCTGGTCAGCCTCATACGATTGAGGAGGAATTTTAGGTCATCAACTTAGGTTCAGTTTCTTTAAAAAAAAAAAAAACTCTGGTGTACTTACACTGTATAATCCACATGCAGAATCTGGTAGGCAAAACCAAAGTGGTTGACTTGACAAATCAATGGATACTATTATCATAGCGGTAAATAAAATCAAGGCACATTCTCTTAATTTCGGTCTGTTTCGACAGCTTTGCATTGACAATGATGAAGAGTTTGAACGTTTATTGCTACACACAGAGGTTTGATGGCTGTCAAAGGGAAACATCTTTAAACGTTTCTATTCACTGTTTGATACAGTTGTAGAAATTTTTCTAAAGTAACTCTGGGCTCTGTGATGATCTTGTGAATATATCTGACAAATAAGCAAAGTTTAATAAAATTAATTTGCAGTTGAAACTAAATGATGGCAACCTTATCAAAGTCAAATCTACTTTCTCTACCTCTAAGTGCAAATGATTCAAACAAAACTTTGTCCATGATGAACTCTACCAGTTTCCAAGCCTCTCTGAATTGGATAAATAGTAGAGCTTATCAGATGATGACCTTCAAGTATATTGTGCTCACCTGGAAAAGTTACAAAGAAACACGTGAAAAAGATTTTAGGATCTTTTATTGTTTAAAATAACAGATTGGGTAATCAATCAATTCTTAGGTGTCAACAATGAGGAAAAAGGAGAGGAAAAGAAAGAATTTGTTTCAACTCAAAACGACATTGAGCTAAGTTCAAGGAATCATATCAAGATTTCTGCAATCCTGTGATGCTTATGGCTTGCCCTACATTGAGGCTTGACTTTGTCGTACTCAGTCCTAAGATTGAAAGATATCAAGAAGTGCTTGATAATGTTAATTATCAAAAAAAACAAACAGACCATAAATTTGATTAAAAAATTAATTTCTAGTTGACAGTTCGGAAAGACAAGTCAGCCATTTTTTGCAATCAATTAATAACAAAAATGGCTGACATGTATATCATGACACTTTATTATAGAAATAAATGTTTAACTGCCAATTAGAAAGCAATTTTTGACTTGTATTAAAGTTTCAAGGCAAATGTCAAGTATTATGGTTCAGCTGTACTCCTAAAAAAAAGAAAAACAGTAATTTTCTCAGGTGTCATTGTTTCAAAAAAGAACCAAATTATTATCAATGTCTTGATAAATTTATCCTGTGTAATAATATCATTTTATACTAATTTAAAATGCAATTGAAGTCAACTTCTGAGTCACACTTTTATATGGGTGACAACGTGGCTAAATACCCAAATGGTTGATCGGTCCGTTATCACTGGATCTAAGACTCCTCATATTAGGAAAAAAGAGCAAATAAAAAAAATCGTCCGGAAAAATATAGTCGCTATCTTTCCAAAGAAGCCGGAAAAGTGGCTAGCTAAAGAAGAACGATAACTCAAGTTCATTATTTTCTAGTTAAAGGACAAGATTATAAACTTGAGTTATCGTTCACCCTTAGCTAGCCTTTTTTTGCACTGGTTTATAAAGATGTCGATTCTTCCTTTTGGCACTTAACGTGTATGATGAAATGTGTTATAACTTAGTGATTTTAATGTTATTTTTTTTAATAAATCATGGTTTAATTAAAAATAAGTGGTTTGGTAGTAAAACCGAACCTATGCCATACAGGAATTTACTCGAATGATATGTGTATTAAGTATTGTATAAATTGTTATTATATCTTTTTATATCATTGCACAGATAATGCCACATCACAGGGAGATAAGTACATTGTTTTTATTACAATTAATGGCATAGAAAGTGAAAAGGGCATATCATGATCAGGGTTGTGGAGTCTGAGATTTGGGAAGGAGTTGGACTCATAAAAATGCTAACAGTCGAAGTTAGAGTCAGATCTTTTAGTCAGACTTCGATTATTACTGAATATTAAAAGACTTTGTAATTCTAGGAGTCGGAGTCGGATAATCTGAAATACTAGGAGTCGAAGTCGGATAATAATTTGAAATCCTAGGAGTCGGAGTCTAATAATAATTTGAAATCCTAGGAGTCGGAGTTGGATAATAATTTGAAATCCTAGGAGTCGGAGTTGGATAATAATTTGAAATCCTAGGAGTCGGAATCGGATAATAATTTGAAATCCTAGGAGTCGGAATCGGATAATAATTTGAAATTCTAGGAGTCGGATAATAATTTGTAGAATCCTAGGAGTCGGGGTCAGATAATAATTTGTAGAATCCTAGGAGTCGGGGTCAGATAATAATTTGTAGAATCCTAGGAGTCGGGGTCAGATAATAATTTGTAGAATCCTAGGAGTCGGGGTCAGATAATAATTTGTAGAATCCTAGGAGTCGGGGTCAGATAATAATTTGTAGAATCCTAGGAGTCGGGGTCAGATAATAATTTGTAGAATCCTAGGAGTCGGAGTCAGATAATAATTTGTAGAATCCTAGGAGTCGGGGTCAGATAATAATTTGTAGAATCCTAGGAGTCGGGGTCAGATAATAATTTGTAGAATCCTAAGAGTCGGGGTCAGATAATAATTTGTAGAATCCTAAGAGTCGGGGTCAGATAATAATTTGTAGAATCCTAAGAGTCGGGGTCAGATAATAATTTGTAGAATCCTAAGAGTCGGGGTCAGATAATAATTTGTAGAATCCTAGGAGTCGGGGTCAGATAATAATTTGTAGAATCCTAGGAGTCGGGGTCAGATAATAATTTGTAGAATCCTAGGAGTCGGGGTCAGATAATAATTTGTAGAATCCTAGGAGTCGGGGTCAGATAATAATTTGTAGAATCCTAGGAGTCGGGGTCAGATAATAATTTGTAGAATCCTAAGAGTCGGGGTCAGATAATAAGTTGTAGAATCCTAGGAGTCGGGATTTGTAGAATCCTAGGAGTCAGAGTTGAGCTTTTAACTTCTGACTCTGCAACCCTGATCGCGATGACAGATCAAACATACTGATAACTGTAAAATTGTATCTTCTCCAGTCGAGGAAGCTGCTTATTCCAGACTAGCATATTTTCCCCCCTTCCCCATGAATGCACCATACATGTTGGTCAGAATCAATCCCCAATGCATTTGAAGAGAAAGTTGGGAAGACGGTTTGTTGCAATTTGTGGCCCTGCCCCCAGAATTTATCATTTCATCATTTCAAAAATCAACCTTGTGATATATTATAGCTTGTGGAGAGCAGAAAGTAAAGGGTCACTTCACTTTCTTCAAAAATCGCTAAGCAACAGTAATTGTTTGGTTGTTGGCAAAAAGCCAGAGCTTTTACGCTATAAAAGACTTTCGTTTGTTTTGTTGCCCATTCAAAATCAAAATAAAGTTCAATCAATATTGGATTGCAGAGAAAAAATTGCAGGTTTTGGGGGGTAAAAAAGAGAAAAAAATTCAATTCAATGTCAATATCAGAAAAAACCTTTCAACAAACAGCAATACATCGGTAAAATGTTACCCTTTGACCCCACGTTGTCAGTGGAAAAAATAGTTTTTTTAGCAGACAACCCCTCCCTGTATTTTTTTAAGTAGAAAAATAAAAGCAGGATCTTTAAAAAAGGAAAAAAAAATGCTCTTCGTTAACTTCCAACACTAAAATAATATTTTAATCCAAAATATATTAGTAATTCTGATAACAAAAATCTTTTAAAATAGTGGTCATTGTGGGAATACAAAAGAAATGGTTACTCGTTCTGTCCTATGCTACGTGGTCAAAAACTGGGTGATCATTTTACTTTATATTTATATAGTAAGGTGAAGCCCCATTCTAAAGTTTCAAATATTTTATTTTTTACATTTTTGCAGCATGCCGACAAAAAAAAAAAAGAATATCATTTTAATTTTCCCCCGTTGATAACATGGGGGGGGGGGGGGGTAAATTTAACCAATACCGTCAATCAGGGTTACTATGGATAGGAGTTGCACAAAATAAAAAAAAACAAAAAAACAGTTAAGTTTTGATCTTCTCGAAAAAGTGAAAAAAATTATTTTAGCATTTTATACAGTTTTTTTTAATGTAAAAAATAATCCTATTAGCCCCGGCTATGCAATGCATTTTTATAATACAACATCATTATAACACCGCCTTGTAACAAGGCACATAAACATCCCTCGGAACAAAAAAGGATGACTAGGCACCGCTGCAACAATTAGTGGCATTTCTTGCACCAGACGTAGATGGATGTGAATCCACAAGATTGTGCGATGATGAAACGGCTGTTTCTGGAGTTATCTTTGGTCCACGTTTTTGTGATGTTTTCTCCTTTAGCGAAATATAGTCCTCAAGCATACTGGCAACTGCTTTTCCAAGAACTTCTTGCACTCCACCATCTTTATAAACAAGCCGAGAAAGAGGCTAGCTAAGGAAGAACGATAACACGTTCATAATTATCAAGTTGAAAGGTCCTTTAATTAGAAAAATGGGTTGAGGAAAAGTACATGCCAAAGTGTGAATCCCACTAACTCCCATTCTAACCTATCCAAAAAACTCAAAATTTTAAAAGTAAAAAAATTTCTGGTTCTTTTTTAGACTAGTGGCTTCAAGAAAAGGTGGTTATCTTTGGTATGAGCACAAATAAATCACAATACTCGATTTGGGCTATTGGAAGCAGCAGCAGCGAATGTTGTTTTTATATATCTATTCTGCGTACTACTCTACATATTTACAACCATTTTCTAGTTCTATTCTTTTGAAAAAAAAAAAAAAAAAAAAAAAAAAAAAATGAATCCCAAAACAAGTTTTGCTTCTCCAGACCAGGATTCAATGGAGTGAACCAAAAGTGATACCGAGTGAACAGTCGCCCTCAACCAAAGCAACAGTAATGTTTAACAGGCCTTGTATGAGGATTGCCTTGACTGAACGCAAACAAGAATGTAAGTGCCAAAATTAAAGTGATATTAGAGAATGCTGTAGTGCTGTAATTTACTTGAAGGATTATGATTATACTAGCGGGACCTATGGAAATTCCACAGTTGTATATTTTCTGCCATGCTTAAACATATTTCCATTTTATGGACGTCTTATTGTAAACTGAAACATACTTATTTAACTACTCTGGTTAATGTAGTTTCAGAATATATCTGGTTATGGGGGTCTATCTCCAAAACCCTTGTAGGAATGTGTGACATATTTCCATTCTATGGACGTCCGGTGCAAACGCAGACCTCACAATATTATTGTATCATCGTTGAACAGAACAGATACTACACTTTGAATTATTTATTTGCAGAAAATATTAAACAAATTTACATTCAAAACAAATCAGGCACAAGGCCATCAGAAGTGTGGGGTTGAGTGTCATTGATCATCTTTGGTCTAAAGTGATAAAAATGCCTAAACAACTCTTAACTAGAATCATCTCAGTCACCACACTACCACATTTACTCTAGGAGCCGTATTACTTAGGACATTCCAAAATTAGTTTGAAATTTTTTATAAATATGGTTATATATACAGAAATTCATTTGAGTATAATGGAGGGGGGGGAAGAAAAGCAAAAACCTATTAGTAAGACCCTCCCAATCCTATCTAAATATTAGACTGCCCACTGTTTTCCGGTTTATTCAGAACCAAAAACAAGCAGGTCAATCTCTAAATGGGAGTGAGATCTAGGTGGGAGAAAAAGAAAACAGAGGATGGAATTTGGAGAGTGGGTGGTGTCCTTCCAAGATAAATGCAAATTGGGGGAGGCCCCTGACAAAAAATTGAAAGTGGGCATCTTAGAGGATTTCTATTACCGAGAGGGGAGGGTAACTCATTCACTCGACTAGATAAGAAGCTAAACTTACCCGAAGGGCTAGGGTTCAACCAAAACCAGGAACCGTGCAGGGAACACGTACTCATACTTGACTCCTTTTCATACACACAAGTTCACTACTTATATCCACCTTTTTTTAAAAACCCGAAGAGTGTAATCTTTTCCTATCACGTCTGATCTTGACCTTCAGCTGATGCTTGAATAATGCGATCAGATCCTGATCAGCAAAAGATTCAAACCCTTGGTCATTTCTCAGACGCGATGTCCACACCACCATTCGTGCTATGGCTAGGATCACAAGAAACACCATTCATCTCTCCCAATCCCACAGTGCCCAGATGTTGTCAATCATGTAGACTAGGTTTAGCGACAGCGACTGCTCAGGATTGATACGAGCCGTCACCTCGTTGACATACTCCCAGTACCGCTGGAGCTAGCGGCACCAGAAAAAGCATGATCAGGCATTACCTCCAAGAGCGTGTTGCAATGAGGACACTCGGGTGAGACCTCCATTCCAGAACTGTGTAGTATGGCATGAAGGGATAGCGCATTCTGGGCTAATTGCCAGGTCAGAGAGAACTCAGAATTGTTGAGATGACCCCTTCACTAATCCCCTGTGGAGTTCTTTTCTAGAAAGCGTTGAAAGGTCACTGGATCGAGGAAGCTTTCTGAGTGTGGCTCGGCATTCTCTGAAGAAATGCGATTCAACCCTCAGCCTACGACTGAATGGTCAAGGATCAGGCTGGGGAAAACACTATCGACCACGGGGTTTCACGCAGATTCCTCTGACAATGTTCGACTCAGGAAAGTCAGTCTCTCGGCGTCTCGATGACATGTCAAGTCAGGCATCCCCAAGCCTCCTTCACACGGACGTTGAATACAGACTTTGCTGCGAACCCAGTGCTTCTTACTGTCCCAAAGAAGCTAGGACAGAAGATGCCAGAGAGTCTTGAGGCAGTTCACAGGCAGGGAAAGCATGGCCTATCAGTAAAGGATGAGAGGAAAGACATAAGTGTCACACACCTCAGCTCTACCCTTTAAGAAGAGTTTCTTTCAAAGCCAAGTGTTTACAGATGCTCCAACCTTTGACTGTACCTCCAATCAATTTCTCTCTAGCTGGAGGCCCGGTCCGAACCACACGCCAAGGATTCGAACTGGGCCATCTGTTCAGCAGAAGGGTGGTGTTACGCTCCAGGCATTCAACTGCAGGCCGGTTTACTTGCTGCAGTTGATTTTGGCCCCTGTGATCGTTTTGTAAAATGTGAGCGCCTTTGTCACCCTCTCTATGTCTCGGAAGCACAACACAAAGACGGTAATGTCATCGGCAAATACAGGGACCCTGGCTTGCACTCCGCTAGGCAAAGCAATTCCACTCCTTAGCTTGTGAAGTAGCAGCTCCAATGCAAGGATGTAGAGCAGGGGCGACAGCGGACAACCCTGATACACTGACCGGGAGATAGCAAAAGATTTTGAACGCTTTCCGTTTATCTGTACCACTGCCGTCTGCGGATAGCTTGAAGGCCAAGAAAGTGTATTTTAATTAGAATATCACGTTCGACACACTAATGACATCAGATGAAATTTTTTAAATTACTTTTTTTTGCATTGCATCCTTGTGATCAGGCAATCCCATCTTTGAAACAAAAAAGTGTGGAGGGTGATAACGTACTTACGAACATGAAATTGCTTTAGCATATTATTATATAGATAGAAGGATATAATGATCTAATACTGAATTAATTAACACATTATGACATCCTTCTAAAGTGATATAAATTGAAATTAGAATCAATTTTAAGGAGAAAAGAAGAGTATTTAATTTATTCACTTTTTTATTTGAAAACAATTGTGACACTATTTGTGGAAACACCTGGAGCCTGTTCTTGGTCTGCTAAACCAGCAAGACTTCTTATGAAACTTTCTGATACTAGTTATATTATACTGATACTAATATTAGTTTCGAAAAGGGACATTTTATTAATTAATATTTGCTGTTACATTTTTCTTCTCAATTTTTATTAGTTAACTATTATTTAATATTTGCTGTTACATTTTTCTTCTCAATTTTTATTAGTTAACTATTATTTAATATTTGCTGTTACATTTTTCTTCTCAATTTTTATTAGTTAACTATTATTTAATATTTGCTGTTACATTTTTCTTCTCAATTTTTATTAGTTAACTATTATTTAATATTTGCTGTTACATTTTTCTTCTCAATTTTTATTAGTTAACTATTATTTAATATTTGCTGTTACATTTTTCTTCTCAATTTTTATTAGTTAACTATTATTTAATATTTGCTGTTACATTTTTCTTCTCAATTTTTATTAGTTAACTATTATTTAATATTTGCTGTTACATTTTTCTTCTCAATTTTTATTAGTTAACTATTATTTAATATTTGCTGTTACATTTTTCTTCTCAATTTTTATTAGTTAACTATTATTTAATATTTGCTGTTACATTTTTCTTCTCAATTTTTATTAGTTAACTATTATTTAATATTTGCTGTTACATTTTTCTTCTCAATTTTTATTAGTTAACTATTATTTAATATTTGCTGTTACATTCCTGAAAGGTTATTGACGTAGGACATTTTCCCCTTTTATATAATTTTTTTTTTCATTTGTAATTAATTAATAAAGTTTGTATTATTCTATTTTGAAAAAAAAACAAAACATTGTGACACTGACAGGACTTCGGAACCCTCCATATATAAAAAGTCCAGTTCTAGAAAGTGTGTGTTTGGAGAGGAGGAAGACAAAGTATTAGAGAGAGTAGGGATTGACTGATCTTAGTCCTTAGTTGTGAAGTACAATAGATGGCCAATGTGTATGGGTCATAGGGGGTGTAAACCTTGAAGGACCGCTCCCATGAATTATTTTTGTACTTTCTGTCAGACCATGAACCTTCTTTTTCAAACTCAGATTTGGGGCACTCAGTGAATTATTTCATAGGAAACAAAAACAGTGTCATTTTTAAACAAGAACTAGACCACTTGTGACCTGTTCAGTATTTGTTGTATTAAAGTTAGCAAACCAAATTTCAAGAACATGATGCGATTAATCCTGATACTCTAGTTATTTTACGGGCAATTTTCCAACATTTTGCATGAAAAATAGAAATATAACAAGCCGTGCATGCGTGGTCCCCCTCTGTATGTGACTCGATGTGGCGAGTGTAAAATGCAATAAATTTGGCCAATTTGGGGCATTTTTGACCCCCATTGTACTCCCTGGGGGCGTAAACCAGAATTTTTCTGAGGTCAAGGATGCTCATTTTATATCCAGAACAATTGCCTCTACATTTTGGTCAAGTTTCAGAAAAATTGAATGGATGGATCAAACGTTATGGGAGAAAAGGGTCATTTTTTTGCCATTTTGAGGGCTTTTGACCCCCTGGTGGCGCGAACCAGATTTTTTACAAGGTCAGCGATACTTATTTTCTATTAGGAACAATTGTCTCCATATTTTGGCCAAGTTTCAGAGAAATTGAATGGATGGATGAAAAGTTATGGGGCAAAAAATGTCATTTTTTGCCATTTTGACCCCCTGGGGGGCTAACCAGATTTTTTTTCAAAAATCGGAGAATGTCACTTTCTAACCTGACAAAAGTTACAACTTCATGCAAAATTTCAGAGAAATTCAATAGATGGTTGCGGAGAAAAATCCGGACGGACGGACGGACAGAAATGCCTCAAAACATAGGTCCCCCGATTTTATAAATCGGGGGACCAATTATGAGTGTTATTTAAAAAGATGACTTAACAAATATTCCAATTGCTCAGTTGTGAGAGACTCAAACTGACCACCTTGAGTGCTATTTCGATTCTGCTTCGGATTGCTTTGTTTTTATTTTTTTAATAAAAACCAAGAATATCCTTTTTCCTTCTTTTTTAAATATGATAAAATGTAAGTTAAAAACATCTTAGACTTTGGTATATTTAGTACCTAACGCCTGTCTGTTTGTCTTCCTCTCCATATATATATATATATATATATCTTCTATTATTCATGCAAACGTTATTAAAAATAACAGAACTCGTCTGTCTAGTAATACCTTTTTTTAAATCTTTTCAATCTTTCTAATGATTTTCTTGGTGTTAAAATAAAAAATTGATGAAAGTTCTGTATGTGTCACTAACGTTTTCGATTCCTCTTTGAATCATCTTCAGGTGTTGATGGCAAAATGGACTAAAAAGCTGGTGAAAGGAAATAATATTTTAAATACATTTTAGTTCATTTTGCCATCGACACCTGAAGATGATTCAGTGAGGAATCGAAAACGAGATATCCGGGGTCCTTATTCCCTATGATCCAAAAGGTATAACTAGATAGACGAATTGTTATTTTTAATAATGTTTGCATGAATGAAAAAATGCTGCCTAAATACACACAATCTTCTTCTATTATATAAAGGGTGGTTGTCGATGTGTGTGCATGTCCAGATAAAAGTAAAAAGACTACAAAACAAAGACTCACAAAGTTGGTATATTCTTTATCAGCGTTGCCCTAGATGAATAATATATCAAATTTAGAAAAAAAAAAATTCTTTCTCTGTGGGTCAACTGGGCCAGGTTTTGTCATGGGTGGGGGGTGGTTTTTCAGGGTAATGTACTAATTTGGAAAGAAAATGCCGACTCGTTTCTCGTATTATATAAAGGAGAGTTGTCTGTGTGTATGCATATGTTCAGTTAGAGAGAAATAGGCTGGGCAGAGTAGAATTGGGAGGTTGGAAGAGGAGAGGAGGAAGAGAGAGGTAGAAGTTTTAATAGAAAGATGTTACACTTTTGACCCGGGTAATGCCGGGTCGCCCTGCTAGTATATAATAAAGGAGAACGTGTGTCTGCATGTCCCTAAATATGAATACAAACTAGAAATTGTACCATATATATATATATATATATATATATATATAAGTGTTTTACATGTAAACATTTTCCTATAAATGAGAAATAGTTATGTGTCTAAAACTGCCTTAAGGAGGCTAAAGACCTTTTTTTCCGTATGTTGCACATTGAAATTCATCTATTTGCAAGCATTATTTTAAGAGTATTAACATATATATGAATAGCTTAGTGGCTAAGATATCAGGTTAGCAATATCAAGGTCGCTGTTAAAGTAAATCTCCTTAATATACTATTGCATGCAATGCTATGCCATATTCGAACCCAGGAAACGCCGGGTAACTCTGCTAGTATATATATATATATATACACACACACACACACACACACTTTTATTCACCTCAAACAAAGCATATTGCCACTGAGACGTAAGGGACTACTGTGATTAGGGGGACAGATTTATAGGGGCATCCTTTGTATGTATATGCATAACAAATGATATGTAGAAGGATCGTGAAAGTACGGATAAAAATATCCATTTCCTTCGGTTGTTTGGGCGTTACATTTTGAAACGCATTGTAGCAAAAGTAGATGTTGAAAAGGAGTCCTTGTAAGGAAAGAGAAAGATTAAGGAAAGATAAAATCCCGTGACCAGAGACAATGTGTTCATTTTAAGGATGTGTATGGAGGGGGGGGTGTTATAGTTAAGGTTCTATGAGATCTGGGTTGGTGAATAAAGGAACGGTGACGACGACGAGCGTTTTCTGAGAGGTCAGGACATGGTTGATGGGTTGAGCAAGTACGTTGCCTCATCCCAACTGATTGATTTGGATTTTGTTTGACCTTATATAGTCGTGAATAAATTCAGAGCAGCCCCCCCCCCCCTAAAACATAATTCCGTACTTTAGTGGAGACGCTTTTGATTTGTCCAAAAATACAATCTTTTTATATTTATCAACCGGATGGTCTGCGCATATATATATATATATATATATATATATATATATATATATGAATAAAACTGGAAATAAAATTATCCGACAAACTTCCCAGCTAAAAATAAACATGTTGAAGCTAATAAGTCGAAGCCATCATCCCATTCATGTTCGCGTCCTTCGAATGAGACAGACTGATGGTGATAACGCCATATCAAAAATCATGATTTTCATTGTCTGCTTATTCGCATCTACAGCCATGCCCAAGTCTGGACACTTTCTGACAAATCAAAATTAATATTCTGTATAATTTTTATACATTGTTTTCTTCATCCCGAGGAAGTCTTTAAAAAAAGACGAAACGTTGATGAACAGATAAATAACATAGTTTTTGGCTTTCCTCTTTCCTTATCCATTATATGCGCAAAAATCTTTTTACGCACTTTTTATTTGGATGCCGCAGAGTGAACATCCGGTCCTCTGTACGTCGCTACAGTATTAGAATTAGATATATAAAAGATTTCAGAACATATATTTAGAAAAAAAGAACAGAAAAAAAGGGAGAGAAATAACAATCTATGTCAACAGGTTTTTTTTTTAGAATGAAGTTGTTGAATGTCCGCATCTCTCCCCTTTGCCCTGTCCACAACCTAAACAAAACATGATTCATTTTTGCACTGTGTAAAGAAACAATAAACACAAGTTTTGTTGTTTTTTTAATAATAGTTTCATTTTTCCCTGCTGATGCAAATATTGTGGATGAACAAAGTAGAAATAATATATATAATGTCATATAAACCCCAGTAAATACAGGGAACAAATTTTCATAAATATATTAAAAAGACAGTTTTTTATTAGCATACAATTATTTAGGCCTTCCCCAATCACATATTTTCGCGAGATACAAAATATTTATTTTCTTGAGGGGGGATTAAAGAAAATTGATATTTTGTGCATCACGAAAAATGTGATTAAGGAAGGCCGAAACAATTGTATGTTAATAAAAACTGTCTTTTTGATGAATTTATGAAAAATTGTTCCCTGCATTTACTGGGGTTTATGACATTAAATTGAATTCGAGCTCTAGTTTTACACTATTGAGCTAAATCTTAAACCTTTGTGTTAATGAAAAAAATTACACACATACGAGTGTACACCCTCCGTCAAAAATGACGAGAAAAAATGCTTCGCTAGTGTTCGCGCTAAGATTCATATCAAATAACGTCTCAATCGGTGAAGTTAAAAAGTAACAAGAAAGAACACATCTCAAACCGGAAAGTTTTTAAAAAAAAGAAAAAAACTTATCAATCCGTATAGATAGAAAGAAAGAAAAAAGAAAACGTCTCATTCATCTAATTTATCTACCCCCACAAGGTAAGATGTGACACAAGGTCGGGGAAGTGGGATTAGAAAAGCCAGCGCCTGAGAGGTGAGCACTATGGCCATTAAAAAAATTGTCTGGGTAGCCCCGTCGGCATTCCCCAGTAGGGGCGCCCTAGACAGTAAGCAGTAAACTTACTCCACCCCAAAGAGGGGAGGCAAAGCCTGGGAGGGTGGACTTCTTAGAACTGCACAGGACTGTCCCATAGACCGGCGTAAATCAAGCCCCGAAGGCCAAGACAATACCAGTCTATGGGGTGCAGTATCCATCGGAACAGATACTACACTTTCATCTTAGCCAAAAGGCCAAGGGTCTCATTCATAAACTGAAGAATTTCTTTACTAATTCATTTTAGACGGCGGAGTAGGGGTCGGATTTACTATTTGCTTTCTTCCGTCCCCTTTGAAATTATTTCATCCGCCAATTGTTTTTTTTTACTCGCTAACTTTTGCGTGACGGGATGGATATTTTTATAGATACAAATAAATACATATTGATTTCTATTGTTGAGTGAAGGATTTTTTTTGTGTGTGAGAGTAATTGTGTGAATGAATTAAATGTTGATTTACAGGAGATAAAGCATCCTATATACTTGCCTCCACACGAGGGTAAAATTAGACACAAGGTTTCCCTAAAAAGGGGCACTCAGGATTGAAACAAAAATTTAAATTGCCTCAGTCAAGAAGGACTTCTCCTTCACTGACCGAGGACAGAATAGACTAAGTGTAGCATCAGAACATATACTACACCTTGTTCCTAGCCAAAAGGCCAAGGAACGTGAAAGGCATCACGTGTTGGTCAGATTTCGTTTAAGTGAAAATATGTTTTATTATTTACTTTCGTCGTTCAACCAAGACTAAATGCGACATGCGGAAAATCTAGCTCCCACCCCTTCACCAAAGAGAGGAGTCCTAGGGTCACTCTAGATGGATGCAAAATTTGCCGTGATAGTGCTTCGTCGGCATTCCTCATTGAGGGCACCTCAGACGACCGGAAATAAACCAATTCTCCAGAAATATTAACGCTTGAGAGATCGGCCCTCTACGACCGAACGAGAACCATACCCCACTTTGACATAAGCCCTAGACCCCATATGCATTAGCTAATGTGCATTCTTTTGTTTAGTACGGACACCTCGATAAAATAAACAAAATAATAACGTTCTATGGAGAGGGACCGTGACCATCGTAATGGCCACGGGGGGGGGGGGGGGGACACAACAGCACGAATGTTTCGGATTGTGATTTACGAAACAGTCAATTTACAGACATTAACTGAACCCCCCACCCCCCACCCCTGTTAAGAATGGGTATTTCTTATTTTCGGAAGTTTCTTTTTTAGGAGCTAAAAAAATTTGAACACTAACCTAACCCATTTTTCCTGCGGCTTTCAAATCGTAAACTGCTTTGGTTATTTCCGGTTTGTTCCGTAATTCACAATCGGAAACATAGTTCCATTTCAACATTAATTTTTAAAAAATAACAATAGTTTTGATTATTTATTATGTTTTAGTTTTCGGTTTATTCCAGTGAGTTCAGAGTCTTTAATAAAAAATCTCGTCTGAAAGCACCCAATACAACCCTTTAATTCGGGAATCCCGAAATCGACTCCTCTCCTCTAGGTTGGGTAAAGCGACAAACAAATCTCATTAAATACAACAATGTAACTTTGGATCGATTAAAATATCTGTCTGGTGGTTATTGGTTAGTAAACTTAAGTACTGACGAAGGAGGAGAAGTAGTTTTTATCTTTAAGGTTAATTTTTTTTTTTTTTTTTTTTAACTTAGTTTAAAGATGAAATTTTGAAATAATATTCACAAAAGCCTATTTTTCATGATTTTCTTTAAGGCACTAAAAATAAATCGTGTGGTTTTAGTCCCCAACCCGCCCTCGAGGGCAACAAAACACAAACAAACATGTTTACTGTTTTAGTGACACTTGCGCAGTTAAGCCTGTTGGTTAAGATCAAAGTGTAGGAACTGTACTACATCTATTCTGTCCGCGGTCATTTAAGGAGAAATCATTCTAGACTGAGACAATTTTATCCAGAGTGCCCTTTTGGGGGGAAGCTGGATTTCCCCCACATTGAAACCGACCTTATGTCTAATTCTAACCTCATGGGGAGTCAAGACAATAGGGACATGTTGACGAATAAGCAAACAAAAATAGCTCAAGTTCGTTCCCACGATTTTCCTTTTGGGAACGCCTCAAGTATTGACCACTCCATGAAAGTGATGGTTGTTAAATTGAAATTAAACTAGACCAACCATGATCCGTTGGGTCAGTATTTTTTTTAATATTATTTTCTTAACTTTGATATTGGTTGATAATCATGTTTTTACAAGAATTACAAAGTTAAAGTACTTCATAAAGTCAGAATGTATTGTGATGTTATAGACTTCCCCTCTATAATTATTTACATCATTCCATTCCTCACCATTTACCTTTAATTTATGTTATTCCCGTCCCCACCATCTAAAACATCAATGCACATGTAAATTGTGCACGGTGACAAACAGTGATAACAGATTCTTAGTAGTATATAGAGTTGAAATGTTCGATTTTAGTTAAATTTGAGGAAATTTTTTTTTTTAAATATACACTAGGCATAACCCTAAAAAATCCAACAGAAACATTTTATTACTGGGCAATTGCTTATAATTAGGTTTGACGGTTGGGATGTATACACATCCCCATGAGAGAAGACTGGTGTTCTCAGCCTTTTGATCATAATCAAAGTGTAGTATATGTTCAGTCTCGGGGGGGGGGGGGGGGCATCCTCCCAGGCATTACCTCCTTAATTATCCGGATGAGGGTTATTCAGTGCCCTTTTTGAGGGAGCTATATTTTCCCCACATTTCTTCAATAATTCTAATCTAAGCGTGAATCTTAGCATATTCTCTAAGACACAATATCTTACAAAGCTAAGGTCTGCGCTCCTACAAAACTAACCTTATGTTCAACTTTGCCCTCGTGGGGAGGGGCAAGTAAATAGAAACGGTGAGGACCTGAATTTGGGAGATTTTCAACCTGTATAAATCATCGACACTTTAGATAGTCGATAGACATGTAAATGAACCTAATGATAAAAATCAAATCAATAGCATTAAAACGAGCAACATTTAATATGTTGCTAAAAATAAATGGGAAAGAAAAAAATAGTAATTGAAGAAAAATTGATACAATTACTTTTTGTTTAGGATTTTAAACCCTGATTTTAACAGACAAGCTGAACCATCTGTGACCCGTTGCATCAGTATCCGTTATATTATTAAATATTTATTAAAACCTTTTGGAATTTCCAAATATTTATGAAACTCTTTTGTGATGTCATTATAAACAACTCTACTCCAAAAGGTTTCCATAAATATTTAATAATAACAAATACTGTGGACGGGTAGTCAAGTACGTTATAAATTGCAAGGTAGCAAGAATTTTATTTTTGCGTAATTTCCGATTAGTTTGACAATTTTGCGTCAAATAAATAAAATGTAACGGAACCATAAACTCCGACAAGAGCGAAGAAACGTTAGTATTCAATTATCGGGTCAAGTTGACACTACGTACAAAAATCCATATATATATATAAAGTGTGTGGTATCGTTCAAGTTTCAAAGTATTGCATGGTAAAAAAAAATAATAATAATAAATTAATCTTGTATTGCTAATTTGGCTTATATTTCAATTATATATATATATATATATATACATATATATATATTAATTAAAAAGTAAATTTTACTTATCAAAACTTATTTTTTAAATGCATGAAATTATTGTTTCATGATTATTCAATGATATGAAGATTTATTTTAACTAAGAATTTCAAATCGTTAGCTAAGCCAACAAAGTACAAAGTGTGCTTATATAGATCAGCCCCCATGGCGGACGGTATTGGCTCGTAAAAATTTTGTAACGAGTTACAACAGCCGAAACGGTTGCATTGTATTTTTCTTTTTGTAAATTGTTTTTTTTTTTTTTTTGCAATTATTGTTTTCTAGCTTTATTTTTTCCTTTTTGTTTTTATTAAGTCACGTGGACAGTTTGTTTTTGTAAATGGTTGCATTTCATGCGGACATGCTATCCAAAATATCTACAAAATATTCCAATGGAAAAAAAGTTGTTTCTGGCTGTCGTAAGATGGACCATTTCTTAAATATTGTAGATCAAGACACGAAGACTACAACGAATCACCAAAATAATAAACAAAACTGTCCGCGTGAAATGCAACAATTTATAAAAACAAATAAACTGTTCTCATGACTGAATAAAGTTTTTAAAAAACACTAGAAATCAAATAAAATAAAAAGTAACAATTTACAAAAAAATGCAATAATGCAAACATATTAGTAAAATAATAAAATCAATGTAAATAAATCAATAACTGTTTTTTGGTTTCCTTTGTTTACCGTTTCAAGAACCCGGGTTTCATTTTGTGTGGTCGCCTTTCGGTTATTGTAACTCGTTACCGGATTTTATCGAGCCAATATGGAATTTGTTTATAAATATAAGAATGCAACATTTAAAAGAGAAAAAGAAAAGAAAAAAAAAATGATACATATTTTTTTATGCATAAATTAAAAATTATTAATTTAGATTTCTTATATTGCAAGCTCCACGGAAGACCAAAGAACCAGCTTTATCGACAACAAAATAATTTTGCTTAATTGTAGTGAAAAAAAAATATTGCAAAAAATGGAAAAAAAAAAAAAGTTTTATGTGGAATAATTTCCCCATTTCCAACCTGGGTCGACTAACTTAAGCTGTTTTATTTTTAAAATAGAAAATGAGATACATCACAGATGATGGGGATGGATTTTTTTTTTGTTAATATGAAAGGCTGCAAGACTTATGCATTTTATTAAATAAAAGAAAAGAAATTTTTATTTTGAGATGAATAAATAAAAATATTTACAAAAATGAATTCACAAACAAGTAAAAGAAAGAAAAAAGTATTGCAATGGATTCATCATCAGCAACATCACATTCATCAGTAATCACACGTTGTCCGGGTCATTCTTTTTTAATGCTTAAAAGCATAACAAATGCAAACGTTTTCGACCTTAAAAAGCTGTAGAATGTACGCATAGTTCAATAAGGAAAAATAAAAATACCAACAATTTAGATGACAATTCCAGAATTCCTTAGAATGGCTGGAATCATTTTTTTTTAGAAAACAGAAATACGCGTGCACTTATAAGAACGTGCGTGTGTGAGCGAATAGTAAAAGTCATATGACAAGGAGTCTTGTCCCATAAAATCCGATCCACTGCAGCATGTAAAGAAAACTGAAATCTGGACAGCTTATTTTGGGACACTCGGAGTTCGCGCTGTTAATCCGTTTTTAGACCCCCTCCTTAAAAAAAAAAGTGGTGTACAATTCAAAGAATCGATGCCATAGCAATAAATATAGATAAATATTACTTACCACTTTTGCCAACTCCACCGTCGCCCAAGATAACAACTTTGTAGACCCGAATTCCTTTGCTCGAAGAATTCGATGTTGACTGTGAACTCATGGTCGCTGTCACTACTAAAAACAGCAGTTCCTCCAGTTCGTTGTTTGGAGTGGCAGTAGTAGTGGTAATACGACTATTAGCACAACAACAACACAGTGGGAGTAGTAGTAATTAACCCCTTTTTACACACGTCTAATTTACAAGTTTGGTGAAAGAGCCGTAGTAAAAACTCAGTGTTATAAAGTTAAATAAATACACCGCCTCCTTCATTCGAGCGCCGACTGAGCAGGAATTTATTGGTTTGTTTTTATTATTAATTCCGAAACAAGAAAGATGTTTAACTAAAAATATAAATTAAAAAAAGTTCATTGACAAGAAAAAACTTTTAATGACCGTTAAAAAAAAAGTTATTTGTCGCAAGGACAAGTTCAAGAGATTAATTTTGTAGGAGTTAAAAATAAATACTAGTGGAAAAAAAAGTTTTAAATGCCGTAAAAAAAGTTATTAGACGCAAGGACAGATTTGAAAAAAAAAGTTTGTTTTCATGATAATCAAAATAAATAAAAAGGGGATTTTTTTAATGACCGACTATCAAAAAAGTTATTTGTCGCAATTCAAATTTTAAAAAAAGTTTAATTTTGTTAAAAATAAATACTAATAATAAAAATAAAAAATAAAAAACTTTTAACGACCATTAAAAAATGGGTATTATTGTATCAGTACACCATATGCTAGTTCCCCCCCCCCCAATGAGATTCTACATTTTTTTCGCGAGTATCTAAAAAATTGGTCGATAAAAAAAATGTCTTTAATAAATTTTAAACATTTTTAACTTCAGTTTAGCATATAAATTTAACGTAAAATGATCACCGACTTTCCGACCAGATAGCGTTTTAACAACATGTAACCAATTTCTGACTTTAGTGAAATTTTAGTTATTTTCTTTGGGGGTGGGGGCATTGTCACCCAGACTTAGGGTTAGTGGCAGGATTAAGGAGGCATGTAATACTTTTATTTTTTAGGGGAGGGGTTGTCTATTTCCATCCGGACAGGGTTAGTGGTAGGGTTAAGAGAGACATGTAATATTTGAGGGGGGGAGGGGGGCTATTTCCATCCGGATTTAAGGTTAGTGGTAGGGTTTAGAGAGACATGTAATATTTGAGGGAGGTCTATTGCTACCCAGACTTAGGGTTAGTGGTAGGGTTAAAGGAGGTATGTAATTTTTTTACCGCCAAGTTTTCAGGCTATTTCTTAGAAATTAGTCATGCGCATGCGTTCAATATTCCTATCAACCTTTTAGATATTTTGATTTTCATTTCATTCATCTTCCTTAACAACGAAAAAACAGTTTCGATTATGTACTCTTTAAACTCTATCCGATTAGAAAAGGCTGGCCCGGAAATCGTGGATTATTTTACGTTAAATCTATATATACGAAACTGATCCCCCTTCTAAATTCTCTATTTTCTTGGTTTTTTTTTTTACGGCCAATTTTTTCTGGGTGTGTACATGTAATCTCCTAAAAAGTAGAATCTCATTTTGAGGAGGGGTAGCATAGAGGTACATGTGCACATTTACCACAAAAAGTTATTTGTTGCAAAGACAATTTTTTTTAAAGTTTAATATTTTAATATTTTAGTAGTATTTGTTTTTAAACAAATACTAGTGGAAAAAACTTTTAATGGTCGTAAAAATCATTTTGTAGTAGTTAACAAAAATATTAGTAGAAAGAAGATTTGGGTATTTTAAAGCGTTTTTTTTGGGGGGGGAACAAACATGTGTCCAATAGTGTTCAGTTATAACGAAAAAGAAGAATGCGTCGATAAGCAATGCACGTGTACCCCTGGGCCCCTGATAATCGCTCAAAAATCGAAAAGTAAACAAAATACTGTTAGAACATTTCATTTTCGCGCGATTGGTGATATTTATTAGATGTGTTTCTACCAGTATTTTATTTACTTTTCGATTTCTAAGCGATGATCAGAGGTACACGTACATTGCTTATCGACGCCATCCTCTTTTTCGTTCTAACTGAACACTATCTTTATTTTTACAAAAAAAAAGAGAACGCTTTAAAATAAGTTGAAACACAAATATTATCCAAGTAGGTAGAAGAGTAACTTATCTTGCCTTTGGTAATATTTATTTGTTGCCTATTTGTTTTTCTCGCCCCTTTTTTGTTTTATTCGCTCTTATAATAAATGGCTGAAGATTTTAATGACCATTAGAAAAAAAGAAAAAAGTTGTAGCAAGAATAAATTTTTCAAAAAAAAATTTAATATGTAATGGTTAAAAATAAATGATCGTGCGAAAAAAAAAATTTAATGACCATAAAACACATAGAAAAATTTGAAAAGTTTAATTTTGTTGTAGGTAAAAAAATAAATATTTTTAACGGTCACTAAAAGGGTTTTTTTTTTTAAATATTTGAAGCCATGACAATTAAAAAAAGTTTTACTATTGTAGTGTTTAAAATATTACTAGTGGAGAAAATACTGTTAATTGTCGTTAAAAACAAGGATAAATTTAAAACGTTTAATTTTGTAGCATTAAGAAAGAAATACTAGTGGAAAAAAAACTTTTAATGACTGTTAAAAAGATTATTTGTCACAAGGACAAAAAATAATTTTGTTGTAGTTAAAAATGAATACTAGTGAAAGTAAGACTTTTAATCATGGCCAAAAAGTTATTTGCCACAAGGATCAACTACACACGTTTAATTGAATTTAGGAAAATTCGCTAACGGAAATTTCGGCAACGGAAAATTCGGCAACGGAAATTATGGCAAACTAGGAAATTCGGACCTATATCCCCTTGTAAGAACGGTTCTAAAATATATTTTCAATCGATATTTATTCCATAATTGCCAAATTTTTCTACTTTGCCAAAATTGCCGAATTTTCCGTTACCGAAATTTCCGTTGTCGAATTTTCCCGGCACCGTTTAATTATGTAGCAGTTAAAAGGAAATACGAATGGAAAACTTTTAATGACAGTTTTAAAAAGTTATTTCTTGCAAAGAAAATTTTTTAAGAGTTTAATTTTGTAGCAATGAAAAAGAAATAATTGTGGCAAATAGTTTTAATAAGCATTAAAAAGGGTATTTGTCGCAACGCCAAATCAAATAAGTTTAATTTTGTAGTAATTGGAATAAATATTATGCTGGAAAACTTTTATTGACTGTTAACATTTTCTTTTATAATTTAATTGTGTAGTAGTTAATAATAATTGCATTGGAAAAAACTTTTTTAATTAGCGTTAAAAATTTATTTGTCGCAATGACAAATTAAAAAACGTTTTATTATGTAGTAGTTAAAAATAAATACCTGTGGAAAATACTTTTTATGAACGTTAAAAAATATTTGTTGTGAGAGAAAAAATAAAAGTTTAATTCTTGGTAGTTAAATAAATAATATAATGTTTTAGCAAGAGAACGTTCAGTTTTGCTTGCCGGTCGGAAAATGCTGAAAGAAAGATTGAACACACTGAAGACAGAGATAGAGGGAAATATGTATTAATATTGTTAAATTAAATAACAATACAGAAATGTCTTGCAAAACTAATTGAGTTTGCGTCTTTAATGAGTCCAACTAATAATAAAAAGTTCTTTAACGTCTAAGAAAATTAGATGACCCTCTGAATTCCCCAGGTTTCAATTGTCATACTCAAATTAAGGAGAAATAGTCCTTACTTGTTGTCAGGACGGGATCATATTAAAAAGAGAGGAAGATTAAAGGTTGTTTGTTTTGATTAAGCCCGCCAAAAGTAAGTGTCTGTTGATTGGTCAAGGAAAATCGTCCTGGCCAATCAAAAAGGGCTTTTTCAGAATAATAGGGATGTCGTAATGGACAAGAAGAGAACCACTCAGGAAGAAAGTTAGGCAACCATTTTTTTATACTCTCCCAACAACAACAAAAAAATGTGACGAATAAATTCGTTGCATGCTATTTAAAGACAATCAGTCACAATATTTATGATTGCTACATAAAATGTTTAAATTTAATTGTACAGAATATTCTGTTTAATGGGAATATGTATCAGGAACACTACTTTAATATTTTAAGCATTATTCTGACCCATTTACAATGAATGTGTTTTAATAATAAAGGTATTCAGGATTGGATGTGGATTTCTTGATCCTTTTAGATCTGTAACTTGCCATTTCTTCTGAAGACTCTGAAAGTTCCATATTAGGCTCCCTACAATCCTCTATGAGGGGGGGGGGAACTTCATCAGACTCCTCATCTGCTGGGGTGTCAGGAAAATAGTTATGAGTGAGAGACAACTCCAATGGATATAAATGTTTGAGACTATGTGTTTCTACCGAAGCATCACCTCTTTTTATTCGAGCAGAACGAACCTTGCTGTCGTTGCCACTAAATAGTTCAATAACTTTGCCTAGCTTCCAGAAAGGCCTGGGCTTGGTTGGATTCTTAATGAGTATCGCATCATTGACATTCATTTTATTGTGAAATTCAATTTCATGCAAATTCTTGCAACTTTCTCTCAGACTTAGCAAATATTCATTGTGCCGCAGGTCTTTGAATTTAGACATTAATTCGTCTCTGTTTTCCAAGGTACTCATAAGGAAAGATCTAGTGATTGGTTCTGTCTCAACCAAACTGGGTGTGTCAGATTGGAAGGAGAGCTCACAGTTTATGTTTGGATGAATGAAGCAGTTGGGTGTTAAGGGAAGCAGATCAACATCTGTAGAACATCTGTAGGTCAGAGGTCTGGAGTTCACTGAATGTCTGATAGGACGGTTAGAAGGTTAAAATAATCGATTTTGGATCAGTCCAGTGTTTTAAATAGGCAGGATTTTATCACCCTGATCATTCTTTCCCAAGTACTTCCAATCCAAGAAGAGTATAAAGGTATTTTTATATGTTTGATGATATAGCTTGTATATGAGTTACAGAACTCATTACTGTTGATGTGATGTTTTATTACATCATCACCTAAGGCTGCATTAAAAGAACATGCATTTTCACTGTGTATGTGACTGAGTGCTCCATAAATGTTAGAAAATCGAACCAAGGCTAGGATAAAGGCTTGTGACAGGCACAAGTTCAATGTGAATAGCTCTCACGTTCATACATGTGAAAATCAGTAAATACATTTTATGAGACTTTCCATCTCTTTGAACTCAAATGTGACCCGTGTAATCAATGCCAGTGTGTTGGAATGGGTTTATCAACCTTACTCTGTGTTTGGCAAATTTGTCAACTTGGGGTACTTGAAAGCTAGACTGTTGAATTTTCTACAAGTATTGCAGTTAGAGATCACAGTCTTCACAGACTGCCTTACTTGTGGAACCCAATATCCTGACAATCTCAATTTGGTCACTGTCGTGCCAATACTCAAATGCTTGCATCAGTGATGGCTATCACTGATTAATAATTTTGTTAGAGGATAGACCAAATTATATTCATATCTTGTTGAATTGACAATTCTACCATCCACTCACAAAATCCCGTCAGAATTGATGAAAATGTTAAGATTCCTAACCAGCAAAGGAATTTCCTTGTTAATAGGATTCTTCAAATAAGCAATTTCCTTATCAAATGCTTGTAGCTGCATCAATTTTAGTAAGTAATTTAAAGCTGCTTGTTTTGGATCAGATTGTTCCTTTAGTCGTTGGCATACATTTACAAATTTGAAAATGAAGGCAGTTGCATGACATAGCTTGTTGAAGTCGGAGAACCTGTCAAATGGAATCAGTGGTTCCCCAATAGCTTCACTCAATGTATTATGGAAAACGTTTTCCACACGATACTTGTTTTCAGGGCTCAGACAGTTAAGCCTACCTGTAAGCCAGTTTTCAGGCTCCTCAACCAGTCATGTGAGCCCATATGTCCAGTAGTCCAATCTCTGCTTAAATTTTTCTAGGGTGATACCACGAGAAAGAAGATCAACTTCTCTTTTATTTCTTGAATGTCTCTGATTCTGTTCCTGGTATACAGACTTTTTGCGTTAATATTCTCTGTGAGAAGCCAAGATAATACAACTTATGCATCCACAGAAACAAAGATGTTCTTAATGTTGATACCAGAGTAGGACCTCAGTAACATGGTTAAAGTCTTGAATGCAAGTTGCGCCACAAGATTTTCACAAGTACATTTGGATACCCCATAGACCGGAATCAGTGGTTCCCCAATAGCTTCACTCAATGTATTATGGAAAACGTTTTCCACACGATACTTGTTTTCAGGGCTCAGACAGTTAAGCCTACCTGTAAGCCAGTTTTCAGGCTCCTCAACCAGTCATGTGGGCCCATATGTCCAGTAGTTCAATCTCTGCTTAAATTTTTCTAGGGTGATACCACGAGAAAGAAGATCAACTGGGTTGTCAATAGAGGGGACATATTTGTAATGAATGTCGACCCTAAATTCCTTACTCAACTTCTCTTTTATTTCTTGAATGTCTCTGATTCTGTTCCTGGTATACAGACTTTTTGCGTTAATATTCTCTGTGAGAAGCCAAGATAATACAACTTGTTCATCCACAGAAACAAAGATGTTCTTAATGTTGATACCAGAGTAGGACCTCAGTAACATGGTTAAAGTCTTGAATGCAATATACACTGCAAGCAACTCCATCATAGGTAATGTTTTTGTTTTCATCGGAGCTACTTTAACTTTAGAAAATATTATATGGGATTTCCCATTTTGTATGCCATAAACAACAAAGTAATATGCTTGAGGTAACGCATCACAGAATAAATATAATCTCAGTTGGCTATCAGTGTCCACGGCCTGTCTTGTGAAAAACAGATCACTTAGTCCAGAGAGGTCCTCGGACAAATTCGACCAGGTCGTCATTAAGTCAGTAGGTACCTCCTCACCTCAACTCACCTTCAGCAACCACAATCTTCGGAGAAGTATTTTTGCTTTAACCGTAACTGGAGCACAAAGTGACAAAGGGTCAAATATTTTTGCTGTCTGAGCCAGAATACCCCTCTTTGAGAGTATGTTCTTCTGATAGTGTCCAATTCAGAGTTATATTTATACCCTAAAACTTTCTCATAGTCACAACCATGTTGTACAATTCTGCCATCCTCATTTATTATATCTTGTAGGGGCATACAATTTGAATTTCACGACCTCAGCTGGAAATTTCCTTTTTGCAAAAAAGACACTGCATTTTTATAGAGGCTGATTATCTCCTCGGAAGAATTGCTAGTCATGCACAAGTTGTCGACATAAAATCGATTTTTCAGCATCGCAGTACATGCATCATTTGTAAAACGACTCCCATGGTGCTTGAGAACATAATTCAAAATAAAAGGGCTGGCATTGAAGCCAAATATCAATGTACAATATTGGAAACAAAGCAACTTATCTCCATCCTTCACAAAAAAACAAAATCTATTTTTGTCCTCATCAGACTTGAGTCTGATCATCAGAAAGGCTTTCCTTATATCTCCTAATAAGACGTATTTGTTAGTGACAAACAAAAGCAAAAGTTCAAGCATGTTATTCATCATATTCACACCAGGATAACATGCTTCATTAAGGGAGTAACCACCTCCAGTCTTTAGTGAACAGTTAAAAACAGGTCTGATTTTAGTAGTTACCTGATGATCAAGCTTAAAGACCGGTCTATGGGGTATCCAAATGTACTTGTGAAAATCTTGTGGCGCAACTTGAATTCTTTCGGTAATCCCTTCGGACTCTTGCTGACGAAAAATATTAGTATAGGTCCTATCCAAATTCTTTTTTTTCCAAAGAAAGCATTGTTCTGTCAAGCACTTTAAGAGCGACTTGGAGGTTGGAAAGAACAGAATCGATTTTGTCCCTATGACAAGGTAGATTCACCAAATAAGAATTATCACTGAATTCAATAGATTCCTTAAAGCTATCAATTTTACTCCTGTCATAGTCACCAATTAGTTCTTCGTCAAGGGAGGCAGTAGCTTAGTCTACAGTAAACATTTTTTCCAAATTTCTTTCCACGTTGGAAGTTTCAAATACATCTGGGAATGGATCCGTGTATGACGACTTTGGTTCCAATATGGAATTTAACTGTCGCTCAGGGCAATAGGCATATTCAGAAACAACAGTGTGATAATTTGCAAAGGTTTTGAAGCTTCCAGATCCCACAGGATTGATTTGATGACGGTATAAAAAATGTTGTACATTTCCAAACAGGGCAATGCCCTGAGGCAAATCTCAGGACTGCCCATTCATGCATTCAATAATCCTGGAGCCTTTTATGAATTGAAATATATTAACTTCTAAGATGCCATGAATTCTTATAAAATCGCCTTGCTTTTCATTTGAAAATGCCAACCTGTATTTCAATTAATCCAGGTTAGACTTCACTTGGCTGAAGTTACCGAACTCAAACTGGATACTGAATTTATCATCTATCAAGACCGGAATAGGGAGTTGTTTCCTCTTACCCACATTAAATTTCAAGACAACCTGCTCAAGTCTCTTCACAGTGACACCTGAATAGATTATCTTTCTCTCTCTCTCTATGAAGACTGTTTCAAACATGAAGTTATTCAGCACAGAGTACGTATTAATACATTTGAAAAAAAAAAAAGTTTCCTTTTAAGATGCAAAGGGTAACGAAAAAAAAAAAGAAAAACTAACAATGAAGTAACTATGAAGCGTCCCCAAGAAAGGAAAATGGCTTACTGACATATCTCTGTGTGTGTGTCTATCTCTATGAAGACTGTTTCAAACTGAAAGTGGTTCAGAAGAGAATAAATATTAGTGCATTTGCTTAGAATGTAACTTTCATTTTAGATACACATTTTGTAAAGAAGGATTTGATTAGTATTGATACGATTAATCAGAATTGGGAATCGGAAAAATCTGAACTTTTGGGGGGCATTGGAATCGGAATCGGAAAAATTTGAGCCTAATTTCCGGTTCCAAATACGATTCTTTAAAAACAAAAAAAACAATTAAAATTGAATTTTCTATTGCTGGTACTAATGATAATATGATAAATATTTATCGTTTTCAAACTACCAGTAAAATTAAAATCTCTACATCATAATAACATCAAAAGTACTATGTAAATTTATTTTACTTGTGTAAAAAAAAAAACAGAAAAAAATAAAAATGAAATGTGAGCTTTTGTTTGGTGAGCTTTTGTCCAGTCATTTAGTATTGGCAAACCTGACAAGAGGTGCCCAAAAAGTGTGAAAATACAAAAATTTAGAACATTTTCAAAGGCCTGGTTCAATTAGGTATAAATGAATTAGTGGATTTAAAGATTTACACGGCTTTACACGAGACCACACTTTGGCATCAGTTCTTCTTTGATTTTGAGTGTCCATGTCTATTATGGTTCTAAAAATATTTTTCTAAATAAATAAAATGTGGGCAGGGAGGGTAGAGATAGAAGGCAATAAAATCAAAGACTAATAATAAAAATGATTCTTGGTTATTAATATTATTGAAGCCGTATTGCAATTCAGTTCAATTTCCTTCCACTGACAAGACATAAATAAACTGCTTTCAGACTACGTGAAAGACAGTGAAAATTTGCCTGCCAACATAAAAATGTAAGTGCGTATTTTTTAAAAACTATTTGAGCGAAATTTAAAATGTGTCTTATAAATGAAACCTTAATTACTAACATGTCTTTATTAATTTTTGTTTCATATTTAAACTTATATTTTAATGTAATGTAGAAGTTCCTATTTACTTGCCTCCTCACGAGAGAAAAGTTAAATACAAGGTCGGTTTTTAATGTGGGTAAAATCAAGCTCCTCAAAAAGGGGCACCCTGGATTGGAACAAAAATTAAAATTGCCTCAATCTGGAAGGATTTTTCGTCACTGACCGAGAACAGAACAGGCTAAGTGTAGCATCAGAACAAATACTACACTTTGTTCCTAGCCAAAAAAACAAGGAATTGTTAAGTAGATTCTTTTACTATATAAAAACTTTTTATTATTATTATTATTATTATGGATGAAAATCCTCACTTAAATCTTAAATGAGATTCTACTTTTTTAGGCGATTATGTTGTTTTTAGGTGATTACATGCGAACACCCTGAAAAATTGACAGGAAGAATAAAAAAATAAAAAATCCATCTTTTAGAATTTAGAGTGAGGATCGGTTTCATATGTAAATTCAACGTAAAATGAAACTCCATTTCTGGGCCATGCTAGCGTCTTAGAGCAGTAAATAAAATAAATTTGCTATGGGGGATAAATTCTGTGAGTTTTTTTTAGAGGGGGTGGCTACTATTTTTAGCGATTATGTGTGGTTTGATGACCTTTCCAGTCGGATTTAGGGTTAGTGGTAACAAAATTTAATAGCAAGCGCTAAAAATTCAGAATTGTCCGGAAATGAGGATCATTTACATTAAATTTATAATCGAAACTAATCCCCCATTCTAAATTCTAAAATAATTATTTTCAATAATAAATTTATTCAGTATCAGATATCCAATCAATGTCCTAAAAGTTCAGCCAAAGAATATCTGGTCAAATAAAAACTCTCAGGGTTAAGAAAAAAATATATTGGGTGGGTCAAATTCTTTTGGGTAGAATTATTTTGGGTCAAATTCTGCGGTTGCAGATTCGTTGAAAAAACTCTTATAAGATTGTTATAAATCCATAAAATCTTATCATGCGAAAGGAAATTGATTAATGTACAAGTTTCCGAATATGTATTGTTTTTTTATAACTTATCGGTGAGATACAAAAAAATGAAAATATCTGCTTTTATAGATTTTGTTTCAATGCAAAATTATATTAAAAAAACTGACGTAAACAAATTGTTAGTTGATTTTTTTTAACATAACTTTGGTAAATACATTTTAACCTCATTGTTCTTTTCAGGAAAAAGTTTGCGATAATAAAAGCTCCAGGTGATTACTTTTGTGTTGTGGCTGTCTTCTTTTGGGCGCTTTTGTTATTGGAATCGGAACTGGTAATTGTATTGGAATCAGGAATTTTGAACAGAATCGGTAATTGTATCGGAATCAGGAAAAATATTGGAATCGCCCCATCACTAGTTTTAATGTTTTTCATTCTTCAACAAATTATGCATGCATTTTGAAAACGTGATTTTAAAAGATGACACAACTGTCTAGAGCGGCACCTTGAAGAGCACTTGTGATCAAGTTCTCGTTGATTCTCTTTCTTCAGATACGGAGTACATGCTGCAATGGTAGGGGGGGGGGGCTTGTTACTTTTAACACCTCAAAAACGAAGTTTCTCCCCTTTTATCATCAACGCTTGGATCCTTGTTTTGCCCAAGTCGAAATGAATGTCTCTCTCCTTGAAGAAGCCTCATGCTTTGATAAGCTCCAAGGACTGACTTTCACTCTAAATTTATAATAGAAGACTTACATCCACTTTTTTTCTAAGACAGCTGGGAAAATCGTTGGATCATGATGAAATCCTCTACCTTTGTAAGAGTCAGATGCGCCCTAAGATGGAGTATTGCTGCCACATCTGGAGGGGCATCGCTGAGAGCATTCTGTTGCCTAGACAGAGTTTAGAATCGACTTCTAAATCTAATGGGAGATGATCTCTTATGTTCCTTACAGCCCCTTTTCTCACAGAAGAGACGTTGCTAGTCTCTTTCTGCTCTATCGTTTTTTCCATGGAAGATACTCGACTAAGCTCCAATCACTGGTTCCTCCTTGTAAGACATTCACAGAAAGAACTCGCTTCGCTACCAATGATGTCTTCCTCTATGTGTATAGTGTCAGGTAGAACTTCTACAAATAGTTCTTCTCTCTGTCTGTGGAACATATTACCATGGAACTATTTCCATGCAGATTACAACAAAGTCGTCTTCAAATCCAATATCAACAGATTCCTGCTATGAACTATCCCCACAAATAATTTGAACGTGGTCCATCCCACCAATCTGTCCCAATCCTCGCATAAGGTTCTTCATCACTCAACTGACAATAATTCCATTTCATTAACACTCATCCTGGAATGGTTTTGGCCTTGATAAGTGGTGATCCATTAGTAAAAAAGATAATTTAATTATTACGGTATCATTTAGTCATTGAATTGTTAAGAGTAATGTTGTTATTCAAGATGGCATATATGAGTCAGCAGGTTAGTAAATGAATTTTTCGATGTGTATATGACAATGTGTATATTTATAAAAGTAAATAAATGTTAAAAAATATATGATTGTGTTTGTAACCATTTTGAAGTTTAAACCCTTTTATGATGATCAACACCAGCGCTTTAGAAGTCTGTCTTCTACAGAAGGAAATATTGGGTCGGTTAGGCTATGTAATCGATGAAATCGATTGGAATTTCAATCTTTCTGGCAAAGAACACAAAGTGATAATATTCAAAAAGAGCTGGCTACTCAGAATCAAATATCAATTTGGTAGATGCATTGCTATTTAGGTTTAACTTGGAAAATTAGACCCACTTAATTTTATATATAAAAATAATAAATAATAATTATATATAATGTAGGAAAGCAAGTCTGTTTCTTATATATTTTCATCGATACATCGTGTCTTACATACTTAATACTTAATTCTGAATAGCCTAGGCTATTTGTGGATTGCGTGATCATGTTCTTCGAATAAGGAAAATAGTAATAGACCTAATTCATTCCAGAACATAATTAGCTATTTTTTTCTTTTTTTTAATGGACTTAACTACATATTCGTCCATAATAGTTATTTCTCTTTGGAACAGAAAATAATATTTAGAAAATTAAAAACAAAACTGCATACTGTAAAAGTTAATTTGAAGTTTATAATTTATAATTAAAAAGCATTTGGGTCTATTAAGACTGTAATAATTAACTTTAACTTTCACAAATTAATGAAAAAAAATTAAATCTTACTTTAAATTAAAAAAACAAAAATATTGTCCTACGTTAGAATTGATTTACACAAATCACCCTTAATGCTGATATATTAAAAAAACACACATTGTAAACCTTAATTTAAAGTTTCAAATTTATAATAAAAAACAAGTAAATAACATTAATACTGTAATAATTAACTTTTATTTTCAAAATTTAATTTTTAAATATTAAAAATCTTGTCCTATGTTAGAATTGATTTTCATGGACCAGCCTTACAGCTTTTTTTTTTTTTACTAAGCTTAACATTGCAATTACTACTTTTCACCATCTCAATTCTGCCTTTAAAGCACAAACTTTGCTTTGTACATATATAATAAGGTAAAGTCGATCTGTTTATCCATTTTGTTCATCGATAGTTTTCGTCCTACAAAATTAATGTCTGTTTCTAGTTCGTTTGTGCAATGTTGGTACATGTTCTTAGTAAGAAAAATTTATCCAACTGGAATAATTTTCAAAATTACGCTATCTGAAGAAAAATGAAAGTGTTTTGGCAAATAGTTACTAAGTTTGGTTTACTTATTGAATTTGTTGACTATGTCAGAGAGACTAATATGATGCGGGTAAATAAGGAGTGTATCATCGATATATCTAGAATAGTGAGAGTTTTGGGGTAGGATGAATCTTAAGGAGCCATTCTCTAAAAATTCCAGGAAAAGACAGGCAAGGACTCTATTGAGAGAGGATCCCATGGTAAATCAAATTTTTGTTTGTATAATTTTTTGTTAAAAGTAAAATGGCATTGTTGTGTGATTGAATGGCATAATTTAATAATTTGGATGGTAGGGAAGGGGAGCTTAATAGCTACTACCTGCTTTGTGTCTTTCAGTCACATTGCTTTTATGATGAGTTGTTGGTGTGAGTTGAAGAGTCGCTTGCTGGAGGCAAAAAGTCGTCATTTTGTTGAGTCGGTCGTGTCTGGGTCTATCTGACTAAACTTGTTTGAAATGAAAGAGAAGAAGAAAGTAAGGTCACCAGGTTAGAAGTAAGATACCAACATCTTGTAATAATATCATCAAATCGCTATAATAAAATCAACTTTATTTAACGTTTCATTAAAGCAGGAACATGAGCATGTAAGGCAGGTTTGCTCGGCAGGCAGGCAGGTTAAGGCTAAAAAAAGAATATTGAATTCTGGAGTTCCATCTCGTCTTGCCGTTTCCTGGCAAAGAACGAAAACATGTTTTTAGCATCTTATCTTCACGGTGTCTCATTCAGGAACTGTATTGTACCTTTCCGCCAACGAGGTGGACAAAAACAGAAACTGGCTGAAGTGTTCAAATTGCCATATGTATTTCTATGCGAGTTTTAATCTGTATGTATTAGCCAACTGAACTATAACTAAACATTATGCAAGAGATTGCGTGTACATACAAGAGGAATACATTTTCGTCATGTAACTGCTACACTTTCATTAATAGATGAAGAATAATCTAAATCTAAGATTATCATCCACTGTTTTTCTGTTTTGCAACAAACTCCCCACCAGTGCTAAATCACTTACAGAGACCATAGATTCACGTCCATTGGTGAATCTTACATGAGCATATTGTGTATTTTCTTCCAATAATTGTACTTCGTACACTGCTGTTTCATAATTATTGGTGCAAATTTAGCAATGCAAAAGAACAGGACCTGGTGTAGATAACCAAGTACATAAGGAATGGTCACTGGGTGTTCACTGTTGAGGGCAAAGTTAGACACAAGGTCGGTTTTTAATGAGGGAAAATCCAGCTCCCGAAAAAGGAGTATTCTGGATTGGGACAAAAATAAAGTAAGATTCACCAATGGACGTTAATCTATGGTCCCTGTAAGTGATTTAGCACCGGTAGAGAATTTGTTGCAAGGCAGAAAACAGTGGATGATAATCTTAGATTTTGATGAAGCGATTTGATTGTTCTTTTTTTTGTTATTGTAATAGTTATTTATATTGTTAATAGATAGAGTGGGTTGGACAAAGTGATTGTTTGTTGAATGTCAGAAAACAAAATTTACACAAGTAGACTATTAGCCAAGTCTTTATCTATGGGATTGTGGCCTCGGAAACGTGCACCAGAGCTAAGTGCAGGGTCCCTTTCCATCCACGACATGGCACTACAGTCATCTGAATTGAATCTGAGTCCTTTTCGAAGATGTGGGGTGGCATGATGTGCTCATCACTAGAAACACACCCAAAAGTCAGGACAGTTTGAAGGAACTTGGTTTTCATAACTGCCTGCGGACTGTATGCTAGTGATCTGTTGTTCTTCACATTGTGCAACTGGTCCTGGGAAGAACCGGAGCATCTTCTGCTCTATTGGATGTTTAACCTTGTTGACAAGTTTCTTGGTTTTCGTATGGTGATTTTCTTCAACCTTGGCAGTGAATAGTTGATCCTTGCAAGTCTTGTATTAAGAGTAGCGAAGATTACTTTCTTCATAATCACTTCTCCGATACCCATCTCTCTCACCAAAGTCTGCATTGTTTTGCCTGGATCTTGCCGCACCTTTTTTTACAGCTTCTCAACGAATGTTGTTGTACAGATATAGTTAGAATGCCTGCTATCCTGCTTCCTGATAGAAACTGCTTCCGCATCTCTATAGCAAATCTCCAACTTACGTCTTACAACCTTCGAGATATTCAAGGAGTACTGAGCTGCAGCTAAGATTTCCAAATTTTTTAATCCGGCGTGAATCATGATGATGCAAGTCACTCTCTTCCAATATTCTGGTACTTCCTAGTCTTCCATGGTCTCCATTTCTTTATATAGCTATCCAGTGCACTTTACTACTATTAAATACTTCAAATGGTTCTGAAATGAAAGAATAACAAAACCATTATCAAATTTGTCTCAAACACCTTGTAGATAGCCTACACATTTTGTGTTCTGGCTAAAACTAAAACACAACATTTACTCATAGTATTTGGCAACAAGTAATTTATTACACTACTAGCTGTCCCTACCCAACGTTGTTTGGGATTATTTTTACTTTCATTAATAATTTATGTGATTGCAATGTAAAAAAGATGTTACGTCCTCTTTAAAAAATAGTAAAAAATGTAGACCAAACAAAGGGAAGTGTTTTGGTTTTTTTTTTTATGAAGCCATTTGATGTAAGGAGCTAAAAAAAGAAATACTACTTCAAGGTAAAAAACTAGCCGACGATAAGTGTTAGATGAATAGATTCCGACCCGAGAAAAAAACAATTCCTCCCCCTTTGTCAGAAACATCGCTCATGGAATGTAAGGACTAAAGGACAAAATAAGGGAAGCGAGAGTTACGAGGTTGGCGAAAGTAAACCGAAAGTTCACTTTCTACGAGTACTTCTGTACTTGTCAATACAGAGTTACTTCATTTTCTTAAAAGTAAACCAAACAAAGATAAGTATATTGTGTTGACAAATATAGAGTTACTTCCTCCTATTTCTTAAGATGACGTCATTTTGAAAATTATTTCAGTCGGTTAAAATAATTTTTCAAATGAATTAAATCAAATTATATTTTTTTATCGCTACAAATACATACCAACGTTGCACAAAAAAAACTAACTCATCAGAATCAAATATTGATTTTGTTGGATGAAAGCTATCGATGACCCAAAAATCAACAAACAGACTGACTTTACTTTATTATATAGGTAAGCAGAGAACATGCAATATGAGAACAAGTAAATAAACATACAGGAAATTTTGAAAAATCATCATAGATTTGCCTACTGGACACAGAGAGGATAATAGTATTGATTAAGAGATATTTTAGAGTGAACATGCGGTTGTGAGTTCAATCCATGGTGAACGAACTTAAGAAAGAATGAATTTTTTTTTTTTTACTATTGGGGTCACCACTTATCAAGGCCAAGAGCCACTAAGGGTTAATGAAATGGGAATGATTGCCAGTCGAAAAATATGGAACACTATGGGAGTACTAATATTGATCAATGGTATGAACTGCATTCGATTGTTTATGAGGTGATCCATGAAAGAATTTGTTAACATTGGATTTAAAGACGACCAAGTTGTAATCAGTAGGGAAGCAGTCTCACAGTAATCTGTTCCACAGACGGGAAGCCCTTGCAAAGGAGCTCTATCCATGGAAATTCTAGGCACATGGAGGAAGAAAGGAAAGTCTTTTTTTCATTGTGGTTGAAAAGAGTTCTTGTTGTGAATGTCATACAAGGAGAAACCAGAGATTGGAGCTCAGTCGAGAATCTTCCATGGAAATAACTCTAGACCAGAGAGAGAGACAAGCAACGTCTCTTCTGTGAGAAAGGAGTTGTAAGGAAGAAAAGAGATGACCCCCTCAACCCCACTAGATTTCAAAGTCGATTTTGTATTTTGTCAAGGTAGGGAAGAGTGCTCTAAGCGACACCTCCCCAGATGTGGCAGCGGTATTTCACCTTTGGACGTTGATACTAGATATCTTATAGAGCACCAAATGAGGGCAGTCTACCCAAGGGTTTAGTTCGAAATGACACACCATGACAAAAGGCACCCCGAAGAAACCACAATAACAATAAAGATGAAAACATATCAATAACATTGACTCACGTATAAAATCTCTATTGAAAAAGAAATAAAAATAACAACTTTTGGCACTCAAGGGGAGATATATCTTGAGAATGCTATCAGCCTCAGATCTATTGTGCGCTCCCTACTTGTAGGTGAGTGTTTCAAAACCAGAAGTAATTTTTATAAATGGTTCTAAGTGTCTACACTTTAAAAAAATACAGTATGTAAGATCTTGTCTCTTATGAGAGGTGAGTAAGTACACTTTTAATGTTTATTTACTCCTCGCGGAGTTAGGCACAAGGCCAGTTTTATCTTACTCCCACAAATAAGATGTGACCCAAGATCGGGTCGAGCAAGTGGGGTTAAAAGCCAGCGCTCGAGAGGTGAGCACTCTGGCCATTTAAAAATTGCCTGGGCAGCCCCGTCGGCATTCCCCGGTAGGGGCGCCTCAGACAGTAAGCAATAAACTTACTCCTCCCCAAGGAGGGGAGGCGAAGCCTGGGAGGGTGGACCTCCTAGAACTGCACAAGTACACTTTTAATGATACTAACTGGAATACCCATCCCAGGATGAGTTCATAAAGGCCATGATGATCTCAGAGGAAGATTAAATCTGGACAGTATAGGGAGATGTGTGCAGAACAGGAAACTTCGTTGGTTTGGTCACATTTAAAGAATGGGTGAGAGTTCTTGGGTTAATAGATGTAGAACAGTTGATGTAGCAGGGTCAGTTAGCAGGGGAAGGCAAAGGAAAACATGGGAGGAAGTGGCAAGGATGGATTTGAGAGAAAGAGAAATAAATAAAGGCCTGCCAGAGATAGGTTTGTTTTGAAGTCAATTTCTAAAAGCCGTCCGACACATTCCAGCATGTAAAGCAAACGTTAAACCGGCGGCAGCGACGACGACGACGACGACGATGACGACGACGATGATGATGATGATGATGATGATGATGATGATGATTCAGCAGCAACTGGAGACCTATTTCAAAAGATCCTCTTTTTACTTAAAGAAATAACATCCTTTGTTGCATAAAGTGAATTTAAATTTTCTTCTCTATAATATTGTTATTCCCAACAACAAATATAGCAATGATGAGATTTCTCTTTTTGTAATGTGTGTCTTTCTTTCTAAGAGGTATTTAAAAACAAAATTAGGCTGAAGTTTAAAATAAAAGAACATTTTATATTACTTAATTAAACAACAGTAATCCTTCATTATAATAAAGTGCAGTATGTATTTATTTGTAAATATATATCCGTCCTGTCACATAACAAAAATTAGGAAAAAGAGAACACAAATCTATTTTCATAATGATAGGTTTTCTTCCTTTTTTTTTCTTTTCTGCTTTCTATACCAATTTATACGTTTTTCTTTTCTTTTTTCCTCCTTTAAACCTTTTACAAGACCCTCTCTTTGTCCATTAAGACTGGCTGCAGATAAGACTTCAGCAGACCCTCTTTCTTTCATCCGGTCTAGCCTTTGATAAACGCCTCAACAACATATGTGCACTCGCACAGACACTATACGGTATGTAAGATGTTCCCTTTGACTTATATACACACACACACACACGCATACATTATTTGCAGACTTTGCTGTACACATTCTCATTTTTTTTTACAAACGAGTCACCGCTTATCAAGGCCTATGGGACACTCGAGGATAAGGATTATTGAGTTTGACAGGTAAACGGTGAAGCACCGAGGGGATTAATAATAATGGTTGTAACTGGTCAGAAATTGATTATTAAAGAGAATGGCTCAACAATACTCAGATAGGAAGCAGCCATGGCACTATGTTCCACAGACGGCCAGTTCTAGAAAAGAAACTTTGCTCATGGAAGTTCCGCTTAGATCTAGGTACACAAAGGGAAAAAGGGAATGTATTGACAGTAGTTGTAACTAGACGAGATTTTGTTTTGAATGTTTTACAGGGTGGGGGGACTATAGATTGAAGCTTTAAATTAACGATAGAGTAGAGAAAGACTAGCGACATCTCTTCTGTGAGAAAGAGGCTTTAGGGTGGAGAAGAGAACATCGCCCACTAGATTTCGAAGTCGGTTTTGTACTCTGAGCGGCACCTCCCCAGATGTGGCAAAAGTACTTCATCTTAGGATGTATTTGATTCTTATACAAGTACAGAATTGCTTCATGAGTGAGATACCTTCTACAGAAGTAGAATAATCCAACCATTTTTCCAGCACCCTTGGCAACGGATTTGATTTTAAGTCTTCCATTTCAGGTCTGGAGTGACGATCAATCCTAGAAATTTATCAAAGAAGGGGGCTTCCTCAAAGTGAGAGCCATTCATTTCAATTAGAGCAAAGTGAGAATCAGAGCGTTGGTGGTGAAAGAAGAGAAGCTTGGTTTTAGACGTATTAAAAGTAACCAGCCACCCTTTTTTCCCATGGACATTATTTCAAAACGAACCGACTTCGCAAACAATAAATGTTTTTCTTGCATACTTCATTGTTTCCGAATTGTTACTTTGTTTTCATTGGTAAATGCATGTATTTGAGCATATATATAGGGGAACCGGCACTGCTAAACGTTCCCATAACTCCCCTCGACAGTTTGGAGAATTATTGGATGAAATATTTACCTGAAATCGATCTGTATATTGATATTGTGTAAAACGTTGAGATTAGAGTCGGGGACAAATTGTTCGAAAAGGCGATTAAAAATTGCATTTTTTAAAGATTATGACATGCTGAACGTTTAGAGTTAAAATTTATTTAGTATTATGTATTAATAGAAAAAAACATGTACATCACATTCTGCTTGTTAGTTAATAACCTTGTTTTCCACTATTTTGGAAAAACGGCGATAATACTAGCATATTTACTTATTTTAAAAGTGTTTTTCTTCAGATTTCATGCGTAATACTAAATAGATTTTTTCTCCAAAATGTTCAGCATGTCATAATCGTGAACAAAACAATTTTTATCACCTATATATAATTTTTAATCACTTTTTCAAACAATCTGTCTCCGACTCTAATCTCAACGTTTACCTTGATATTGTATTAATAGTGTAAATGTTCTGTCCAATGATTTTTTAGAAGGGTCGAATTGAAAAGATAGTTAAAAAGAAACATAACAAACAAAAAAATAAGAGTCCATCTTTCTTTTGCCAGATTTTTTATTATTACTACATTGAAGTTTTCCAGTATAATATTAAATGGCCTTGTGCCCAGTTGGTTTGGTCTGAATGTTAAATAATTTAGGTGAAGCCACCGTTTGACCCCATGAAAGTTTAAGAACAAACAACTGATTTGAAGGTGAGTAATTATCATTGTCATATAGAAAGTACGAATAGTTGTGTAATCCAAATAATGCAAATTATTAATCCTCATCTTAAACATTCACAAACATTATTATATTGTTTTTAAAAAAAAAGATGGCTGTCACTTAATAATGGCATAAAGATTTTCATTATTTTTGTTTCCTTTATCCTTTAAAAAAATGACTACATCATTAGATTGTTTTTGTCTCTTATATAAAAAAGATGGCTGCCACTTAATAATGGCATAAAGATTTTCAGTATTTTTGTTTACTTTTATCCTTAAAAAAAAATGACTCCATTATTAGATTGTTTTTGTCTCTTATAAAAAAAGATGGCTGCACTTAATAATGGCATAAAGAATTTCATTATTTTTGTTTACTTTTATCCTTTAAAAAAAATGACTACATTATTAGATTGTTTTTGTCTCTTATAAAAAAAGATGGCTGCACTTAATAATGGCATAAAGATTTTCAGTATTTTTGTTTACTTTTATCCTTAAAAAAAATGACTACATTATTAGATTGTTTTTGTCTCTTATATAAAAAAGATGGCTGCCACTTAATAATGGCATAAAGAATTTCATTATTTTTGTTTACTTTTATCCTTAAAAAAAATGACTACATTATTAGATTGTTTTTGTCTCTTATAAAAAAAGATGGCTGCACTTAATAATGGCATAAAGAATTTCATTATTTTTGTTTACTTTTATCCTTTAAAAAAAATGACTACATTATTAGATTGTTTTTGTCTCTTATATAAAAAAGATGGCTGCCACTTAATAATGGCATAAAGATTTTCATTATTTTTGTTTACTTTTATCCTTAAAAAAAAATGACTACATCATTAGATTGTTTTTGTCTCTTATATAAAAAAGATGGCTGCCACTTAATAATGGCATAAAGATTTTCATTATTTTTGTTTACTTTTATCCTTAAAAAAAAATGACTCCATTATTAGATTGTTTTTGTCTCTTATAAAAAAAGATGGCTGCACTTAATAATGGCATAAAGAATTTCATTATTTTTGTTTACTTTTATCCTTTAAAAAAAATGACTACATTATTAGATTGTTTTTGTCTCTTATATAAAAAAGATGGCTGCACTTAATAATGGCATAAAGAATTTCATTATTTTTGTTTACTTTTATCCTTTAAAAAAATGACTACATTATTAGATTGTTTTTGTCTCTTATAAAAAAAGATGGCTGCACTTAATGATGGCATAAAGAATTTCATTATTTTTGTTTACTTTTATCCTTTAAAAAAAATGACTACATTATTAGATTGTTTTTGTCTCTTATATAAAAAAAGATGGCTGCACTTAATAATGGCATAAAGAATTTCATTATTTTTGTTTACTTTTATCCTTTAAAAAAATGACTACATTATTAGATTGTTTTTGTCTCTTATATAAAAAAGATGGCTGCCACTTAATAATGGCATAAAGATTTTCATTATTTTTGTTTACTTTTATCCTTAAAAAAAAATGACTACATCATTAGATTGTTTTTGTCTCTTATATAAAAAAGATGGCTGCCACTTAATAATGGCATAAAGATTTTCATTATTTTTGTTTACTTTTATCCTTAAAAAAAAATGACTCCATTATTAGATTGTTTTTGTCTCTTATAAAAAAAGATGGCTGCACTTAATAATGGCATAAAGAATTTCATTATTTTTGTTTACTTTTATCCTTTAAAAAAAATGACTACATTATTAGATTGTTTTTGTCTCTTATATAAAAAAGATGGCTGCACTTAATAATGGCATAAAGAATTTCATTATTTTTGTTTACTTTTATCCTTTAAAAAAAATGACTACATTATTAGATTGTTTTTGTCTCTTATAAAAAAAGATGGCTGCACTTAATAATGGCATAAAGAATTTCATTATTTTTGTTTACTTTTATCCTTTAAAAAAAATGACTACATTATTAGATTGTTTTTGTCTCTTATATAAAAAAGATGGCTGCCACTTAATAATGGCATAAAGATTTTCATTATTTTTGTTTACTTTTATCCTTTAAAAAAAATGACTACATTATTAGATTGTTTTTGTCTCTTATAAAAAAAGATGGCTGCACTTAATAATGGCATAAAGAATTTCATTATTTTTGTTTACTTTTATCCTTTAAAAAAAATGACTACATTATTAGATTGTTTTTGTCTCTTATATAAAAAAAGATGGCTGCACTTAATAATGGCATAAAGAATTTCATTATTTTTGTTTACTTTTATCCTTTAAAAAAAATGACTACATTATTAGATTGTTTTTGTCTCTTATATAAAAAAGATGGCTGCCACTTAATAATGGCATAAAGATTTTCATTATTTTTGTTTACTTTTATCCTTAAAAAAAAATGACTACATCATTAGATTGTTTTTGTCTCTTATATAAAAAAGATGGCTGCCACTTAATAATGGCATAAAGATTTTCATTATTTTTGTTTACTTTTATCCTTAAAAAAAAATGACTCCATTATTAGATTGTTTTTGTCTCTTATAAAAAAAGATGGCTGCACTTAATAATGGCATAAAGAATTTCATTATTTTTATTTACTTTTATCCTTTAAAAAAAATGACTACATTATTAGATTGTTTTTGTCTCTTATATAAAAAAGATGGCTGCACTTAATAATGGCATAAAGAATTTCATTATTTTTGTTTACTTTTATCCTTTAAAAAAAATGACTACATTATTAGATTGTTTTTGTCTCTTATAAAAAAAGATGGCTGCACTTAATAATGGCATAAAGAATTTCATTATTTTTGTTTACTTTTATCCTTTAAAAAAAATGACTACATTATTAGATTGTTTTTGTCTCTTATATAAAAAAGATGGCTGCCACTTAATAATGGCATAAAGATTTTCATTATTTTTGTTTACTTTTATCCTTTAAAAAAAATGACTACATTATTAGATTGTTTTTGTCTCTTATAAAAAAAGATGGCTGCACTTAATAATGGCATAAAGAATTTCATTATTTTTGTTTACTTTTATCCTTTAAAAAAAATGACTACATTATTAGATTGTTTTTGTCTCTTATATAAAAAAGATGGCTGCACTTAATAATGGCATAAAGAATTTCATTATTTTTGTTTACTTTTATCCTTTAAAAAAAATGACTACATTATTAGATTGTTTTTGTCTCTTATATAAAAAAAGATGGCTGCACTTAATAATGGCATAAAGAATTTCATTATTTTTGTTTACTTTTATCCTTTAAAAAAAATGACTACATTATTAGATTGTTTTTGTCTCTTATATAAAAAAGATGGCTTCCACTTAATAATGGCATAAAGATTTTCAGTATTTTTGTTTACTTTTATCCTTAAAAAAAATGACTCCATTATTAGATTGTTTTTGTCTCTTATATAAAAAAGATGGCTGCCACTTAATAATGGCATAAAGATTTTCAGTATTTTTGTTTACTTTTATCCTTAAAAAAAATGACTCCATTATTAGATTGTTTTTGTCTCTTATATAAAAAAAGATGGCTGCCACTTAATAATGGCATAAAGATTTTCATTATTTTTGTTTCCTTTATCCTTTTAAAAAAATGACTACCACTTTATAAGGACACACATTTTAACATTCGTTTTGTTTGGGACATTTTTAAAATCATATATCACTTTGAAAAAAAACCATTGAATTTTAAAAATTTTTATTATTTTACTTTAATTTACCCCAAACAAGGCATATTGACCACTGAGACGTAAGGGGCAACGGAGTATTAGGGCCAAATTTTTAGGGGGCACCCTAAGTGAGGAGTTATGCAGCAAGATGTTTGTTCACATTACATTAGCTATTAGGGTAGAAAGCCCTATGGCATCTGGGGACCTCAACAGTGAAGGGATGGGATTTAGGTGATTGTCGAGTTAGTCGGGTATATTTACGCCAAGGGGGCACCAGAGCAGCAAGTTCATCGGAGCACATTCAATTGAAGTACTTGTAAAACAAGCATGGGAATGCAACTTTGTGGCGATGGGACAGGGGCTGGAGCTTGATGGACAGTGAGAGACGTATTAAATTAGAGACTCTTTTTTTTAATGCTGTCTAAGAGAGAGAGACTATTGGGTGGTGCACCAGCCCAGATGTGACAATAATACACTATGCTTGGTCGAATCGTGGCTTTGTATAGATATAGGATACTGTCAGGTGTGAGAAGTTTTCTAGCCCGGTAGAGGGAGTCCACTTTTCTTTTCAGCAGACTTGGCAGTATATTCTATGTATTTGTTCCAATTCATGTTACATGAGAATGTTAGGCCGAGGAGTTTTGAATGTTGGACACTCAGGTAGAGTGCTATTAGCCATGGTAATTGGTGGTTCAAAAGGTTTCTTATAATTGTTAAAGGAAAGTAGCTTTGTCTTAGTATCATTAACTGTTAGCATCTATTTATGACCCCGTTCAACTACAGACTGGATGCCATTTTCTTAGGATCCAGTCATGTCCTTGGATATGTGCGCGTCCGTTTTACCCACATGTCAAGAATAGAGTTTGGTGTCATCAGCAAATAAAATATACCCATCTCTGACACAATTTCATCAGGGAGGTCATTTATGAAAATCAGGAACAATAAAGGTCCAAGTATCGACCCCTGGGGTACACCCACATTAATGTTGAGTTATTTGGATGAGGACAACCTGGATCTTTGGGGGGGGGGACCTAGGAAGGAACTATTTATATTAAATATTAGTCCAGCAATACCATACGAAATAATTTTAATAAGAAGACCTGCATACTAAACCTTGTCACAGGTTTTAGATATATCAAGTGTTAGTGTCCTTGCTTCACCTGCTTTGTCCAGTGTATGGTATATGAGAGATGATCGTTAGGATATTCACAGTAGAACGTGTTTGCCTAAATCCACACCGATGGTTAAAAGTTTAGCATTAACAAGGTGGCAAACTATCGCTAGATTGATTAACGATCAAAGATTTTAGCGATAAAGTGAGAGTAGACTGATGGCGGTCAGTTCTTTTATCAGAATTCTTGAACACTTGGACCACAGAGGCAATTTCCCAGCTATCAGGGAAGCAAGACTCGGTAATGCATCTGTTGTAGAAATTCTTCAGATTTGGTACAATAAAAACAAACGAACAAAAAATTGAATTCAGAAAACCTTGAAAAACACACCCATTCTCTTTAGAATCAACATGCTATGAATATATATACATAGTATACATAAATCATTATCAGTGGAAGAAGAAGAAGATTTATTAGGTCAGAGTCGGAGTTGGACCTTTTCAAATTTCAAGAGTCGGAATCGGAATGCAATTATGTCTTGCAGCTGCCAAACTCACAATCTTTCTTGTATCTGTACTTATGTCATTATATACTCATATTAATTAATCTAAATCACTCACTTTTACTAATGTGTGATTCTTGTTATTATTGTTTTATTTTTGTTGCTATTTTCATATTTTTACTGCTACTCCTCTATTTCTGATGATTGTGTCTCATTTTGATTTTCACATTTGTATTGTACTTCTATTTTTCTGTTGCTTGTGTCTCATTTCTGTTGTTAAGGTTTCATTTCTGTTGGCTTGATACTGTCTCATTCTTCTTGCTAATGTATAATTCTTATTACTATTGTTTTATTTGTGTTTCTATTTTCGTATTTGTATTGCTATTCTCGTTCTGTTGCTAGTGTTACATTTCTGTTTTCAATGTCGCATTTCTGTTGATCTGATACTGTCACAGTCTTCTTGCTAATGTATAATTCTTTTCTTTTTTTTAAATTCCTGTTGCTATTTTTGCAGTTGTATTGCTACTTCTCTATTTTTGTTGCTAGTGCCTCATTTCTGTTGATCTGATACTGTCACAGTCTTCTTGCTAATGTATAATTCTTTTCTTTTTTTTTAATTCCTGTTGCTATTTTCGCATTTGTATTGCTACTTCTCTATTTTTGTTGCTAGTGCCTCATTTCTGTTGTCAGTGCTTCATTTATCTAGTTAGTGTCTCATTTATGATGATTTGATAATATTACATTACATAATTCTGGTTACTCTTCTTTAATTTCTGTTGCTATTTCCACATTCATATTACTACTTATCTAATTCTGTTGTTAGTGTCTCATTTATGATGATTTGATAATATTACATTACATAATTCTGGTTACTCTTCTTTAATTTCTGTTGCTATTTCCACATCCATATTACTACTTATCTAATTCTGTTGTTAGTGTCTCATTTATGATGATTTGATAATATTACATTACATAATTCTGGTTACTCTTCTTTAATTTCTGTTGCTATTTCCACATCCATATTACTACTTATCTAATTCTGTTGTTAGTGTCTCATTTATGATGATTTGATAATATTACATTACATAATTCTGGTTACTCTTCTTTAATTTCTGTTGCTATTTCCACATTCATATTACTACTTATCTAATTCTGTTGTTAGTGTCTCATTTATGATGATTTGATAATATTACATTACATAATTCTGGTTACTCTTCTTTAATTTCTGTTGCTATTTCCACATCCATATTACTACTTATCTAATTCTGTTGTTAGTGTCTCCTTTATGATGATTTGATAATATTACATTACATAATTCTGGTTACTCTTCTTTAATTTCTGTTGCTATTTCCACATTCATATTACTACTTATCTAATTCTGTTGTTAGTGTCTCATTTATGATGATTTGATAATATTACATTACATAATTCTGGTTACTCTTCTTTAATTTCTGTTGCTATTTCCACATCCATATTACTACTTATCTAATTCTGTTGTTAGTGTCTCATTTATGATGATTTGATAATATTACATTACATAATTCTGGTTACTCTTCTTTAATTTCTGTTGCTATTTCCACATTCATATTACTACTTATCTAATTCTGTTGTTAGTGTCTCATTTATGATGATTTGATAATATTACATTACATAATTCTGGTTACTCTTCTTTAATTTCTGTTGCTATTTCCACATTCATATTACTACTTATCTAATTCTGTTGTTAGTGTCTCCTTTATGTTATTAATATCTCATTTCTGTTGACCTAAATCTGTTCCATTTTCCTTGCTATTTTAGCATTTGTATTGCTATTTCTCTATTTATGTTGAGATCGCCATTTTTTCGTAGGGTTGCTGCATCGGTATCCATCCTATTGGCCTTGTTTGATATGAAGAAAAAAGGGTCACCAACTTTTGGTGGAAAGGGCAAACTTCTTCTCTACAAATTAAATAAATTTTATTCAAACAGTTTCATGAAAACAAAGAAAGAGTTATGAAAACAGGAATACAAAATAAGTTGACTCCATCAATATAAATGTACTATAGAAATGGAATTAAGTCCGCAAGTTTCATTTCGTCTAGCAAAGCCATTGCTAGAAACGAGGAGAGAAAGATAACGTCTTGTCACATTGACATTTCAAATGGGACTGTCTATAATTTGCGGGAAAAAGGTTTGGGTGGAAGCAGAAATTGCCTACTACACGCACAATGTATATATCACTACAGACATGCAAGTGTGTATTCTTACCGAACCACATATCAACCACTCCGCGAGTGAGAACATGCAAGTGGAAACGAAAATAGATCGTAATCATGTAACTGTTACAGCTCCTGTATCGTTTCTGTTGTTCATGTATAATTTCTGTTGATTTGGTACAGTCTCATTTTTCTTGCTACTGTATAGTTTTATTTCTATTGCTATTTTCGATGTGTATATTATTTCTCTATTTCTATTGCTGGTGTCTCATTTCTGCTGTTAATGTCTCATTTCTATTTGCATTATACTGTCTCATTCTTCTTACAGATGTATAATTGTTGCTATTTTTTTCTGTTGCTATATTCACATTTCTATTACCATCTCTGTTGCTAATATCTTATTTATATTTTTAGTGTCTCACTTCTGTTGTGTCTCATTTATGCTGATTTGTTACTCTCTTATTGCTGTTGTATAATTCTTGTTACTATTGTTTTTATTTCTGTTGCTATTTTCACATTTCTGCTGATATTATCTTATTCATGTTGATGTTTTCTGTCTATTGCTGCTATCTGATTACGATTGCTACAATTTCATTTCTATTGCTATTTTCACATTGTTGTTGCTACTGTTTCAATTCTGTAATGAGGTTTATTTAATGTTATCATTATATGACTGTTGCCTTCTTTCAAAGATAATTTTTTTTTATCAGCCTATATTTGCTTCTAATCTGGCCTGTAATTTTATCCAATTTTTTTTATCTTCATAAAATGGAGCAAACAGTTTATAATGATTCGGCTTGGTTTCATGCCCTTCAAAACTGGACACAAACAGCAATTAAGCAAGTCCTGATTACTAGTTACACCTCCCTATTAAAACTTTTCTCTTTCTTTTCTTTTCTTTTCTTGTTAGATCACTGAAGTTAAGCAACGTCATCATCATCATCATCATCATCATCATCATCATCATCATCATCATCATCATCATCATCATGTTTTTGTATTTAGGATGTTGTGAGTGTTCCGATCTCTAGGATGGGCAACACCAAGCAACATCTCATGTCTGCTCTCCATGCAGTCCAATCACTTCTTATGCATTCAGGCCAGGTATCCAGGCGTGTTATGGAGTTGATGCAAGAGGTCGCCTGCTGTACATGGCCAAACCACCTTAGATGTTAAACACGTAAGGCATCCAAAATCTTGCCAATACCAAGCTTCTAATGAAGCACGGTTGAAGGGATTCTTTCCTCTAGTTTGCTGTTTCACATCCACCTGATCATGACACACTTCCCGAAAAAAAATAAATACAGCACTGAAAATGCCTTTAGTAAGTACTTCAGCATAACCTGCTAATCCCTACACATGTATTGACACAACAGAACAACCACTCCTATGGCAGAAGCTCTGTTTTTAATCATGTGACAAAGCTCTCCGGAGAGAGTCTGCAATTCGTTTTTTTTTTTCTGTTTCATTTCATAGTATGTTTAGGATGACCAGGGCACCAGGGAAAGAGGAACGAACCACATAATTGATATTTACATCTTTTCTGTTTCATTATGTTACAAAGTTTTGTTGTAGAAGGCTGGAATATGCATCAGATAAAAAACAAACAAAACTGTAATGAATATGTTTTAACAGGATACTGCGCGTAGTCTGATTTCTGGATTTTCACTTCATGGTACCCAAGTGAAATATGTTTTAGTCGTCCAACAACCAAAAGCTGCACATCTCCCAGCGACACTGTAGCAGTCATAGACATTGGCATTTCTTTCCTCTTGCAGAGAGCAGCCCTAGTGAGGTTGTTTGGTCATACGATGGCCAATCAGACTGGTGAACATAGTAATTTCAACTGGACCTTTGAAGGACTACATCCAGACCCTTAGGGAATTGCAGGGCAGGCAGAGAGCTTCCAGACACCTACAAAGAAAGACGTTGACACTCCCTTCTGCCCCTGTCCGTTAGATACTAAGCACTTGAAGATATACTGCTCCAAGAAAATACTTTCATCAGCCGACCTTTATTATTACTACTAGCAAATATATGCTCCCTCCGGTCGCATATTTTTGCTAGTTAGAAGCAGAACAGATACTACACTACCTGCACACCTAAAAAAAAAGAGGGAATGCCTGAGAGGTTGGTATAATGAGGTTTGTATCTACTACACTACCTCCACACCTCTCAAATAAAAAGGAAGTAATTCCTGGGAGGATGGTATCATGATAACAGAAAAGATACTACACAAACTCCACACCTCTCAAAAAAGGAGGAGGTAATGCCTTGGAAGATGGTATCAGGAAAACAGAACAGATACTACACTAACTCCACACCTCTCAAAAAAAGGAGGAGGTAATGCCTGGGAAGATGGTATCATGACAACAGAACAGGTATTACGCTACCTCCACACCTCTAAAAAAAGAGGAGGTAATGCATTGGAGGATGGTATCATGACAAAACAACAGATACTACACTACCTCTACATCTCTCAAAAAAGGAGGAGGGAATGCCTGGAAGGATGGTATTATTACAACAGAACAGATACTACACTACCTCCACACCTCTCAAAAAAGGAGGAGGTAATGCCTTGGAGGATGGTATCATGACAACAGAACAGGTACTGCACTACCTCCACACATCTAAAAAAAAGGAGGAGGGAATGCCTGGAAGGATGGTATTATTACAACAGAACAGATACTACACTATTTCCACACCTCTCAGAAAAGGAGGACGTAATGCCTTGAAGAACGATATCATGACAACAGAGCAGATACTACACTACACTATGCCACTTAATTGAGCATTTAAAGATAGTATATTAGTCTGAAATAGTATATACTCTACTATGTCATAATAAGTACAATAGTCTTAAATAGTATAGTTTTGGCTTCAGACAGACAGACAGATACATAATCTCCATTATTAATAGATTATTTTCTTCACTGTTTTAATTTCTAGAAACCTATACCCAACGGTGTAGGTAACTGAAATAAATATATATAATTTGCTTTCTTTTCTTTGGCGATCCTTTTCTTAGAGATTATTATAGAAATAGTTTTACAGTTTATTCATGTGAAAATTAGCTCCTATAACACCACTACGAACAAAAACCACCTGTTATCACTAAATCTCTCTTAACCAAATCAGCTGGACACTTGAGACGTTCTGAGTTTTTCTTGAACAGGCGAAGCATCCACCTTATATGGAGCTACAAATGGCGGATCGTTTGTAACCCATAGGTTGATAGTTCGAATCAGATTCAATGTATCTCACTTTTTTGTTCGAGGGTTCTATGTACTTTGGAAGGATCTGCTTTGCCCATTACTCTCGAATCATGATAGCAAATAACGAAAGCATGAACCCCACTGACGGAACAACCAGACATAGATAACGCAAGATGTCTGACTTCCAACCCTCTCTCGCTCAGATCACAATGTTGCTCCTTTTTATCAAGCTTTCTCGACTGCCGAAGACGCTGACTACTTTGCATAGTCTCAGAAAAGGAGCATCGACCATCGTTTTTGAAATCCGACCCTCCAAGGTTCGCCTCTGCATGCAGCCACCGTCACCTTGCAATGGGCACACACCAGCCATGGCTGCTTATTCCCTGGCCTTTTTGCACCGTCACCACACAAAGATTTATACAGGGTGGGCCAAAATAAGGGTCCTATCTTTAAATTTGAATAACTTGAATTTGAATAACTTCCACAAAATAAAAGTTAAACTCACCAAACTTTATGTGTGTGTAGACTGACCCTTCCGAGATTTTTTGAAATAAACAAAACAAATTTTAGCCGAAAAACACTTCTTAAAACTTACAAAAACTAAAGTATTGTTTTTTACACTGTTTTGAGTTTTTTAAGCAAAAATAATGTTTTCTAAATGAGGGTACGTTCCTTAGTGCTAATACGGCTCATGCTTGCTTCGGAAGGGGTCCTTTACTTATTCTAAAAAAAAAAATTAAAAAAATCAATAAATAAAAAAGTTATGAATTTTTAAAAATAGGACTCTTATTTTTGCCCACCCTGTATAATTTTCTTCAGTGTTCATTATTGTGTGAGTTCCAACATGTGTGGATGTTCATTCAGCTATATCGTTTCCAATATTTTGATGTAATCACATTGGGATGTTGGCTGAAATCTTTTCACTGTCTTCTTCAACATTTTCCAGCGGTGACGATATTGTGTGTTACTAACCATTTTAATGGAACCATATCTGTCTCAGATGGTGTTGTTTTTTTCACATTTTGCTTCTTGTGTCGTTTGCTTGCAACTTTCTGGAACAGAACTTTTTATCAGTGACCTGTTTCTTTTATCTCTATGGAGAGGCTCCAAACTTGTTAAATCATGTAGGAAGCATTCTAATTTGTTAATAAACACCAGATTACTTTTTAACTCTTAATTGATCATGTGACCTCGTTTTGTGGGCACAGTTGTAGACAATTGTTATAATTATATCACCTTTCCACTTTTATGTAAGTGTTGAAGTTGAAGAAGAATAAGAAGACGTTGCTTTAGGAAAGAAAAAAAAGGAAAGGGGAGGGAAAAAAAAGAAGTTGCGTTGGGTAGGGAAAAGAAAGAAGATGGAAGTAGAAGAAGTTGCTTTAGGAAGGGAAAAGAAAAGATAGGAAAGAAAAGAAGTTGCTTTAGGAAGGGGACAAAAAGAGGAGTGAAGAAGAAGTTTCTTTAGGAAGGAAAAAAGAAAGGGGAGGGAAACAAGCATAGGTGCTTTAGGAAGGGAATAGAAAGGGGTGGGAGAAAAAAGTTGCTTTAAGAAGAGAAAAGAAAAGGGTGGGAAAGAGAAGAAGTTGCTTTAGGAAGGGAAAAGAAAGTGGAGGGAAGTAAAGAAAAGGAAAGAGTGACGCAAAACAAGAAGAGAAGGAAAGGCAGTGGCTTAACATGCCAGTAATCTATTTTTTCCTTTTTCTTATCTTACCGAGCATACTACAACCTAACCGTCTTTCTTTTTTTTTTGTATTCGTATCGCATATTGGATGTGCTGATAGCGAAAGTATTTCCATGAATAATTACCAGTAAGACATATTGCAAATGTTATTCAGTCTTGTGTGATTCATCGTTCAAGCAGGATGCAATCCCTTAAATTTTGCAAACGAAAGCAATTGAATGAAAGTAAATGAGTCCAGAAATTTCTACTGCCATATGAGCAAGAATCAATCTAAGATGGATGCGGTTTATCCTCCTTGCTTATTTCTTCTCAGGTCTAATCATTTAATCTCTTGCAATTCATTTACCCCATCTCTACTGCTCTAGTCTTTAACATAACAGCTTCCAATATGGCTGCCAGCATTTTAACGAAGGCTACCCCTAGTGGTACTAAATGATAACTAAGGGCAATAACCAAAACACTAACAGATGCATTTAGAGGTACACAGTAAGAAAGGTTGATTTGGACGTATAGAACAAGAGCCACCGAGAGAAGAAAATTTCTAGATGATTCCATATCCTTTGTCTCATCACTCCCTAAAAAATGTCATATTTGTCCTTCTGATATGAGTAATCATATTGACTGTCAATTAGAGATCATTGCTGAAAAATGAAAATTAAGACAAATAGTAGAATGAAGAATGCCAAAGAAAAACGTCTATGATTAACATATGTTTTTTTTTTGTATTAAACGTTTTCTCTGCTGCAAAATACGCACTAACATGACTGCATGTCATCCAAGCCTTACGATTTTAGGACAAAGTGTTTGCTTGGTTTATGTTCATGTTCGTCCATTCACAAACGTTGTCTATCCATCTTTTCTTTTGTCTACCTTTCGACCGGTTTCCTTGTATTATGCCTTCAACGCATATTTTGCATAGCCCCACACTGGAACGCTTAATGTGGCCAAATAATCTCAAGACTTTACATTTGATGACAGACGACATTGACGGGATGCCAGTGAGTTTTAGCAACTCTGCGCTACTGATCTAATCAGATAGTTTATTATCATTAATGAAGCGTATGATGTCATCATCATCATCATCATCAACCGGTTTATTTGTTGAATCAGGCCACAATTAATCCTCTGATGAGGGTGGGGCCTGATTGTCTAGTCTCGAAATCTAAGTCTTCCTCTCCACTCCTGTCTTTGGCAAGGCTTGATGGAATCCATAGGCCCTGAAGATCCACGCATCCTGGGATCTACGAAGCCCAAGACATTACCAGCAGCATTAGTGCTACTGGCACTGCCTTTCTTTTTTTCCTGCTGTATTTCGACTAGACATTGTATTTAAGGCAATTTTACGGATGGATGCCTATCCTTTACCAACTTGAACACTTTTGGCAGTCCAAGACCTCCACCGTTCCCATCTAACTAGGGCTGATGTCGTTTCCACTTAAGCATGTACAAATGTCATACATTACCAGTGAGTTGCTTATCAAGATGTTGTTGGTGAAGTATAAAACAAGAATTCCACTTGTATGAACAAAATAGTGACACATAAGTGAAGTAGACGTGCCCGAAATGTCGTTAAATATTTTTTTTTTTTTTTACCTGGCGAAAGAAGGAAAACAACGCTTCTGTTGAATTAATCAAAATAAAGAATCCTTTTGAAATATACTCGTGCGATGGTCGCGAGTAAAAAAAACAAACGTCCTTCTCTGCCGATCGGGTGATTTTAAATGAGGAATATGAAAACGTTTCGATGTTTCACAAATGGACGAGTGATGACGAAGAAGGAAAATAGATCCGTAAGAACAAGTTGAAGAACGTCAGACACGGGTGTTTCTTGTGTTGTTTCAGCAATTAAAATTTTAAAATAAAAATCGTTGGAAACGGTTATTAGAAATGAGGAATATGAAAACGTTTCGATGTTTCACAAATGGACGAGTGATGTGGTTTTGGAAAGTTATACTTTTCTGATATAATCTTATATAGTCCAGTTTACACATTTAAGTTCGTATAAGACTTAAGAAAATACATATGCGTTATAGATTTTCGTTTTGATTTTGTATGGTATGAGTTTAGAAGTTCGGGTGGTTTGTTTCTTGTGAAGGTGGCCCAACCTAAGCTAATTCTGTGATTTACAGCTGTTTGCCCGTCGTTAGATGAAGACGCTTGTGCCCAAGGTAAACAAACTCTGTAATATGTGTAAAATTTTGTTGACACCTTTTTCATTGTCCATGCAAATAACCAATCCCTGTATAAACATGATCAATCATACCTTCAGGAGATTGCTTGTGCCAGCCATAACAAGCATATTTTAGTCGGCCCCAGTTTGATTTGCTACAGTTGGCAATTTCCTTATGAAATGGTTCTGTTCAATATCGGCTCTGGTGTACCGGAAGTAGAACTTGGTAGGAATAAATAAAACTTACTTGACACAGACTCATACCTGGCCGGAAGAAACAAAACCATGTTGATTGACATGGAGACACAGCTGGCTATAAAATGGTGATCTGATGCAGAAACACCTGCGAAGGTCATCTGTAGATGGAAATACACTTGCCACTAAATAAACAATAAAATGGATGAAAGCCACATGCCATAGGGGATGTGGCTATATTGACAGCAAAATCGAAATTCCAGAATGGATGTATACAGTTGTGGGTACATGGGTGTCCAAAAATGATATATAAACTAGCTTAAATTGAGATTGAACCGAGTCTGCTGTCTAGCGAGTTGAAAAGATCGACCCCTTCCTCACCCCACTCCTTTGTTGCAACCAAATAATAAAAATATACTGTTATATTTTTATACATCAGTGTTTGTCATAATTCTTTTAAGCACAGCAGTACTATACAACAGTTCAAGGTTGGTGTCTCAGTAGATATGGTGTGGAGAGACCGAGGTATAAACGGCCACAACTAGCATGCACCCGCTGCACAGAAACAGTGGCTGCACACAGCCACGAACCTTGAACTGTTTGATTACGTGAAGAGAAGAAAAACAAGGACTACTGCTGCTGATAATGCTGGGTGCGAGTGTCTCGTGTTGTCAGTGAGAGAAGAGACGAGAACTGCTACTGCTGATGAGATTGACAGGCAACACGGCAATTGTGTTTTGATAAAAGAGAGAAAAAGGATCTGAATTTCGTTTTGAATGCTGAGGACTGGCATTTTTGTGTGTTCTGTTAACTCTAAATAATTTACGTGCCCGAAATAGGAATTAATTAACCAAACTTATCTTGCAGATTTATGAATATGCGCACCACTCCTCCAGCCGTGACGTCATCAGTTTGGCCGTTCTGGGTTCGGTTGGTCACCCGGCACTGTTCGGAAAAAGTTGCCGTTCTGATGAAGGTTGCCGATGTTGAAACGTCCGGTCCAGTGACTGCAAACTCCCACGCTGTGTTTGTTTAGATCAGTGAGCAATTAACTGGGGTGGGCTAGCAACCTTGTCTCGCTGTGAAGAGAGGGTCATTTCACATAAACAGTTGAAGAAAGGAATGATAAGCCGCAACGAATTGGTTTGCTGGTTTTCTTGGAAGAATAATTATTAACAAAAAAAAAAAAACAATCAAAGAGAAGAAATTACACTTGTTGGGTTCCAAGGAAGGTTGGTTAGACTGTGCTTGGTTTGGGTTGGATCGACGAACGGACTTGGTAATTCGGGGCTATTTATTCCTCCGACAGCGGAATGCTGTCCTAAGTTGGGCGAGGACACACACGTGACCGACTGGCCAATCCTCACCCAACTTTTTCACTGACGGACTGCTCACTTCTGTGATTCCCTCTACTGACTGGCTTATCTCGACTCTCTCTACGGCCTTTTGGCTAAGATCAAAGTGTAGTATCTGTTCTCAGTACAAAACTTTTATCGGACCCAAAGACCAATGATCCGCTACTGGGCCTTTGGCTAGGTTTAAAGCGTTCTTTGACCAAGCCTCCCTCTGGGGCTTTTTTCACTTTTCTTCTCCCCCTTTTGGGGATTTTCTTGTTAATTTTCTATTTTTCTATGTTCTACTTTCACTTTCTGACTATCCCCTCTCCCGTTGGGGAGGCAGCTCCCCGTTGGTAGAGCTTTGTCACTTCAGCCCCCCTTTGGGAGGGCCATCTTTCTTGTCGCCTCCTTTTGGCAATTAATTTTTAAATTGTCTATTCTTTTTTGCAGCGTCTGACTGTTTGGCCCGACTTAAGCAGCCGGCAGGTTTCAGGGAAGACTCACGCACCTCTTTAGGTGACGGTCTCCCTGATTCCGAATCGGCGGGTTGTGGCCAGCAGACAGACCCAGAATTCGATGGAGACCTACACCAAGGTCTCAACAACGGGTGCTGTCCTTGACGTAGACAGCGATAGGGGTGTGGCCGTGAAGGGCACCCCTGTGTTCGTGGCGGGTTCGGGGAGTGCCGTGCCGTGCTACACTCCAGTCCGGTCGGTGGGTGGCATGCCCGAGTGCCACCCCAGGAGGTCTGGCTCCGCAGGGCACCTCTGGATCGTTGTTGGGGAGTGTCGTGCCGTGCGACACTCCAGTCCAGTCGGGAGATGGCACGCCCGAGTGCCCCCAGGAGGTGTAGTCCCGCAGGGCACCTCTGGATCGTTGTTGGGGAGTGTCGTGCCGTGCGACACTGCAGTCCGGTCGGGGGGTAGCATGCCCGAGTGCCCCCCCAGGAGGTATGACCACGCAGGGCACCTCTTCATCGCTGCCGGGGAGTGTCGCATCAAGCGGCACTCCATTGTTGTCGGATTTCCTTGAGGAAATGGAGGCGCCGGCGATTCCTAGAGTGTTTGTGTCTCCGGAAGTTTTCTGCCGAGGGTATGATAATACCCCTTTTACAAAAAGTAAATTGAGGAAAAGCCAGTCGTGGGACGTGAAGGTGGCAGAAGAAAACTACCGCCCAGGTTTATTTTTAGGGTGCTCCTCAGGGGATGAAAGTTTATCAGACGGAAAGGGCCCAAGTAAACCAGCAAACAGACCGGAAAGGAGGAAGGGGATTGCGGCTAGTGAACCATGGCCAAGGCTGTCCAGCTCTGGTTCGCGGATCCCGACTAAGAAGAAGATGGAGGAAACAGGGTCCTGAAAACCCAGTAGTTCAGTGTGGGTGCCCCAATAGCAGAAGACCTCTGAGCATTATAGGCGAGTCTTCCAAGAAAAATACAAGAAGTATACGGAAGGAAACACAAGAAAGCTACTCCCGGGAATGCTGGAATGTTTAAGAAAGAGGATCATCTCTTTTGTAACCTTGGACGCAAAGGTGAAGGGGTTGGTGAAGGAGAGATTGAAGGAAGCGCTGGTGGGCTTAAAGATCCCAGCTTCATATATCCTAAGGAAAAGCTTTGCAATGTGGGATGTGCTGCTCCCAACCCAGACAGTAGCAGAAAAACTAGCAATGGGCAGAGACTTAGTTTGGAAGGGCATAAAAATGAGACCTGAATATATGGACAGAAGGAGGGCGTCAGTTTCAATTCTCGGCGTCCCATGCTGCATCGACTCTGAGCATCTGGGAGGGATAATGTCGCAGTATGGTGACGTCGAGGAGGTAGTGCTGGCTCGCGGAACACAGGGTATTCTGACGGGAGAATACAGGCTGAGGATGAGGGTCGACCGGCAGGGGTTCTTGCGATTCCAGCGCAGTTTAAATGTGAATCCTGGTCGATGTCGATTATCGTGGAAGGAAGAAGGTTG
>OY744527.1:97390062-97495062 GCA_963556195.1 Sepiola atlantica | reverse complement strand
ACGGAAAAAAAAGGAAGAAAATGAACCCGTAGTTGCAGAGGAATTATAATTTTTATTAAAGAAAACTGCGACTTAAAAATTTTTTTTTTATTTTTACAGGTAAGATTAATAAAAAAAAAATCTGGTTATTCAGAAGAGCAACCCAGCCCTGATTTATACGTTTAGCTTTTGTAAGTATGGATGTTCGGAAGGACAATACTCTCGGTAAGAATCTAAAATCTAGGTCAATTACTTTTAAAGTAATTTGGATTAAAAAGTAAATAAAATAATCTTGGAATTCTTTTTTTTTTTTTTTTGCATACAATTCTTTTTTTAAATTTATATTAAAATGTTTTATAGATAAATTTAACGTTATGGATAATACATAGATTCAAAGTTGATAAAACGTGTTCAACAATTTTATGATAAAATTGTTGAACATGGATAAATTTTTTTTATCCATAACGATAATGAATAAAAACGTGGAACATCAATCGAAAGCCCACTCGAAAAATGTGGAAAATCAATGGAAATCACAATGAAAAAAGACCGTGGAAAATCAATAAAAAATACGAACAATTTCGCGCCACGTGCACAGAGCATCATTATAACCGAGATTATTTTTATTGGTCCCCCGATTTTATAAATCGGGGGACTTATGTTTTGAGGCATCTCCGTCCGTCCGTCCGGATTTTTCTCCGCAACCATCCATTGAATTTCTCTGAAATTTTGCATGAAGTTGTAACTTTGGTCAGGTTAGAAAGTGACATTCTCCGATTTTTGAAAAAAAATCTGGTTAGCCCCCCCAGGGGGTCAAAAGGCCCCGAAATGGCAAAAAATGACATTTTTTGCTCCATAACTTTTCATCCATCCATTCAATTTCTCTGAAATTTGGCCAAAATGTGGAGACAATTGTTCCTAATCGAAAATAAGTATCGCTGACCGTAGAAAAAATCTTGTTCGCGCCCCCAGGGGGTCAAAAGCCCCCAAAATGGCCTTTTTCTCACATAACGTTTGATCCATCCATTCAATTTTTCTGAAACTTGGACAAAATGTAGAGGCAATTGTTCTGGATATAAAATGAGCATCCTTGACCTCAGACAAATTCTGGTTCTGTAAGAAATATGTCTGTAACGGAAAAATTCCATGACGTTAATTTTATTTAATCTTTTAATATAAATAAAAGAAATATTTTTAGATTTTTACCAAGATTCTTGTCTTTCCGAACATCTATACTTACAAAAGCTAAACATATAAATAAGGGCTGGGTTACTCTTCCTAATAATAAAATTTTTTAAGGAATGTTAGATATCAAATAAAACCTGAACAATGAAACAATGTTAATTAACGAACTACAAAAAATAAATAAACCTGTTGATTAACAAATAAATATTATATCGAGTATTGATCCCTGATACAGAGAATCTTTTAGGGAATACTTGGCCCGTTTCCCTTCTTCTCTATAAGAACTCCATCTTATAAAGGTGGAACATATCATCTTTTTAACCCAACAATTTCCATATATTACACATTAGGGCAAAAACACCATTAACATGAAGTGTGGAAGAGTAATTTTTCTTTTTTCTTAATTTAAAAGCCAAGGCTCAACAGTAAGAATTTTAAATTACTAAATTAAAAAAGATTAAGTGAAATAAAACTTGTAATTAAATCAAACTTTGATTATTTAGCCTTAAAAAAGGTATAAAGGGAGACAATCCTGTCCAATTTAATAAGAAAATGTTAAAATAAAATTATGAAATTAGTAAATGCCAGATTTTACTTGAAGACGAAAACATGCCTTTCATTAATCTCAACACTAACCTTATTTGGGGTGGCTGTTAAGAATGCCATGATTTAGAGGTCGAGCAAGGACACCTAAAATAAAAGGGTCAACCTGTTTACGTGTTTTGTTACGAATCGTATAAGTGAGACCTTTAGTAAAGCATGAATGTAGGCATTTTTTAAAGTAAAAAAAAAAAAATGTTCGATTTTTACCCGTAACCTTCGTAAAAGAGGGCCGGCTGTTTGGTCGGGACCATCGTGCTGCAAATCAAACACTATGTAATAATGGAACAAACCATTTTACTTATGATTTATTATATTTTGAAAAGAAACATCTCAGAGCGTGCGACAAACGCATCTTCCTTGTTCGGATTTCGAACCAGTCACTCAATTTTCAATCTCTTTTCTAGAGAGAGAGAGATATAGAGAAGGGGGGAAAGTGAGAGAGAAGGAGACAGAGACAGAGGGATAGCGAAAGAGAGAGAGGGAATACAGCCGTCATCAGTGTTTCAACAAATCTCGGTGACAGGTTTTCTTTGACCTCTTGAACCTGGCTGGTGTCTCCAGCATTGTTTATATTTTAGCTGACATCGGATTACACCAAATACCCTGATCAGTGAGCTGACATTTTTAGTGCAACAAATTCACTTTATTTGCAACTCAAGTCTGGCGCAAGGGTTACGAATATAACGGGAAGCACTTAGCTCCCCAAACAATTACGCATTGTGCCACAAGGATACCGATGATTTTGTTCATGTCGTTTTCATTGTTGGAAATCTCAGTGATTTGAAAGTAAAACTATAAAAAAAAAACTTATAGACTAAAATTCAAGATGGTTGACAAACCTGTCTTGATAGAAAAGGCTTAAATGAAAGAAATACTTGCTTTTCTGTAAAATTTAAAAATATTTTTTGCACAATAAAACATCTGCATAACATAAAACGTTTTGTTTTCCCGATACAAAATTAACTTTTCTGCTTGCCTGTCGACTATCATATAATCTAGAAATTCGGTTCAAACTTGTTTCTTTTTGTATATAAAAAAAAAACTATTATTTACGCTGAAACGTTCTTTATGTGTTTAATAAAATTCTAAAACAGTTCAATTATATTTGGTGTTAGAAAAAGAACAATGATGAAAACATTGAATTAAAGTTCTGAACACTTTAAAAATAATTTTATTTCAGGACAAGAAATACAATTTAAAACAAGTAAAATTAACAATCAAATAACTTTGTTTATATATTTATTTCCAAATAGTCTTTCATTTTTTATAACACTTACAAAATTCATTACTTAATCAGATTTTAATTATTTATCGTTTTCATTTTTTATATTTTATTTGATAGCCTGAATTAAAGTTTAAAATGATGGAGCCAAGTATTATGGTTCATTTGTGTTCCTAAACAAAGAAATCATAATTTTCTAACGCGCCCCTGTCCTATCAAAGAAAAAAAGTTTGATTTAATTTATTTTTTATTGAATGTGTTGAATTAAAGTTAAAAATCCAAAAGCCAAGTATTATCGTTCATTTGTTCTCCTGAACCAAAAGTATATTAATTTTCTATAACGCCCCTGTCATATAAAAGAACACAATTGTGATTTAATTTATTTTTAGTTTAATGGCTTAAGATTAAAGTTCGAAATGCAACAGCTAAATATTATTGTTCACTTGTGCCCCTAAACCAAAAGAGCCCTAGTCATATGAAAGAGCACAATTATATTTATTATCGCCTATGTTTTGAATTCATGTTTTGAATTAAAAATTTAAAAAAATTTTTTTTAAATTAAAATAATAAAAAGGTAACGCAAATACATACTTAAAGCAAAATAAATTGTTTTGAATTATTAAAATAATTTCCAACGCTATTGATTAAATGTTTACCCATTGATTTTTTTTTATTATTATTATATTAAGTATTAAACTGTTTTTAACTTAAAGAAAAAAAAAAATGTACGGTGACCCGATAATATTATTTGTTTACTTTTTTGCTTTCTGTCTCGTCTGCTTCAGTTAATTGTTTGAATAAAAATGGCGACCATAATAAAAGTAAAACGTATTTCCTTTTTATGGATGTCAAGTGCATACGCAGACCCCACAATATTATCGTTATAAAGAAAATCAACTAGAACTTATTTCTGTTTATGGATATCAAGTGCGAACGCTGACCCGACTTTAAAATAAAAATACTCTCGCTCCAGACTTTTTCTCATCAGGTAGTTTCGTTCCCGACTTTTTTTGTAACGAAAAAACGGATATTTTTCTCATGAAATTTTCTTATATACTTTTAATTTACATTTCTTTTTATCTCATATTAAATTGTTTTCAACGCCAATATGTAGTTAAAGCAAGAAATATAAAAAAATATATATATATAACGCCAACAGGGAAAATAAATTGTTTTAGAATAAATAAGATAATTTCCAATTATTTTTTATAATGTTTGCAAATTAGCTCAGTTTGTAGAATGAAAGACTAAAGACTTTAAGGTTTCTGTTTCGATCCACAGTCATGGCGTTCACTTTATTTCTTAGGATTTATAAAAAAGTAGACAAATTTTGCAATGTATTTCTTACGTTTACAAAACATCTGACGGACACACACATATCCACAGAGAAAGTGTCGATTATATTATAAGTGGACTAGCAAAATATCCTCCCTACGGTTGCATATTTTTGCTAGGCTGCCGCGTCACCCCCTTCTCTCTTGCTGTCTGTGAGAAGGTGTTCTTATTTACATGCCTAGAATCATATAATAGCAAAAAAAAAAAAAAACTACATACAGTACATAGTTAAAGCTAAATAAATTGTTTGGGACTATTAAAATAATTTCCAATGCTATTGATAATGTTTATCCATTTATTTATTTTTTATCATTGCTTATGTTTGAATTCATGTTTTGAAAACTGATGTAAATCATTAATCTATGATGTCATGCAAAAGGTATAATTAATTTAAGGGATAATTTTAAGAAAGTGCAAATAAATCAGTTAGTTAAATGTCATACTAAATTTATTTTTTATTTAATGGCTTGAATTAAAGTTTTAAATGCAGAAGCCAAGTCTTATGGTTAATTTATGCTCCTAAAACAAAAACATTTTGCGTTTTGTAAATCGCATTGCATATTTTCATACTGTCACGTGACCTAAAATTATGCGCGATCAATAAAAATTTGAATCTGTTAAAAAATGAATACATACAAATTTTAATTTTCACTGAGCGCTTTAATCTAAAATGTAATAGGACAATTTAAAAAAATAAATTCGCAAAATAGATAACATTAAAACAATGACAAGTTTCATTGTACACATGAAATGCCGAAATAAAAATTATGCGGAAAAATATAGTCGCCATCTTTATAAACCAAGAGAAATATGCTAGCTAATTTTTATAAACTTGAGACCTATTTCACTCTAAATAATTTACATGACTAAAATAGGAATTAATCTAAAAAAAGTAGTATTTTCAGATTATTCTTAATAGAATAGTTTAAGAAAAAATACTAATTTATTTACCATTTCATGTTCGGTGTTGTCTGTTTGAATAAAAATGACGAGTTGAATATATTTTCTGACACTTTTTTCTCATGTAGTCTCATTCCCGATGATTTTGTAACGAAAAAATACAGATATGTTGTACTTTTTATTTAAAAAATAATTGTAAATTCTAGTATTTTTATCTCATATTGAATTCTTAGAATTAGAATATTAGTCCCAATAATACAAATTCGTAAGTGAATTTGAAGCCTTTAAACTCTCATTTCGAAAGAAATAGGGGACTCATATCGATCCAAATGTTTGATCTACGGAAATATTCGAGTTGTCGCCGAACAGTCAATTAGACCGCCAATTTAGGCACCCAAACTGTTTTTATAATTGGAATTTTTTTTTTTTTAAATAGTTTAATTATTATTAACCAAATAAAATTAATTATATTATAAAGTAACAAATAATAAATTCAAACTGTTTTTTATAAATGGAAATTTTTCTTAACAAAATTTAAATATATTACAAATTCACATTTTTAACAAATTAAACATAGTAATGACGTATCCAGTACAGAATATTGCCGAAGAAACTCTCGAAGTGGTCAAAAATATGGTGCTTCTACAGAATTTGAACCGAACCAAGCTGACTTTTGCTGAACTAAACCTAAAACTTAGATTAGGATTAGTTCAAGGTTAAAAGACAACAGTTTTGTTTTTGAATAAGTAAGGTAATTTGAATGAGTTTTCATAATGTTTGCATGGTAGCTCAGATAGTAGAGATAAAGAGTGGGGACCTTAAGATTAAGATTTTGATTCCTAGTCGTGGCGTCAAATCTATTTATTGTTAATTTATTTATTAATTACTCTAAAAAAAAGTAGTTTAGTTTTTAATTATAACTATGTAGTAATTTGAAATTTAAAAAAAGTTTTAGATATAAAAGAGGGTGTAATAATTGAGAGACCCCCCCCCCCCTCTCCTTAAAACGGAGGAGGTAATTGCTTATGACAACAGAACCGATTAAATCGAGTTTTCTTTTAGCATTCATTTAAAAAACATTTGTTATCGAAATCTGAGCGTCATGCAAAACCAAGCTGATTTCGTCATCAGCTTTCATGATTTGGAGAAAGAATGCTGCCTCTTTGAAGGTGGGAAAAACTTTATCGCCTACCGTTCTAAGATCGGTGTAGCATTTGGGACCTTTTATTTATTTTGTGTATAGGATTCATGACAACGGAATATTTAGTACACTACCTACAAAAAAAGGTAATCCTGGGAGGATGGTATCGTGAGGAACGAATGTATATTATAATCCCCCCCCCCCCCCCAGAAAAGAGGAGTTGATGCCTGGGAGGAATGTATCATGATGAATGAAAATATACTACTACAAAATTTCCATCTGTTAACAATAAAATAATTGAATAAAAAAAACAAAACAAGTAAGCTTGTATATTCATGAATCAGAAATTCAATAAAATAAAATATTTATTTTAATTATTCTAAAAAAAAGTAGTTTACATTAAGATATGGAAATTAGATAGTTCCTCTCCTTCCCGCAATGTATTTCTTACGTTTACAAAAATACGGACAGACAGAAGGTGTTCGGTAGGTTAGTAGTACATTAATTTTGACCCTCTATGACATCCCATTTTCTCTTGATGCTAAATTTAGTGCAATTCTGATCAGTACTTTGGAGACTTTTATTATTCATATTTATGTACATTATTCTTATAAGTTGTATCCCTTATGAAACACTATGCATTGCAAGGGTTCTTCATGCTAAATTTGGTTCAGTTCTGTCCAATGATTTTGGAGCCTCTAAGTGTTAATTGTTTTCACTATTAATATTTTTTTACCTCATATCCTCAAGGATGCTTTATTGAACTTATGAAGTGACCACCAGACAGATAGAAAAAAATGTTTAATTATAATAGATTATTTTATGTATGTTCTAGATAAAACATTGTTTAAATACATTTTGATGATTTTATTGTATGATTTTTGTCTTTCTTTTTTAGATTGAAATCCGGCTTGTTGTCACAAAAAATGCATTGCACTTTTTCGATGCAGAATCCCTTTCAGTTGAAGTTTTACGTGATGAAGATGAATGGAAGGTTTGGGGCTAAAAAATCATTACTTACATAAGAGCATTTTTTTTAATTAAACAATGGAATATATTTTCCATTGTAATTTAATACACGACACTGCTTTTAGCGTTGTACATCAAGATACTGTCAGAAATATATATTGTTATTTACTTAATTACAAGTAAATAACCTTGAGTTAATGTAAATAAAGAAAATAAACATGTAACGTCCACAAATAGATTTTTTTTTTGTTTGTTAACATAGTTCACCCCAAACAAGGCAAGTTGCCACTGAGGCTACTGAGAATTCAAGTGAAAGTTTTGGGGGTCATCCTAAATTAAGAGCTGTGCAGCAAGATGCTTGTTCACATTAGTTTTAAATTTCTGCATGTCGATACAGTCGGGGAAACAGGAAGCAGGGAGGGAGTTCCAAAGGCCGGCAGCTCGAGGAAAGAAGCTGTTAGAGCAGAAGGCTCTCCGGCATCTGGGAACCTCCACAGTGAATGGATGGGATTTGCCGGATTGGTCAAGTGTATTTATGTCGAAGAGACACCAGAGCAGCAAGTTCATTGGAGCACATTCCATTGAAGTGCTTGTAAAAGAAGCACAAGGATGCAAGATTGCAGCGATGGGACAGAGGCTGGACCTTGGTGGATATTAGATTAAATACTCTTTTTTAGACCTTGTCTAAGAGTGGTGGATGGTGCAGCAGCCCAGATGTGACAATAATACTCCATGCATGGGCGGATGATGGCTTTGTAGAAATATCGGATACTGTCAGGTGTGAGAATTTTTCTAGCACAATAGAGCGAGCCAACTTTCTTTGCAGCAGCCTTGCCAATGTCTTCTACATATTTGTTCCAATTCATGTTACTTGTGAATGTTAGGCCGAGGAATTTGAATGTTGGACTCTCACGTAAGGTGTTATTTGCCATGGCAATCGGTGGTTGAAGATGTTTCTTGTAGTTGTTGAAGGAAAGGATCTTTGTTTTAGCAGCATTAAATGTTACCATCCATTTATGACCCCATTTCACTAAAGACTGAAGGTCACTTTCTAAGGATTCAACCATTGCCTCGGATTAGTGCTCGTCCATTTTTCCCACATAACGAGATTTAAATTATTTGAACATTATCTCCATTTAAAAAATTTTTTTTTTTTTTAATAACCATAAATCCAATAAGTGAGTGGTTATGTCAACACTGACTTAACATCTTTCCGTTTACTTTTTTTTATTACCAGTCCAGAAGAAGCCAGTTATTTTAACAATTCCTTTTATAGTTGGTTAAATGAATTTTGAGAATTTCTTTTATAAAATTACCAATATTTTGGGAGTTATATAGGTTCAAAATTTTATTTCATTATACACATGTATACAAAATTGAATTAAAAAAAAAAATAAATAAAAATCTAAGTTTACTTGTTTTATTTGTAATTATCCTTTAAACTGTTTTATTTACATTTCTCGCAGGATTAGTTTTGTAAAGTGAAATTTTATTTTCAAATGAAATGAAATCATTTATATTTATGAGAAAAAAAGTTATCTTTTTTTCAATATCCGTTTCAATTTTGAATTTTGAACACAATATAAAAATAAACTAGTGAAAAAATATTCTTTCATATTTTGAAACTAGTAACTAAAACACACCACAATTGATAAAAAAAATTAGTGACTTTTATTTACAAATAAATATAAGAAAAATCAGTGAAACTTATCACAATGCATTAAGAACTAAAAATTCTCGAGACTCATAGGAATTTATCGGAAAACGAAGTGCTTCAGTCTAGTAAATTTACTTTCAATGATAGAATGCAAATACTCAGGATTGTAAAAAAAAAATGTTCAGAATGCATATCCCTTGCATACTCGTGATAATCAGGGAAGAGGTTAAAGTGGTCTCTATTCTCATGTGCAGGTTCGAATCCTGTTGAGTCATTTTTCTCATTGTGGATTTTCTGTGTTCCCAGCCCCATAGATAATTATAAATTTCATTTAATAACGGTATTTGTTTGTTAAAAGCATTGCTGTAAATTAAAATAAGGACGTTTGTATATTTACATAGACATCTAATAATATTTAATTCAAGGTCTTACAGTTTCAGAGGACAAGTTAATTGTGTGTAAAATAATGACATGTGTTCAACTAATTATATACAGTTAATCATTGACATAAGGTATTGAAAATATATGGTTACTTATGCAGACCCTGTATTTATTGTTTATCATAAATAATGGATGAAAAAGGACACCAAATTAGTTATTTTATTAATAAATATGATGGCTGACTATTGTTAGAACATAAAGTGAAATTGTCCACAAATTAACACGTCCAGAAAAAGTGTACTTCATTTATTTTAATTATTTGTATAAGAATTGTGAGATGTGTATAATATCATATACACTTGCTGCTGGGACTTGCGTGTGTTGTCATCATCTCTGCCTTTGATCAATTAACAAAAACACAAATTTTTAAATGGAGGATTTATTCATGTGAGAAATATATGCAAACATCAATTACAGCAATCATATATATATATATATATATATGTGTGTGTGTGGATAGTTGTATACTTGGTTAAGAGAGATAAATAGACAAGCATTGGCTGCCATTATGCATTAAGCATCACTTGCTTTGCCCCACTCAATTGGGGTTTAAGGTGAGCATCTACTTTTTGCATCCACCTGCTTTCAAGTTTGGCTGGAACAGAGATCACAACACTCTAGCAAAACTGACTTCAGATCTCAACTTCTGCTTATTCACTGAGGTCATACTTTTCACCTTACAGCCGTCAATCATTCAGGTAGTTTTTAGCTTTTGACTTATCCACTATTCTTAGGCCCTTGTATACAATTTGACTTGCAATAGCAACATCCTTTGTATGAAAACAAAAAAAATTGGAAAAAAATGATTAGGCAAACAATGTCTAAATTTTACCATTTTTTATGCAATTTTTTTAAACAGGTTTATGAAATTAATTATTTTTATAGGTTTTTAGTGGAAGTGAGGAAATCTTGTAGCTAAAAAAAACAAAAGCATATTTAATTTAGTTTTACAAAGATCATACTAAACATTTTTTCTAAATCTTTAATTTAATTTTTTTTATTACTGTAAACTTGTAAATATTCATTTGTTATGACCCCCCCCCCCCAAAAAAAATGATTTAATTTTTAAAAATGTTTTTAGTGGCAGAAAATGAATGATCCAGTTCTTCATATTGAACTTCGAAGATGGGCTGACCTGATGGTCATTTCACCCTTGGATGCCAACACTCTAGCCAAAATAGCCAATGGACTTTGTGATAATTTATTGGTGAGCAACATTTAATTTTTTATACTTAATCGATTTAAAAACACTGGACAAAATGTATTTTTAGCACTTTATTTATGATAGCAGTTAAAAGGAATTTAGTAGAACACCATATCTGATGTCATTTAAACCCATGCATTTCCAAACTTAAATAAAACACATATTTTTATTTTGACTTGCTTTTGACCTTTTTGGCTAAGATCAGAGTGTAGTATCTGTTTCGATGGATGCTACACTCTGTAGACCAGTACCGTCTTGGCCTTCGGGCCTTGATTCAGCCAGTCTGAGGTATTGTCCTGCATAGTTTTAGGAGGTCAACCCTCCCAGACTTTGCCTTCTCGCCTTTTGAGATGGGGTTAGTTTATTACTAATCGCCTGAACTAAGTTTGATTACTTGTGGGAACGATTTATGACAAGAATCTGTTGACATTGGATTTGAAGATGAACATGTTGCAATCAGCAGGGAAGCAGTCTCGCAGCATGTGTTCCAAGGATGGCAAACCCTTGCAAAGTCCTGTTCATGTAAATTCTACCTAACACTAAGCACACAGAGGAAGAAAAAAAAGTTGTGGTAGCAAACGAGTTCTTGCTGTGAATATCTTTCAAGGAGAAACCACAGATTGGAGCTCAGTCGAACACCTTCCATGGACATAACGATAGAGTAAAGAGAAACTAGAAACATCTCTTCTGTGAGAAAGGGCTTTAAGGAGCTGAAGGGATCATTCTCCACTAAATTTTGAAGTCGATTCAGTTTTTTGTCACTAAATTTATTTCTGGTGGCAACATACTAAAAGTATAGCAGTACTTCTATAAAATTTGAACCAAACTGTTTTTTTTTTTTTTTTCAACCCTAACCTAATCTTAAATTAACTCTTGCCTAAGGTTTAGTTTGGCAAAAGTTGGTTTCGTTTTGTTCAAATTCTGTAGAAGCACCAGAATTGCTAATCAAGTTGTGTTAGTTAAAAAAAAATTACCCATTGGGAGAGTGGATGTCATTCTGAGATTCTCTGCATTTCTCTTTTCAATAAATCAGTATAAAAATAGTTTTTTGTCAAATTAAAACTGTATTTATATTTTATAAATAAATATATATGTTATTCTGAAACCAAGTCAATGGAAAATGTTTTGTTTACATTTGGAAACATTATCTTCAACATCAGATACAGTGTTGTTCTAAACCTATTTCTTTCCACTAATTGAGGTGTAAATTACATTTAGTCCAAAAAATTACTTCTCGGTCAAATTCACTCGAATATTTTTTTTTTTTCATAATTTAATTTATATATATTTTCTTCACATTATACACAATCAACAAAGGAAAATATAATTTGATTTAAAAGCAGTGTAAGATTTGACTTTACAGTTCTTTGGTGTTTTTTTATAAGCCCCACCCCGTCCCTCCCCCAAATAACCAAAAAACGAGGCGGTCTTTATTCCCTCCCTTCTTTGCTGTTAAATCTTTAATCTACATTGTATTAAATTTTTGTTTGATTAAAATTATTTTTTTCCCTCTTAGACTTCCATTGTGCGTGCCTGGGACATGAAGCGTCCTCTCCTTTTTGCTACTGCTATGAACACCCTTATGTGGGAACATGTCATTACGAAAAAGCATGTTGACACTTTAACCGGTTTTGGATACATCAAGATCCCATGTGTTGCCAAGAAATTGGCTTGTAACGATATCGGTAAGGAAATACGACATGAGATTTGGTGAAATTCTGATAGATGAATAACACAATCAGATTGAAGGTTCCTATTTACTTGCCTCCCCACAAGGGCAAAGTTAAACACAAGGTGTTTTTTTTTTATGTGGAGGATAGCCAGCTCCTAAAAGAGGTACTCTGGATGGGACAAAAATAAAAATTGTCCCATTCAAGAAGAATTTCTCCGGCGCTCTTGTATAAGCAGTGACCGATCTGAGGGGGACAACTCTACTTTACCCAGCCGCCGCCACTCCGAACTCGACAAGGGAGACAACTTTGACACAAAGTTTACAAACCCTACAACAATTAATAAAAAAAAAACACGCTACGATTCTGAAATGCGCCCAAAACAACTCCTAAATGCGCTCAAAACAACCTTCAAACAATTAATTTAAAACCTGTAACATTTTTTTAATTAATTGTTATAAAGTGTATACAATTGGTGGCATGTAAATAAAAGTGTTTAAAAGTTATTTTGAACGCATTTAAAACCGTAACATTTTTTAAAATTAATTGTGTCAGTTATTTTTAACGCATTTCAAAACCGTAACATTTTATTTTTATTAATTGCTATAAAGTGTATACAATTTGTGGCATGTAAATAAAAGTGCTTAAAAGTTATTTTGAACGCATTTAAAACCCGTAACATTATTTTGAACGCATTTAAAACCCGTAACATTTTTTTTATTAATTGTTATAAAGTGTATACAATTTGTGGCATGTAAATAATAAAAGTGATTAAAAGTGCATTTAAAACCCGTAACATTTTTTTTATTAATTGTTTAAAAGTTACTCTGAACGCATTCAAAAGCTATTTCTAACGCATTAATTGTTATAAAGGGGTTGTAAAATGTGTATCAAAGTTGTCTCCCTTGCCGAAGTGTGGGCGAGTTCGGAATTGCGGCGGCTGGGTAAGGTAGAGTTGTCCCCCTCAGATCGGTCACTGCTTATACAAGAGCGCCAAAAAACAAACTTTTTTTAATTCCGAAATATTTTCATTAAAAAAAAATATTTGTTAAAAGTATTTAAAAATATTTTTTCCTTAAAATTAATTAAAAAAAGTTTGTTTTTTATCAGTTATACCAAATGCGGGCGCTATACCAAATGCGTACATTATTTACATTATTGTTAAAGATGGAATTTTTTTGTGTGGTGGTGTATTTTCTGCTAGCTGCAAAAAATTACTCTACATCACCGACAATTATTTCAATTCTTTGTAGCAATGGCTTTTTAGGTCGAAATATTTTCATCTAAATTTCATTTGTAAGGGAGGAAACTCAATATTTAGTTTAATAGGGGGGAATAACTCGTATTATTTCTGATTTGCTTTTTCAGACTTTTTAAATTTATTTTGTAAACGTTGTTGCTCTAATATTGGAACTATTAAATTTACTTTTGCACTAATATTGCTGAGAAAACTATTAACCGCTACCCCACCTCTCAGATATAGGTCGGATTCCATGAATTGTAATTTGATAACCCACAAAAGTGTTGATATGAATGGTAAATTATGGCAACTTTTCAGATATATACACAGTCAATCTGTAAGCTGCCTCATCAAATGCACACATTTCTGATGCTCGGCCTTTTGGTCGAGATCAAAGTGTAGTATCTGTTCCGATGGATACTGCACCCTATAGACTGGTATTGTCTTGGCCTTCGGAGCTTGATTTACGCCGGTCTATGGGATTGTCCTGTGCAGTTCTAGGAGGTCCACCCTCCCAGGCTTTGCCTCCCCTCTTTGGGGAGGAGTAAGTTAATTGCTTACTGCTTGAGGCGCCCCTACCGGGGAATGCCGACGGGGCTGCCCAGGCAATTTTTGATGGTCAGAGTGCTCACCTCTCGGGCGCTGGCTTTTCAACCCCCACTTTCCGACCCGAGCTTGGGTCACATCTTACTTGTGGGAGTAGGATAAAAACTGGCCTTGTGCCTAACTCCTAGAGAGGAGTAAATTACTCATCACAAATGCAGGAAAGGGATACACAGTCAAAATGAGGCATCACCAAGTTGAGTGCTAAATGTGAGCAGATTTCCAACTAAGCCCTGCTCGACTCGTGATTTTGAGACTACCCTACAGTCTGAATGATGTGGGGAAATTCCAAACTACTAAAGTGTCCGTAAATTTGTAGATTAACCCCCCCCCCCCCAATGTTATTCTACTTTCTTTTTAGGCGATTAGGTGTGAACACTCGGAAGAAAAAACAAAACAATTATTTTAGAATTTAGAGTGAGGAATCGGTTTCATATATAAATTTAACGTAAAATGATTCTCCATTTCCAGACCATTCTAGCTTTATATGGCAATTTACCACTAACGCTAAGTCTAACTGGCAAGGTCATAAAACCACACATAATCACCTAAAAAAGAAAAAAAAGAAAAAAGTAGTCCACCTCTCAAAATAAACAAACAAATGCACAAATTGGTTAACTGCCTTAAAGCGCGAGAATGGCCCAGAAATGGGGGATCATTTTATGTTGTTTATATGTAAAACTGATCTACCACTCTAAATTCTAAAATGATTGTTTCTTTTTCTTCCTTCCAAGTTTTTCGGGGTGTTCACATTATAACCGCATAAGCTAAAGAAAAACAACTCATTTTTTGTGTGTGGGTGGGGGTGATTTAGCAAAGGGTGTAAATCTACAATAATACCAAAGTATGTGATAAAAACGTTCAGATCTGTTTCTTTTGTTTCTTTTTATGAGTGTATCCATGTTTGCATTAGCATTTCATATTTGTACTTAACTATTAATATTTAACGAACATGGACAGGATTAACATAGGCTAGTCATTATATCGGTGCATAGTTATTATAAAATTAAATTGCGAAAATGGTAAGTTTTTTTTTTACTTCCGGTCCATTGATAACAACAATAATGAAAAGGCAAATAATAAATACAGATTTAAAACCACGGAATATCCACCAAAATGAATGAATTAGTTCATTAACAATAACATATGGATAAAAAAAAAAAACTGCAAACTTTAATGTTGTGATCACGACGGGTCATGACGGCGCAAAGATATGCGAGTTAACAGGACTACATATGTAACCTGCTCGCTCTCTCGCAGCAACCAAATAATGCAGCCCTCATGCTTGTTCACCTCTACTCGGGTCCCGGGTTAATACGTCCATTTCTTTTTCTTCATGTACAAGTCGGTCTGCATGAAATCGTTCTATCAAATGGCAATATCAAACCCCCTACTTTTTTCTTAATATCGATGTACGTGTGTCGATCTTGTAATTACCATTAAGAACAAATAATTCTTTGAAGCAACAAACTTTCATTTCAAAATGAAATCCTTCTCAGTCTGTAAAAAAAAAACAAAGTTAATAAAAACATCCGGTATCATAGCGTAATGACCGAGAATTGCCACTTCCGGCTAAGAATGTGTTCAGCAGTCAGCGGTAAATTGCGAAAGTCAGTTCCCGCTATATTACGTTCCTGCCAAGGGCTTTAACTATTTTTATTTTGGGGTAAAAACACGTTTTCTTTTGTTTATTAAACTGTTAGGTGAAAGTACAGAATAGTTAAAGCCACCCCCCTCCTCATGTTAAGAATAGATTATTAAATTGTTATTTAGAAAGCCATTCTTAACATGGGCTTTGTTAAAAATATTTCCTTTGAGTATTTGTAAAAACATTCCAATTATAATAAATATATTTGTAATAAAAATAAAATTCAAAATTTCCAATGAAAGAAATCACTTTTCACAATTTCTTATGTGTTGACCTAGGTTTTCTTATGTGTATAATACACAGGGGACTGATTTTTGTAATTCACCGCTAACTGCTGAACACATTCTTAGCTGGAAGTGGCAATTCTCGGTCGTTATGCCATTATGCCAAACATCGGAATTTAGATCTGATTAGTGTATGTTTAATTTTAAAATTCATTTTCTTTTGTGTGTGTATGCATATGCGGACAGCAATTTGGTGTCTATTAAAATACATTTAATGTTATTTAGTGTACGTTCTCTTTGGTTGAAATATTTGGGAGTAGGGTGTGTTTTGCTTGAGGCTAATTTTATAATTATCAAATCTAAGTCTAAAAGGTAACTTTGCCTTGCATATGCATCCATTATTTGGACATTTTGTGACAAAAAATGTAATATATAACATTGATGCTATCACCAGTAAGTTTAATTTAGTTATTTTAAAGTCGATTAAAAATAATTTGATTCAAATAAACTTAAAATTAATTTCACAGATAAATGCAAGTTTGAAATTAAAATCCAAAATGGTCTTTAAAATCCATAACAAATTAGTACTTTTTAAATTAATTTCTGCAACATTTCGAAAATTTATCAAGTTACAAAATAACTGCCAGAGATTGATTTTTCAATTTTTTTTTTTGTTCTCTTTTTTCCTTTTTCAGGTATGGGTGGTATGGCTCCTGTTGAAACCATTGTTGATAAAATACTGTCATCTTTACAATCGCTTGAACAGAAATCTCCCAAAGTAGCTACCTCGCCTGAGTCAGTTTTTCATTAATGATTGTTGACTGTTTAGTTTTTAATCATATTTACCCCTCCTCCCCCAAATAACTGAAAAATCACTTGGCCTTAATATCTTTATTGGAGCAAGATTTATTAGGATTCTTTTTGTAATTTTAATTTTTTTTTTTTTTTTTTTTTTTTCAAAAACACAATGTAACAATGTAAGATTTTGGCAACAATATGTTTTCACATATTTTAGTTCAGAGAAAAATTTAAGATTGTTTTGAATTCATTTATTTTTTGAAAATTTTGTATTCTAAAAGGTACATAAATGGTCGGGAATAAAAAGCTGCATTCAGTTTTTAGTCTTGAATTTATATTGGATGATGTATTTTTGATTTTATTTTAACTTCAATCTCATTTTTTATCACAACTTAAATATTATTAGCCATAACTGTTACATATACAATGCAGGCCATGGAAGTTGCAAACTGAATTCATATAACACTAATTAATACGTATGGGAATATTTATGAAGTCACATTTCCTTCTTTAGCTGTAAGTGAAATAACAAAATTTTGTTTATAATAGATGTTGTACAGAGAAAGATAATCTCTGTAAATGAAAGTATTGACATTCGATAAGCCACAAAAAAATGTTGATATGCTGTTAACCAAATCAAACTGAATCAAATCTAACAATGTGTAAGAAAGCAACTCACAAAACAAAACGAAAAATCTGGGACAATCGTTTGACAATCGACCGTGGTTCCTGACACTTTTTTCTTCATTCTCAAATCCCTTTTTTTTTTTATCAATTCGTCTGGACGCTATGCAAATTTCACGCATGACACGGGCTATTTTTTGTTTATGTCTAGGGGAATTGGCTGACTCCATTACGCTGCCCCCTGTTCTCATCATCATACATGCAGCAGCTGCGAGGCGACCTCCTTCGTCTGCGGCTCCTTCTGAGACGTGGCACAGCTAATTCAGTCGCTTCTTGAGGTTGTTCTACTGAGACATGTTGATTTTCGCTATTGTCACTGTCGCTGTCATCACTGTCGTTCAACCGATCAAGGCCATCATCGACCAAGCTATCGGCCTCGTTATTCATCACTGAAACACACACTGTCTTCGGAATTGCTCACCATCCTAGAGTACGGGTGAAAATCTCTTACATCACGAGGCAGTCTGTCCACACACAGTTTTGGGACTCGCCACCTTCATTACAGTTTCTGTCCTCCATTCACTTGTGCACCTGTTTGGCCGGACTCCCACCAGCACAACGTCCCCTGTTCATAAATTTCATGCTTGTGTTCTGGTAGCAACGGAAGGGCTTCATCGATGCGTTTCACAGGACTTCATAATTGTACAGTGCATTTGCCGGAGTCGTCGCACTATGGACATCGTCTTTTAGCGTAATATTGTACCAATAAACCGCCTCTTTAGCAGTGCATCCCTTCCTAACGGCAATCAGTTTTATAGATCTACGGGACCTCTCGACAATACCATTTACTGAAAACCGAAAACGCAATCGGACACACCAGCTTTCAGCAAACATTCTGAATTTATTGATACTAAAAGCTGTACCATTGTTGGTCAAAATTTCTTCGGGTGGACGCCTCTCAAAGAAAACAGAGCTGAGATATTGTATCACAGTGGCAGAATCCTTTCGCCGCAAGAGTTGCCATATAGCAAACCAGGTAGGCCAGCAATCGATGAGGGTTAGGTAGTGAACACCCCTATAGTGAGTGACATCCATACCCAACCTTTGCCATACGCTTGATGATTCAAGTTTCCCACATTGCCATTATATCGATGCAGGATCAATAGACAGATATTCGCAACAGGATACAATTGCAGATTTCACAATTGCAGATTGTTGTACTCGGGGCGATCATCCTGATGAAGTAGGTTGTTCGTTTCACTCCAAAATGACCGCTGTTCATATGGATCTGTCGTATTTGGCTCAGATCCATGCTGTTATCAGCAGCACATATCTGCGACACAGACTCTGTTTCCTTTCTCATTGCCTCCAGCCACCTCTGTGGGACTTTAGTGATCTTATTGACTTTATTTTGACTTGACCTAACGAGCACATTTACCTCTAGCGTGTACTCTTTGACAAGTTCTAAAAAGTTTTGCAACCGTCTTCTGATAGGCATTTCACTAGCAATCTTAGTGCTCACTCTGGATTTGTTAGTCAACGGGTCTAAGCCATCAGTGAACACATAAGGAGTTGGTCTTCAGATGTAAGGATTTGGCCTCCCAGTGTATAGCCAGATTTACTCCTTTTAGAATGGCATCCAACTCCGCAAGGTTTATGTGTCGTGTGTCCGATTCTGGTCAAACACGCACCTTCAATCGCGATTCCATGTTATTCCTCAAATAGTTTTCCGACTGTTGCCGGCATTGAATACTCAGTGACACGGTTTCAGCCTGTTGGAAGCCTTGCCGCTCGCCCATTTTCATGTTGCAGTTCATTCATTTCGTCGTTGGTCAAACTCCACTTGAAAATCGGGTTCTTCAATAATAAGGGCTGGTGCAGCCACGTTAACAGAAACTGGCTCATCAAGAAATTGACCTCCCCTGACTTCAAGATGGATATTCCACCTAGAGCTTTTATCGCGTCTATCCCCATCAAGAGGTCGAGTTGGCAACGCTAAGTTCACATCTTGTCTGGGGAAGAAGCCGGTACATAGCTGTCGTCCCTAAACCTTTTCCCGAACAGTGTGGCCTCATACTTCACATCGATAGCAACATGCATCACTTCTCTGCAGTTGGAGGTCCCGAGCTCTTCGTCTGTCATGCCGAGCGAGACAATCACTCGCTAAGCAGTTAATTCCATTGCATTCAGAACACCTTAACCTGGTTTTCTTCATCTGACTTTCCTTCGTTTGTATTGGCCCCACGGCTGCCGTAATAATGCAGGTTCGGATGGGTCATCTTTCAATATAGCTATCGCTCGAGCCAAAAGCTGAGAAATGCTCATTTCCTCCATTCGAGAATAAGCTGATGGCAGCTGTCAGACGTGGTCGGGCAACCCATGGACAAAAGCTGCTTTGAGACCTCGATCCGTTATACCATTGAATGGTACAGAAAGCTTCCGCAGGTTTGCCAGATAAACATCTACAGTTTCACCCGGGTGCATGCGGCGTACCAAAAACTGTGCATCCGCCGCATAGGGATCCAGGGTGAACACTGTAAATAGAGCTTCCTTTATGGAGGCATAATCCCCCCCCCCCCTTTTTTTTTTCTTCACTCAATTGTTGGTACACCACAAAGGCGCAGCCTGTCACACATAAGGATTATGCATTCTATCTTCTTTACAGAGCACAGCCGACACACAATCTCAGCCTTCTCAATCCATTCAATAATGGATTGGCTGGAGTCCGAACCACGAAATTCCGGTACAAGCTTCAGATCAATCTTATCTACCATCCTGATGCCGAGAAAGCTTGTAAGAAAGCAACGCACAAAAATCTGGAACAATCGTCTGACAATCAACCATGGTTCCTGTCACTTTTTTTCTTCATTCGCAAATCCCTTCTTTTTATTAATTAACCTGGACACTACGGAAATTTCATGCACGACACAGACTATTTTTTGTCGTTTATGTTGGGGGTAGGGTGTTGGCTCGGTCCATTACACAATGATTGCCGAGTTTATCATTCTTCATTTCTTTTCAACATTTGGGTTTTAAGCTAAAGAGTTAGCTCCCCTGAATTAGGTAAGGCTTGTATTTGTTCTCAAACTCCATTTTCTGATTTGGACTGAAGTTTGACAATATTACAATTTTCTTAAATAACAAATTATCAACTATTATGTATTTAATTTCAGGTACATTTCTCAAACCATAATTTTGTAGATGTTAGCAAGAGTCAGATGATTTATTAATCAACTGAGAAGTTGTGATAAATGAAATAATTGTCAAAAATATCAAATCAAAGCAGTACACTTAATAGATACAAGGAAAAAATGCATCTTCTTCTTTCTATGTGATCGATTGGTTGTGACAATGGATTGCATTAAAAAAAAATGGTTACTCGTATGGTTACATTTCAGGTTTTGTAGTTGTTTGTGTCCTGTTTAATAAGGTAGCGGTCATGTGGGTTATGATTATGCTCTATTGAAACAGTATTCTTTATTTTCTTTGTATTAATTACAACAAATAGTTCAAAAATGGCGTTTTAAAAATGAGTAGTAAAGAGGTAACTGAAGCTTAAAATATTAATCCAAAACTTCTGATCAAATTTCATATTCACTTGATAATAAAATGAAACCATCCTAAAGAAAAACATTCTTCTAAACTAATGATTCCAAGAAATTGCAAAAAACAAAACAAAACTCCAACATTTTTGAACAAATTCTGAATTGAAGAGAAAAAGACAGTGTGAGGAAGATTATTGGATTGCTTGAGAAAATTGTTTATTTCATGAGGCTTTTAGAAGAACAGGTTTAAAAAAAAAATTATTTTTTAATTTTTTAAAAGGTATTTATAGCTGTATCAAATTGAAACAAAAATAAAACAAATTAGTTTTACTTATGGAAGGCATATAATAGATTATTTAACAACAAACAAAAAGAAAACGTCTATAATTACAAAAAAAATCAATAGCATTAAAGGATTGGTTATTCTAACACATTATTAAAAATAATATTAGAATAGAAAAAATAGACAATAGCGGGTTGCAGACGCGGAGATTTGGAAGGAGTCTGAGTTGGACTCGTAAAAATTCCAGGAGTGAGTCGGATTTTTTAATCTGACTCCAATCATTACAGAATATTGGAAGACTTTAAAATAAGGAGTCGGAATCTGATATTTTGGAATTCTAGGAGTCTGAGTAAGTCGGACCATATATTTCTGACTCTGCAACCTTGTTAAATAGTCCACTTTACCTCATCTATTGTAGTGTAAAAATGTAATTTTAATATTACAATATTTATGATCTGATCTTATTTTAGAAATTCACTATATTTGAATAGTGAATTTCTAAAATAGTTTTTTCTAGGCATTTAAAGAAAAAGAGTTACTCAAGTTGACAAACATAATTTTAATATCATTTGCACGTGTTACTGTCAAGAGAATGGCAAAAAACGAAAAATCAAAACAAAAGCAATTTAATTACAGTTTGATAATTGTTTTTAAATAAATGGGACAAGTTGTTATAATCCTGTCTGGACACACGTGGAGATTTCTATCTAATATTATCTTGAGTGAAAGAAAAGGAGACATTGATATAATGGCTGCTTACCGGATGCTAGATAAAAACCTTGGTAAAAATCTATAATAGTGACTGTGCCGTGCGCAAAAGATTCCATTTATGAAAATTTCTATCGGGGTCGTGTTGCATATGTGCAGAATTCAAATAGGGACAAAAGATCTCTTTCACGAGGATATAAAAAGACCTGCGCGGTGAAGCGTAACTCAAATAAACCAAGAAGATGAAGATTGAAGAACTACGCGAGCGCTTGTCTACACCTCCTAGGATTGTAAACTTTCTCATTGGGTCGAGTTTACTCAAACCGTCCCGAGACTGTTAATGTTGGTCCCATATGAAATGGTGCCCTGATGGGAAATTATCTAATGGGTACGTGATGAGATGCGGAGTTACGGATTGTTGCAAGAAGATGTCCATAAGAAACGGCTCGTTTTTTGAAAACTCAAGAATGAGCTTTGAAAAAATAATCATTTTGCTGCACGTCTGGGCGAAACGATATCCACAGAGGCTTATTCTAGACGATTACACCGATTCCAGACAAACAATTGTAGACTGGTTTCGTTTCTGTCGAGATGTTTGTGTTGGATACATCGACCAAAAACAGTCGGGAAAGTGGTCGAGATAGACGAAACCATTATTGTCAAACGGAAGTACCACCAGGGAAGAATGCTAAACCAGCAGTGGTTGTTTGGAGGTATTGAAAGAAATTCACAAGTTGAATTTAACTATTTCGTTGAATTTGTGGAAAACAGAACGAAAGAGACATTGGAAGAAGTGATACGGAGAAAGATACTGCCAGGAACATGCATCATCAGTGATGGCTGGAGTGCCTATAGTGGACTGGCTAATATTGGATATAGGCATGATGCTGTAATTCATCAGGACAATTTTGTGGACCCAACTGACCACACTATCCATACCCAAAATATAGAAAACTCCTGGCTGCATTTAAAAAGATTCCTGCGAGAAAAGGGCACCCACAGACATCCGCATGAATGGGAATACATTTGCGAACATTTGTTTAGGAAAGAATTTCAAGATATATTCACTGCGTTAATCAATAAAATCAGCCACTTGTATCCACTCTAAATTTACGTGTTTGTTTTCATTTGTTTTTATTTTTAACATTTTTCGTTTTTGCGTTTGTTCTTCACTGCAACGTGTTTTCATTTTCAGCGAAAGCTGTTTAAAAATACCCACTTTCTGTTTTAGTTTTAACACGTGTGTTTTCATTTTCAGTGAAAGCCGACAGAAATTTTCATGAATAGAATCTTTTGCGGTCACTATTATAGATTTTTACTAAAACCTTACTCCATTAATAGTTGTTTCAGGAAATACATGATCAAAAGGAGACAAGATGCATATGGATTGGCAAAACACGAGTGCGTGTCTGCTGTGTTTTTATTTTGTAGCTTCTTACAGGCAAATTAGCACCGGTCAGAAATACCCGGTGTCAGGCTGCAAGTTCATGTATTATTATAACATAAGTTAGAAAGTTAAACGAAACATCAGAGAAATTGCTTGATATAATCATTAGAAATGTAGATTTATATATGCTCTATCACTGATATATATTAAGCACTCTTTCCTTATAAATATGACAACGAACACAAATATATCTATTATAAACATGAATAACAGCTTTTGAGCGTGAAAGCAGTTTTGGAATTATACCCAAATAACTTATTTTTACTGAAAATTATGATTTATTAAAAAAATAACATTAAATATATCATAGCAAATTAATTGGTACATGTGAATAAAAACTTGTCATGTTGATAAAATACAATATGACTTCCAAGAATTTTGGACAAAATGCTGAAGGAATTAAGTCTAAAATCATAATATCTAACCAAAGGAGATAACTCCTTATTTAATATTTTATGGTTAGATATGATTTTAGACTTAATTCTCTTGACATTTCGAAAATTACGGCAACAGGTGAATAACAATTTTTTTTCAACATGAAGAGTTTTTATTCAACTGTTCGTGTGTACCAGTCAATTTGCTATAACTAACTTATTTTACTGTTTTTTTTTTTTTTTAAACTAAAACATGATTTTAAGTAACAATTAAATAGTTTGGGAGTAACTTTATATAATTGACACTTAAACTAGTAATTTACCTTTTTTTTTTCTTTTGCTTTTATGTTTTATTTTATTAATCTTGGGTAAAAATTAAAAAAATCACATTGATTTATATATATATATATATAATGATAAATTCATAGTTATGAGTCACTAATAAAGTTGGTATATATTCTATCTGATAGTGCTCACTACTAAAATTGTTATTAGCAGAGCAACTATATTTATAATTTTGTTTTTTCGCTTATAGTACCAATGTTTCAACCTGTTGTTTTTTTCAGGGCCAAGTGACTCAGAATAAACTAAGTACAAGTAAAAAAAAAAAAACACATTTCTAAAAGACTATATAAAAATATTTTTGAATTTTCCCATATTTATTTCAGTAGTGCTCAATACATCAGTAAAGCTTTATAATAATGAAAAAATATGGTTGTATAAATGCAATCATGTTTCGATAGATCTCATCAAGCTATTTTATATATATATATATATATATATATATATATTTCTTCGAGGAGGGTAGATTCTTGAATCTTATTGGCTAGGATTTTATTGGATGTTTTGCTCCACTTTTCAAACTTTGAGTAGTGGTAGAAAAACAATAGCACCTTCTTTTGTGCAACAGTCCATGGGATATATATATATATATATATATATATATATATAATGGTAATAATCCAGGTAAAAACATCCACAGGGTATTAATCGAATTTCAACTGGGTTTATAAAAAGTGCTCAATATCAAATAGAGCTTTATATATGATTATTTTTATTTACACAGACATGTACAAAATCTGCGACACTGGCATGCTGATGTTATCGATCAACAGTTATTATAAACTGAGATCTCATCAGGCAGAGTTAGAATCCGATCTTAACCTCAGATCATATTTGGAGAGAATGAAGTGGAGAGAAAAAGAAGAAAAAAAGAAATCTAGAATTTCAAAATTTAGAGAGTCACGTGATTTAGGGCCGTTAAAATTTAAAAAGTTAAAAACTAAAATCTAAAATCAACAAAACAAATACAAATAGATAAATAAATAAAATAAAATAAAATAAAGTGGAAAGAGAGACATATAATGAAGAGAGTAGATAGACAGATAGAGAAGTGAAAACGTCTGTTGATTCAGACCGAGAGAGGAAAGAGGTGGGGAGGGGGGAAAGAGACATGCAGGGTAATATGTAAAAAAATCGACAGTTATTATAAATTCAGGGCGCATAGGCAAATTTTCAAGTCAGCTGTAATATAAGTGTGTATGCATGCGTGTGTGCCCCTAGATCAACCGTGAGAGGGGGTGGGGTAAGGGGGGTTGTTACTCGAATGTGTTACTAATTCTGAATTTATAGATTTTAATTTTTATTGTCTAGAGTTTACCAACTTATCATTAATAAATTAATAAATTGAACAAATATTTTAGTAAATTAGTTAAGTTTAACAGAATTATTGGTAATAATAATAGACACCAATAATAATTGAAATGATATAAAATGATAATAATAGTGGTAATGTTAATGAAAATAATAACTGATAATTTAATTTAATTTGAAAGTACTAAAATGCCGTCATTATTAATTATTAATAGTAATAATAAAAATAGTAATGATAATAATAGTAATAATTATAATAATAGTAATAATAACGACAACAACAATAATAGCGGTTAGCAATAACACAATCCGAAAAACTAGCACCTGCGGTTCCCTAAACTCACCTTGTTACCTTTGCTTAACAGAAAAACTTGAAATAATTAAATTTAGTGATAGAGGCAAACTTTTAAACAAAAAAACAAGAAACTTCAACCCCCTTACCCCCCTCTCACGGTTGATATAGGGGCACACACGCACGAATACACACTTATATTACAGCTGACTTGAAAATGCGCCCTGAATTTATAATAACTGTCGATTTTTTTACATATTACCCTGCATGTCTTTTTCCTCTCTCGGTCTGAATCAACAGACGTTTTCACTTCTCTATCTGTCTATCTACCTATCTACTCTCTTCATTATATGTCTCTCTTTCCACTTTATTTTATTTCATTTATTTATCTATTTGTTTTGTTTGTTTTAGATTTTAACTTTTAAAATTTTAACGGCCCTAAATCACGTGACTCCCTAAATTTTGAAATTCTAGACTTCTTTTCTTCTTCTTTTTCTCTCCACTTCATTCTCTCCAAATATGATCTGAGATTAAGATCGGATTCTAACTCTGCCTGATGAGATCTCAGTTTATAATAACTGTTGATCGATAACATCGACATGCCAGTGTCGCAGATTTTGTACATGTCTGTGTAAATAAAAATAATCATATATATATATATATATATATATATTTGTGTGTGTATTTAGGCAGCATATTTTAATTTGGGCAAACATTATTAAATAACACTGAGAACAGTGATACTTTTTTATTTTTTCAATTTTCTAAATGGTCCATTTAGTGTTTCTGTCAAATTGGTGTATGTAAGTTCCATGGGTTTCTGGTTCCATTTTCTTTCCTTTTTCACGAGTACTTTCGATTTGATTCGTCAATTCATCTTCAGTCAGTGTTAGTCTTGGTGTCTTTAAAAATATGTCTTTACTGTTGATTTTTTTTATTATAACGGCTAGTAATTTACAACTTAAAAAAGAGTGCTACCACAACACTTCTCCGAAAACTCACCTTACATCTCTCCGACACTAGCTCCAAACAAAAAAAACATGACTGCCCCTTTTCTCAATATAGACGCATCTTAGTTAACAATACTAAAATAATACACCACGATACCAACATCAGAAGATTTAAAATTCTTGAAACCCTATACATAAAAACTAAACATCCCACAATCAATAATGTGAATTACGAAACTAGTCACATTTTAAAGTGTCTAGCATAGTAATTAACGTTACCAAATTCTTAGCCATTACGCAATTATATGCTTGAATCTTGTACGCGCTTAGAATGTAATCAAATTTTTAGCGGTTAAGCAATCAAACTTTTTGAATCTTGTACACTCTTAGAATGTAATCACACTCTCTGCTAACATCTCAATATAATAAACGCTCTTTAAAAAAAAAAGTCTTATCAAGCAAAAAACACTGTTATTTAATAACGTTTGCCTAAATATAATATATATGATCGACACCTGATTACGTTTTTGTAGCCATTCACCATGTTTTTTTTTTCTAATACCAGTGATTTGCCAAAAGACATTCAAGTTAAATAAATTACATAACTATATAATCACGCACATTTAGACATTTTGTTCAAGAGTTAATAATCAAAGGTTTATTTTGTATGTGGATATTTCAAGTGTTCAAGAGATTAAAAAAAAAAAAGATTATGAATAATTAATTTTGATTAATTACAAATCTGTGAAGGTATTAAATTTTGTAAATCAATCGAATTAGTAGAAATCTTTAGATATTTTGAATTAATTGATAAAACTAAATTTATTTAGGGAGAGAGAAGGGGGAAGTGCATGGTTGGCCTAATGGAGTCAGCTATGCTGAGTTTGAATCCTGTCGGATTTACTGTGTTCAATTATGCACCAATATTGGTGGGAAAGGTATAACCCCATCTCCCAGTTGTGGGTAAAAATAGCAACTTGTGTTCTACTAGTCGTATACATTTAACCATTTCCAATAAGTGTTGTTTGTATTAATCAAAAACTGGTTGATATGCTGTAAATTAGAAACCACATTTATGTTGCAGTTTTTTTTCTTGTCAGTTAATTATAAACGTCTTTTTGAAAGCAGTTTGTTAGAACTTGATTATAATTAAAAAAATTAAAATCTCACTTATTTTTATAAAATACTTTGATGTTTAATAAAAAAATTATTGATTGGAGAAAATGGTTGTTTAATAAATTTATATTTTCTGTAAAAATATATATATATTTTTTTTATCTTATGTAATGAGACTAACAACCTTATGTACATTAATTATAAAAAAAAAAAAATTGAAAGAAACTCTCTGGTCTTAACTTGTGCAGATGGACTATAGAATCGTGTATGTTGAATATCTTGATAAGAACCTGAATTTTGCTTTTGTGGATTTTGCAAAAGCTTTTGACAGCGTCAAGAGATGTTGTCTGGTGTAAATTAGGAGCAAAGAAGTGGTTGTTCAAGCAATGTACAGAAATGCTCAGTCATGTTAGAATTAGCAACACATTTAGTGACAGCTTTAGTGTTAAAGTAGGAGTACATCAGGGTTCTGGAAGGGATGCTATATGCCAATGATTTAATGCTTGCTTGTGAAACAATGAAAGTTCTACTTGAATTAAAGACTTGGAAGAATACTATGGAAAGTAAATGTTACCAAGACCAAAGTGATGATCAGTGGTTGTAGTGTTAGAAAGCCTTTAACAAGAGGAAAGTTCCCCTGCTCAGTTTGTGAAAATGGAGTTGGGAGCAACTCCATTTTCTCTGGTAATTGTAAACATTGGGTATGCAAGAAGTGCAGTGGAATTGAAAGTAGGTTGAGAGATAACCAGTTTGTGTGCAAGAAGTGTAAGACAATGGAGACTGATGAGAACTCAGATGTGGAGAAAGTATAATTATTTTTATTTATACAGATATGTACAAAAAGCCGCTACACTGGCATGTCAGTGTTATTGATCAATAGTTATTAGAAACTAAGATCTCATCAGGCGAAAAAATCAAGATCAGACTTTTTTCGCCTGATGAGATCTTAGTTTCTAATAACTATTGATCGATAACATTGACATGCCAGTGTAGCGGCTTTTTGTACATGTCTGTATAAATAAAAAATAATTATATATATATAATTTGTTACAGACTGGCTGTGATGTGTTACATAAGGAGATGCGTTATCACCAGCAAATAATTTTCCAGATTCAAATGGAAATCATATGAAGATATTGTTCTCTGTTTCCAAACTCTGTTTTAGGTCTCTGAGAAAATATAAATAAACACGACATGATGAAGAAACAACAATGACACAGAAGATTGTATAAAATATATAATTTATTAAAAGGGATGTTAATAAAACAGGCACAACATGAACGGGAGAATAAACAAGATAATAGTGGAGGGAGAAAGGGATGGTATTCTGGCTTTTTTTAGTTTTGGGGAACAAAGCTAATTCAAAATGTCAAGATGTTGGCATGAAAAATGATGTTTTGGTTTGGAATAAACAAAATCTCTGAATAAAAACGACTCAAAAGACTTCAGAAAGTCGACCGTGTTGTGGGCATGCTTGTTGGTCTTGGCCTCGATCATGCCCCAGAAGAAATAGTCAAGGGGGTTGCAGTCGGGTGAAGTAGGCAGCTACAAGTTCAGTAACCAGTGGTGAGGAACATTGTTCAGCAGCCATGCCTGAGTCGTCTTAGCCTTGTGTGCAGAAGTGGAGTCCTGCTAGAAGACGTAGGAGCATCCATCGGCGATCTCATCCATCCAGGGCTTCACCACACTCCTCAGCACATCCTGGTATTTGGTTTAGTTTTTGTCAAGTGTTGGATTTTGCTGCAACACCATATATAAAAGATATAAATAAATTTGTTACAATAAAAACTGGCTGACTTGTGTTTATTGGAAGCTCTCGCTGTTTATTGTGAAGGCCATAAAGACAATGAGAGAGAGAAAACTAATGGTAAATAAAATTAGAAACTATATGTGATATACCGAATGCTTCCTAGCACTAATCCTAATTCTAAAATCTTGGTAGATCACATATTGGAAGAGCACCAAGCAAATTGTGGGTGGTGGGCAGCTTAATAAAAGCTCAATAGTGCGTGACGTCTTGCCACAGAATTAATCCTCAAAACCACAGGAATCAAACGAGTCTGAGAGTCGCTAATGAAGTGTCATTTGCCTTCTGTTTTATTGATGATAGATTGGCTGAGAAGTCTGTTTGAAGATGTTAATATTATTTTATTTATTTATTATTATTATTATTATTGTTTTTTTTTTTAACCCTAAACAAGGCATATTGCCACTGAAGCGTAAGGGGCTACTGTGATTAGAGGGTATTCTAAATGGGGAGTTGGGAAGCAAGATGTTTGTTCACATTACATTCAAGTTTCTGCATGCTGGTATAGTTGTGGAAACAGTGAACAGGGAGGAAATTTCGAAGGCAAGCGGTCTGAGGAATGAAGCTATTACAGTAGAATGTACTTTTTGGGGACTGGATTTTTCCCACATTTAAAAACCGACCTTGTGTCTAACTCTGCGTGGGGAGACAAGTAAGTAAGAACAAGTAACCCATCACTCAACAATTCCCGAACTTGACATACAGATGGTACCACTAATACAAAATTCACATGATTTTTATAAAGTACTAACCTTCAAATAGTTTACAAAGTACAGTTATTTAAGTGAAGCTACTGTTTGCAAATTTTCAAAACAATGTAAAAAATCTGAATTTCGTGTGTTGATAAAGCATTGCTTTCTGATAGAATAATACTGTTCAAACAAAGCAATAGCTTGATAAGTGTTATTCAGACTTTGGTCCACCGGAAACAATGATTAAGAAGCGGTATGCCGACTTTAAATGTGGTCATACAGACACAAATGATGCTGAATCCTCAAGTTGCCCAAATTCGGCAGTTGTCCCAAAAAACATAAAAAAAGTCTACAAAATCGTTTTGTCCGATTGTAAATTAAAGTTGCGTGAGATAGCAGAGGAGTTGAAGATATCAGAAGGCAGTGTATTTACCATTTTACATGAAATGACATTAAAAGTCATGACGCATTTTCTCATAGTCGATCAAAAATAACAACGCGTCAATGATTCAGAGCATTGTTTTTAGCTGTTTCAACACATCAAAAAGGAGATTTTACATCAATATGTGACAATAGATAAAGAATGGATCCACCACTTCACCCTGAAGGCAAATCGACAGTCAGCTGAGTGGACAGCAGCATGTGAAAGCCGTCCAAAGATGCAAACATCAGCGGGCAAGATTTTGGCCTCCATATTTTGCTATGTGCAAAGTATTTTGTTCATTGATTACCTTTAGAAAGGAGTGGACTATGAATCACTAAAAAACGGCCAAAAATTAAGAAGAAAAAAGTGATTTTTCACCAAGACAATGCACTATGTCACACACTGATTGCAACAATGCCAAATGAATTGCACTTTGAACTGCTTCTGCACCCACCTTATACTCCAGCAACTACTGGCTGTTTGGAGACCCCAAAAGAATGCTCGAGGGAAAGAGGTTTGGCTCCAATGAAGAAGTGATATTGGAAACTGAGGCTTTTTTTGAGGCCAAAACAAATCTGGTTGAATAAAATCGAATTTTGCCTAAAAGTTGCTGCGTTATTAGTTAGGCCAGGGACTTCTTGAGTGATGTGTTAGTTTTGATACAGGATCTCCTTCAGAGGTTGGGATTGTTCATAAAGGCCCCAAAATCTTGTCTGATACCATCAGAAGAAACGGACTGCTAAACAAGGTTTGAGTTTAATTGAATTGTTACAGGGGTATTTAACAAACTGATTTTACAGTAAAATTCCTACGCTATGAACTTTTTATCTGTTCATAGCGTAGGATAAATTATATGACCTTGAAAAACATTTCTTCATTAAAAGATATAGAAAATGAGTATAGGTTTGGTCAACTATAGTAATATTTTATGAGGATAATTAAAGAAACTATATGTAAACTCAATGAATTTATTTAGAAAATGACTATTGATCAACGCAAATAACCATTAAATGCCTAAATATAAAAAAAAATTGTTAATAGATATTGCATATATATCACTGCACTAAAATTATTGAATATCCTCATTATTTTCAAAACCAATCCCGTTCAATGATTTCATCGAGTCTTTTATGTTTTGTAGAAATATATCATTCAACTTTATAATTTGCTTTTTTAAATTGCTAAGCTTAATTCATATTAATTTTGTTCGTAGAGTAGGAAGTTCATAGCGTAGGAGTTTTACTGTATTTTAAAAAACATCAATTTATGTGCACCAGTGACAAAAACGAAAAACCTGTTTTACGACCAACTTGTAACACAACGGAGAAAAGTATGCTACACGATTTCTGCTCTCACCGTAATAACAGCGCAGCATAGTGTATCCCCCAAAACAGAATGAATAGCATGAATTTTGTGCCGACGCAAATAATTTCTTAACGGCTGAGACTTATCAAACGGTGCAGATATTTAAAAAAAGAAGAAAGAGAGAAAATAGAGTTGAATCATTTAATTTTCTTTGCTTCATTCCTCCCTTCACTGCATTTAATTCTTTATAGTAAGCCTTTTTTGTAATTGTTGGAGATTTTAGTAAGTTGCTTGGCCAGTTTTCATAAAGGTATTTTGCTGCCAAAGAAATTCTTAGCTTAAAACCGTATTGATGGCAACAGGTTTTTCTTCTTCCTTTTTTTTTTTTTTTTTTTTTTTTTTACTTCTACCTTTTCTTATAAAGCACAGCCGAACAAGACCTGTTTAACATTTAATGCTTTTTATAATTGCAAATAAATTTGCGATGCCTTTGCGTGTAAGTATCTCCAAGATGGCGGCGTCATAGGCAACTAAAAATGATTGTAATATGTCGGTGAAAAGATCTTAGTGACCTTATGATTGCAAGACAACAAAGAGTTGTTTGTGTAACTATATGTGGGTCTCTCAATTCTTGGTCAAGTGTTGCTCACACTAGTTTACCCCCCCCCTTCCAACCTCTACTTTTTTTTTCTTTTCTGGCAATGGTCTTGAGTTTCTTCGATTGTCGATGTGTTCATCTATGGAAATAATTGAAAGACCAAAGAACATTTTTTGCACTTTAATTGTTGGAATATAGGGAGATGTGTGCAGAACAAGAGACTTCGATGGTATGACCACGTTGAAAGAATAGATGAGAGTTCTTGGGTTAGTAGATGTAGAACAGTTGAGGTAGCAGGTTCAGTTCACAGGGGAAGGCCAAGCAAAACATGGGAGGAAGTGATAAAAATGGATCTGAGGAAAGAGGGGAAAATAAAAACTTTGCTTGAGAGGAAGATTAAATCTGGATAGTATAGGGAGAGGTGTGTAGAAGACTTCAATGGTATTACCGTGTTGAAAGAATGGATGTGAGTTCTTGGGTTAGTAGATGTAGAACAGTTGAGGTAGCAGAGTCTGTTCACAGCGGGAAAGCCAAGGAAAACTTGGGAGGAAGTGATAAGGATGGACTTGAGAGAAAGGGAGATGAATAAAGACAAGAGATAGGTTACTTTGGAAGTCAATTTCTAAAAGCAATTTAACACATATCAGCATGGAAAACAGACATTGAGCCGAATATGATGATGACGATGAAGGTGAGTAGATCTTTATGATTTTAATTAGGTTTATTCGATGCATCTATGCATTTCAATGAAGGATTTTGTCGACCGGTCACACTTGAAACTCGAATCTCTACTCCCCCCCCCCACACCCTGTAAAACATTCACAGCAAGAACTCATCTAGTTATCACCACCATAAAGAACTTGAATTTCTTCCTTTGTGTACCTTAAATCAAACAAACCTTCCATGATCAGAGTTTCTTTCCAAGAACTTCTGATTTGTGGGACACCACGGGACTGCTTCCCTGCTGACTACAACATGGTCACCTTCAAGTCCAATGCCAACAAATACTTGTACCTATTTACTTGAGATAGACACAATGTTGGTTTTTAATGTGGGCAAAATTGCTGCAGCTGAGAAGAATTCCTCAGTTACTGACCGACGACAGAAAGATAAAGTATAGTATAAAAACAGATACTAGACTTTGCTCTTAGTTAAAAGGACAAGAAAAATAGAAAAAATCCTGGTCCAAAATAGTGAGTGTTGAGAAGAAGCCAAGAAAAGAAAAGAAAAAAAAACAGCACGGAAAGGAACAAGTGAAACTGTACTTAAAACTAAACAACACTTCCATGAACAGAGTTTCTTTCCAAGAACACAATACCGCTTGGCTGCTCCCCAGCTGACTTCAACATGGTCGTCCTCAAGTCCAATATCAACAACTATTTGTTGAGCTGTCCTCTTAAGTAATCAAATTCTGCCCATTTCACCCATCGTTTCCAATCCTCTCATAGTGTTGTTCATAACCCAGTCTCATTAACCCTTATCCTCGAATGGCTTTTGTCTTGGTAAGTGGTGACTTATTAGTATAAGAAAATAGCGTTTTTAGATGTGTCCACGAACCTCCATAAGACACATGATCCATCTATCAATACTGATATGTAAGAGTCATCACTGATACATTTATAAATTATGCACTAAATTTGAAATTGTTAACAAGTTTATATAAAAAAAAATGGTATTTTAGATTCATTATTTTTCTTCCATACTAAAAATATGTGGATTCTTTTTAAAAAGAAAAAGTATTTGCCCCCTCTTTTCATTTAGGCATTATTGTAGCAGTCATAACTATTAACATTTCATTTCTCTTGCGGAGAACAGCATCTGCGAGATGGCTTGGTCACACGATGACCAATCATCCTCCAGAGCATATTAATTTCGACTGAACATTTGAAGGATTACATCCAGACCCTTTGGGATTTGGACAGCAGTAACAAAGAACTTTCAACCACCAATGAAGAAAGACGTCTTTTCTCCCGCTCTGATCAACATGATATCCGAGCAAGGCTATTCTCAACTGGAAGATAAACTGATCGAAGACTGCCAGCAGCCGACTTTTCTTACTTTATCATTACTTCCTTCACCGTGACACTGTTTTAACTTCCGGCAACTTACACCCAACTAGGTAAGTCATCTTAATAAATACATATATTGTTATTTATGGAAGGACCTTGTTTTCTTTTCATTTGACAACCCGTTTTGTTACAAATTATTATAGGAGTTGGTCTTACCGTTTATAATTTGTAACAACACGGGTTGTCAAATGAAAAGAAAACAAGGTCCTTCCATAAATAACAATATATGTATTTATTAAGGTGACCTACACAGTTGGGTGTAGGTTGCCGGAAGTTAAAACAGTGTCACAGTGAAGGACGTAATAATAAAGTAAGAAAAGTCGGCCCATATATATATATATATATATATATATATATATATATATATATATATATATATATATATACATACATATATATTCATATATATATATATATATATATATATATATATATATATATATATATATATATATATATATATAGTAAGCTATGAAAATATATTTATGGCAATTTAGTTACACCGGCTCCCGCGTTTCATCCCCGGGGGAATCTTCAGGCTAAAATGCATGAAGTTATTTTTGCCGGGTGCTTTTATATACACGGCTAGCTAGTTAACCAATCAGATTCTTTGTTGTTCTCTCAATCGTTGGCTTTCCCCGCAAACAAAGGTGTGGTTAATGTTACTTCCTATATCATGTTCAATTGTTCTGTTTTCTATAGATTTGCCTATATCCTGTTTTCTTTTGTTGTGTCAATATAATGGGTGAATTTATTTTAACACGTGGTTCCTTGTTTTCTATTTTAGGTTTTAATTTTTAAATTGTTATGTTTTTGTATAGTTTTTCTTTTACTTATTTGTTTATTTATTTAGTTATTTATCGTTAGCCTGGGGTAAATTTATTTCTGTGTAAGTAGCTGTTTGCTATCTCACTTCTACAGTTTAATAGATTTCGGGGGTCTTTAAAGTTTAGGAGTTCAAATTTGTCATTCAGGCATAATCTACACGGGTCGTCTAAATTTCTACATGTACTGACCTGTCGTATTATTTTCCATTCAATTATTGGTAAGCGTTCATTTTCTTTGAGTTCCCAATAGTGGTTTGCTAGTGCTGTTTTAATTCGACGTTCTCTGTTTTTAAATGTCCTTTTGTGATCATACTATCTGGTTTGAAAATCTAGGGAGGTCATACCACGTAGTACTTCTTGTTATTCAGTTTTTCCTTGGCAAATATTGTGGCTTGGTATACAATACTTTTGGTTAGGCATTTATTTTGTAGTGGACAAAGTGTACGATTGATGCAGTTACATATTTACTCTTAATTTCTAACTTTTTCATTTCTATTCGAGTTGTTACTATTAGTGTTTTGTTTATTTCTATTTGTATTGTTTATATTTTTGTTCTTCTTAGTGTTATTTTTGCTATATTTTTCACTTTTTTATGTAATTTGTTATTTTTACCTCTCTGTTGTTCTCTTTTAGTATTTTGTGAGTGTGTGCCTTAATTATCATTTCTAGGTTTTCGCAGCAGCTGTAGGATAGTTTTAGGTTATTTTAATTGAATATTTTATGCAGGGGATTGGTTACGGGGAAGTGCTTTTCAATCAGATTTAGGATTTTTTTGCACAGTTTAGGTTTTAGCATCTGGTTATAAGGCGGTGTATAGTAGATTATATTTCTTTTTTGTTTCTTTTTAATTTTGTTTTAATTATTAGTGTCCTGTTTTTTATATTTATTTCGGTATTATGGTAACCACTATTTTTTAGAGCTATATTGTAAATGTTGATTGATTTTTTAAAAACACTTTCGTTGCTAGAATTATTGATAAGCCTACGTTCGATAGAATTCGGGATATGTTTTATGATTGATGGGGGGTGATTAGACTTTGGGTTTACGTATATTGGATTGGCGTTATCTTTTAGGTATGGTTCGTAAGTATTTTTTTAAATTTAAGTTTAACGTGACGTCTAGAAAGTTAGTTGTTTTTATGTTAGTCAATACTTCTACTTTTAGGCCTAGTTTTTTCATTTCCATATGTATAATTTTCTTGAAGTTTTCTCCCTTGATTTTGTTAGAATCTCTTATTATCGCTAATCCATCATTCCTATAAAGGTCGATATCTGTATTATCAAATATATTTGTGAGTGTATATAAAATGAATAACCCAACAAGATCTGATGCCTCCGCAGAGTCAAGGGCACCCACGGCCAAATCAAAGGAGTGTGTCATATTTGTTTTAATCCATTGGTCATCGTTATTGATTATAACTTTTTATTATTTATTTTTCTATTTATTTATTTTGTGACGTGTAGGAATATAAATTGTTCTGTAAAGAAAAATAGTTTTTTCTTGTTGATGGTATGGAGAACAAAATTTTCGACTGATCCTTCAGTCTTCATCGGTGTTTGGGGTTTGCGTGTGTACGGTGGGAGGTTTTCCCAGGCAATGAGGGGGAAAGAGTAGAAAAATTATATATATATATATATATATATATATATAATTTCACACACAGCAAATTGATAAATTTGAATTCAATCCTTCGCCCTCTTTCTATTGATAGAGATAGATACAGAGACAGAGAGCGAGAGTGGATTAAAGAGTTAGCACGAGAGAAGAGAAAGTCCGTGTGTGTACGTGGGGGGGGGGGCGAAAAGTGAATAGTGTGAGAGTGACCTATGTATTATGTATTGGATAACCGTTGCTGCGTGGCCCGTTGAATTGTAATGCGTCGAATAATTTCATGCAAACAATCAAACAGTTAAATAGAAGAGAGAGAGAGAGAGAGAGAGAGAGAGAGAGAGAGAGAGAGAGAGAGAGAGAGAGAGAGAGAGAGAGAGAGAGTAGGTGGGCTCCAGAAGATTTCAAATTCCTTCATGCTGTCTGCACACAAAAGGAAACGTGCCAGTTCGTCTTGTAAGCATCCCACGCCAACTTACAACAAAGAACCAATCAAAAAGCAAACTCTCAAGCCACGCCCCCTTTTCATTTCGAGGCTCGGTTGGACTTTGAAAATTTATGTTTTACTTAAATATTTGTTTTTTAAAATATAATAGATGTCTTTTTTTTTGTTTTTAGTTTATAATCTTACATTTTATTTTATATGTCTTTAAAATTTAAATTTTCTCGTTTTTATTGCTATTTTAATTCATTTTCTTATCTTCTATCGTATTTCGTTTCCAGTTTTAGATGCGCCTAAGCAACAGTTTTAAATGCGCCTGCGCATCTAAAATGCTATTTGGAATGTAAGCATAACAATTACACCTGTTCGTCGGTCGGTCACGCTTAAGTTTGAAATAGAAGTTTTAGATCTGTTCAGGCATATAAGAAGCTCTGCCCTTATTTAATTGCTTCCTCACATATAATCGATTTTTTTAATATGGGATAAATCTACCCCCCCCCCCTTCAAAAAGGACAATTTTGATTGGGACAAAAATAAAAATTGTCTCAGTCTAGAACGATTTCTCTTTCACTGACCGAGGACAGAAAAATGAAGTGTATTACATGGACGGCGGCACCGGAGGGGGGGGGGGGCTCAAGCCCCCTCACTTTTTGACTTGCCCCCCTCCCACACACTTTACGGTCATCAATAATTAAGTTGATATGCATGTGTTTAAACCCCCCCGTATTATTAGAACTGAGACTACAATTTGAATTATTTATTTGCACAAAACACTAAAAAAAAATACATACAATACAAAATAGGCACAAGGTCATCAAAAGTGTGAAAAAATGGGTGTCGTTGGTCATCTTTGGTCTATAGTGATAAAATTGTCTATCCTACTTCCTTGGCCTTTTGGCTAAGATCAAAGTGTAGTATCTGTTCCGATGGATACTGCACCCCATAGACTGGTATTGTCTTGGCGTTCGGGGCTTGATTTACGCCGGTCTATGGGTCTGTCCTGTGCAGTTTTAGGAGGTCCACCCTCCCAGGCTTCGCCTCCCCTCTTTGGGGAGGAGTAAGTTTGTTGCTTACTGCCTGAGGCGCCCCTACCGGGGAATGCCGACGAGGCTGCCCAGGCAATTTTTAAACCCCACTTTCCCGACCCGACCTTGGGTCACATCTTACTTGTGGGAGTAAGATAAAAACTGGCCTTGTGTAAATCAATACTCTTAACTAAAATCATCTCAGTCACTGCAATACCACATTTACACTAGGGGCCGTCCTACTTAAGATATTTTAGATAAGGAAGCCAATTTTAGCTGGGAGTTTAAATCGAGAAGAAAATCAGATTGGCGACTTACTTGGGAGAGTAATTCGCCTGGCCAAATCTGACTTAAATAAAATAGACAATACGAGGTCACCATTCCTCACGAAATAAACAATGTCTTCACAATTAAAGAGATATGCAGTTTTAATTTACAGGAAACACAAAAACAGAACACGAATAATACATTGTGTCGAGTACGGTAGACAAGACGAAATGATCTTTGTCCTGGAGTTCGTCGATTCTCTACCGGGCCGACGGCAGAAGAATGCAGGATCACATCTTGTCTGTATGGGAATCAATCTTGAACTGAAGCTACCTTTTGATCACGTGACCTGGTTTTAGCGCCAAAATGATTAATCGCGGAAAGTTCTTGGAAAGAAACTTTGTTCATGGTAGTTTCGTTTAGTTTTAGGTACACAGAGGAAGAAAGGAAAACACCTTTGTAGTGGCTTACGCTAGGCGTATCTTTGCTGTGAATGTTTTACAGGGTGGAACCAGAAATTGGGGTTTGGTCGAGCACCTACCATGAAAATAACGATAGAGCATTGAAAGGCTAGCAACGTATCTTCTGTGAGAAAATGGCTACAGAGAAGAGAAGAGATTATCTCCCATCAGATTTCGAAATCTATTCTGTACTCTTCTGTGAAGGTAGGAGAGTAGAGGAAAGACGAGAATTCTTGCTCTGGATATTTTGAAGCCATCTGACAATTATAGCTATTGAACAATTTACGACATAATCATGTTGACACACGGGTTCTCGTTAGATCAACAAAGTTAAGCGACGTTTAGTCTGGTCAGTATCAGATGGGTGACCATTTTGTTAACTAACTGTGCCAGAAAAATAAAAGAATTAAAAAAAGAAGAAGTTTTGACTGTAATTCAATTTCCAACCGAATTTCGTGCAACCCACTTTCTCTCTGCCTTTCTCTCCAAAAGTTTTGACTAATTCAATTTCCAACCGAATTTCGTGCAACCCACTTTCTCTCTGCCTTTCTCTCCAAAAGTTTTGACTGTGATTCAATTTCCAACCGAATTTCGTGCAACCCACTTTCTCTCTGCTTTTCTCTCTCCAATCCAAATCGCTTCTCCTCCTTCCCAGCTGTCCTCTTCATTTATATCACCTGATATCCACCTATGCAAATCAGACCACCATAAACACCTGCACCTATGAAGAGAAGCCCTTTTTAAATCTGCAAACACGACATGCGAAACACCTCATTCTTTTTCCTGATGGTGAGTGTTCCTCTTTATTGTCACACATTTGCGAATACCAGGCGATGTATGTGGGAGGATGGCGACCCACCCCTGCAATAAATTGCAAAAATTAACATTGTCATCTTCCCTGACTCGGGTATACATGCGACTGGGGACCGCTTGTGAATTTAATATTCCCTAGAAACTTCCTCCTTTGGCGGAAGCCGACTTATTTTGATCAGGGTGAATGCCGCACCAGGTACCAGGACTATTGAACATAACAATGCATCAAAATCGTAGAATTCTACCTAGAGTCTTCTGGTCGATCCCCAAGTTGTTCCATTGTAAAAACCCAACTGTTTGTGCAAGATTTATCAGAGCTGCTTAAATATATGTTTGATGATCTTGTAATCTCCAGAAAAACTGAAAACCCATGGGTGCCTCATTCTTTAGATCTTATTTCGTTGTTTTTCTTCTTGTGGTGAACCCAAACAGTTAACAGGAGTTAAATGATCAATTACTGATTTTGTCAGGACCACTCTACAATACAGGTGTGCGTCGGCAATAGAGAACTTTCAAGGGAGAGTAAATCTGTATCTGAACAGAAATGTTGATCATATGGAACACATTACTTATATATCATATGCGAAGATAACTGTTTTACATTTGTTTCCACTGTAATAAATGAACTATATATGCGAAAATAACTGTTTTATTGTTATCCTGTATTAAATGAACTATATATACGAAAATAACTATTTTATTGTTATTCCTGTATTAAATGAACTATATATACGAAAATAACTGTTTTATTCTTACCACTTTATTAAGTGAACTATATATACGAAAATAACTGTTTTATTCTTACCACTTTATTAAATGAACTATATATACGAAAATAACTGTTTTATTCTTACCACTTTATTAAATGAACTATATATCCGAAAATAACTGTTTTATTCTTACCACTTTATTAAGTGAACTATATATACGAAAATAACTGTTTTATTCTTACCACTTTATTAAATGAACTATATATACGAAAATAACTGTTTTATTCTTACCACTTTATTAAATGAACTATATATACGAAAATAACTGTTTTATTCTTACCAGTGTATTAAATGAACTATATATACGAAAATAACTGTTTTATTCTTACCACTTTATTAAGTGAACTATATATACGAAAATAACTGTTTTATTCTTACCAGTGTATTAAATGAACTATATATACGAAAATAACTGTTTTATTCTTACCACTTTATTAAATGAACTATATATACGAAAATAACTGTTTTATTCTTACCACTTTATTAAATGAACTATATATACGAAAATAACTGTTTTATTCTTACCACTTTATTAAATGAACTATATATACGAAAATAACTGTTTTATTCTTACCACTTTATTAAATGAACTATATATACGAAAATAACTGTTTTATTCTTACCACTTTATTAAATGAACTATATATACGAAAATAACTGTTTTATTCTTACCACTTTATTAAATGAACTATATATACGAAAATAACTGTTTTATTCTTACCACTTTATTAAATGAACTATATATACGAAAATAACTATTTTATTCTTACCACTTTATTAAATGAACTATATATACGAAAATAACTGTTTTATTCTTACCAGTGTATTAAATGAACTATATATGCAAAATAAATGTTTTATATTTAGTACCACTGTATTAAAAAACTGTATATACATAAATAACTGTTTTATATTTGGTACCACTCTATTAAATAAACTATATATACATAAATACCTGTTTTATATTTGTTACCACTGCATTAGTAGTAACTATCTATGCGAACATTGATAGACTAGCAAATGGATAGACACACAACTACTGAAAAAGAAAACAGAAATGCTGATCAGATGGAACACATTAATTACATATCATATTCGAAAATAACTATTTTATATTTGTTTCCACTGCATTAAATGAACTATATATGCGGAAATAACTGTTTAATATTCATTACTACTGTATTAGTAGTAACTATATATGCGAAAATAACTGTTTAATTGTTACCACTGTATTAGAATAAACTATATATTCGAAAAATAACTGTTTTCTTATTATTACTGTATTAAATGAACTACATATACGAAAAATAATTGTTTTATTGTTACGACTGTATTAAATAAACTTTACATACGAAAATAACTGTTTTGTATTTGTTACCACTGTATTAGAAGTAACTATATTTGCGAAAATTGACAGACTGGCAAAAGGATAGGCACAAAAATTGACAGAAAGATTGACAATTAGTAAAAGAAAAATGTCTTTATTAAAATTATGTTTTGTGTTTCTGTGATAATTAAAAAAATAATTCACTTACATGTACTTTAGATGATACGTATTTCAACATCGGTGATATACTTAAACGGAAATAAAATTATTTCATGCGCTTGAAGTGAGTTTTTAACTAGAGTTTGAACAAGTTATTGAATTAGGCAGACAGTGTCGTTAGGAGCAAATGACTAGAGAAGTAAAAATATGTGCGTCACCAATGATTGACTCTTTCTTTCTCTGCCCGAAGAATGTATCCTGAAATGTAATAAATAACTTCATTTAATTTAGATACATATGTCTTAGGTTTTATCATTGGCGATAACGACAATCTACACTGACAGCAGAATATAAGCTCCTAAGATTGACATTCACTTCAGATCTAAATTGGAAGACTTATATCCAATCTGTTGCTAAAGTTGCTGGAAAATGGTTGGATCATTCTACTTCTCGAGGAAGTAAATGCTCCCTGATGAAATCCTTTACCTATATAAGAGCCAGATAGTCTTAAGATGGAGTGCTGCTGCCACATCTGGGGAGGTGACACTCAGAGCACTCTTTCTTGCATTGACAAACTACAAAATTGACTTCGCAATCTAATGAGGAATGATATCTTCTGTTTTCTTACAGACGTTGCTAGTCTTTCTCTATTCTATCGTTATTTCCGATCTCTGGTTCCTCCTTGTAAGACATTCACAGCAAGAACTCTTACTAACTCAACTGCAAAGAACATTCAGTTTTTGCCTCCGTGTACCTAACATCAAACAACATTTCCGTGAACAGATTTTCTTTCCAAGAACTTCCCATCTGTGAAACACACGACTGCTTCACTGCAGACTACAACAAGATTTTGTCCATTCTATTCACCAGTTTCAATCCTCTCATAATATTATTCATTATTTCAACTAACAATCCATCCTTCTCATTAAGCCTTACCCGTGAGTGGCTTTTGGCCTTCACAAGTAAAAAAAACATAAAAACAGGCATACACATGAACAGGCAGATAAACTCACATGTTAAAAGAGTAATAGAGAGAGACTGGTAGACTGACATATAGATTCACAAGAATACATACACATACAGACAACCAAACAGAGTGACAAACAGACACGTAGACAGACATAGAGATGGGCATAGCAACAAACTAATAAACGGACAGACACATATACTGAGAGAGACTGATACACAGATTGTTTCTTTCTTTCTTTTTGTATCTCTTTCAGTTTTATTTATTTCACCTTCTTTTTCTTCCTTTTCTTCCTTTCTTCTTTCTTTCTTTCTTTCTTTTTTTTTATTGGATGTGTATTTTAATAACTTAAATACACCCACGTTTACGTACAAAAAACATATGCACGCACGCTCTGGTACCCTCTACCCTAATATCGCTATTTCTCCTTCTCTCTAGCCCCTCTATCTCTTTCTATATCCCTCTCGCTTTCCCCTATCTGCCTCTTTACTCCGCTCTTTTCTTTTTTTTTCTCTATTTCGTTGTGTTTCAATTGTCAAAAGAAGCTGCCATCTTTGTGCAAATAAGTTTCACAAAACAACTTTGTGCAAAGATTACTTATTACACGCATTCATTTTCTGAGGTACGTACACAGAACACACACGAACAACACAGTACACACATCACAATGCACCACAATACAACGCACAATTGTCTAACACATAACATAACATAACATAACATAAGACACACAACATGGTCACTCAAGAGAATTCAAGTCACATAATACATACACAAAAAAACGTACATCAAATAGAAATTACATTCATCATAACACACAGGACAACACACATAACACGTGACGTAGTACACATACAACTAATAGACATTAAAGCATTGTGTTCAAAATAATGTCAAAATATTTCTACCACAGAGAACAGCGCATATACCTTTTTTTAATGGAAGTCGCTCCAGACAAGGCATGAAGCAACTTGATGTAAAGAGCTAAAAAAATACTACTTCAAGGTAAAAAACTAGCCAACGATAAATGTTAGATGGATAGATTCCCACCTAGAAAACAGCAATTCTTCCCCCTTTATCAGAAACATCGTTCATGGAATGTGAGGACTAAATGACACAATAAGAGAAACGAGAGTTACAAGGCTGCTGAAAGTAAACCTAAGGCCCACTTTCTACTCTCCTTCTCCTTACACACTGTAAACACAGTCTTCTTCTTCTTCTTCTTCTTCTTCTTCTTCTTCTTCTTCTTCTTCTTCTTCTTCTTCTTTGACCTCTAATGGGCGCTTCCCGTTGTTGTAGAGTGAACTCCATAGTCTCATTCTGGAATGGAAGAATGACAGATTAGTTTGGGGTTAGAGTGAGCGACAAACTCGCTGAATGATTGATGGATGTGAGGTCAGAATGTGACCTCGGTGGGTGACGGAAGTCGAAAAATTACTTCAGTTCCGTCAGAGGGTAACTTGACAGCGATCGAACGCGTGAAGTGGGCTCTCGCTCCAAAACCCTGATGCGGGTGAGGGTAGGGCGAGTAATAAAGTGATTCGAGTAATTTTGCGACTGTCTGTCTGTCTCTCTTTTGGTTAAATATATTTCTTCCTCTTGGCTGTCTGTAACGTTAAGTGAATGTTTATCTTTCTCATACGAATACAGTCTCCATTTTATGTTCCTGCAATCGGTTAATAGAAGAGATGACACGCGTGGGTCCTGATAATATATTATACACATCACATTCCAACACCGTCCTGCGTATGACACAAAACTGCACCCAATGGCCAGGCCCTAATTTGGGAGCTTTTAGGAGTGTGGAGTCACAGCTACTACTACCTACTACTTCCACTTTAACCTGTAGTCCCTGCCAGTCTATGGGTTAAATTGAAACTATCGTGTATAGACTATTTGTTAGCAAAATATATGCACACAAAACAAATTAATCTGCAAACCCATCGTATACAAAACATATGTACGGTTTCGGTGTAAAATGACCATACCGTAAAAACGCAATAAGAAAACAGCCAAATGGGTTCTTGCAGCACTGTCATACAATTTGCTTTGGGCAGTTGTACCTGGATGATCCCATCCTTTCCAAAGTGAGTGAGTAGAACAAAGCTGTTTAATTCTATTTACTCCATAACTAAGAGGAATTAAAGAATTAGGAGATTCAAATGTTAAATAAAATATTACAAACAGACAGAAAAAGAGAAATATAAAAAGTCAACAAAAGTTGCGCTTTAAAACGCGATTCAATATAAATACCTTTCTTCTATATGATAAAGTAAAGTAAGTCTGATTGTCTAATTTTTGTAATTAATAATTTTCTTCCTACACAATAATTATTTCGTTTTGATTGGCAATTTATTTTGTAGAACATTGATCTATGTTCTTAAGAATAAAAATGTATTTCGATTTAATTTCTTTCAAAAAATATTTTATCCGACTCGGAAGGTTTTTTAAAATCGAGACATTTTTTAATAAACTCCTTTGCATTAAAAAATATATTGATAACCAAAAAGGATAGGATAGAGTCAGAATGACGATCTAAATTTGTCATAATTTCGGATATTATTTGTGTGAGTATTTCGATATATATATATATATATATATATATATATATATATATATATATATATATATATATATATATGCTTTCTTCAAATTTTCTATTACTTGTTTAATTAAATGTACTTAAGTAACCTCATGTAAAAACTTACAGTTCTTTCTTTTATTTAATCGTTTATTTGGAGTGTAGAGGGTGGAGTGTCAAAGAAGTTTGATGATTATGTGGTAAGTAGGAATACTGAGGTGGGAGGAGATCTAACAGAAAAAGGAGGAGGACATATGTAGTAAATACGGCAAATAAAGGAAAACAGGGAACAAAGTGAGTGAATCGTAACGTATTATTAATACTACTACTTCTTCTACTAGTACTATTACATCAACAACTACTACTACTAATACTACTATTACTACTACTGATAAGAACGATTACTAATGTTAAAAAAACAATCATACAATGAGGTAGGTTACTAAACATTTTTGAAAATATAGATCGAGTTAATCTCTGTATTATAAAACAAACCATCAGACACTATCTCGTGTGTATCTGTTTCTCGCCTATACGTAACTTTTATAACTGCACAATGATATTTTTTACTATTGTTAGAATATTTATTGAAATCAAATATACAATAAGGGAAAACTAAGACACTCCACCTGGGAAACGCCGGATAAATATAGATACTATTTAATATAAAGATTTTATAAACATATACTCTTTTAAATCGCAATGTATATTAAAGCGATATCATCCCAAGCAGCAGCAGAAGCTAACATGAAGTATTAGTATTGTCTGTAAACAACTTCCTTTTCAAATTTCTTTAACCATAAAAGTTTTATGTAAAGTAGAAGCAATGCATTTTTTAGTGTCCCTAATATAATAATACGCGTTTTGTCCGTTTCAATATAGATAATTATGAATAGCTATTGCTTTGTGTGTGACACTGAGGGGGTATTTAATTCAGTATATATTCAAGCCAATGATAACATCAGCAGCAGCTGCACCCCTAAAGTCCAACCCTTCTTCACCGTGGTAGGGGTGGTGGCAACGTAGTATTATCAGAGCTCTGCTGTTCTGGAAGTCTGGTTACTGCCAGGGCCACTCATGGCGGACAGGTTTGACACCACGCGATATTAGGGCGGCAACCCGGTTAACAGGCCTTTGGTGAAAATCCCAAAAGAGGTCGGCATCAAGATCCGTCGTTCTCTGATCGTCTCTGATGAGGTGCATGACAAGCAGAGACGTGGAACTGAAAATCAATGGGGTGAATATGGCAACGTTGTTTCTGCGCAATTTCTTTGTGTGTTCTAGACCAAACCTTTCCCAACTTCACATGCAACCGTTGAGTCTTACGGTGTCGGGAGTAAAAACCTGAAATCATACAGGTTAACGAATAGCTGCGGCCAACGAGGAGAACTTCATGCAGTCCAGACAATCCTGAGCCACAATCTTAGTGAGCTCTATGCAGAAGTCCGACCCGTTTAACAAACAAACATATAAACAGAAAAAACAAACAAACAGAAAAACAAAGCAACATCAGCTGACGCGAAATATTTGTATTATTTCTTATATAAACAAGGCGACAACTGTTTTGTTCAAGGTGAATTTAATTATAAAAGTTGTAGATGTTTCATTAACAAACTTTCTTTCAGTAACGTTATTCTCTTCTCTTACCTTTCTGCATGTTTAAGATTGACAGCGCATGATTCATTAATAACGTTATTTAATACTAGCTTTTCCTTATCGGGCATTGCCCGGGAATCTTTTATTTTCATTTTTATTACGATTTTTGTAATGCCGTTTACATTTAAACAAATATTATTTTATTATTAAGATTATTTATCTTTGAAATGCGATTTTAAAAGTTAAATTTAATTATTATAGTATTATTAATTGAAAGACATTATTATAAAACTATGACCAATGTTTGTTAAGGTAGGCTTTAAAAAACATTTAATCATTAAATAGATTGGCGATTTGCTGAAGAATTTTAAAGTCAGAAATAACTTCCTATTCGACAATTTAAATGCTTCCAAATTCCTTTCAAATTTCAAAGGGTCACGAAAGAATTAACTTTTAAAATCTATTAACAAAATATAAAGATGGCTGACTTTGCAAACATGCACTCGTCAGCATTTTTAGTGTGTTGCATGTTTGCAATGTTTGCTACGAATGAGAAATATTCGACTAAGGGAAATCATTCAAGAAATGGGAAATATGTCTGGTTTGAGGTTGACCACCCAGAAATTGATTTGTCCACTTAAAAAAGTAATAGTTCAACAAATATGAGGTTTCTGTTGTGGTTATGATCCACTCGAGGTTTTCCAAAGATAATGGCCGCTCAGATAGATACGGGAACTCCTGGTCAGTCAGTTTTGATGTCCATAGATTGGCAACTGATTATCTCAAGTGGTCTTCCTGGTGTGGTCCCAGTGACATTTATATATATATATATATATATATATATATATATATATATATATATATATATATATATATATTCCAGCAGAGGGGTAGGGGCAGTTGTTCGGCCGTGTGTCATAGTCAGTTGGGTTTCTAGGTGTCTCGCAGTCAGTTCGGTTTGTGCGCCTCTCAGAGAAAGAGATAGACCCTTGGTCTCTAAGCTAATGCATTGTGTTCGATTAGAAGATATATTTGTCTTGATTTGCAAGTCTATTTCTCAGTAGAAGAAAACGTGTATCGATGTAACCTCGAAAGAAAATAGACTATTGTTACTTGTTTCTTTTTAAACTGGAGTCGTGATTTTGTTTGGAGAGAGAATTATTCTATTACAGCACTGGGAGAGACAACATTAACACCGCGACTGGTGTTGGAATTGAGGTACAACCTTCAATCAGCACAACAAGCGGACGATCACGGCCTGTGCAGTGAACGCACACAGACACACGTTCATATGAATACTTCGGGAGGTAGCTGATGGTCAATCAGTTGTGTTTGTCCATAGATGAACATGTGATAATCTCGAGTGGTCTCCCACGTTTATATTAATACTTCGGGAGGTAGCTGATGGTCAGTCAGTTTTTTGTCCATAGATTAACGTGATAATCTCGAGTGGTCTCTCTGGTGTGGTCCAAGTGATATTAATATATATTCTAAGAGAGAAGCAGAGGAAGGTTATTTTCTATGACTCTCGGAGACAGAAGGCCCTTTGAGTCCTACGCTGATTGGCTGTTTGTGTTCTGTTAGACTATTTTTTTGATTCAGTAAGGGCTCAAGGAACAGTTCTGATTACAAGTGTGATGTTTGCTGGGGAAGTATCATTGTAACCTCGAAAAATACAACTCTGTTACTTGTTATTAGTTGTGGTTTAGTTTGGATGGAGAATCATTCCGTTGCAGCACTGACTGAGACAACACGATTGACACTGTGAACGGTGTCGGAATCGAACACCGACTTATCACAAAGTCAATAGCTGGATGATCACGGCCTGGCAGTGAACGCACACAGACGCAAGTTCACAACTTGTTACCGAAGAAACCGAAACTTTAAGTATTTTTTGGAAATTTTTTTTTTTTTGTAAAGTGAATTTAATTATATAAGTTATAGGCATTTAATTGTTTAACAAGCTTTCTTTTAATAGTGTTATTCTCCTTTACCTTTCTTTCTGGATATTGAAGATTGATAGAGCAGGAGTCATTAATAACATTATTTAATTCCAACTATACCTACATGGTGTTGCCTGGGAGTCTTTTACTTTCCCTTTTTGATACGCTTTTTGTAATGCCGTTTGCGTTTTCTTTTAGCAAATTACCATTATTTAGTATGAGTATTTATTTCTAAATCGTATTTAAAAAATATTATTAATTCGAACCAAATTATTATAAGACTACAACTAATGTTTGTTGAGGTAATCTTCCAAAACCATAAATCTTTTAATACATAACGGTTTGTTAAGAATTTTAAAGCCAGAAATAACGTTTTATTCGACAGTTTAAATGGTTTAAAATTCCTTTCAAATTGCCAAACGTCACAAAATAATTCTTGAAAAAACAAACTATTGACAAATAATTAAAAAGAATGACTTGTTAACGAATAAACAAAAGTCAAGATGTTTTTTTAAATCCTATTTAAGTCATGTTAATTATTTAGAGTGAAACTCGATCCGCAAGAAGTTGTTTTTAGAGGAGGTGTAAGGCAACTCGGAATTATATAAGCACAAATGTAAATAATTCATTGAAACATAAACATTTCTTCACCCGTTAAAATATAAACGGCATTGCTTCAAAATAAATACAATAAATTCCTCTCACTGCAATTCTTTAATAAAATATATATATGAATAATTGAGGATAGGATTTAATGCTTAAATATAGGAATTTAATTTTTAATAATTAATTCATAATACACAAATGACAATAAAAAACTTAAACACTATTTACCTGTGAACGACAGTTTTTCATTAATACGCTTTACATATATCTGTTTTGTCATCTAATACGCATGCCACATTTTGGCGATCTATATAAAATAATTATATTATATTTATTAAAAATAAATAAGAGTACAAACAATACATTATAATGTATTAATGTTTGTAACTATTTAAACATTTATGCAATTTTCTGCGGATAACCGAGTGTATACAAAATGTTTCTTATTAAAAAAGTCTTGTTTTTAATGAGTGATAGTTGGAGAATTTCTGAGCGTGACAGTAAAAATTCGTACTCCTCTAAATATGACTAACAAAACATAAAATATTGATCAGGACTAAATATCAAAATATAGAAAGTGATTGAAAATACACTTTTTAAGAACACGGACCGATATTTACCTTAAACGACTGACTAAACAGAATTAAACATGTACCTGTATTAGGTCGTTACAAAAATAATGATCGATTTTAGAAACATGCATTTATTCATGAAAAATATTTCACCTTTTCAATGCTCTGTAAATGACGGGAAATTGTTGCAGTGCTGACAACAAGTGCCTGAGACATTTATTTAACACTTTAGTTTTGCTCAACAAATGCTTGTAATTGTTCATTGTCAAGATTACATAGCTGTCCTCCATCTTCTTCATCTTCAAGGCTCTCATCTCCACTACGGAATTTTTGGAACCACCTTCGTATTGTCCGATCCCTTGTGGATCCATATCTCCGTGCTATATTGATATTGGCAGAAATTTCAGAGGCATTGTGCCCAAGTTTGAACTTATACAACATAAGAAGGCGAAGGTCATGTTTTGGCATGTTCATCATTGAGGATCTTCTATGCTTCAAAACTACTTCTATCTGAAATAAAAGTTACAAATTATTATTGAGAACACATTAATTATTATGTGTTGTGACCCTGTTAGGGGCCGAAATAAAGACACGGAAACACGGGGTTACAGAAACAAAGATATATTATTGAAAAAAAAAAAAGAATATATATACAAGAAGTGGTATTCTGGACTGCCAGTATACAACTTGGGTGGAAGAAGACTTGTGAGTTGAAATGCTTCTCGCATTTTATTATGGATGGACGAGTCCATTTGTTCTTCGTACAGGTACGGCACCATAACATTATGTATGTTAAAATTTACCAGAAATAAACCACAAATTCTGTGTTAAAATGACTTTTTGTAACGACCTAGTAGTATAAAAAGCTATTAATTACAAAGATCCGAGAAACAGACTAGCTTTGTTTTATATATAATATTCACAATTAAAAACACACACACATGCGAAGCACTGAATTATGCAATAAGCAGAAGCAATGAAACGAGTATGTGGTCATTTTTGACGGTTACGAGCACACTGGTTATTAAATATTTGAACTACAAATGCCAGGAGAATGGGCGAGAGAAAAATGTTAATGAAAGAAATTGCAAAATATAGTATACATGTGTGGGGTTAGGGGAGTCTTCTATTTGAATAGATGAAGGATAAAGATAATAACGAACGACTTGTAACTAAAATTCAAACAATTTCTGTGCTGCTCTCCGCCTTGTTATGTAGATTTTTCCGTTTCGGTGTCGTGACTTTTACAGCTCTGTAATCATACAAGCCTCAATGGACAGCCGTGCGTGAAATAATTGGTTCAAGCACAAAACCGTCACAAAGTGACTGCCATTCTAGGTTATTCCTCACTCTAGGTATTATTATTATTATTATTATTATTATTATTATTATTATTATTATTATTATTATTATTAATAATAATAATAATAATAATAATAATAATAATAATAATAATAATAATATACTGAAACTGTAAAAAATCTCATAATTTGACAATCCCATTTCCAAACACACACACACCGCATGTGTGTGAATGGTCAACGAGGATGGAAAGACCGAGGAGAGAGAGCACCAACCCGACCTCCACTGGAAGGGCGCGGAGTGAACTGGAACTTTATTGATACTCAAATTCCACAGAAGGCAAAGGGTCGTTGCCAGCGTGAAATTAATGAGAAAACGGCTGTTTACGATAACGCAAAATGATTTGCTACCTATACCGAGGCAGAGAGTGTTGGAAATCCACGGGGACTTGGTGTCACTCAAACGCCAGGGAACACCATTTGTTATTACCAGTGAGCAATCACTAGTGAAGAACTAATGATGATGATGATGATGATGATGATGAAGAAAGTCAAAATAATACCAATAATTGTAGCACTAAGAACAGCCCTGAAAAACCTGGCAAAAAGACTGGGAGAAGTTGGAATCAAAGGGAAAACTGAGACCATACAACGGACGGCAATGATAAAAACAGCCGAAATCTTAAGTAAAAAATCCTCGAATGCAGAAACCAACCCACATAAGCTACGAATTCTAATTAGACACACGGAAATTGTAATAGGAAGAAAACAAAAGCACAGAAAGAACAACACCACATGAACCCAAGGACAAAAACTGCAATTTATGTATTGTAATACCAATAATTATAGGGTTTGCTAGCAATAGTTCCGAAAAACCTAGAAAAATACTAGAAGAAATTGGAGTAAAAAAGCGGATTGATACCATACAACACACGGCACCTGATGAAAACAGCTTAACTATTAAGGACAATCCTCGAGTGCTGAAACTAATCCACATAACCAGATGACGTCGACCAACGAGAAGGTAGTTGAAATAGAACAGTGTGAACACCGTTGTAGCAGCAGCAACACAAAACAAAAAACAACAACAGTACTACTACTACTACTACTACTACTACTACTACTACTACTACTACTACAGAGGAAGAAAGAAAAAAAAACTCGAAACAGCGGATGACATAGAATTACCCAACCGAGAGGTGAACGTCTAATTTATAAATAGCTGGGCATTCTTCAGCAGACACCATCAACTCAACTGCGATAAACGATATAATTAAAAAAAGAATACCCGAGAAGAACAAGAAAGCTCCTTGAGACTAAATTATACAGTAGAAACCTAATAAAAGTAATAAATACTTGGAAAGTGTCCCTAATGAGATACTCTGGATCTTTCATAAACTGAATAAAACAAGAACTCAATAATCTGGATCAAAGAACCAGAAAAGTAACGACGAAGCACAACGCACTGCATCCGAAGGCTACTGGCCGACTCTATGTATAAGGGAAAGAAGGAGGAAGAGGACTGGAAAGTATTGAAGACTGCGTAGACGATGCAATCAAAGAACTAGAACGAAAACATTACACAAAATACAGAGGCTGATTACGCCGCCAAAAACGGCACTAAGGCGAACAATACGGAAAGTAGCGAAAAGCATAACAAAATGGCGATGAAAGAAATGGGAAGCAAAGCAACAATACAAACTGTTTATGAGACGGAACAACACTGTTGCGCACGAGAAAACATGGACATTTGACAAGAGAAACATGGACAAGAGAAACAGAATCGCTATTGACAGCCGCACAAAGCAACGCCATAAAAATAAAGTACACAAAAGCCAAGAATTACATGACCCAGCAAAACAGTAAATATAGGCTCCATAGACAAAGAGACGAAACGGTAAACCACATCATAAGTGACTGCAGCAACATAGATTGAAAATAAAATAAAATAGACATGACTTGGTCGGGAAGGTAAGTCCACCGAGAACTGTGCAAACGACTGCACTTCGAACATACAGACACATTGTACAAGCACAGACCGGAGCCTTTAATGGTTATTTACAATCATAAAACCCCCTAAGACATGAAAATAAAACCGGCCAAACTAATTCAAATAAGACGACAATGACATAATAATAGTTAACAAGAAGGAACCTCCTGCAAAATAATAGATTTTTCCGTCCCAGCAATTAACAGGGTGAAGCTGAAGTAGATTTAAAAACTAAGTAAATATATGGAACTTGCCAGAGAGCTGAATGAAATATAGAACAGGAAAGAAAAAAAAAAAAACTACCGTGATGCCAATAATTATAGGAGCACTAGGAACAGTTCCAAATAATAATACTAATAAGATAAATAAAACCACTAAAACTTCTTATTTTACACGGAGGTGTGAAGGTGCGTGATTGGCTTAATGAATACCGTCACAGACTATAAAATGTCAAGTTTAAACCGAATCGAATGTATTGTGGCCATTTATGCACTCATACTGTACACTCTCTCTTCATTTATAAGTCAATTAGCAACTTGTGTTCAATTAACCGTACACAATATTCTAATCAAATTAAGACCCGTTTCTCAAAATTTCAAAATCCAAAACAGATTGTTTCATTTTACTAAAGTAAATTATGAAATTTCGAAAATATTAATGTTCTAACATGAAAGAGAATACAACGCCACCAATAAAGCAACTTGTATTTTAAATACTAATGAGTTACCACTTAGTAAGGCCAAAAGCCACTTGAGGATAAGAGTAAACAATATTATGAGAGGCTTGAAAACCATGAATAGAATGATTACTTAAGAGGACGGCTCGATAAGTAGTTGTTGAAAGTGCACTTGAAATAGACCATATAGTAGTCTTCAGGGAAGCAGTCCTGTGACAATGTGTTTCAAAGATAGGAAGTTCTTGAGAACAAACTTTGTTCATGGAAATTCCGTTTGGATTTTGGTACTCAGAGGAAGAAAGGAAAGTTCTTTGCAGTGGTGGTAGACTGTGTCGTTATTTATGTCGAACTATATAAGGTGTATGTGATCGTGATGCTGGATGGAAGAAATGACTAAGAGGCATCACCATCAGCAAAGCTAATCATCTTTTATTGCGACGGCGAAAACGTCAGAGGCAAAGAACAAAAAATGTACTGAATTGAAACATTTACTTTTATAAATGGATTTATGATAAAGTGTTCGTTTTTGTTAGAGTTCCTGGGGATTATTTATCTCCCCGAGAGGTTATGTACAAGGCCAGTTTTATCTTACTCCCACAAGGTAAGATGTGACCCAAGGTCGGGTCGGGTAAGTGGGACCTGAAAAGCTAGCGCCCGAGAAGGTGAGCACTCTGGTCATTAAAGATTGCCTGGGCAGCCCCGTCTGCATTCCCCAGTAGGGGCGCCTCAGGCAGTAAGCAATAAACTTACTCCTCCTTAAAGAGGGGAGGCAAAGCCTGGGAGGGTGGACCTCCTAGAACTGCTCAGGACCGCCCCATAGACCGGCGTAAATCAAGCCCCGAAGGTCAAGACGATACCAGTCTATGGAGTGCAGTATCCATCGGAACAGATACTACACTTTGATCTTGGCCAAACGTTTGTACTAAGCTTGATATGTAACAGTGGTAGTAATAAGAGTAGGGGTTGTTAGTTCTATTTCTGTTGCTGCTGTTGTTGTTGTTGTTGTTATCATTGCTAAGCGAGTCGGACTTCTACATAAAGCTCACGAAGATCGTGCTCTAGGATTGTCTGGTCTGCACGAAGTCGTCTTTATTAATCGCAGAACAACAAGACTCAGCGGTTGCATGCGAAGTCAGGGAAAGTTTGGCGTAGAACACACAAAGGGATGTCGCAGAAACAACGCTGTCACTCTCACTCGATTGATTTGCGGTTATGCGCCTAACACGGCTATGCTTGCCACACGCAGAGGCAAAGGCGGCCAGATGGCGACGGATCCTGATGCCAACGCCTCCTTGATTTTCACCCGAACCCTGTTAGTCGGGTAGCTCTAACACTAACACGTTGCCACCTCCTACCCCGTCGAGGAAGAGTTAGACTTTAGTTTTTGTTGTTGTTTTTGTTGTTATTGATTTTTGGTTAATAAGCTTTCTGTAGGGTAGTGACGTGGGAATATCTGCCTAAATTGCCTTATTTGCTAAACGATCTGATTTTTATATGGGAATTAAAAACGGCTCGCAAAGGATTCCAGATCAGTCCGTCAAATCACACAGGAGCTTTTTTCCTTGGTTAAAGAAATCGCGATTTAACACTTTGTCTTCATATCTGTTTAACAGCGCCTTGATCATGTGAGTGCTAGTCCGAGGCCTACGTAAACTAAGGCCTGTTAACTGAGAAATGACGTCATGCTGTATAGTCACAAATGAGAGCTGTCAGACTCCCTTCGTTTAAAATTTTTTAAAAATTCAGGAAATCAACCAATTGTAATGACATTTTCAGTATTTATTAATAAACGATCACGGAATATATAATTCATTCGATACTTTATTAGAAATCTTAGTGAAAATGTATTATTTTGTTTAATTTGCGTAGGTTAGACAGCAAACATTAAATTAATACTTAATAATAAAATTGTGTTGTCATAAATGTTTTAATTTTTAAAACATGAACATTTTTCTTTGAATAATAATTTGTCTGATTTAATATTCATTCTCTTAATAAGTTCATTCTTTCCGGTCTATATCGAATCAAAAGACTAATATCAGTTATACTGCATAGAAATATCTCTTGGTTTGTAAAAACAACAAGAAAGCCATATTCTTATGAAGTTTTATTCTTTATATGAACATTTCATTCTCATTAGTTTAAGATGAATTTTGTTTTGTTATTGAATAATTTGATAAGAGTTGCTCTCATTTCCGAAAAAATAAATGTTTCTTGATTTTTTTAACTTATAAGTAAATCAAACATGAAAAGTGAATTAAACATGAAAGATTACGAATTCATTAAAGTAACATAAAATCAATAATTCAAAATAATTAATAGAACATTTATTGACATAAATTAAAATGTGTGTGTGTGTGTTTGTTTTTCAGAACAGACAGTTTATTTACAATATAGTAAGAATTTGTAATAAATTAAAACAGTCATGTTTTTTTTAGAGGGAGAGTCCAACCGGACAGTTTATTTTGAATATATTATTTGAATATCTCGCTTATTCGTTGGATTTTTGCGCACATTTGGGACGAAACTTATTACTTAGTCGAAAATTGTATTTTTATCCCGAAATAAAAGTAATTTATTTTTTAAGATTTTAAGACATCAATCTTTATCAGTCGTCCGTAGTCAAAATCAACCGGAAAAGACGAAATCGCCATTTACATTTTCCATCACGCCAGGATTCTGAAAATATGATCATCTTTTAGGAAATAGGTTTAAAAAAAGGAACAAGTTAAAAATGATATCCAAGTGAATGAATAATCCTTAGGAGGGCAGCCGTGTTCTTTGCAGGGGAATAAAGTCACAATAGTAGGAACAAGTTAACAACGATTTCCAAGTGAATGAATAATTTATGGGCGTGAGTCTGCTGGTCTGATTGCAGATGGACGCATGCGCGTTAAGCGTTCCGAGAACTTCCGGTCAACATTGATAGTGGTAGTAAGAACCACTATCAATGACATCACCAGAAAATCTCGTTTCAGTTGGCAGACCTTCTTTTTACGATAGCCACGGCTAGTCTCACCGGAGGAAGTGATGCGGTGCCTTATAGACCTGTCTCTTCGGCTGACATTGCTTAAGTCCAGTGGTAGGACGAATTCCATGACGACCAGATGCAATGCTGGGATAAACGGAGAAAGACTAGTGTTATTTAAGAGTTTTCCATCTCCGAGACTAGTTGTCCTACATCGGCTTTTGAGTCTAGTTTACTCTACTATTTTACCCATAACTAGAGGGGGGATAAATGGATTCATGGATGTCCCAAAGTAATTAAAGAAAACAACTACGGGCATCTTCACTTCCAAACGTATGCCACCTGATATTCCTAAACAGTCACCACAGACACAAAAGAGTTTGAATTACGTCCTAGACACCACCCTCAAGTGGCTTTGGTCTCTCTGTACAAGGGTGTGTCAGGAGAACCTAACATGAAGATACTTCACCCTACTAGTAAACTCTGGCCAAATATTCAAAATAACATATTATACGAAGCCCAAATAAGATATTCTCGACACAGCTATACACTGGCTCATACGAGGAATGGTGCACCCTCTCGTTGTGATGTTACCGCAAGTAACAGCACTAATCTGGATACTCCACCAGACTAGATGAATTCTTGTCCTGGAATCCGGTAAGATTAAGAGGCCACAAGAAAGATATACTATAACATAGTTAAGTGGTCAATTGAGGAGATGAAAATTAATGTTCTTGACTTCTTTTACTAACTCAACATTTTAGAGGTAAAGGAGACCTTTAGTTTAACACTTGGATATCTATGTATCTTATATAGAGGTCAAGTGTTAGCTCCAGGAAGGGACCCCCTTGATTTCTGAGACTTTACACTGAAGTAAAATAAAAAGAAAAAGTGATCAGATGAGAACCAATGTTTCAACGTGATATAGCCGCAATCTATAAGCGTATGTATTCGTTCATTAGAATGTAATTCTCAATTTGCGCGTGATTTTTTAATAGATCGCACTTGATTTGGACCGACCCTTTTCTTTGAAGTCTATGTAATGCTTAACCTACATGTTATATATGTTAATTATATCAGATCTTTTGAAGCTTTTCTAGTACGGGTGTTCGGTTCGGGTCTTCACCTTCCATGCGTTTTAAAATCATCATAATAGACATAAGAATGATTGTGAAAGCTCAAGTCGTCACCATTGAAAAACTTGAAATAATCTGAGGCAGTAGGGTCATACGTTATTAACGAAATCACCTGTTTTTGTTAAATAAATTAATACATAGAATAAAACCACCATATTTATATTTTTTGTATGATTTAAGACAAAAATTGTCTTTTAAATAAGGTAAATGGAAGAAATTATATTTTGATTAAAAAATGAAGGCGTTTTCTTTTTTATACCATGTGCGTTGTGAACTTGAATAGGAGTTGTCTTTCCCAATGCAAATAGTTTTGTTTATGAAGTCGAAACAGTATTCCATATTAAAGGATTGGTATCTAATCCTTCTCCTCGACGAGTTGTCCTACTGAGTAATAATAGTTGTGTTTTTTCAATATGAAATACTTTCAATTAAATTACATTAACAAATAAGTAAGTTTTTTGAATCCCAATTAAAAAAATTTTAACCTTTAATAGTTGTGTATTTTAAGTAAAGAAGAGAATATTTAATATTTTGTTATATCCCTTGGTCATAAAGAATGCGCTAGGTTAAACCTTGGCATTGTCAAGCCAATGCATTATATATATATATATATATATATATATATATATATATATATATATATATATATATATTTAGTTATTTATTTATACAAACATTATTGGTTACATATGTGCATACATGTATGCACATATGTAATTAATAATGTTTGTATAAATAAAAATGTATACTTAAGAACAGCTCTACTTGTTATTGAGCACTTTTTATAACCACTTGAGTTTCAACGGAGTTACATTTACAGAAACTAATACAATACATGTACCATAAAATTAAATAAATACTGGTACATTCAACGTTAATTAACCAACGTTTCGATGATATTACATTTAATTTTTATTTTAATTTCCTTTTCTTTTCTCCCCCATTTCATTCTTCCCAAATATGATCTGAGGTAAGGATCGGATTTTAAATCTTCCTGATGATATCTCAGTTTCTAACAGCTGTTGATCGATTTTGTACATGTCTGTATAAATAAAAATAATCACACAATATATATAACGACAAACTGTAAAAACAAATTAATAAGTTATATATATATATATATATATATATATATATATATATATATATACATCTTCCACTCTATAATAAATGTCTGACCTGGTGGGATTGTTTATTCTATATAAGCTTACGGAAGCGGATGTGATTAGTATTAATGATATAGGGTTGTATAGGGATGATGGCTTAGCTATAGTTAGAAATACTAATGGTCCAAAGGCAGAAAGAATTAAAAGAATTATACACGTACCTATTAGGGATTTAGGACTTAAAGTTGAAATCACAGCGGGAATCAAGATTACAAATTTGAAGTGAAGGGGAGAGAAGCTCGAGTATTAAGATGTTAAAAGAAACAAGATACTTTTATCCCATTGCACCACGTGCTCCAGATCAGAAGAGAGAGAATCATCAAAGTCTTGATCATCAATGCCCTTCGAAGTGCTGACATAGACACTTGTATCGTGTGTATAAACTAGATGTCAACAAATTATCTGAGAATATAATTTGGAAGATCATTAATGAAAATAAGGAAGAGAGTTGAGCCCATAATAGATCATTGGGTTACGCCGGCGTTAATACTATATACCTCAGACTTCTGCTAATTAATATTTACTTTTATAGACCTATCTGAGAGAGAGAGAAAGAGAGAGAGAGAGAGAAAGAGAGAGAGAGAGAGAGAGCGCATTTGATGGTTGCGAACACATCACTAAATATTTCATAGCAAGCAAGTTTGTGAAGCAACCCTTTGTGCCATACCCTACTGAAGGTCTTTGATATGTCGAGAGCTATTGAGCAAGCGACAAAGCCCCCGTCGAGAGATTCACTGATCCTATGCGATATTACAATCAGCACGTCAGCAGTTGATCTTTCAGGATGAAATCCACATTGCTTGTCACTAAGTAGACTGTTCTTTGTTGAGGTGATTGACAATTTCTTAATTTATCACAGATTCGAACAACTTACTAATGACGCACAGGCGACTGATCGGTCTGTACTGAAATGAAGAAGACTGATCACCAGTATTTTTAAATACTGAGAAGACCGACGACACTCTATAAGAAATTGGAAATAATTTCTCCGATTGAATTGCTTTGTATAGGAGAAAATTTCAGCAGCAGATTCTTAATCGCAATGACTGGAATGTTTTCAGGACTAGTTGACTTGTTGGCATCAAGGTTCTTGATAAGTTTGGCAACATAACGGACAGATATATGGGTATTACATAGTAATTTCAGTCATAGGGGAGAAATTCTGGAAGTAGGCAGCCCTGATCTCAAAGGATGGAATTTAAAGCAAACTTCTTTGCAAAAAGTTTGGCTTTGTCAGATACCGAAGGAAATCACCTCTGGTCCATTATTAATGGTTACATCTGTTCAGTACCTGTTCGTTATGTTTCAAAACTATTGAGAACCAAACCATCTGCTCGACAACTCTTGATTTAACAAGTTGAGCATAGAACTATTTTTCGTTTCCTATAGTCCATTTGCACCGTTTGTGGACAGTTTTAAAGCGCATTTATTCCGTTGATAGAAACTGAAATAATGAAAACTTAAACTCGGCATAGCAAGCAAACCGTACATGCCGGTAATCATCTGGCTACCTAGATCTAATTCGAAAACAAGAAAAGAGCAAGAACGAACATTCCTAAGGTGCGTCCATTCAATTTGCGTGTTTAGCGAGTCTGGCAGATCGACGGACCGATCCATGAACTGATGGAAATGGTCCCCTATAGAAATGTCTAACGCATAAAAACAGAAATCGAAATTTAATTGTTGAATTCGAGGAAACGCCTTGAACCTGCTCTCGGCCTGCCAAACCAGTAGGACACCCGATAAAACTTCCTGATATTTGCATATTGATTTTGAAAAAGTACATTTGATTAATTGATAATTACTTGTTGTTAAATAAATTTTATTTTATTAATATATTGTTGGATGCAGCAGGTTTCTTTCCACATTTTTTAATATTTACCTTACCCTTCCAAGGGATACCGGACGTGAAACAAGGTCGGGGGGTTTATGTGGTAAATCTAGCTAGCCATCAAACGGAGGTATTCTGGATAGTTATACAAATAGCCCGGATAAGACCCGTTGATAGGGGCGCTTCAGGCAACCGGCAATAAGTACATTCCACTTCCCGAAGGAGGAGGTAATGCCTGGGATGGTGGCCCCTTAGGATCGAGAGGAACATTACTGTAATCTTATTTTAACCTTTGGGCGTAGACTCAGCCCTTACGACTATTTAAGGCTAACAAATCTACTCCGACCCCTCCCGTATCTACTTAAAAAAGAGCACCCGAGATCAGATGATTGAAAACCTGTTTAAACAAAGTGAACAAACGTAGTCCATTTTTATTCTATTTTACGACTGCGCCTCTCTCGTCTCGTCCCCCTCCCCACGTCTCGTCCCCCCCGTCTCGTCTCGTAGCCATGGTTGCTGGCCTAGATGTGAACACAAGTGTAACAGGCGAAACCCGGGTTAGACATTTCCTGCCCCCCCACCCCGAACACACTTTATTTTGCATAGGCGAAATATTAAAAAGCTTATAAGAAGAACAAAGTTTGACCAAAGAGAAGTAGAAGGCTGGCTAATGAAGGGGAATCATATTAAATAAAAAGGAGCAAGTGAAGAGGTGGAAAGGAAAAAAAGAGGGTGAAGGGGAAAGAGGTAAGAGCCAGAATGGATATTCTTAAGATACGTCCATTTAATCTGCACGTTTATCAATGAAAATGCCATTCATTTCAAACTATCTAATTTCAAACCGACCGATTAACGGACGGACAGAGACTTTTATAGAGATGCTTGGACGCATATAAAAATAAAACGCCTTTAGCTATTCTCTTTTTTTTCCATTTTTTTTTTTACTAATGAGTCACCACTTATGAAGGGCAAAATTCACTCGAGAATAAGGGTTATTCAGCTAAATAGATTGTCAGTTGATTGATAAAGAATATTATGCAAGGACCGAAAACGATGAATGGGATGAACAAAATTTGATTACTTATGTAAACGAAAAGCTTGTTGACTAGTGAAATTTATATGCGTTGATGAAACGCTATTTCAAACTTAAATGTTAGAGTTCGATCCACGGACAGTCGGACAGCGTCACTTATAGAGTTGCATGGGTGCTCCTAAAAACGGAAAATAAATATGAATAGCGACTAAATGGAACGATAATATATGAATAAGTGCTAGAGAGAGAGAGAGGGAGAGAGAGAGAGAGAGAGAGAGAGAGAGAGCAAAAGCACCAAATATATATCGATAGATTAAAGTGAAATAGAGGAAGAAAGAAAGACATTAAATATTAAATGAAAAAGTATGAGAATAAAAATAAGATAACATTTTTATTAAAATAATAATATTTATAAATTTATACCATACGTACCAGTGACTTGTTATGTCACAACTGCTACAAGAATTTATTCCGCAAGTCTTGGTCGCTCTTGTTCCGACAGGTTGAGGGTACAGGTTAGACAGCTTGTCTGGCTGCTGTTTCCGATTGACAGGACAGGAGCCCAAACTCTTAGGTAGCGCTAAGAACGGCTGCCCCATCATCAGTTGCATAATACCGTGGGTAGCTGTAGTACCATGTCGCGCATGGAAAGGGACCCTACATGGACCAGGTCGTGACTAATGGACTGGTTGTGTGAGCTTATTGGCACCAAACAAGCACCCACCTTGCCCACTCCACTCTATCTCAAAACAAACATGTCATTGCAAACAAAAAAATCAGACACCCAACATAAATCCTCTTCACCTCCGCCATTGAGGCTCACATTCACTAATATCCGGGTACTTAGAACCAACATAAACGACGTAGAAACATTTTTCCTGACAAACATCCCGGATATCCTTGCACTAAGTGAAACAAACCTTCAATCCTCAACCTCCTCTCACCACTTTCACAAGACTGATTACCTCTAACTCTACCGTAAAGACTCTGACAAACATATTCACGGGCTAAGAGTTTATGTTCGGAACACCCTCCCCTTGACTAGACAACATAGGTTAGAATCAGATGACCAAGACTACATGTGCTTTATATTGACTTTACATCATAGAGTTAGTTACTTATAGTTTTTATACCGTTCACCCTCAACCCAGGACTGTATCCTGCTAAATTCTGTTTCTGAAAGCATAGATAGAACACTGTCACTCGACTCGAGTGCCCAGATACATGTATTTGGGGATTTTAATGCACACCACCGTGACTGGTTGGGATTCTCCAGCCTTACTGACGCATCCGGCAACTCTACATATAATTTCTCCTTAGCTCAGTCTCTCTCTCAGACTGTCGATTCTCCGACCCGCATCCCCGATCGAGTAGACCAGCAAGCCTCACTTCTAGACCTTTTCTTGACCTCACTGTCCGAGGCTTGTGTGACGAATGCCTATAGCCGGATCGGGAATGCTGATCACATTGTGGTAATGATTGATATCACCCTAAAAGGTCGTCCAAAAGCTGATGAGCCATTGCTGAAAACAACGAGATACTACGAGCAGACTAATTTTGATTCCGTCAGAGATCACATCAGCGACGCCCATGGAGGGAAACCTTCTCACTCCCTGCTGATCAGTGTGCAAATGAGTTTGCCGAATGTATCAAAGCAGACATTGAAGCCTATGTCTCCATGCGAAAATTCTCCAGCAAGCCCCACTCTCCTCAATGGTTCACCTCGAAATGTGCAGCTTCTATTGCTAAGAGGCAGCAAGAATTCCGTAAATTCGGCTGCCATAAGTCAGCTGCTAATATATATAAATTTATAGTCAAGAAATAAGTGTAAAGTAGTGATAGGTGAAGCTAAAAGGTATACAGAGATAACCAAAAAAACGCATTCAGTCACAGAAACTAGGTACTCGCGATTTATGGAAAATCTACAATAGTGTGGTGAACAATGGTCAATCAACGATTCCCCCACTATCAAACCACAATGATGTCGTTTGCACAGCAACTGATAAGGCTGAACTATTTGCGGTTCGCCTCAAACTCGACTTTGGACTCAGAAAACCACTATCACCCTAAATTCCTATTGCGGACTGAAGCCACACTTGAAAACCTGGTCATCACCCCATCCCAGGTCAGGAACATCATAAAACACCTTGACACCTCCAAAGCTTGTGGGCCTGATCTTATATCTGTAATAGTAATAAAGAAATGCTCTGCTGAACTGGCCCCTGTCCTCTCCAAACTCTACAACAAATGCCTAGCTAAATCTTGCTTCCTCGATAGCTGGAAAATTGCCTCTGCGGTACCAGTCTTCAAGAATTCTGGGGATAGAACTGATCCTCAAAACTACCGCCCAATCAGCCTACTCCCGATCTTTGCTAAAATATTTAAATCCTTAATCAATCTAGCGATAGTCCGGCACTTAGTTAATGCTAAACTTCTTTCTGGCCGCCAGTATGGATTTAGACAAGCACTATCTACTGCGGACATACTAGTGGTCATTTATGAACACATATATGATACACTGAGCAAGGCAGGTGAAGCTAGAGCAGTGACGCTTGATATATCCAAAGCCTTTGACAAGGTATGTCATAAAGGGCTTCTCCTAAAAATACGCTCATATGGTATTACTGGGCAAATATTTAATATAATTATATCCTTCCTAACCAAAAGAAAGATACAGGTTGTCCTCGATGGCCGTTCATCTAAGCAACATCACATAAATGCTGGTGTACCCCAGGGATTTATCCTTAGACCTTTATCGTTCCTGATCTTCATAAACAACCTCCCTGATAACATTAAGTCTAAGATAGGTATATTTGCTACGACAGCACGCTTTACTCTCGTCATATGGGCAAAACGGACGCGATCATATCCGAGGCAATGGCTGAATCCTTAGAAAATGATCTCAAGGCTGTAGTGGATGAGGGTCATAAATGGTTGGTAACTTTTAATGCCGCAAAGACAAAGCTCCTTTCCTTCAATAACTACAAGAAAGCTCTTCAACCATCGATTGTCATGACAAATAACACCCTACCTGAGAGTTCAACATTCAATCTCCTCAGCCTACATTCACAGGTAACATGAATTGGAACAAATACATTGAAGACATTGCCAAGGCTGTAGCAAAGAAGGTGGGCTCCCTCCACCGTGCTAGTAAACTCCTCACACCTGACATAATCCTATATCTCTACAACGCCACCATCCGTCCATGCATGGAGTATTGTTGTCACATCTGGGCTGGTGCATCATTATCCACTAGTCTCTCCCTCTTAGACAAGGTCCACAAAAGAGTCGCCAACTTAATATGTCCCTCACTATCCACCAAGCTCCAGCCTTGTCCCATCACTGCAATGTTGCATCCTTGTGCTTGTTTTACAAATACTTTAATGGATTGTGCTCCGATGAACTTGCTGCTCTGGTGCACCCTCGACGTAAATATACTATACCAACGCGACAATCAGCAACATCCCATCTATTCCCTGTGAAGGTCCCCAGATGCTGGAGAGCCTTCTACTCCAATAGCTTCTTTCCACGTTCTGCCGGCTTGTGAACTCCCTACCTGCTCCCTATTTCCTTGACTGTACCGACATGCAGAGGTTTAAAACTAATGTAAACAGACATCTCGCTACACACCTCCCAACTTAGGATGATACCAAAACCTACAACCTAATTCTCAGTAAGCCTGCCTTGTTTGAGGTGATATATGTTAATAAAAAAAACGAAATTCGAAAATGCATAAAATTGCATATCTGTTGAGACATTTTGCTTCCATAACTAAAAATAACAATATTTTTACCTCTTATATATCTATATTACGGATATTTTGTATGTACCTTAGCAAACTAATATATTATTTTACTCATGTGTTTACGGTGTGTACGAACACACCGTGTAAATTAGATGGCATCAGGTCAGGTCGAATAAACTATAGCAAGTCGCTAATAACGCCGCAATTTATTAATCACTTCCGACCGTTTTCCTTCCGCTGTTGTTATTAAAACGTAGACAGAATTGTTTGTATGTGTGTGTGTGTGTGTGTATGTGTGTGTGTGTGTGTGTGTGTGTGTGTGAGAGAGAGAGCGAGAGGGAGAGAGAGAGTTTAAGCGTACAGCTCTTTAGATTACGCGTTTATTAACTTATATTAACACGTCTATTTCTGGTCGCTTCTGTCCAAGACTCCAGGCAATATGTATGCTGGGTCTTATTTCAAGAATAGCACGTTGTACTATTTGTTATCAAATGCACCATCGTGACCTTTCTAAACTTGAAAATTAATTCTTAATAAATTCATTAAGTCCAAACAAATACTTTTCTCTCGTTGTTAATCTACCACGAAACATATAACCTTTCAAATTGTAAACACAATTTAGTTTGAGTTCTTTCTCTCAGTTGTCATCTTAGACACAGGAAAATACAACCTCTATAAAATTATGATTTCATCATGAGCTTTTTAATTTCGTTATTTAATAATCAAAACCGATGCTTTTGGTTGTCATTCAAATACAAAAAATGTGACCTTTTGAATTAAATTCATAATCTAATAATTGTCGTTTCCAAAAGGATGTTGGCCCATAATTTTATTAAATTAATTATTTCATCATGAATTTAACTAAATTTATCAATTAATATTGCACCAGCAAACTGCTCATCGTGTTACTTTCCTCTTCCATCTTGCCATTTATCTATAGGATAAATGGCAAGATTTATCAAAGTACACGAGTACATAATATTATAATGTTGATTCTCCATGCTTTTTTCTTTTTTTTTCTGAAAAGAAAAAAACATTTAACTTTTTTATAATTTAAAATGATATTTATATACTGGTGTCTGTTTTCATTTAAAATTAAGCTGACATGCTGCCACGTGTTCTTATCTAAATGAAAGATATGACATAAATTTTAATCAAAAGTACTTACATCTCTTCTCATCTAAACATTAACGTAAAGATTAACACCTGTTTTACATGTTAAGTTAAAGACTGGCATGTTATCTAAACTTTAATTATAACATCTGTTCTCATTTAGACTTACTGACTAACTGATAACTGTTCTTATCTAAACATAATCTTAAAGATTGGCATCTTTTTGTATCAAAACAAACATACAAACTGTACAAACTGACAACTGTTTCTATCTAAGCCTAAACCTAAAAACTAATACCTAAACGTAAACTTAAAGACGTATTTTCTTATCTAATGTTAAATACTGGCATCTGTTCTTATTTAACCTAAAAATTGACATCTGTTTCTATCTAAATTAAAACATGTGTAATTATACGCTTAAATACTGGCATCTGTTCTTATTTAACCTAAAAATTGACATCTGTTTCTATCTAAATTTAAACATGTGTAATTATATGCTTAAATACTGGCATCTGTTCTTATTTCACCTAAAAATTGACATCTGTTTCTATCTAAATTTAAACATGTGTAATTATATGCTTAAATACTGGCATCTGTTCTTATTTAACCTAAAAATTGACATCTGTTTCTATCTAAATTTAAACGTGTGTAATTATACGCTTAAATACTGGCATCTGTTCTTATTTAACCTAAAAATTGACATCTGTTTCTATCTAAATTTATACACGTGTAATTATACGCTTAAATACTGGCATCTGTTCTTATTTAACCTAAAAATTGACATCTGTTTCTATCTAAATTTAAACATGTGTAATTATATGCTTAAATACTGGCATCTGTTCTTATTTAACCTAAAAATTGACATCTGTTTCTATCTAAATTTAAACACGTGTAATTATACGCTTAAATAATGGCATCTGTTCTTATTTAATCTAAAAATTGACATCTGTTTCTATCTAAATTTAAATATGTGTAATTATATGCTTAAATACTGGCATCTGTTCTTATTTAACCTAAAAATTGACATCTGTTTCTATCTAAATTAAAACATGTGTAATTATATGCTTAAATACTGGCATCTGTTCTTATTTCACCTAAAAATTGACATCTGTTTCTATCTAAATTTAAACATGTGTAATTATACGCTTAAATACTGGCATCTGTTCTTATTTAACCTAAAAATTGACATCTGTTTCTATCTAAATTAAAACATGTGTAATTATACGCTTAATTACTGGCATCTGTTCTTATTTCACCTAAAAATTGACATCTGTTTCTATCTAAATTAAAACATGTGTAATTATATGCTTAAATACTGGCATCTGTTCTTATTTCACCTAAAAATTGACATCTGTTTCTATCTAAATTTAAACATGTGTAATTATACGCTGAAATACTGGCATCTGTTCTTATTTAACCTAAAAATTGACATCTGTTTCTATCTAAATTAAAACATGTGTAATTATATGCTTAAATACTGGCATCTGTTCTTATTTCACCTAAAAATTGACATCTGTTACTATCTAAATTTAAATATGTGTAATTATACGCTGAAATACTGGCATCTGTTCTTATTTAACCTAAAAATTGACATCTGTTTCTATCTAAATTTAAACATGTGTAATTATACGCTTAAATACTGGCATCTGTTCTTATTTAACCTAAAAATTGACATCTGTTTCTATCTAAATTTAAACATGTGTAATTATATGCTTAAATACTGGCATCTGTTCTTATGTAAATTTAAAGATTAACTGCTGTTCTGATACAAAATTAACGACTGACTTTCGTTTTCATCTAAACTTGAACTTATCGACGGACATCTGTTCTAATGTAAACTTCAATACTTAAAACTTTTATAATATCAACTTATTTCTATTTATATAAAATTAGGTATGTCGATACGTTTATATATTTCTATGTATAGGATCCACTCCTAAACTAATTAACTGATCATTATGAATTTTTTAAACACAGCTGCTAGGCGTAAGGGTGGGTAATATGATATATATTTAGTTTAATTTAGTTTAATGAAAAGGGGCAAACAGGGCGATTGAAACCCTTCCTTGAATTTAAGATATCTCCGATTTTTGTGAAATTTTAACAAAAGGTATTAAAATCAATTTATAAATATTCTCAAAATTTCAGTGTCTTTGGAATATTTTAAAGTTTTTTGGAGGCATAATTTGGGCACAACCTCTCATTTTAAAATTCAAATATTTCAGAGCTGCATTGAATTTGATCCATAGTCATTATACACCAATTTAGTAAGATCCAATTTCTTCTTAAGACCTCTTAAGTTTAATCCTTAAATTTTAGATATTTTCTAAAATCAAAACCATGAAATAGATTTTGATCAAAATTGGAATAAGGATTCTAGACATAAGGTTTAGTAGCATTATAGGTGGATTTTTATTATAAAAGTTGTGCAAAACTGTTATGTTCGTTATTAAAGACTAATATCTGTTCTAAACTCACATTTAAATGCTGACATATTCATTATCTAAATTTAAAGTCTGACATCTGTTTTCAAGACAACTTAAAGGCTGACATCAGTTCATATCTAACATTAAATACTGAAACCTGTCCTTATATAAAACAAAAGACTGACATCTGTTCTAATTTAAACATAAAGACTGACTTCTTATCTAAATTTAAGCTTAAACACTGACATATGTTTAAAACTTATTTACACATACTTTTACATAAATTTAAAGACTGACATATATATATATATATATATATATATATATATATATATATATATATATATATATATATATATATATATATACGAAAATTTAAAGACTTGCGTCTTTCCTTTAAACTTTATTATTGACATCTGTTCTTATGTAATTTAAACTTATAAACTAACATAAATGTAACGAATTTCATTTTTGCTTAAACTAAAACAGAAAGCCCGACATATTTTATTATCTGAATTTAAAAATGGCCATCTGTTTTTATCTAAACCTAAAGATTGAAATCTGCTCGGATACAGACTTAAACTTATTGATTACCATCTTATCTCATCTAAACATAAAATTTAAGACTGACATCTGTTCCGGACTTACAACTAAAGATTGCCATCTGTTCCCATATAAACGATTATTCGGAAACATCTTCTAATTTAACTTGACATTTGTTCTAATCGTATATTAACACACCCTAACATCTGTTCTGATCCATACTATTATAATTGCATATTATAACGAACACAGTGGATAAAGTATGAAAACACGTTTATTCAAAATTATGTTCAACAACAAACAAGGGAAGTAACTCCCACAGTTTAAGTAATGAATTTTACTATATACAGCATGTCTCCTGCTTTAGGTTGATGCCATCAACAGGACATAGGTACTGCGGCCTAGTGTGCTGTCTGCATTGATATCTGGTCATGGACTTACCCAACGGTTCAAATTCTAATGGGATTGGTCTGCTGTTTATTGACAGACTGGTAATCGCCTTTGCTGATTGTAGTATCTATCATACATTTGGGAAGGACAACGACATTTACATCCGAGAAAAGAGTATCCTTATTACTTCCCTTACACCGTTCATTCTGTAATTATTGTAATCTGTAATTATGTCCCTTGTATATTTCTGATGTATATAAATAATAAGTGCTTACGCGTCTCTCTCTCTCTCTCTCTCTCTCTTTCTCTGTCTTACGCACCGAGCGACCGACCAAGTAACATCGTGTTTGTGTCCTTTTTGACCTCTGCCCCTTTTGCTCGTATTATTGTCTTACTTTCAGGAATAACCACATCACAACACTGATCTTAGTGGTCCTTGGGTATACATCCCGGTACTTACACCATGGTTGTTAATTACCCATTACTTGTATCTATTTCCACGATTATTTCGTTCCCATTTATGGGGATTTTGGTCTGGTATGGTTTAGATTTAGCAGCCTTTTTGTCAATTCGAAACAGGTTGTACATTTCTGGTCGTGCCCTATCCGATTCTGTGTCTTTTTATGCTAGGTTGTGTGTAGGTTTATATTTCGAATCTGCCTTTGGCTGTGTATATCTCCTTTCAGTTGGCGATGTACGGCCGCTTTGCTTCAATTGTTTACTGCTACAGCAACGAATCAAATGTCCTGTTTACAAACAGCCGTAGCATTTTGTTTTCTTATGTGGCCACTTTTCCGCCTTGTCGTTTTCCCTACAACGATAATATGTGATGCCCCTTTTTTGTCGTCTGTATTTCTTTGATTCCCAACACACTTGCGCCTTTTCACAACTCGCTAGAGGTGGTTAAGTGGATATCGACACGGACTGAAGACCTGGGTGTTCCAAGTTCTAATCCAGTCGATTCCACAGCACCACTTTCACTTAGGGATGTTGGCAACCTTCTCGTGGTCCTTCCCGTAAATACCCAATGTCTTTCCAGAAAAATTTCTAACTAGAAAAACATCGGTGAAACTAATGTCAACACCAGAATCATCTGATTCACACGAAAGAAGAAGAAGAAGACAACTCGCTAGATTTTGGTCCCCTAAATCCGAGACATATTTGCGAGCCGCTTCTATTCTTTAAGCAATTCACTTTCAGACAGTAATTGTTTTTGGATGTTTACACAGTTTATGCCACACACACTATTCTATATCTTAGCATTGTTCCTATAATGGTACCGTAATTACATTTCTCCGAGAAATGCTTCAAATCCGCTAAAGAATTCGATACCGTCTCGCTTGTTCTCCTTGTAAAATTTATAGCGCTGGACAAACTCAAAAGGTTTAGAGTAATTTTTTTTAAAACTCCAACTATTTCTAGACAACCTTAATTTTTTTTTTAAAACTCCAACTATTTCTAGACAACCATAATTTTTTTTAAAAACTCCAACTATTTCTAGACAACCGTAAATTTTTTTTAAACTCCAACTATTTCTAGATAACCTTAATTTTTTTTTTAAACTCCAACTATTTCTAGACAACCTTAACTTTTTTTAAAACTCCAACTATTTCTAGACAACCTTAAATTTTTTTAAAACTCCAACTATTTCTAGATAACCTTAATTTTTTTAAAACTCCAACTATTTCTAGACAACCTTAAATTTTTTAAAAACTCCAACTATTTCTATACAACCTTAAATTTTTTTAAAACTCCAACTATTTCTAAACAACCTTAATTTTTTTAAAAACTCCAACTATTTCTAGATAACCATAATTTATTTTAAAACTCCAACTATTTCTAGATAACCTTAATTTTTTTAAAACTCCAACTATTTCTAGACAACCTTAAATTTTTTTTTAAAACTCCAACTATTTCTAGACAACCATAAATTATTTTTAAAATTCCAACTATTTCTAGATAACCTTTATTTTTTTAAAACTCCAACTATTTCTAGATAAACTTAAATTTTTTTTAAAACTCCAACTATTTCTAGACAACCTTAATTTTTTTAAAACTCCAACTATTTCTAGACAACCTTAATTTTTTAAAAAACTCCAACTATTTCTAGATAACCATAAATTATTTTTAAAACTCCAACTATTTCTAGATAACCATAATTTTTTTTAAACTCCAACTATTTCTAGACAACCTTAATTTTTTTTAAAACTCCAACTATTTCTAGACAACCAATAAATTTTTTTAAAACTCCAACTATTTCTAGATAACCTTAATTTTTAAAAAACTCCAACTATTTCTAGATAACCTTAATTTTTTTTAAAAACTTTAACTATTGTTAGACAACCTTAAATTTAAAAACAAAAACTCCAACTATTTCTAGACAACCTTAAATTTTTTTTAAAACTCCAACTATTTCTAGATAACCTTAATTTATTTTTAAACTCCAACTATTTCTAGACAACCTTAATTTTTTTAAAAACTCCAACTATTTCTAGACAATCTTAAATTTTTTAAAAACTCCAACTATTTCTAGACACCCTTAAATTTTTTTAAAACTCCAACTATTTCTAGATAACCTTAATTTTTTTAAAACTCCAACTATTTCTAGATAACCTTAATTTTTTTAAAACTCTAACTATTTCTAGACAACCTTACATTTTTTTTAAAACTCCAACTATTTCTAGACAACCTTAAATGTTTTTAAAACTCCAACTATTTCTAGACAACCTTAATTTTTGAATAGGGCAAAGTGCAATCCCCCTCTATGATATCTGATTTTGACTTTAAGCTGATGTTTAAAGTGCGAAATCAGATCGTAATCAGAAGGCGGCTCAGCCTCCAGTCCCTATCTCTAAGCGTGAGATTCCACACTACTAGTCTAGCTACGGCTAGGATCGTAAAAAACACCATTCGTTTCTCCTTGGACAACGAAGGCATCACATTGTACACTACAGATTCTACATCGAGAGGTACCAACTGCTCGGGGAAGATGCAAGCTGTCACCCCGTTGACATACTCCAAATGCTCACGCAGCTTCCTGCAATTGAAGATGGTGTGTTCCGGTGGTTCATCTACGCGACTGGTATTCATTCTCGTCTCATTAACCCTTATCTTATCGTTTACCATTGGATCAACACTTGTCCAGGCTAAAAAGTCTTGATAAGTGATGATCCAATGCTTTGACCAATCTTCAGTTTTTTTCTTAATAAGAAATGGGTCGATAATTTTCGGACAGCCCCCAACCTCATGCTCACTCCGCGCTCGTTGCCAATGAAGTTTTAATATATCAGTATTTGTGTCCGCTTGTCGACTCCTTCACGCATAATGTGTCCTTCTTTATCGTCTCGAGTATCTTTTATTACGCCCCATGAATGTAACTCCCGACTTGACAGTAAAAATGTGGATGCCTTTGAATATGTCCACCTCTACACACAACCGCCCACTCCTTTCTACGTTGACTGACTTGGGTCGTGTCTACCAAACCAAATTTTCTTTTGTCCTCTCTTTTAAGCTTAGGTGAGTAAGTAAGCCAGTGAATAATTAGAGAACAGCAAAGTTAAAAAAAAAATTGTCACAGATGAACAACTATTGTGGCACGGAGGGGGGAATGCAAGAAGGTATGCCTTTTTTTTTACCTACTTCGACTTAACAGAGATGTGAAATGAAGATAAGCGTTTTTACAGCTTTGTTTCTTTTTCCTTTTAGTAGAGTCAAATAAGCCTCAATTTTGTCAAAAAGTCAAAATAATTGCAACACAAGGTTTTCTGCAGAATGCATTTCTATAAGGTCCTTATTTTTACATACTAAAAGTCTAAAAAATCTACCGATGCGAAATAGGCAAATTTGGCATTTTTCATCAACAGGTGCTCTGTATTTTTCAGTGAACATCATGTATGCTACCAATCGCACCAAGGCATCATTTGAAATTTATCGGTAAAAATTAGGTAGTTTTGGTATGGTAGTTTTGTTTTACGGCATATCAACTCTTTTTGGGTTATTTAATGCCGAATCTGGTCATTATAGTGAAAGTTTTTATGCTTCAAGTTCTTTATATCTTCAAATGTTTAATCATGGTTTTTGGTTTGGTTGTTTTGTTTTATGGCATATCAACCCTTTTTGGGTTATTTAATGCCGAATCTGGTCATTTTGGTGAAAGTTTTTATGCTTCAAGTTCTTTATATCTTCAAATGTTTAATCATGGTTTTTGGTTTGGTAGTTTTGTTTTACGGCATATCAACCCTTTTTGGGTTATTTAATGCCGAATCTGGTCATTATAGTGAAAGTTTTTATGCTTCAAGTTCTTTATATCTTCAAATGTTTAATCATGGTTTTTGGTTTGGTAGTTTTGTTTTACGACATATCAACCCTTTTTGGGTTATTTAATGCCGAATCTGGTCATTATAGTGAAAGTTTTTATGCTTCAAGTTCTTTATATCTTCAAATGTTTAATCAGGGTTTTTGGTTTGGTAGTTTTGTTTTACGGCACATCAACCCTTTTTGGGTTATTTAATGCCGAATCTGGTCTTGTTCTCTTCTTTTTTTTGTTTCTTTCCCCTTTTAATATCTGTTTCTATTTAACCCATAGTTGTGACCCTAACAGGTACTACCACTCCGGGTCAGAGTGGACCTGGGAGCAATGGTAATTAAGAGGAGGCTCCACATTCCCCAAAGCCCGTAAGCCGGATCTCACCATCGGATGTAGTTTAAGGTCATATCCAGGACCGGTAGTAGGGTAGGAAAAATAAAAATAAAAAAGGGGAGGGAGAAAGGGAGAGGGGCTGTTGTTTTTGGTTTTGGTTTTGTAGAACATAATTAAGTTTTACAAAAAAAAAAAAAAAACGTCAATGTAGGTGAATTTCGTCTCAGGGAGCCACAGGGCAGCCTGATCTGGTATCACCAGGTAAAAATTAGGATATGAAATGATGTATATAGAACGCTTCTTTAATCCCACAGCAAAAATTAACCTATATAAAATGTATTTTAGGGTAAATCTTAAGTTTTGAGACAATTTATTTCGTTAAAATACACCGTTTTATCGTATACATTCAAATAATATTCTCTCATTATCAAATTATTGTGATATTTCATGGAATTATTTTATTAGATATACTTCTACATCATTATGTTTCAATTTAAAAAAAATGAATGTATTATAAATTACGCCTCCCACATACACAAGGAGGTAATGTTTTAATCATCATCTATTTATTTGGTTGTTAGTTTATTTGTCCGTTTTTTAGAAACTTTATGCAAAAATAATAACCCGATTTCAATGCCTTTCTTTTTTTTTTTTACCAAAGTTGTATCTTGGTCCAGGGAAATCTATTAATAAATTATGAATCTGATCCAGTTCAGTATCTGAATGCAAGATTTTTTTGAAATTCGGAAAATTCCTATTTTTTATCATTGTCAAAGTTTTTTAAAAAATCACATTCTTGTCTATTCTTTTGAAATTTAAAACATGGGTACCAGATAGTATTACATATCACCAGATTAAATTTCACTTAGATCTAAAGCAGATTCAAGATTTAGCAGCATTTTTCATTTTAACATAAAACACCCCATTTAACAACTTCATAGGAATCTCCGTCAATCTGGCATTTCTCAATCAATCTGTGTAAATTTTCCTATGTTTATATAGTGTCTCATTTTCAAAAACATTACCAAGTTTCACCTGCATAGTAGGATAACACAATAAAATTTGGCGGAAAGTTGTGCTCTCCGGGTACTTTTGTTATTTAATTATTTTGAAATCATCTAATTCAATGTTATCTTCAGGCTCTGACAAATTAACACGAGCTGTACCACAACACTCTCCTACTGTGTGTTGAACAATTAAGTCCATACTTTGTACATATACACCGTGCTGTATTGCAATATTTTTACAGTTGCACCGGATAAAATTAAGAAGACTTTCTGGTGCTGGTAGCATATCAGTCATTTCTGGCATGATGACACCAATCATCACCTGTCATCATCAATTGATGGGATTTAGAAAACTAGTTACTAACCATATCTGTACTTATTAGTATAATGCATGTAATAGAATTTTTCAGCAGCTGTTGTTGGAGGCAAGATATTCAATCCACTGAGATTATGTTTTTATGCATCTTTTGGGAAAATCGATAATAGCGCAATTTTTTTACATTTCTTTCTGGCGTTTTTCAGATGCAATAAGGCTTTCTTTTGACGCCTCACACTGACAGAAGACCTCAGCAAAATGCTATAAGTGTTTTTTTTTATAATAGAAACTGCTTTGCCTGCATTGGATAAGCATGAAGTTGTGTCACATCCAAGTAAGGCATGAAGAAATAGTAAATGTAAGCATATGCTTGGGCCAAGGTCAGATTTCTAACAGTGTATATTTTTAAAGCAGTTTCAATAATATGACAGCATCACTATTGGCGTGGATACACCGACACCCTGCTCGTTCCAAACATTCAGAAAACATATGGATAAGTCTATGTTTATTATATTTGTTTGCAAAGAAAATGTCTTTTTTCGTTGCTGGGACCATAGTTAATTCACAGTGTACAGATACAGTATTTACTTCTCTTCCTAAATAAATTGTCTTTTACTAAAGGTTATTCACTGTAAAAAATCAAATATAATAACGCATTTGCCATATTTGCACAGTACGTATTTAATATATACATAATATATTTATCTAGATGTAAGACAATGATGCAAAATGATCCGATGTAGTAATGCCCCTCCATCCTAAACAAAGCGTCTACAAGTGGGAAGTTTGCATTCTTGGCATCGAAGCTGGTTCCATAAAGGACTGCCTAAAATTGCTTTGCTTGCAGATCTGGTAGAAGCAATGTAATCAAACATGGATGTTGTTTAACGACACAGATCATATCAAAAGAGGTCCTGTATATTAAAGGTTTCTGTTGTTGCAACTGATATTAGGCGTTGAAACAATGTTTGCAGATTAATGTGCACTGCTCTTTGTCTATAATCACATCTATTTTTGAATCTAAGGTAAGTGCCTGTTTTCTTTTCACTCGAATGAATTTTTAGATACCGCATTGCCTTCCATGGATTGCAGAATCTCATAGCCAACATTTTCCGTTTGATCTAAATTTACTGAATCCTATACAACAATATATGAGATAATGCTGAGAAAATTTCTGGCTTTCAAAAAGCTGATATGCTTTTTAGTATCCGTGCAGTCTCTCTTTTGTCGGGTCTCAGTTACTTCTTTGTGCTGTTTACTAATTTTATAATTGACACCAGTAGCTGCTGCATAACTTGATTTAGTTCAGAACAAAGCGGACAGATTTAATCCGCTGCTTTTCTATCCTTTGTGAGTCTGCCAGTTTATTTGTACTTCACATAAACAATAAGATCAGTGGAAAGTCCTTCCCAGTATCACTATGGCAAAGAACATGTAAACTATTTTTAAAAACAGAATCAGGATCGTCTCTTGATAAGGCAGCCATTTGTTGAAGATATAAAAATATTGTCTTAGTATACAAATTGTGACCTGCAGTAACAAAGAATGGTAGCATGTTATACAATGAAGCAAGATGGAGACTCCAATTTTCTGTTCTTTCAGCCCAGAGAAAATGCCCCCAAAATGTCTAGCATCTTCATATATTACAATCATAAGCAGCAAGTACAATGAGTCAAATTTTCCATTTTTCTGTTCCAACTTCTCATGGATAATCATAGCTGCTATTATAGATTCTTCATCTACCATCGTATCTGGATTCGCCATGAGTTTTGCAAATATGTTTTAGCTTACATTATTCAACTTTCTGCTAAATTAGTACCTCTCACTTGAATTATATTATATTTCTCTGTTCACGTGTGAATATTTTCTTTACTTTAAGTTTCAGTTTCAGGTATAGAAGTATGTGGCACAATGAGTTCCAATGTATCTGCAAGAAGTAATACATTAAGTGCACCATCTATTAAGAAATTACCTCTTCATACTTTAGCAAGGGAATTTTCTAGATGGCTTATTAACTATAATAGTTTGAGCCTTCCGATACAGTGGATGGTTAAATGTGGTAACACATGTTGTGCTATAATTTTACTTGTTCAATCAGGAATATAAATGTAGAATAGATATATGACATATTTGATGGATCTAAGTCAATGAAAGGCAAAATCATAACAGTTGCCCTTCCCGGATGATTTCCTTTGTATACCATTTGCATGAATTCTGACAACCCTGGACATGGCTATTGTAGAAACGGGGAAACTGTCCACAGAATATCAAGTAAATATTTGGATTTAGGAAAATTATCCCAAGGCTTAAGATGGGTAGGTTTACTAAAATGATATAGATTATCTATTTGATAATGGTAATTGTTAATTGTCCAGGCCTAAAGATCTCATTAGTCGTTACTTCATGCTGGAAATTCACATGCGTGACAAATTTACCTGGTGTTAATATGGCAACCATACCCATCCGATGAAAGGTGACATATCCATCAAGGGTTTGTATATTGTGGTCAATAGAGTCTGCTGCATATAGAAAATTGACCTTCTGTAACAGTGACATAACAGTTACAAAAGCATCTCGTTCAAATCTTTGGACTTCGTCATATTAACTACAAAACCCATGTTGCTGTAATTAATCTATCAACAACCTGGAACCAAAATTTTGATACATTGTTATGACTAACCATAATTGTAAAAGAGCTATCACCATACTTGGTCAAATAGCTTAAATGATAGCATGTTCCAGGGATGCCTGATTCTTCTCTGTATTTTTCCTGTTGCAATAATCTGCATAAAGTAAGCAACACTATCAGGGAGAAATGCCAAGGTTTTCTCTCTGTGGATGGATAATTTGAGTCTTGAGTCATATATTTATTTCATTGTAGGCGTGTCCTGAAGTTGGTACTGTACCGTTGGTGATAGACTGCATCCTTGGCATGCCAATCATTTGCAGAATATAATCTTTCTAATGCTGTATCACTCCACTCATCATTCTGGGATTTACATATTTTGTCTATAGTGTTATCAAATGTTAATGTTTTCACCCTGACATCTTTGTCTTCCTTGGTATTAGATGGATGTACCACAAAAAAGGCAGTAATTCTTGAAATCAAAAGCTTTTGTTTGGGATCGTAACCTACAATTAAATGCTAATATATCGACTTATTCCATGTTTTTATCTGCTTTTATAATTTTTAGGTTACATTATCATTTTCTACGGTTCTTATCAACACGTTGACCTGCACATATACGAAAACTACTTGCATATTCCCCAACTGTTGTGTTGATGCTACCACTTCTTTTTGGGTAATTGACACTGTATCCCTTCTTTTTGTCTCTCGTACTTGCATTAGACATTATTCAATTTGTAACAAAAAGGAAATTGACAGTAAAAATCAGCAGTGCATAATAGACTACTCATTTATTTCAGTAAGTTATTCTAAAATTCCGACCTATGATATATATTCTAAGGAATTCTTTAATCATCGACCAATATGTTTTAGTTTTAACTTCTTCATATTGTTTTAAACAAGTTGTTTTTTTTGTGTAAAAAAATGTTCAAATTTTATTTTGCATCAAAAACTTTGTTTTTTTTGTATGTAATAACACTTTTATGCCGTAAAAATATTTTGGTGCATGGAAAAACAATATGTCCGCCAGCGATTAAAACATCCAATTGAAGTTCGATTCTCAAAAATTTACAAAATAAATTAGAACTTTATTTCAGGACAAGAAATACATTTAAGACCATCAATCAATTTTATCGACAATTTTAGAAAAAAAAAGGAAAAATGAAAACGAGGTTGTTTACATTTCTTTGTCATAAACACACGTTATTATCGCAGATCGATAATTGTCAAATTTTCATATTTCGCATCTGTCGATTTTTTTAGAATTTTAATATATTCATATAGACACCTCATAGAAATGCATTGTGTAAAAAAACTTGTGTTGCAATTAGTTTGACTTTTTTCACTGATTTGACTGGACTATTTCGTTCTTCTCATTTGAAGAGAGCTTGGTAATTGAGGCTGTGTGACATCTTATTTAATAGGAAACTTACAATGTAGTTTGTTCTCTCTCTCTTTCTCTCTCTCTCGCTCTCTCTCTCTCTCTCTCTCTATATATATATATATATATATATATACAGGGCTTTACGGATCCCTCCTTTTTGCTGGAGCGAAGGAGAAGAGGGCTCATTTTATATTCAGCGGGAGTGGATCGTGAGCAACTCCATTTGGAACTAAAGAGCGTGGTTTTATCGCTCCGCGCTCCTTGCTCCAAAATTATTTGATTTTTTAAAAAATTAGTTTTATTTTATTCAGCAATAAAAAGGAAAAGAAAACAAAGGCTCAGCTAAAACTCTTTGAGTTAATTTTTAAATTATATCTCTGGTAAATGTATATGAGATAGGGAGAGAGAGGGAGGGCGAGAGGAAGGGGGAGAGAGGGAGAAAGTACGAGAGAGTTACACATAAAAACAGATTTGAACTTCTCAGTGTTTTTATAGACGTAAGTAGATTTTTACATTTACATGTTACATTTTTGGTAGGACATTTTTTTAAAGGCAGGAGACAATTTGGCAACAAATATCTTCAAATGTGCCAGTGAATCTATAGATGTCTTTGAAGTTATTTTCTTAAATATTTGAACTATTTTCTATTTATGACAAGGATATTTATTGCTGATTGAATAAATAAGCCAATTTTTCTTTTAATTTTAATTGAACTTTTATACCACATTTTTACCCGTCGTCTTTTTGGCGATATTTTGTTATTCTTAAATTCATGATTAGTATGGTTTAACCATTTCATGTTTGCTTTTAAATTCGTTAAATTCCGTTTCAACTTGCCTTTGTAAATAGAATGTTGAAGAGGTTTATGTAGTTTGCTTGAAGCATTGTTTATTAGTATATAGAAATGTGATACTTAGAAGGCAATACAATGCAGAGGTGTGACGGATAAACACAAGTTGGAGCAAATAAGACATATAATGGTGGAACAAATTAAATAGTTTTACCCTGAATACAATGTATACATACACACACATATATATATATTTATTTATTTATCATTTTATTTTCACAAACACACATATATCTGTTTAGCTACACAATGTTACAATGTTATGTAATACCTGTATCAAGATGGTCTGGTGGAAACTCCGTATGATATACTATTTCGGGAACTCTTTTCTTCTTCAGAACCGTGCTCAACTCAAGTTCAAGCGTGCATATGAATGTTCAAATTTTGTTTTTTTGTGTGTAATAAAATGTTAAAGCAGTAAAAATATCTTTAGTCTAAGGAAAAAAATATCTTTAGTCCAAGGAAAAATATCTTTAATCCAAGGAAAAAAAAACAATAAAACCAACATGGCCGCCAATGATTAAAACCTGGAATTAAAGTTAAATTCTGAACACTTTAAAAAGTAAATGAGAATTTTATTTCAGGACCAAAAATACAATTAAGACCAACAATCAGTTTCATCCAAAATTTGGGCGAATACCAAGCGAAATGAACGAAAAAAAAACAGCGGCCCCTATTTTACAATTAAACTGATGTTTAAATTTAATTAAATTAAAGAAAATGTCTTAAATTTTAATTTGAAAAAGCAAATAGTTGGACTTTCTGACTAATTTGTTGTTTTTTAGAACCGAAGGTAGATTAGATATCTTTCTTTATATTAAAAAGTCTATTATCGAATATTAAAATTGTAAACAGTTTGTTTTCGTTAGAGATTTCAAATATAGACGTTTTCCTGACCTAGGAAAACTTGCTCCAGTTAATTTTACTGGGGGGGGGGGGGGGGAATTTGACCCGATTTTATTTAACTTCCAAGGTCTAGGCCAGATATTTTGTATGAAACTTTAAGACATTAAATGGATCTCTGAATTGTTTATTGACAATTTATTGATATTTTTTGGCCAACTTATGAAAAATATTTTTAAAAATAAACTTTATTGTTTTTGTCGCCCTTAAATTGATTTGTTTGAAAGTAATTGCGCGTTTCTCTGTGGTAAATAATAATATACATTATACAATATAGTTACGTTCGTAAAACAAACAAACAAATATTAAACAATAACACTACGATTAATGTTGCCCTGGCTGTCGCTCCTCTCTAAGAAAATAATCACAAATAATGTTTAAAAGTAAAACTTTATTTACTTAAAACAAATCTAAATTCCCTTCCAAAATAAATAGAACAAATATCAGGTCAAAGTTTCCACCCCTGAAAAAATAGGTTGTTAATGTAATGAAAATTAAAATTGTTTTAAAATATTTCAAGGATTTTTCTATTTCTATTTTATACCTCAGGAAACGAAAATTTAAGTATAATCCTATGCTTCGTCCGACATGTTCTCCTATAACCCTTTACACATCAAAATATTAGGAGATTTTGTCAAATATTATCTTACGGTCTTACACTTAAAGTGACATCCCCACCCATATTGACGAGATCCTTTGACGCCCACCCCTGTCGTTCGACCACTCATTGGCAGAGTAGAACGTTTATGAAAGAAGGTACATTTTCATTATGGAGCGTTGCAAATGTGGAGCGTGAGAGGTGTCAGCTCCAATTGTGGGCGTTGGAGCAGGAGCGGGAGCAACTCCAAAAGTAGTGGAGCTCGTAAAGCCATATATATATATATATATATATATATATATATATATATATTGTGTGTATCCAGGCAACATTCTTTTATTTAAGTAAACATTGTTAAACATAACAAAATTATACCTATTTTATTTTTTCAATTTTTCTAATGATTTTTTAAAATTCAAAATCAGAAAAGAATTTATGTTTTATATGAATCACTAAAATTTTCAATTCTTTGTCGATGACCAAAACAAATGAACAAAAAGAATTTTTTGAAATTCTCTTCTTTTCTCCACCTTTTTTATTCATTTGTGTTTGTCTTGACGAAGAATCGAAACGTTAGTGATACATATGGAACATACATTATTTATTTTTATTTTTACTTTAAAAAGATCATTAGAAAAAAATAAAAAAGTATAATCAAGCAGCAAATTCTGTTATATTTAACAATGTTTGTTTATATATATATATATATATATATATATATATATATATATATATATATATATATATATATATATATAAACTTATATTTTTTAATATTTTACCTATGTACGACGCTGTTTCGAGCTTACAGCTCTCATCAGCGCAGGGAAATAACAATCTTAGACGGTCACAAGGCGCGAATATATATATATATATATATATATATATATATATATATATATATATATATATATATATATATATATATATATATATATATATAAAAGTGTTGTATACCAAGCAACGATATTTGCCAACGAAAGACCAAATAACAAGAAATACTACGTGGGTATGACATCCCTAGACTTTAAGACCAGATACTATGACCATAAAAGCACATTTAAAAACAAAGAACGTCGAACTAAAACAGCACTAGCTAACCATTATTGGGAGCTCAAAGAAAATGGACACTCACCAATAATTGAATGGAAAATAGTAAGACAGGCCATTACATGTAGAAACTTAGACGACCCGTGTAGATTATGCCTGAATGAAAAATACGAAATCCTAAATTTTAAAGATCCCCGAAACCTATTAAACTCTAGAAGTGAAATAGCAAACAGCTGTTTACACAGAAATGAATTTACCTTAGGATGATATATAATAAATAAAATAAATAAAAATAAATAAATAAATAAAAAACTGAATTAGTTAAAATTTAAAACCTAAAATAGAAATACAAGAAACCACGTGTTAAAATAAATTCGCCCACAGTATTGACAAAACAAACGGAAACAGGATATAGGAAAATCCATTGTTAACAAAAATAGGAGCGTCACCAACAATGCCTTTGTTCGAGGGAAGCCCAACGATTGGCTGAGGGAACAACAAAGAATCTGATTGGTTAACTAGCAAGCCATGTATATAAAAACACCTGACAAAAATAACTCCATGCATTTAGCCTGACGATTCCCCCGGGGATGAAACACGTGAGCCTCTGTGTAGCTTGATTGCCATATATATTTTCATTGCTTACTACCTAGCTCTACTTACGTATCGAGCACTGTTGAAGTAAATACTGAAAACTGACACATAAAAAATTATATCTCCTTATAATATTTTATGTGGATACATGAAGTACTAATATATATATATATATATATATATACATATATATATATATATATATATATATATATATATATATATATATATATATATATATATATATATATATATAAATATATATATATAGTCATCCACATACAGACCGTGTTGGCTGTATCACAGCTCTTCAGTGCGGCTAGACAAGCAAGTGCCTCAAGCCGGGATCGAAACTCGACTGTTAAGCTACCAGTCGGCACTTCTAACCCATGTGCTATTATATGACACCTGCTGAATGTAAGCGAAATCTCAATGTAAACATTGTCAAGTGCCGGAAAGCTCGAATTGTTTTTACCTAATGAGCAATGCCTTAAAAGCTAGTGGCAGTTACCGATTTCCTTACGAGAGCTCTACCCAAAAAGAAGAGCATATAGTGATCCACATACAGACTGTTTCGCTGTATCACGACTCTTCAGTGCGGCGAGACAAGCAAGTGCCTCAAGCCGGGATCGAAACTGAAAGTGGAAGAAAACGTAAAAATAGGCTAGTCCGAATCAAATATTGATATGTAAGACGGGTTGCTATTTGAGTCTGACTTTCAAAATCTGACAACTTTATATATATACTAGCAGGACCCGTGTCCCGGCGTTGCCCAGGATAGTAGATGAACTCCAGAAATTCCCTGACCAACCAAGTTAAGACGAAGTCATTTTGGGTGTATTCATACCAACGTGTGGATACGTTCTCGGCAATGAATCTGGTAAAGTATGAGCCATTTTTTTGAATCGGTGATCTTGACCCTGTCGAACAGAGGTATGGTCCTGTGCAGCTCTTATATTTACTTATATATATGGCACAATCACGTTGACACACCGGTTCTCGTTAGATCCCCGACGTTAAGCAACGTTGAGCCTAGTCAGTACCAGATGGGTGACCTTTTGGGAATACCAGACGTTGTATGTAAGAGGACGTCGACACCTCCCTGCGATAACTGAAAAACCTAACGCCGTCATCTCCCCTAACCGGGATATACATGCGAGTTGGGACCGCTTGTGAATTTGATACTCACATGAACTGACTACTTTATATATATATACTAGCAGGACCCGTGTCCAGGCGTTGCCCGGGATAGTAGATGAACTCCAGAAATTCCCTGACCAACCAAGTTAAGTTTAACCAGGGCGAATGCCGTACCAGGTACAGGTAGAGGTAGGAGGTTATATTTATTTGTTTACTGGAAACTAGAAATTTACCGTTTAAAGCTTTTCCGTTTGCTTAGTACTTTTAGACGTACATGTCATAAATACAACTTTATTTCATTCGTTCTTTTCTATTTTCCTTTTACCATAGATGAACACTTATTTTGTTTTTCTAAAACGGCGAACAAAACTAGTTTTCATCAACAAAATAATACTTTGTCATCGTCACATGTTTTTTTTAAAAAACCTACGTGTTTACCAAATGAGATGTTGATGGTGAAACCATGCTGTTATGAACACATCACTAACTGTCGATAATTGTTTTAATCTGTAAATAATTCTTCAATGTAAATAGCTTTCAAAACATTCAATCTTTTCAGTCAAGATTTCTTCAGGTGGGCAACTTTCAAGAAAAAAAAGAGTTGAGACACTGAATCACGGCGGCAGAATCCTCTCGTCAAAGATGTCGCCAGATTGCAGACGGGGTGGGCCCACCATCTATGAGTGTCAGGTAGTTAGCACCCCTATAGTTGGTAACATCCATAGTCAACGTTTGTCATACATTTGAGGATTCTAGTTTTCCCCGTTGCCATCACACGTCAAGCTCCCCGCTATTGACACACTATTCTCCTTTGCATGACCCGCTCTGTGACGGCCTCTGTTAGCGTACATCTCAGTAGGGAACAACCGTCCAGTCATCCCATCCTTCTCTTACTGCGTTTTCCCTTCGTTTAATAATGCCGGCTGCTGCTTACAGCCAGCTGCACACTGGGAGATGTCTGGCTATAACATTCCCCCTCCCTTCGTAGGTGTGTGCGTGTGTGATTTCTACAGATATCACCATCGGGCTGCATGTTCTTACCCCCTTTTAGGGTTCATGGCATCAACACATACCTGCCAAAATAGGCGAATTGAAATTGCCAACAATCTCGCCATATCACGTTTATTTAACATTGTTGAATAAACAATTTCTTAATTTGTGGATTTATTATTCTAATCATATACTCTCTCATAAGGATGGCCACCCGGCGCTATGCAGTCGAAAAATACACTTTTTGGCAGGTTACTCTGTCACACAACGAGCTTTCTAAAGAGAGAGAACACCTTCGCCTGGTGATAATGTCCGGGACGTCCGGGAGCTCATTTCCGCGTTTCCAAAGTAGAGAAGAGTCTACTTCCCAGACAGCGAAGCCGAGCACCTGGGTTCCATCCTTCCGTCGCTTTGGAGTTTTGCTTGCAAATCCAAAAGTGCAACAACACTGGTTGCGAATGCGGCGTTTTCATCTATGTACACGTCGAGGTAAGCTGGGATCACCGTTTTGATTTGGTCGTCCTGTCATAAGGCTACTAATATTTGCGGAGCCACGTTACGAGCAAATTATAACCTCATTACACAATACCTTCTGCTTTGGTAAACAACAGTTTGATAAGGACAGCGTTTGATCCCTGCCGTCTCTATTCTGTTTGTTTTCGGGTGCAAACATCAGGATCAGCGGTGTATGCATCGACATGAAGATTGAGTCCATAACTGGGACCATTTTTGATTTGTTCTGCTGGGCGACAGCCATCAAGAGAAGCAGTCATCTCGAGGGTCCACGCTTTTGTTCGTCATAAAGAGCAATAAAACTTTCTTCATCCATTTCTCTATCTCTTTATGGAACAGTCTCCTGACTTCTTCCAGTATTGAATATTCTGTGATGCGATTTTTTAGCTTGTTGGGTGCATTGCTCTCCGCCCACGTCCATTACGCAGTCCATTCATTTCCTTGCCGGTTAAACTCCTTACAACAACAAATGCTGGTGCAGCCGCACATACAGAAACTGGCTCATCAGAAAATTAGATCTCCCCTGACTTAAATAGATTCTCCGCCAAGAGCTTTGATCTATTAATAATGGAGATTATGCACCTGTCTGTCTGAAGTCGAAACTATTTCATTGAAAACTATTGTACAATGTACTTAGTATGAGATAGTAGTTTTAAATGAATGAAAATCCGAGTGAGTATTTCGCTATTACTAGGGTCCCAATTACAAGTGCCCTTCCACTCTCCAGTCGAAGATTGATGGAACACCGTCAATAGCAACCATTTTAACAGTCTGCTTTTGCCATGCCCGGGATCTATTCTTGCTGACGATGGTGCAGGGGCACTCGGAATAAACTAATGCGACGCACCTCTTCCTGTATGCATCTATATTCACAATAGACAGCGCTGAGTTCACATCTTGTCCGGGGAAGAAGCCGGCGAATAGCTATCGTCCCTTGTCTTTCTTTTGCGAACAATCCAGAGGAATGTGGCTCACCCTCCGCTGCGACTGTTGGCACCAAACTTGGCAATCCCAGTGGTTAATTCGATCATATTCGAAGCCCCTTGTATCAGATATCAGACAGACAGACAGACAGACAGACAGACAGACAGACAGACAGACAGACAGACAGAAAGGTAGTCATCACATTTATATTATAGTATTGGCCGAAGCAGAAGAAAAAGAATAAAAAGAAGAAGGAAAAGAAGAAAAAGTAGAAGAAGAAAGAAAGAAAAAGAAAAAGAAGAAGGAAAAGAAGAAAAAGTAGAAGAAGAAGGAGGAAAAGAAAAAGAAGAAGAGTTAATATATGTTCAATTTACCTTAAAATTAGGCTGGGTCTGGAGCCAAATTTGTCAAGGTCAAGGTTCAGATGTTTTCGAGGAAATGAAATTGACCTCTGTGTGAACTGAGGAAATATGAAAGGAGAGGTGGCAACGGTTAAAACATGTAGTCGTTTATGTGAGTTTTCCATATATTGAACACGAATACCTAAGAGCATTTAGTGTGTACAGGCCAAGATAATAACAACGATATGATACTCTCCATTGTTGTTGTTGTTAATTGAGTCGGACTTCTGCATAGAGTTCACGAAGATCGTGCCTCAGGATTGTCTGGTCTTCATGAAGTCTACATCGTCGATAGAAGCTATTCGTTAACCTGCAAGTGTGCAGGGGTTACACCCGACACCGAGAGCAGCAAGGCTCAACGGTTGCATGCAAAGTCGAAGAAGGTTTGGCCCAGAACACACAAAGAAATCAGGCAGAAGCAACGTTGTCACTCTCATCCCATTGATTTACGGTTCCGTACCTGATACATCTTTGCTTGCTACACACAGAGGCAAAGACGATTAGAGGACGACGGATCTTGATGCCGACTCCTGCAGGATGTTCACCAGAGCCCTGTTAGCCGCGTAGCTCTGACATTACCACGTTGCCACTCTCCCTACAACGGTGAGGAAAGGTTGGGCTTTAGGGGTCCTGTTGCTGCTGCTGCTGTTGTTGTTAACGTTGTTGTTGTTGTTGTTGTTGTTGTTGGGGAATTGGACTTCTTCACAGAGCTCACGAAAATCATGCCTCAGGATTGTCTGATCTGCATGAAGTCCTAGTTGGCTGTAGCCATTCGTTCTACCCGCAAAATTGCATGTTTATATCCTGAAAACCAGTTGCCTATGAAATCGAATAAGGTTTAGCTCAGACCATACAAAGAGTGGCGATTGCACATGCGCAGAAGCAACGTTGTTTTACTCATTCCAGACCGCAGAGATGAGCAGATGGTGACCAATAAGAGGATGACGAATTATGATATTATCCCCTTCTTGATTTTCACCAGTGCCCTGTTAACTAGGTAGTTCTTAGACTACCATGTCACTAACGCGACTACTACGGATTCTGTTGCTGCTACTGATTTTACTCTTCCTACTCTCTGTCAAAAGAGCCCTATGACATACGAGCAGCGAAACAGACACCAACTACTCAATTACGCATTACGAATATTATTACGAACAACAACAACAACAACAAAAACGAATAAAGAAAGACTTTGTTGTGTTTATGTCTTCCTTCATCACAAACGAAAATGGTATATGGCAAGAGTTTTATGATATCATGTAACCCTTAGAAGGAAACAGTAAAATAAGGAGGCAAGATTTGAGTTTAATAAAATAAAATAATACATTAAACAACATTAAAATAAGGTTAAAATTCTAAACAATCTAGGAAGAAGAGAATATGATTGTTATTGTATTAAAACACTCAGGCAATTCCGGTCATTATTAGTTTATCTAAAAAGTCAGTAAACGAAGAAGGTACGTTACATTTAAGCAATGTTGTACCTGGTCAGTACTTAGATGTGTTACCATTTTGGAATACTAGTGAAAGTGGCTGTAAAGTCACTTTCTCTATCACCTTTTAGAAAGGTATGTATCCGTCCCCTTGCTATGAGAGAAATAGTAAGGTAGAGTAGATTCTCAAGCTTTCATAGGGTAACCTCGAGGGAAAGAAAACCTAAAGATAACACCAGTTATTATCCGCTTATCATAGAGTTACTTCCGGTCTTCATGGTTTGTCTCATTACCGCTACACTTAAGCAGTCAGGACAACGCGGTTAGGGATTGTGCAGCTTTTACCATCCACCATACGCACACTGATGTAGATTGATTAACTCATTAGCGACCATGGCCCTTTTTTAGAACTAGAAGGGTAATTAACCATATTTCAGCAACATCTGTATTTTTCAGAGATATCTGTAGTTAATCATAAAGATTGGAGCGTCTTTTAAATATTACACCTACTGTCTGATATATATTGGCAACACGGATGTCTCATTTTTCAGTATACCGGGAAAACATAGTGGAAGGATGGCATTGCATTTATTTTTTAATCAAAAATATTTTAGTAAGTAGTCGTTATAACCAACATACCTTTTTTTTAAATAAATAGTCTCAATGAATGCTCTAAGAATGCTCTTGATATAAAGTCAAGTAAATCTTTGAAAGTAATTTTACTTCAATATAATATCGTATTTACAATAGATGCTTGGGAATAAATGAAAGAAAATAAATTGGGCACTAATGGGTTATTATTAACACTGACTATATTCCCAGTGCTCTCGGCTGCTTATGTGGATCTTGACAATATGTGTAACAGCTTTTTACAATTATTCCTAGCAAGGATTGTCATACATTTTTTGTCATTTGCATAACTACATGTTTTATTTCAACATGCAATTTCTATTAATTGTCCTATTGACAAAAACTGCTATTATATAGTTGGAAATATCGATTATGTTTATGTGTAATGTATCACACTCTTTTATTGACTTCACGCTATGCATGATATGGATTTTCATATTTCATTCGCTGTTTTAGATATGTTTGCCGCCCTTTTTTGTCGAAAGATAAAAGAAGGCGACAACGTGCAGTTGTTAGTGTTTCTTGGCCGTCACCACATCTGTTGCGGCTTCAGTATCCCCTGACTTGTTATGTATGACGCAAGAAAGCCGGCGGGTAACGTATGTCTGGCTCAGACAAATCCATAAAAGCATTTACTAATGAAAATCGGACGTTTCCTTTTTATTTACTAAAGGTCTTAATAACCCATACTTTCTTATCTTTCTCCAGCTCTTCGTAACATTAGCCCGGTCTAATAATACAAAACCAGCAGTGCTACAAGCATATAAATATCCTCTAAATGTCAATTCTATTTTTTGTACTAATGGGTTACCACTTATCAAGGCCAAAGGCCAATCGAGGATAAGGGTTAATGAGATGGAATGATTATATGTTTAGAGGACTGAGGATGATTAATGTAATGAAGTAAGTTTGAGTATTTGTGGGGACACTATACCTTATATTTAAAAACGACCATATTTCAATCTGCAGCGAAGCAGTCCCGCAGCAATGTGTTCCACAGACGGGAAGCCCTTGCGAAAAATCTCTGTTCATGTACACTTCTCCTGATGCTGGGTTCGTTTTCGTACTATTTTACTTTTTCTTCTGGAGATTTGATAACGACAGAGTAAACTATAACTCGACAGATAGCGAAATAATAAGTAATATCTAGTACTAGTGTAAACCCTCCGTCAAAAATGACGATAAAAATTATGCTTCGCTAGTGTGCGCACTAATATTCATATAAAATCATAGAATTACGTTAGTACTTTTAGTTTTCATATATAAATTATTATTATTATCATCCTTTCTGATGACCTTAAAAGCACTGTTAACTTTTTATTTAGAGTGGAGGATTTATTTCCGAATTCATTTCAGGTGGCGGATGTTTTCTGACTTGTTATTTGCTTCCCCGCTTCTCCTCTCAATTTGAATTGGTTTCGTTCGGGGCCAGAACATGGAACACTCTTACTAACTAACTTTCACGTGAAAAGAAGGAAAGTACATATATGTATTTATATACAAATAGATACACACTGGTCCTTATTATAGAGTGGGCGACTATACCAAATGCTAGTTCTCTCTTTGCCCTATTCATTAATGGAATCTCCCAACAGCCCTTCAGAATGTCGTATTTCGTAATGTATCTGACCTTCCCTATTTTATCGATGCAATTGTTCATTCTTGGAATAGGTTACAAGTCCTCTTTAGTGAACTTGTTCACCTTGTGATAATCCGTGCAAAAACGGATTCACCCATCTTAATTCGAAACCACAAGTCAACGTGGGGATGACAACTAAATATGCCTTCCTCTTGAGGATGAGCAGGTTATTTGATTTCGAACCTGAAACCAATGGTAGAAAAATTAGAATATGACTGTGTAGTACATCAAATATATCTATTATTATACTAAATATGAGTTAATCAACGTTTGTTTTTTCTTAAGGCAGTTTTTTTTATATATTTTAATCACACAAAATAAAATTCTAAAATATTCTTTAGTTCTGGGATTGAGTTATATTTGAAAACGAAAAAATGTTTTAATTGTTCTAATTAGCCGTTATTTATAATTAACTGAACAAGTCATCCATCTCTTTCTTAACTATCTAGATATTTATCTAGCCTGCTATATATTGATTCATCCACTCTCTAATAATCATTAATGTCTACGTGAGCTTTTACAGAAACGGTGAGGAAGGTATTCGGGAAATTGGCAGTGGTAAAGCTTACGGTAAATCTGTCAAAAACTGATTTTGGTCAAACCGTAGTAATCTACTTTGGACATGAGGTAAGGTATGGACGAATTATGCCGGTAGAACCTAAAGTTCGAGCGATAATGGAGTATCCACCTCCGAATACGGTGATGGTTGTACGCAGGTTTCTGGGAATTATCGAATACTATAAGTGTTACTGTGAAACATTTACCGAAATAGCGATACCGTTAACGAACTTATATAAAAAAAAGAAGAAATTAAGTTCCAGTAGACACCAACGTGTCAGGCAGCGTTCGATAACCTTTACCCAATGTGCCAGAGTTCGATAAGCCATTTGAGTCAACAGAAATTGCAAGTGACTTTGGCATTGGTTCTGTATTATTACAAAAGGATGACGATAAAGAGCTTCATCCGTTGGGATATTATTCTCGGAAATTTGAAAACACACCAGAAATCGTATTCCACGATAGAGAAGGAAGTATTAGCGTTGATTGCCAGTTTGCAACATTTTGATATATATGTTACAGTGTCTCCAAACTTTACCGTAATATATGCAGATGATAATCCTCTGATATTCATGGAAAGTATAAAGAATCAAAATAGGAAACTGATGGTATGGTGTCTAAATTTTGCAAGGGTGCAACTTAGATATGTGACACATTAAAGGCGTGCAGAAGAAATGTGCAGATGCAGTCTATAATTTATGAAGAAAGTTATACAAATCTAAAAGAATCAAAGAATTAAAAGGCTTGGATCATTTTCTTACTTTATTATATTTTTTACTGTTAAAGAATGTGACATACGTACACGCAATAGGGAAGAAGGAGAATGCAAGTTAACTTTTTCATGTATACAGTTGTTCCACAACAACGAATAGAAAAGTTATCATAAATTATCATAAATTTTGATTTGACCAATGCTATTTGGGTTTGTAGAGTCAGGGACATCAAAGAAAACGTTTTGCCTCCATTATTAGTCGTTGCAGGCCTGTTCGGAAGTCAGCTCAACTTGACGGCACGTGATTCAAGAACAAGTTAGATCAGGTACGTAGAATTTCTGTAAAAAAAACATGCATGAAAGTGTTAAGACAGGGAGAAGAAGGAAATGAAAGTTACGAGAGAAAGTGTGGTTTAAAATATAAAGGAGTATTAATGTTGCCTACTGTTGTAGCAGTCTGAAATAGGACTTATTTCTTATGCGTCCACTGTGGGCAAGTTGGTTTTAAACTAACCAATCGGCTCACAGGGCGTATTGATTTCAGCTAGCCCCTTGCGGATTATTTGCACCCCTGTTGAACCGTGGAACGGATCGTCAGAGAGACCCTGGCCGTTAACCTAGAAGGAACTCTTCTTCACCTCTCTCCTGCCCCCTCATCCACTGGATTTCCGAGCACCGCTCCTCGGGCAGTAAAAGAACTTCGTTTCCTTCCACCGGACACCAGTCCTACCTTTTTCTATGCTATACCCTAACGGATACCCAATAAATATTTGTTTAATGTAAAAAAAAACGTTGAGTTTTTCCTCGTATGACTACTGTCTACCGTGCTTATACTTATAATGAGGCTACGACTACTAGCCTTAGCTATTATACTGTAACAACGGAGAAGAGAATGAAGGATTACCAGTTTTGATAAGCGTGAACTGTTTCGCATGTTGGGCACTCTTTTTTTCAGTGAAAAAAGAACCTGTGTTCGTAGTTAGATTTTTTATAAAAGTGGCATTCATTTGCATATGGGGAGAACAACTACTTGAAGAATGACGAATTAGACAAGACAGGCAGTTGAATTTTTGATAGCTGATAGAGAACAGCGGTGTTGAGATTTTTCGTTGTTTGTTTCGGTGTTGCAGAAGAGGAGTCCCTATAATTTACTTACAGGATGACAGAAAGTAAATACATGAGCGTCATGAAAAAAAGGGGCGAGGAATCCAGCAAAAGCAGAAAGGCTCAAATAAATGTTTCCCGATCAGTCTAAGTGGAGAAAGGGGTGACAGGCGATACCATTACGAGGAAAGTATGGCAAGTCACGTGTGAAGGTGGAGAAAGAGCGGCAAAAAGCTAGACACGCGGCATTTCAAATATAAAGACAGTTCATAAAATGCCATTACCAGCAGAAAAAGTATATATGAAACGTTAAAATAAAAACAATGCCGATCAACCTCAAGCGAATGAGAAAGAAAAAAAAAGGAAAACAACTCACTTAATCGAGAGTGAAAGCCTAAATAGAGACATTAAAGAGAAAAAGGGAGCAATTACGAAAGTCTGAAATCATGACCATGTTTAAGTTAAGCAATTTGGAAATATTTCAACCCTTCGCAACTAACAGTACACACTTATTCAAAAAGGATATGAAAAGGGGTGTCTGCTAACATGCGTCCGACAAAGATATTTTGCAATTGCACCATCGGGAGTCCAAACCCTTTGTTTGTTTCGGTGTCGAGATCACGACTCGGCGATATTTTTGTAGTGACAATAACGTGATTCAATCTCTCCACAATAGCTCTTCAATAATTTAATACCTAATAAAGATACTCTTTTCACATTGTAAATATGTCGTTTAGACCCTTATAGTTTTAATAAAATTCATTTTCTTTCTTCCACATACGTTTACTGTTAAATATTGCCGTTTGAACAGAGAGACCCGATTAATGTTTTTTTTTCTCGTTTATTTCTTTACTTCGCTACACGAAGAAGTGTCATAGAGTGTGTTAATAAACGCCATAATTATCACCGGTATTCAGAGATTAATTGGCGCAAGTCCAAATGACAATATATATATATATATATATATATATATATATATATATATATATATATATATATATATATATATATATATATATATATATATATATACGTAGGAGTTTCACATGTTGGCCGGTCATAATTCAGGAAGGGGACATTTTGTATTCAGCACCGTCCTCTTCTGGAAGACATGCGCACGGGGTAACTGTCGTGCCTCTACACCGCCTGCTTGCTCAGAGGCGGTCTTTTCGAATCAGTCAACATGGAAGTCGGACGTTTGTTCCGCTTGTGATAGACGTTGGCTCTGGGGCAAATAGCTTGGTAAAAATAGAGGTAAGCAACGCATAGTCCTCTAAACCTATTTGAATTTTTACTCTTTTATAATTTGCTTTGTTTTATCTTAGAACATGTTTGTAAGACTTGTTTATTTTCATGTATTTCCAGTTTTACGGTGAAAAGATGTTATAGTTCAGCGTTGGCCACGTGCGCGCAAATAAATACATATTCACAGCATAATTCGTCTCCGAGATTTTTGCTCAAATTGCTTGCTGTTACAATATATATATATATATATATATATATATATATATATATATATATATATATATATATATATATATATATATATATATATATACGTAGATTTTTTGTTTTTGACAATAGAGACCGGTGTTTTTACGATGCGTTTTTATTTTTCGCTACCTTGAGCGTTTTTTATTTTTATTATTTAAGAATATGCAAATGAGCGCATTTTCCTTTTTTAATTCGCTCTTAATCGGACGAGTCCTGAGTAGTATATATATATATATATATATATATATATATATATATATATATATATATATATATATATATTTAATTAATTTATTTATTAAGTAATTTATTGTATACAGATTTTTATAATTAATTTACAAATTAATTTTTTGCGTGCATATATATATATATATATATATATATATATATATATATATATATATATATATATATATATATAAATAGATAATAATGTGACAAAGTATCCGGGTCCTCATGGGGATCGGGTACCCTGGTGACGCGCTAGTATGCATCTTGGTGGTGATACTATGCCGACTGAGGGACCTGCGTCGAGACGAAGTGGAGATATAACACTAGTATATATTTGACGTAGAAACGAACTTATTCAGGTGTCAGAACGAGGCGCCAGTTGGTCTTGCCGAGTCGTGTAAGATAGTCGGAATTCATTATCTTCGAAGGCAAGGTAACAGTTGCCAGATGGAGGGTGAAGATTATGGAATTCCATGATCTTAAATCTGTATCTGAAGTATCAATAAAGCGATATCATTCTGGGAAGGCTGTTTTAACTTGGCAGAGATTTATTTGGGCCTGTCATCGTTAATTATGAGCCGGGTCGGTAGAGCGCCTCCGGCTGTGTGACAGAATAAGAAAGCGTTTGTTTTGGCGATAACGCAAAGCTAAGAAGAAGATCCCATTTTTATTAGAGAGGGGGGAGTGAGGCGCTCGCCCCCACCCTTCTTGAGGGAGGAAGACACGTAGGAATTAGAATGGCGAAGAAGGGGTGTGTACGACCAATAGACATCTTCAATAAAAGAATGTGCGTTTTTCACGCACGACGAGTAGAGTAGAGTGAGGCAGTTAGAGTTGAATTGTCGGCAGAAAGAGTTGAACGAACCGGTGCGCGCCGAGTTGGCGTGCGCCGAAGAAAACAAACCGGACGAAATTCTCGCCATCGCCTTCGCCCGCTGATTTGCGACTTAAACAACTACTTGTGTAAAGAGATCTAGCGAAATAACTCGAGGAAAACACAACCTTTTGATAAAGACATTTACGAGTACGGTAGACATTAATCCAATGCAAAATCAATTATTTTATTAATAATTACTCTTCTATACAAAAAACCCCGACCGAGTTGTTGAACATTGATCTTTTCCTTTTGTTCTGCTTAAAATGATCTTTCGCCCCCACAGAGCCAACCGGTTGCTGTTCGCCCAGTGATCGCTCACTGATATAAACAGTTTCAACGTGGAAGTGTGTTTGTAGCTGGACGAGACGACAAGATCGGCGACTTCATTATCATCATCGTCACCATCCCGGCCTAGAGGAATTTTGATCTATATATTTTTTTATTGCCACTACGACGATCGTAGAGTGGGGTTCACAATAACTGTAATTGTTCTCTGAGTAATTTTCAACTATTATTCGGGCCTAAATTTCCGAGGTTATCTGTTACCATGAAATACCATTTCTTGGAGCACTAAAGGTTTGTGAATAACACAGAACATTGTTCGGCTTCTTTGTTTGGACGTTTTAAGCATTTTGAATCATTTAAATTTGATACACCATTCTGCCTATAGTTCGAATCGTGTTTGATCTGTTTCAGAACTTTAATCGAGACATTTTTCCCTTTAATGTTTTTCAAAATTCTTCACTTTTGAATTTTCAAGATATTCACCTCTAATAATTTATTAATATTGAATTGTTATTGGTCAGACCTTCTGACGATAAGAGCGTTATCTTTGAAAATCCATCGCTTAAAGGCCATTTTGTATTTGTAATCCTTGTTTGAACACTTGATGAGTTAATAAAATTGTAAATCATACAAATTTTATCCATTTTATCACTACATTATATATATATATATATATATATATATATATATATATATATATATATATATATATATATATATATATATACATACTAGCTGGACCCGTCACCGGCGTTTCCCGGGAGAAATGTAAAAAAATGAATTAAAGAGTGTAAACATCCGGTCTAACACAAATAGGTCACCTTTTGGAATTGATGCAGGGTGAAAGGAGAAACAAAATAATGTAGGAAATAGGTAGACGCGGCTGTAGGAGTTGTCCTTCCCATCCCATGGCACCGTTATTTACTCATAAATTTTCTTTTTTGGATTTAACGTCCGCTCTATCTAAAATGAAAGAGGCCTACGGAGCCGTATAAATCCAATTCCCACCCGGTTATTGTTGTTTAGAAATTACATTTTTTTTTAGAGAGGAAGAAAAAATTAAAAAAAGGTAAAAGAAAATAGAGTATGCCTTCTGAGCACTACTGAACACACACACATATAATTAAGAAGTCTGTAAAGCAGTAGTAATTCATGTTGGTTTGAAGGAAAATGATATTCCAAAATGTGACCTATTTGCGTTCGACCGGATGTTTACACTCTTTAATTCATTCTTTTACATTTCTCCCAGGCAACGCCGAGAGGTGGGTGGGTGTACCAGCTAGTATATATATATATATATATATATATATATATATATATATATATATATATATATATATATATATATAAGGGTCGTTTATCGCTAGTGACATTAAAACATTTTTTCATATAGCAAAACTACAAGAACTTCATATTTCTAATATACCGAGCATGTTCACGCGATATATGCACTTACTAATTTGGCTTATTGATTTACAAAATGACATCTCATTAATTCACTATTCGTAATTATTGTTTTCTAATTCAATGACTGTTTTCATTTTATTATTACGCAGAATTCTATTTTACGCATATTTTTTAGATCTTGGATAGAAAATTAGCATTTTCAGTTCAAATTACTTCTGAGGTTGCGATCAAACTAGACAAACCAACACCCACACAAGGAAAAAAATACACACGTACGAGTGCACACACACACACACACACGCACTGCGACTAGAAAAACAAATTAGTGAGTTATCATCGCCTCTCTCCCCACTGTTAATTTCATTACGAAATTAAATTCCACCATAATGCATTTCGGTTCAGTCGTACACAAATAAGCCATTTTATTCTTTTGAATTTTTTTTTCAAATTACTACATGGTAACGTTGAATTAAAAAAATCCGGCCCTTAGTCCTCCCTCCCTCGAAGGTGGAAGTATAACAATATAAGAAAAAAATAAATTGTATGAGGCGACTGAGATCGAACCATAAACCTCTCTGTCTTGGAGTTACGCTGTTAACATTTAGGCCACAAACGCGAATATAAAATGTTTGCAAAATTAGGTCATTTAAATCAAGACAGTCGTTATAATTTACGATACACCATTAGACGACCAAATCTACAGGCCATCATTCGCACGTTTTGGATCATTTTTATTCCAAGAAATTGATGCTTTTTTTCTAATTTTTGGATATTATGCGTGTGAAAGGTCTAGGATTCATGAAATGTCAACTTTATGGATCTATTCTGTGTATCTTGGCGTATATGGACTTAATTCGGAAGTCGAGTCGCTGAAGAAATCGTATCCGCCATGTGGAATGTCGAAATATAGAAACTATGTTCGTTAATTGCATTCTCTAAAAACTGGAATGAGCATAAATGTATACGAATTGGTTGAAGTAACGTAATCCGATATTCTAGAAAAATCAACGGAATTAGCGGGAGCGTCCATAAAATGTTTGCGTAATGTTTTGTATTATGTAGTAAATTAATAGAAGACGAATTGTAAATACTAACGGACACTTAAAAAATAGACGTTGATTATTAGTTTCCGGTGACGATTGGGGGAGTGTCAGTACTTAATATATATATATATATATATATATATATATATATATATATATATATATATATATTATCAACACATATATATATATATATATATATATATATATATATATATATATATACATACATATATATATAAAAGAGGGTAGTGCTATATTAGTGCAGTTCCAACGAGAGAAAAGTATATATGTAAAGGAGTAAGGCTATCAACATTTGTAAAATGTTTTTTTCAACATTTATTTATTATTTTGTTATTTTATCATTTTATAATTTTATATAACGCGTTTCAAGAGGTGGTCCGCTTTCATCAGATATGTAAATCCATTTGAAGAAATGTCTTTCGATTTGAACGAAAGACATTTCTTCAAATGGATTTACATATCTGATGAAAGCGGACCACCGCTTGAAACGCGTTATATAAAATGATAAAATGATAAAATAACAAAATAATAAATAAATGTTGAAAAAACATTTTACAAATGTTGGTAGCCTTACTCCTTTACACACACATATATATATATATATATATATATATATATATATATATATATATATATATATATACATGAAGTCTGGGTCTTCCAATTAAGTCATTTCAAGGAGCGGGTTACAAAACGACCCAGAAACGAACTAGAACGAGAAACGGAAAGAACAAGAAAACATAAACGATGGACTAAAATAGCACCGGTAGCACGTAATCTGAGGATACTAGAGATAATCGCCAGTAGGAACAATGTTTGCAGAAAATAAAAATAGCAGCTTCCCTCACAAGCAGAGAAAACCTCCGAAGTTCAGCCAAGAATACATCTACGGTGTCACCAGGTCTCAGCCGCCGTGTTGCAAAGCTGTCAAACACCACACAACGAATCAAACGCGAAAGCAGTTATCAGGAATCGCTTAATGTCGCTCGATGTCGGATCTTAGCTCCTTGTTCAGCTGCCCATAGACTGCTAGCGCTCTACCTTTTTAGTCGCAACAGGATGACATATCACACGCCCTGAAGCTCGCGTAGCCAACAGACGAGCTCATAATTTTTCGGACTATTCCTTTATATGAATACCGTTGGTTGTTCCACTGAACTCCGGGATTAGCCGAATTTCAAATTGTGTTTGCCATAGTTCTTTGCCGAAATAGCTTTACATCCGGACCTTCCCTGTCGGGTTACATAAATACCCAGGAACGAATCTTTAGAACTTCAGAAGCGAACAGGAACGTGAAACAGGAAAAACATGGACAACATAAATTATGAATGAAAATAGCTGTATCACCGGTAGCACGTAACATGAGAATATGAGAGATAATCCTCAGTAAGAACAATTTTGACGAGTGACGGAAATAGCAGTTTAATCAGTAGTACAGAACGAGAGTTTACAAGAGATGTCAACACGACCTACGTCAAAAACACATACAAGCGTTCCGGGTTCGCGCTGATTTCGATTGTGTTTACTATACCATGTCCCTGATCCTATAATTACATATGTGACAACCTGAAACGGGCCTTCTATGGCACCGTACTCTTTCGCGATAACACAACCCCATATTCCACCTTGGACGACCCGTCTTATGAGATGCTATCCGGTGAATCTACGCCAGGCCCGGGACTGCTGTCTTCCAGGGAATCATCATGTGTATTTCTGGCATCGACCATCCTTGCACTGCGTTGAGGACTCGCTGTCACGTTCACTCCTTAAACTATTCGAACTGCTCGAACTTGCGTAAATTCTTCGTGTAGCGCAACGTCCCATCGACGATGGTGTCCTGTGGGCTGATTACGATCGTCATGCATCCAAATGTATACTGAGACGTACACCTTCCGCCCCAATTTTTTAATCAATCACGATCTCCATACCACTGGCTAATCTGGGGGCAATTTATCGATTCATTTTACTCAGACTTGATAGCAGAATGTGGGCAGAATAATATCGCAGTTCAACCCCTATTTATTTAAAAAGTTCCCGTAGAGCGTCCGTCAAAATGTCATATCATTGTAAATAAACATTTCAGTTGGTGAGTCACGCTCACAGAATAGAGCTTCCCTGTAAAGTGATAATATTCGCTGCATTTTTGTTGTTGTAGGTCTTCAGTCAATAAGCATCAGATAGTTTTGTAATGGCTGATGTTAATCCCGACACGGATCTACGTGTCACTGACCTCCAACGTGCACTTCACCCAACGCGTGAATGATTGGTCGATAGACTGGCAGTCCTTCAACTTTCGTATCACAGCTCCTAGCGACACCTCAGAAACTGCGGGTTCTATCTTCCTGGCAAAGTATCATCATTTCAACGATAGATATATCTTATCTAATCGAATCGATTTTGAGGCTCGGCTGTCTTCTTGATCAACTATCGCCATCGTTGTTGTACTCTTATAGGATAATCCACTCGGTTTTGTTTAGACCTCATCAAGGTTATGTCTACCGACAATGCGTACTCGTCACTAGAATCGTAAGCGCAGAATCGTTTAATTATAATAGAGTACCGAGACCCTGCGAAGAATTTAGGGTGATTAATTTACTAGTATACATTTGGGAACACGCACCGAAAGAATGAAATTTATGCTCACATGAACTATGAGATTGAGTTTTCTGTTAGCAGAGATTATTTATATTTCTGGACTCTGATGAGACAATATTTAATTAAAATTGTCGGTTATTTTGCAATTGTGAACCCAACGGGAGCTCAGGGGTCTGCCCGACTGCTGTAGCTGTCATAAGCTGACAAATGGTAAAGTGAGATGAGTTGAGTATAAAAGGAAATCTAGGCCGCATACGTGGTGAGAACGATGTGGCGCTAGAAGATACGTTCTGATAGAGTATTGCCTAAGTTGCAGCTAGCAACGTCTAGAGAGTTGGTGACTGATTGACAAAGAGGGTCCAGACCCTGAGGTCAACTAATGTGAACGGTCGACCAATCGGATCGCTTGTTAGTTAGAGCAAGTAAAACTCAACCGGGCGACGCCAAGTGACCTTGTCTAGATATATAAAGTGCGACGGCGCGCGAATTCATGAGAAGAGATCGAGTTGAAAGTTTAGTTAAACTGACGAGTGCGAGATTACGTTGAGTTTGAGAGAACTGCCGCCCCCCATTCGAGTGAATTGCTCCCCCCGTCAATGATATGTTAACACATAGAACCAACCTCTGCTAAGTTGACATGCTTCACGTTCATCTATTTCTGCAACCTCTCTTAATGCAGTCTTGTGATAACTGCCTCCGAAATTACGGTTACGGGAACATTTTTCACTTTGCCGTCCTACCTCTTCGCCATCTTCCTAGCGGGAAGCGCTCCACCAGCTTTCTACACAGTGAAAACATACTAGGTCATGAGAGAAAACGCGTGTTCAACCCCGTTCAATAAAATCGAACTTTGAACTTATTGATGCTAACTACACCCAGCATTTTGTATTAAGTCCATATTGATAAGTAGGCTGACATCAAATAGCCAACTGTTCACAAATAGAACATTAGCTTCAATGATTTTCACATAATCCATTGCTTGTGTGATAGTCCCAGCAAAACGACCATGGAGAATTTTGCCGTCAGCTGAACATATTTCCATGTTCTGTAGATTCCGAGGACTACACGCGAATTCAGTGACAAGGGGCGCAAATATTCCTAATCCACCAGTTCTATACGTTTGTTCCCAATTATCAGAACCTAAATCACGAGGAGTTCCTTCTTTTAACCCATTTCGGGAGAAATTGGCGCTAGTGTCTCGCCACTTCCTCCGTTTCCATAGACACTGGGACATAATATGCCCCATATTTCGGCACCTAAACGGGCATCTTTATTTACGTCTTTCGCAGGGGACCACTACGTCCCTCTTTGCACTTATACTGACAGCCCCTTGCAAAATGATTTGGTCCAGAGAATCTGTAACACAGAACGTTATTACTGACAGAATCACCAGTTGAAGAAAGGACGGTACAAAACTGAGCTGACGGTGCAATCGCTGTGACCATGTGTTCTCTTTCATTTGTAGTAATGGCTCGAATCTGAGCCAAGTACACATCGTCTATTCTAGATGATGTCCGAAGGTGCTGCCTTACGCGGCCTGGCATTTTGTGGAGAATGCTTCACCCCACAAGCAAAGCAAGCCACCGAAATTCAGCCACGAATACGTCCACAGTTTCACCCGGTATCAGTTTTCGTGTCGTAAAGCTGTCAAACACCACAAAATAATCAACTACCAAAGTAATCACCTAACAGATTCGATGTCGAATATTTGCTTCTTGTTAAGCAACTTATACACTGCTAGTGCTCCAAGTCCTGAAGGTCGAACAGCTCAAAGACAAGCTCATCATTTTCAAGCTATTTCCCTATAGAAAGATCGGTGGCTGTTCTATTGAACTCCGGGATTAGCCGAATGTCAAATTGTCTGTTTGCCAGTGTTCTTTGACCGAATATGTTTAAATCTGGGCTTTCTAATGTCATAGCAGTCAGAACCTAAACATGGAAGTTTCAAATAAATAGGGCATCGTGACGGGCCAATAAATTTACCACCATTAAATATAGCAACTTTGCGTGCAATGGTGCTTTTTATGATATTGATGGGATACCCA
>OY744527.1:97312562-97385062 GCA_963556195.1 Sepiola atlantica | reverse complement strand
TATATATATATAGATATATATATATATATATATATATAGAGAGAGAGAGAGATAGAGAGAGCGAGCGAGGGGGTGTAGAGAGAGAGAGAGCGCGACTCGTGAGTACATAAAAAAGAGTAATCACTTGCCTAGTGGAGAGAGGGAAACAGCGAAATAGAGATAGAAATGAAGAATAAGGAGATAAAGCAGTTAAAGAGAGAGAGAGAGAGAGAGAGAGAGAGAGAGAGAAAATTGTTATTGATAACGATAAATTGATAACGATAAATATTTTTTTCAATGAAAATTTTTTTAAAGTTTTAAAAACAATCAAATAAATTATTTTTCAAATAGTCTGTATTATGTTAATTATTTGAATATGATGAAAGAAAAGTCTCAAATAATTATGAATAAAAAAGAATTGTTGTATCACTTTCAGGCATCCATACACGATTTTTTCACCGGAAGCCAGAAGTCCTCCCCAAAATTCCCTTCTCCCCAGATTTATTTATCTTGTAAATGTGACCCAAAAGAAAGGTGAGAAAAAAAGAAGAAACAGATTTAATTTAGAAAAATAAAGTCGCTCGCTAAAGAAAGGGACGTTTGAACGCAAATGCTAAATATTTATCGAGAAAATAAAACAATATTGCGAAACAAAACTATTTGCTATATTAAAATAAATAAAGCCATTAAATCAAAGAACAATAAGAAATAATAGTTAATTAATAATAGTAACTTTTTCAAAACTAATATGCAAATTAGTAAACTTTGCAAATCTGATATCGCATCTACAGGAACAGTATATAAAATAGATGGTGTGTCTATGGAATAAGTTGAATTAACTGAAAGTACGGTATTGACTTTACCGTCCGTCCGAGATATATACTCAACTTTTTCATTGATATAGATACTAACAAAAACAACCCGCCCTCCGTGTAGCAATAACTGAAACAATAATCTTTTTTACAAAAAAAAAAGAAATAATTTCCATTTGACATTTTGGTAATTTGGAGGAAAACAACCAAAATATGATTGCCGTAGTGTTATTTGATATATTCTAATGTTAGGAAATCTACTGTGCATGAACATAGTCAAATTTTATTTATTAGAAAAAAAGGTTAATTGGTCCCCCGATTTATAAAATCGGGGGACCTATGTTTTGACGCATTTGCGTTCGTCCGTCTGTCTGTCTGCCCGTCCATCCGTCCGGAGTTTCCTCCGCAACCATCCATTGATTTTTAAAAAAAAATCTGGTTAGCCCCCCCAGGGGGTCAAAAGGCCCCGAAATGGCAAAAAATGACATTTTTTGCCCCATAACTTTTCATCCATCCATTCAATTTCTCTGAAACTTGGCCAAAATGTGGAGGCAATTGTTCCTAATCGAAAATAAGTATCACTGACCTGGGAAAAAATCTGGTTCGCGCCCCCAGGGGGTCAAAAGCCCCCAAAATTGCAAAAAAATGACCCTTTTCTCCCATAACGTTTGATCCACCCATTCCACTTTTTTGAAACTTGGCCAAAATGTAGAGGCAATTGTTCTGGATATAAAATGAGCATCCTTGACCTCAGAAAAAGTCTGGTTCACGCCCCCAGGGGGTCAAAGGGGGGGTCAAAAATGCCCCAATTTGCCCGAATTTATTGCATTTTACACTCGCCACATCGAGTCACATACAGAGGGGGACCACGCATGCGCGGCTTGTTGATATTGTCTTTAAGATATTCAAAGTCGAGGAATTTTATTTTGTTTCAGCATAAAAATGAAAATTAATTCCTCATTATTTTTTGTAATTTATAAAGATTAGAGGTCTTTTTTTTCATCAAGTTTTCAGAGTAAGTCACACGTAATCGCCTAAAAAGTAGAATTGCATTTGGGGATGCTGAGGGTGTCAATCAACAATAATACCAAAACCTTTAGCATTTTTATTTACGCCTTAAAAATAAGATATTTAATTAGCCAATTTGAAAGAAGTTATTTATTTAATTTTCATAGGAAAGGTAAACACAACTAAACAAATCAATTGCTTATAATTAAAATTTAAAAAGTTAAAAAAAATATAAGATTAAATAAATAAAATATGGGTAAATTTGTAGATTAACAGCCGTCGTTAAATCTCCCTCCCTCAAAATGAAATTCAGCTTTTTTAAGGCAATTACGCGTGAAGAGTGAACACTGTGGAAAACGGCAAGACTAAAAATAAACAATTATTTAGAATTTTCAGTGGGCGATCAGTTTCATATATATTTAACGTAAAATGATGCCCCATCCACGAGCCATTCTATCTTTTTAGGGAAATCAATAAAAAAAATATTTTAACCGATAACCCTACGTCCGACTGGCAAGGTCACAAAACTACACGTAAAATAGACCCCCCCCCCAAAAAACGGATTTAGCTCCCATAGCAAAAAAAAAGAAAAAAATTCAGTTTACTGATCTAAAACGCTAGAATGGTCCGGAAGTGAGGGAATAATTTGAAATGAAATGAAGATACGAAACAGATCTCCACTCTAAAGTCAAAAATAAGCTTTTTTACGTATTTTTGGCAAGTTTTTAAGGGGGGGGGGCATACGTAATCGCTTAAAAATAAAGAATCTATTCTTTGTTTTGTTGAAGGTGGGGTGGTTTAACAGAGGGTGGTAATCTACACTTATACTATGAATCTTTTTCGTAATTTAGACAGAATAGTGAACCGGCGGTTTGTAAACGAAACATTAAACAATAAGTTTGTTGTTATTTATTTATTTTTCACGGAAAATTTAAAACTACGAAAATTAAATGCTGAAATAATAATAAAAAAATTTTTTTTAATCGTTTGGTTGTAATGAATGCTGTTATTTTAGAAAAAAACTACGCTTTAAAAATAAGGTGTATAAAAATGATTACGTAAGTTAAATAAAACTCGTTTTGCTTGTCGATTGTTGTGGAGCGAAAGAAATTCTTCTTCTTGCACGTTCTTTTGAAAAGTAATGAACATGGTTTCGATTTTTTGTCATTTTTTGTTATTATCACTTTAGTTAATTACTGGTAATACCGACAAAACTATTTTATATATATAAGCAAATAGGACAATCAGATTATAATCGAATAACACCAAACAATTATTTATTTTGTACTGCTTAAAAATATAATTATGCTAATTTGGTAAACAAAAGATTGTATTTGCAAGTTTGCTTGATTATAAATAGAGTATTTTTTTTGCCGGTCCTCGGCCTTTTGGCTAAGATCAAAGTGTAGTATCTGTTCCGATGGATACTGCACGCCTGTCCTGTGCAGTTCTAGGAGGTCCACCCTCCCAGGCTTCGCCTCCCCTCTTTGGGGAGGAGTAAGTTTATTGCTTACTGTCTGAGGCGCCCCTACCGGGGAATGCCGACGGGGCTGCCCAGGCAATTTTTAAATGGCCAGAGTGCTCACCTCTCGAGCGCTGGCTTTTAACCCCACTTGCTCGACCCGATCTTGGGTCACATCTTACTTGTGGGAGTAAGATAAAACTGGTCTTGTGCCTAACTCCGGGAGGAGTAAATAAATATCTGAATTATTTAAATTAGAGTAAGCTGCTTTGATTGCAATATAGTAGAGATAAGTAAGAAAATACTTCGCATTTATTCAATTATATATATATATATATATATATATATATATATATATATATATATATATATATATATATATATATATTCGAAATTTTGTACATATTTAAAGTATACTCAATGTGTTATTTTTAATCAACTAATACGTTTTTTGTGTACTGAATAAATGATCAACTGTAAAAATGATTATCCTGTTGGGAGTCAATCAGAAGTTGTTGCCGAACGAGAAACTCCTGTAAACATTTACAAAATACTAAAAATATTTAAAATTCTCGACTAGAAAATAAGTATTCGACGGACGAAAAAGGAATTGGGTGATTCAATTTTTGAAGACATGTCTAGTAATGGCCGCCGACCTATTTCTATCCATCTAGCCAATACGGCAAAAGTAGACGCCTTAATTAGAATTATTAATGAGTTGATATTAACGACATTATTGAGTCACTTTGACATTTAATGGGTACAAAAATAATTGGTAGACGAGAACAGCACGGTAAGACAGGGGAGCGGGTGAGTCGGTGTACTGAACTCCATGAACCCAATGAAAGAGATGATATATTGCTTCAAAACTGGTAATGAAACTTGGATGTATTATTATGAACCAGAATCAAAAGACAAATCATTTGGAATGGTTTGTTTCAATGTCTTCTTTCCCTTTCCCTTTCCCTTTCCCTTTCTTCTTCTTCTTCTTCTTCTTCTTCTTCTTCTTCTTCTTCTTACACCTGTTTATCCAACCAGAGCCTTGTTCACAATGTCTCTCAAAACAAAAAGTTAAACGCAGGAGAAACAGCTGGAAAAATCATGGCAATTGTCTTCTGGGATTCACAAGGTGCTACTGTTGTCAAATTATTGCCAAGAGAGTATATGAAGAAGACATTGAACTCTTAAAAGACTTAAACAGGGCAAGAGCTCGCCGAGTAAGTTCACTTTTGTACGATGAAGACAGTTTCTCTTAAACACGGCAGAATAAGGCGCCACCCGAACTTTAGGATGGATAACTGTCGCATTCTCCCTATTTAGATACATTAGCATCCCCAGATTTCTATTTCTTTGGTCTAGTAAATAAACATTGAGAGGCAAACATTGTGCTGGCGATGAAGAAATGAAAATTGTTGTAAGAGGATTGATTACGTCAGAAAATAGTTGAATTGTATAAAGCTGAGATGCATTCTTTTATTTGTACGTGAAATTTCGGATGCTTCCTTGGTCTTTTGGCTAAGATCAAAGTGTAGTATCTGTTCTGACTGTCCTGTGCAGTTATGGGAGGTTAACCCCCTCCCATGCTTTGCCTCCCCTCTTTGGGGAGGAGTAAGTTTATTACTTACTGTCTGAGGCGCCCTGCCCAGGCAATTTTTTGAGATTCACCTCACTCTTCCTCTAGAGTGAAATTCCCACCTTCCGACCTTGTGTCACATTCTACTTTGTGGGAAGTAGATAAATAGGTGAAACTCTGTTATTGAAACAAAACAAAAAAGATGGTGGCAATGTATAAAAGTAGAGATATGGATCTGTAATGTATATGGATGTACTTGTGAACTTCGTTACTTATTTTACAATTAAAAAAATTGCATTACTTTCTACTCACCCTCGTGTGAAATAGATTTTAGCAAATTTTGACTTGTTGATCAACTGAATACAATTAAGGAGTCTCACCGACTTGATATTTGAAACACCTTTTACGTGACTTGAATTAAAATGATGTGATAATAATATTGCTTAAGAAACTGTGATTAACCTAATTCCTCGTATCGTTTGTATATTTACCTCTTTATCTTTGCTGGGGAGCATGATTGCCCATAAAGTACCCTGGTGTGGGCGGTATGATATTTAGGTGAATTATCGCAGGTGGAAACGTTTTAAAGCCATGTCTTGTGCCTCACCTTTTTTTTTTTTTTTTTAAATATAACTACTCTAACGGTTTAGAAATAGAGTCATAAATAGATTTCCGACTTTAGAATAGGTGCGCGATTAGCCTAATGATGACCGTCGCGTCCTTTGTATAATGTCACTAACCTTTTCTTATTCACTTACGGGAATGCAGTAATACATTTTGTATATTCGTGTTATACTTATTATAGTTATTGAAAGTGTGAAACAATGAAAGTCCATTTTTAGTAAACTGGATGTGTGTAACTGCTGAGGTCAGAAGTGGTGCTAAAAGATAGGCTATAAAAGAATCTCTTTTCCTCTCTTTCTCTCTCCATCTCTTTCTCCCACTCGCCATACCGTAACGAGGTTACTCCCGGATGATAGAAAAGCAAGATGGTAAATAAGAATTATAACCTAGATGGTAACGATATGTAGGTCAGGGTTGTAGGTAGACGTCGCGTTTGGAATACGACTGTGATTATTTTGATAATTTCAAGGTTGAGACTAAAATTAAAGTATATACATTTTATTGTTTGGGTTTTGAGTGTGATGATTTAAGAAATGAGTTAAAACAATTTTCAGAGTTACGTCACTGTGTTTGATACCGCTTACCTTCGCGGGTGTATATCCAGGTTCCGTAGCTGCTTGCCTGCCCCTCGGCCGATGATCGATAAACACGTGGACGCCGGATTTGGTTTTTATAAGAGCTTATTGAACATGACAAAGAGACAGAAATTAACTGCATGTGTACGAGAGAGAGAGAGAGAGAGAGAGAGAGAGAGAGGAGAGGGGGCGAGGGAGAGAGATCCAGAAAGAATGAATTACTTGGAGAGAGAGGAACCCTTAACATCTCAGTCAGGTCATTTTGGGCTATACTGCACTCCCCCTTCCCGCCGACTGACAGAGGACGGTCCGTTTCTCGGCTGGTGTAGGCTCAAGAAGCAAACCGCTCTCCAAATGGAAGTGACGTCAGATTCGACTTCCGCCCAGGTTCGTTCTCCCTTTGGGACACCCTCCTCCCGCCCCTTTCGCTATATAACAACGAATCGAGAGAGAATTGGAAAAAAACAGACATAGAATTGAAGTCGAGATGAGCGGACGTTCCGCCGTTTACTCCCCCCAGCTGAGTCTAGAAAGTAAACTGTGCATGTGAGGCTGAGGGTGCCAAAACAATGTCGGCATTCTACTACAATAAAGCGTAAGCAATGAAAAATCTTGCTTGTTTCAATTCGTCATTTTTCCTGCAACATATTTCGTATTATAGGACCAGTAAAGAGCAAAGGGCATAACGTGATAATACCCCGGGAAGACCCGGGGAGTTCCAAGCGATTTCAGAAGATGTGTTTCGTTGTATAATGAGAGTGTAAGGCCCTTATTCTAGAATATAAAAGAATAGCAGTTACTTAAAAGGGCCTCCTAATAAATGCCGAACTCGCTAAGTGATTGACAGGTGTGAGATCAAAGTATGACTTTGGTGGATAGCGGACGTCGAAGCGTGACGTCAGTTTCCTCAAAGATTATCGTGGTCTCTTTCTCTTGACAGAGTTTACAGCGATCGGACAGCGTGAAGTGGGCTCTCGCCTCAAAACCCCGATGCGAAATGGGGGTACGGCGAGACATGAATAGATTCCAGAATGTTAATACCCGTCTCTCTCTCTCTCTTTCTCTCTCTCTCTCTCTTAGCCATGTGTGTAATTATACCTATATATCTCTGTTTAATTGCATGTAATTTATTTCTACATATATACTTCCCTCGTCAATAAAACCTTCAATTTGAAGATCTGTGTTCCTGTAATCGATCGAAAGCAGAGACGACACTCGGAGGTCCTAACAGCGAGCGTGTATAATGAAATTATACACATGCGACATCGCAACACCTTGAAAATGATTCATATAATAGTTGTCATGTTCGTACTTACATGTTGGCATCACATGCAACATGACATTCCACTAGTTGCGTCTCACATCCAGAATGAGTATACTGTATCTCTAAACTTTGTCAGCTGAGGTTGGAGTTGGGTGATTGGCTTAATGGATAACGTAATGGACTATGGAATCGGACATGTCAAATTTAAAACGAAACAGATCTATGGTGGTCATTTAATCACACTAATACCGTTGGGAAAGGTATGAACCCGCAAGGTATGAACCCGCAATTCACGCCAGCTATGGGTAACATAGCAACGCGTGTTCATTGTAAAAGTTTACTATAAATAGTTTGTATCGGTTTGGTCTTACAGCATTAAATAACCCCAAAAGTTTTTAACGTTATTTATCGAATATCCATTTAAACCTATGTCTATTTATTTTCTAAATGTTATAATTTTTTTTATTAAAAATAAATTTAAACAGCGTGTGTGTTGTATTTATGTACACACGTTGTATTATGTCCTTCTATCACAACGATGAAAACTACGCTTTCTTCCTCATGTTTCTATCATCAAGCCAAATTTCCATGAACTGAGCTTCTTCGTGTGTTGAACACATTACCACTGGACTGTTTTCCTGTAGATTAAAACACGGTCGTCTTCAAATCCAATGTTAGCAGATTCCTGTCATGAACTCCATCAACCATTCTCAATCTTCTCATCATTTTCATAATCTCTCATCTGACGTCACTCCATCTCATTAATCCTTATACTCGAGTTGTTTTTGCCCTTGATGAGTGGTAATTTATAAGTTTGAAAAAAATCAGGAAAAATGGAAGGTGTTAGTTCCTCTTGTTAGTGCCGTAGCAATAAATGCTGACGTATAACAAGTTATCTAATTATTTTTTAAAGTTATTAATTCATTCACCACAAACAAGGCTGGGAGCCACTACTCAATAGACGAATGAAAGAAGATGAAATGTGTGTGTGTGTGTGTATGTGTGTGGGTGTGTGTGTATGTGTGTGTATGTGTGTGTATGTGTGTGTATGTGTGTGTGTACGTGTGTGTGTATGTGTATGTCTGTGTGTGTGTGTGTGTGTGTGTACGTGTGTGTGTGTGTGTGTGTGGAGTTAGTTGGTGAGAATATTGAATGCGTTTGGATTTAAAAGAAATGGTAGTGGGCGTTATGACGAGTCATTTCAAACCTTAACGCAAGATGTCCTACTGATAGTTGAATACGGACGAGGGAAATTCAATTTGTTGAGCTTTTGTCATATGAAATACTCGATTGAAATTATGGATGGAAACCTGGTTTCTAAGAAAAAAAAATTAAAAGGGTTTATATTTAGACACTGGAGCAAGAGGGTCGAAAAGGTGAATTCCGGTTCCCCAAACATCGGATGTATTGACGAAGATTGTGAGATTAGATTCTGCGTCAGCTGTCGCGGTTTTAACAATGAAGTAAGTGCATCAAGTAGATATCTTCTGCAGGAAAAGTAATGATCAATTTCTCCAAGATGGTCTTGCACCGTGTAATAATATTTAAATGCGGGTGTGTAAAAATAGGGTTAGTATGGTTAATTTCCACGTAAGTTTAAATTAAGTAGAGTAGAGAGTATGTAGAAACTCTCTTTGGTTGTTCAATTGATTATAATTTACGACGACTCGGAAACAGACAGACAAAATCATGAAAAATCATTACCAACTCATCATAGAAGTTCAGTTCTTTTTTTTAAAATCCCACTAAGATGTTTTAGACGATCATCATATCGGTTATATCAACCTCTCGCGAAGAAGAGAGTATCTAACATTAATAAGTATGTGTTTATATGCTTAGCAGAACATCACACACCAGCAAGTGACATCATTTACATGATTATATTAATAAAGAGATGTACAAAAATGTCTGATTTACATTGAAAATCTACATCTACATGTCACACGGAAACAAGAATCAGGAAAGCAATTTCAAATGCGCGTAGTTCGAGGGTAAAACGAAGAAATATTTATTATAACTAGGAATATTGGCAGTAAAAGAATAAGATCGTTAAGTGGCGAAAGGAAACTGATGAAGAATAGGAATGCGAGAGAGAGTCATTAACTTTTTTTCAATTTAAAATATGTCATTTAGTCTTTTTAATTAATAAAAATATCGCACAAGAAAATATTTCGAACACTTTGCATGACTTTGCTCAAGGTTTCTGGAGTCAGTTCACGTATCTCTGTACGACTATTATTATTGAGCCGTTGAACTATCAGAAGCTTACGTTAAAGGCGCGTATAAGAGTTACATATTAAAATTATCTGGAATAATGTCTCGAGTTGATCGGTAACTAGTTGACATCGGCGCATCTCTAGTAACACTCTGGTGTACATCTGTTGTTCTATGTGCGAGATACCGCATGCGCCCCGACTGGTTGCTCTGCCAATCGTTCTACGCTCACATTGTGTTTATAAGATCTGCATAACTTTGGATGTTTACGCAACTTAGTCGGGAACTTGAGTAAGTGGTCGATTCTGTCGGTCACCCCGAAACAAGAAAAGCTCGCCATCAAATATCTATTGAAACACAGTAATAAAAACCAAAACTTATGTTGCTCTTATTGAAGAGAAGACAACTTGAGGAATTTGGTTGGGGAACTTTGTTATTTACTTGTTTTTACGTGTGTTTATCTCTTAAAGAAACTCGGATTTGGTAAGAATTCTTCTTAGTATTTTTATTCCTACTTTCGATCGATAAACAACTTCGGCTCTTTTCTCAGTCTGTTCTGACAGACTGACTGTTTTCCGTTGAGCTCTTTAAGCATCCGTTCTTTTATTGAGAACTTTCAATTGAGACGAGTTTTGTGATTCACTAACCAATCACAAATCGTGTTGCATTTTCTGCTCTCTTACGATTAGTCAGTAAATAAAAGCCTATGTTTCATCCAACAAGCTGGGCCCTAAAGCCAAGCCACAATATGTAAACTGGGTATTATTTCAGGAATAGCACGCCTTACCATTTGTTGGCAAGTAAGTATATTTATCATGGCTGGTGCCCCCAGTAACCTTTCAAATATCAAACAAAATTTGAATATTAGCTGGATATTTTGACTTTTTCAATTCATGATTGAAACTTATCGTTCAATTATCGTTTATCTTTTATATTATCGTTAAATTTCCCAGCCTTGAAATCAAGTGTGACAGGTACACTCTCGTGACTTTTTAAATTGTCTGACTCAAGTTTAAGCCTTAAACACATGTGTTCGTAATAATAAAAATTAGTTTTTTTATAATTCGGTTAATTAAAACAATTAATTTACTCCAGTTGTCCACTTAACCCGAGAAATATAACCTTTCAAATTGGAAAGAGGACAATATTATGATTTGAACATGGCGTTCGTGATTCATAATCAAAACCAAGTCTTTTCCAAAAATACCCCTTTGAATTAAATCGTTTGTTTAAAGAGATTCTGACGATATTTGTCGGCCCCCAAATGTGCTTTTTATTTATTATTTTATAATTAATTTAACTTAATCAAACCTAAACATCTCACACATGTCCCACTGCTGTCCGAAAACTGTTGAAACGACCATCTCATAAAGTAATATCCGACATATTTTAACGTGTTACCGTGACCAGCATAGATGACAACATCGCAAGATCATCCGACAATGAAGTTGACGTTCTATGTACAGACAGGCTACTTCAAAATGGATTCTGAAATATATCGATAAGACAACGATAAACGATATAATAAAGAACAGAAAACAAAAATAGAATACAAATTAGTTCAAATATTTTTAATTGAAATAAAAAGTAAATACAAAAGAAAAAATGCTGGTTGAACTAAAAGAGAAATAGCCATGTGGAGATAGATAGATAGATAGATAGATAGAGATAGATAGAGATAGATAGATAGATAGAGAGAGAGAGAGAGAGAGAGAGAGAGAGAGAAAAAAAGAGAGAGAGAGATGTGGAAAAAGAAATTGAGATATAACAAAATCTAGTTATGCCAGACCTCACCTGTCGTGCATTCTTCTTCTTCTTCTTCTTCTTCTTCTTCTTCTTCTTCTTCTTCTTCTTCTTCTTCTTCTTCTTCTTCTTCTTTATTTTCGTTGCCTTTCTTACTTTCCTTCTTTTCAATTTATTTTCTTTTTTCATTTACAAGCCCCTTATCACCCTTCTCCCCCCTCTCCTCTTCAACATATTCCATAACTGGACAATCTTCTTCTTATGTCATTAAATGCGTCAGTAATTACAGCCTTTACGTAGACGTTAACTACACTTTGCCATGTCAACAAATATAATTACGAATAACTTCATCTCTCTTTATTTTCCCGTTCACCCTTCTCTACCAAATTCTACTTGATTAAAAGAAACAAGCCGCCCTCTCCACGCGTGGACATTCATGCCATTTCATCGCACGTCTATATTAAACACGTCAACCTTTTTGCCGTTGATAAAATAAGCAATGGCGATCCCATTGCAATTAGATTTTTTTGACTATGTTTTTGGAACAAACCACCCAATCAAGTGAAAAGTAGCTCTAATATAAACCATTTTAAGAATAAACTTACTGAATTTAGATATAATGATAAAGGAATGAATTTACAAGGTTAATTTTTGCTAAAATAAAGGAAGCTAGTTGTGGTCCCAAAATCCGGATAAGTATAGGCCTTCATGGAATAAATGTATGAAAAACATGTAGTTTTTATACATGATCGTAAATGTTGCTGTAACATTCAGAAGTATAAGAAAAATGACGTATAAACATTATGTCTTTTATAATACCCTCTTCTAACCGGACACGTGTATAACTCCACATCCTGCACTCTATAATAAAGAGAAATGTATATTTATTTGTAAATATATATGCGTTCCGTCACACAAAAGTCTGCTCGACAAATACGGGAAGGGAGAACGCAAATATATTTCCATAATGAGACGTTTTCTGTTTTTTTTCTTTCTGTTTTCTATACCTAATTATACATAAGGGATGATTGTTCTCTTTCAATTTCATTTCTAACCATTTCACTTCCGCTAACGTCTTGCTTTTCATAAGTCCGACATAATTTTTTTTAAATTCTAGCCGCTCTCTACGCCCCATTAATCAAAGGGGGAAAATTAAAAGAAAGAAAATTACAACAAGCAAAGTTAACTGTTGGTGTGTTTTCTTTAGGTCATCATAAATGACTCGCGTTTTTTTTTCAACGTACGATAGTTCAGTATCTAATTATCCTATTGAAAAAAAAGAAGAAGAAATACTTACATTGAAAAGCAACACCCGCCGCCTGAAATCAATTCGGAAAGAAATTCAACACTCTAAAGAAAAGCCTTTTTTATTTATGTCATCAGAAATGACAATAATAATTTATGTGTAAAAAATTGAACTACTGACGTAATTCTATGATTTTATATGCATATTAATGCGAAAATTGGCAAAGCATAATTTTTTTCCATCATTTTATAAGCATAAAAAGGCAATATTTGTCACTATTAAAATATTCCAGGTGATAAAAAAACCCATCTGAATCAAAGATTCTGCTGAAAAGTCAACTAATTACTTGATTTTTATCATTTTATATATATTAATTTAATTAATTATAAACTTTTTAGTGCACACAAACTTCTAATCACCCCCTAACAAGCAGGATTCCGGCCTGGCAAATCCACATCAAGCTACCTCCTGAATCTCATACAGCACATCGAAGATGGGTTTCAGAAAGGACTGGTAACGGGAGCCGTCTTTGTTGATCTGTCTGCTGCGTATGACACTGTAAACCATCGCCTCCTCATGAAAAGGGTATCTGAGCTGACAAAAGACCTGCCACTCACAGACCTAATCAGAGCCATCATGACAGCCACTTTTATGTTATGCTAAACAACAAAGTTGCTGGCGCCGATAAAAGAATAACTTATCTCAAGGTAGTGTATTGGCTCCATTACTGTAAAACATCTACACTAACGACCAACCAAATGCACCAAAACACTGAGCGTTCGTCTATGCTGACGACCTCTGCGTAATATTACAAAAGAGTACGTTTGAATCAGTAGAAACAAACATCAATCCAGCCTTAGAGAGTAACCATCTGCATGCAAACCCTGCAGAAACTCAAGTGTGCTCGTTTCATCTCAGGAACCGGGAGGCCAACCGACCCCTAAACATCACGTGCTTTGGAATACAACTTGAGAATCGCACCAACCCTGTCAACCTTGGTGTAACCCTGGACCACACCCTCTCGTTCAGAGAACATGTAAGGAAGACAAAAATGCAAGCCAGCTTCCGGAACAACATCCTACGGAAACTGATCAACTCCAAGTGGGGAACCACAGCACACACACACTAAGATGTACGACCTTAGCCTCGTGCTATTCCTCTGCGGATTATGATTGTCCTGTTTGGGAGCGATCAACGCATGCCAAAAAACTAGACTCAGCATTGGACAACACCTGCCGCTTGACCACTGGCTACTTGAAGCCTACTTACCTGAACAACCTGCATCTCTTCACTAGCATTGCCCCTTCAGATGTGAGACGGGAAGTTTCCAGCTGAGTAGAGATCACAAAGGCTATCAATGATGAACTCCATCTCCTTCATGGACGTGAACCAACAGTCCAACGACTGAAGTCAAGGAGAAGCTTTCTCAGCCATGTCGAACTCCTAACAACATCATGGGAAGAGACCAGACTACAGCTGTGGACCAGACGGCTAGAGAATGACCCCCTCCTACTGACATGGGAATCCCCGCTTCTGAGGCCCTCTCTATCGGTTCAGGGGCACATTGGCTCCAATGGAAAACACTCAACCGCCCGAGGATGGGAATGGGGCGATCCAAAGTTGCTATGAGTAGATGGGGCTACAAAACTGACCAAACCATATGTGAATGTGGAGAGGAGAACTATACGATGCAACACTGTTTTGTCTGCTCCCTACTGCCCAACCGGTACATCTTTAAAGATCTTGCAGAATACAACAATAATGCAAAGGACTGCATAAAAAATGGGAAACTGTTGTTTGACCATATGCTTAAAAAAAGACACGCAAAATGGACGATTGCTTTCTTAATTTACACTTCCTTTTAACATATCTTTATTATTTTTTAAATTTGACTATGCATACCACTGTTGAACACTTTGCAAATAATTTCTTGAATATAACCAAATGAATAAATGAAGAAATATTTTCTTATTTATCTCTACTATATTACAATCAAAACAACTTACTCTAATTTAAATAATTCAGATACTACATTTCTTTGAAATACTCTTTTTATAGTCAAATACAATCTTTTGTTTACCAAATTAGCATAATTATATTTTTAAGCAGTTCAAAATAAATAATTGTTTGGTGTTATTCGATTATAATCTGATTGCCCTATTTGCTTATATATATGGAATAGTTTTGTCGGTATTACCAGTAGTTAACTAAAGTGATAATAACAAAAAAATGACAAAAAATCGAAACTATGTTCATTACTTTTCAAAAGAACGTGCGCCCTCCTTCCTGCAAGAGGAATAATTTATTTCGCTCCACAATAATCGCCGAGCAAAATAAGTGTTTTTAAACTTACCTAATCATTTTTATACACCTCATTTCTAAAGCGTAGTTTTTTCTAATATAGCAATATTCATTGCAACCAAACGCTCAATTTTTTATTTATTTTTTATTATTCCAGCATTTAATTTTCGTAGTTTTAAATTTTCCGTGAAAAATAAATAAATAACAACAAACTTATTGTTTAATGTTTTGTTTACAAACCGCAGATTCATTAGTCTGTCTAAATTACGAAAAAGTGTAGATTAACACCCTCTGTTAAACCACCACACCATCCACAAAACAAAAACTAGATTCTTTATTTTTAAGCGATTACGTATGATGATGTTTAAAATTTGTCATAAAAAAGAAAAAAGACTTCTAATCTTTATAAATTAAAAAAATGGGGAATTCATTTTCATGTTTATGCTGAAACAAAATAAAATTCCTCGATTTTGAATATCTTAAAGACCATATCAATTAACCTTTTTTCTAATAAATAAAATTTGACTATTATCATGCACATTAGAATATATCAAATAACACTACGATAATCATATTTTTGTTGTTTTCCTCCAAATTATCAAAATGTTAAATGGAAATTATTTCCTTCTTTTTTGTAAATAAAACTATTTGTGAAGTAATTGCTGTCCGGAGGGCGGGTTGTTTTTGCTAGTTTTACATAAATAAGGATTTTGTACGTCTGTCTGTCCGTCAGTCACATTTTTTTAAACGCAATAAATACATTGCGGAATTTGTTTAATTTGTGAATATCAGAGATCTTAACTACTTTGAGAAATGGAGAATATTGCATTAATCGTAAATAATAAATTCCCAACAAATAAAGCGGATGGCATGATTGGAAATCAAAACTGAAACCTTTACATCTTCAGTCTGAGATTCTACCAACTGACCTATTTGGACTTTCTTATAAATAGAGCTTAAAACATTACCTTAACAAAATAATTATAATTTTCACGTGGCGTAATAGATTTATGATTTACATCATGTTTCAAAACATGAATTCAAACATAAGCGATAATAAAAAATGAATGGGTAAACATTATCAATAGCATTGGAAATTATTTTAATAGTCCAAAACAATTTATTTTGCTTTAACTACTTGCTGTATGTAATTCTTTCACAATTATATAATCCTCACAGCCTAGCAAAAAAAATTCTAGTAAAATCACTTTTATTTCTTAATAAATTAAAAATAAAATCACTTATTTGAATTTGTTCGATTTTTGTCTGCTTATTTCAAAATTTATACATTTCACTCATTGCCTCCTGAAAATATGAAAATTGTTTCTGACAACAATCAATTTATATAGTTTCAAAACGACTTTATTTCAACTGATGTTCTCATGTCATAACGGATTAATTTGGTGTTGTTGTTTTTAAGTGAGTTGGACTTCTGCATAGAGGTAACGAAGGTTGTGTCTCAGGATTGTCTGGTCCGCATGAAGTCTTGCTCGTTGATCGCAGCTACTCATAAAACCTGCAAGATTGCAGTTTTTTTTTTACTCCCGACACTGAGAGCAGCAAGGCTCAGCGCGTGCATGCGAAGTTGGGGAAGGTTTTGCCAAGAACACACAAAGAAATGGCACAGAAACAACGTTGCCACTCTCACTCCATTTATTTGCGGTTTCCGTCTGACACGCATTTTCTTGCCACACACAAAGGCAGAGACGACAAGAGAACGACGGGTTCTAATGCCGATTCCTCCTGGATTTTCACCAGAGCTCTGTTAGCTGCGTTGTGGCCCTTTACCGCTTAGTGTCAAACCTGCTCGCCACGGCTGAACCTTTCAAGGAACCGGGGTTCCAAACGGCATAGCTCTGACACTACCACAAGTCCACCGGCTCTTAGACGGTGAAGAATGTTTATACTTTAAAGGGGAGATAGATTAAAGCGTTCAGTTTCGAACATAGTTTTATGGTTCGAACCTGACACGGTAAGTAAATAGATGAAGGGCGACTGCTTTCACCCTTCAAAAAAGTTCGAAGCCCAGTTCATAATGTGTGACGAGAACTGATGACGACAAAAATTGTCCGAACGTTTTCGAATTCAGTATTGAACTCTCTTAGGGATTGCCACTCTGACTTCCTCCTTGAGATTGACTCAGAATGAATTAGTGTAGCTGTGAGTCAGCGTTTTTGAATCGGCGTTTTCCTTCAATTGGACATGCTACAGCCTATTTGATATACCCCAGTGAAGATAAAGCACACATTATCAATGCGACAAAAACGCTTACGTCAGAGGAATTTATTAGAATATTGATATCAACAACACACCTAATGTTTTATTGCTTTTTTTTTTATATTGCAACTGAGATGTAAGTGGATACTGTGATTAGGTGCCAGGTTTATAGGGGACATCGTAAGCGGGGAATTGTCTAGCAAGATATTGATTCACATTACATTTTAATTTCTACATGTTGGTACAGTCGATGAAACAGGGAGTTGGGACAGAATTCAAAAGGCAAGCTGTCCGAGGAAATAAGCTATTAGAGTAGAAAGTTCTCAGGCATCTGTGAAGAAGTGGGATTTTGCTGCTAGTCGGGTTGATCAAGGGTATTTACGTCAAGATGGGCAAAAGTGCAGTGAGTTCATCAGAGCACATTCTGTGAAAGTACTTGTAAAACAAACACAGGGATGCCACATTGCGGCAATGGGACAGGGGCTGGAGCTTGGTAGACAGTGCGAGACCTATTTGGTTACAGACTCTACGTTTAGTTATTCCTTGACACTTGTATTCTCAAGCAGTCGCCCAGTTAAATTACTGTCCAAATTCAACATTGTGACAAAGGCTAGAGTTTAAACATGATATAGCTGTTGCACATCGTCCGAGAAACCAGTGTTTTATGAAGTTATTTATCGAACATTCATTCAACCCTTTGTCTATTCTCATTAGTATTTTCTAAATGATCATTTTTTGCCCTAAACCGATCACAGAAGCACAAATCTTCTTCAAAACGTTTAAAGCTGTCAGGCACGAAATAACTTTTTGCTAAAACAATTGAATCCTGTTACACGACTTGTTTAGATAGATTTCTCTATATGGAAAAAGAAATCCAATTAAATCTATTACTAATGGAGATTTAGTATCTGTCTGAAGCCGAAACGATACTATTTACTTCGATATCTGAAGTCGATATTGTACGATTTCTCAATGCTTAATTAAGGGAGGGGGTTAGTGTAGTATCTGTTCTATTGTCATAAGATCATTCACCCAGGCATTATCTCCTCTTTTGGTCGTAATGTAGTATCTGTTCTGTTATTATGAGACCATCCCCCCGGGTATGGGTAGCGTACGTGAGAAGATGTGACACAAGGTTAAAAGGTGGGGATTGAAAAGCCAGCACCCAAGAGAAGAGAATTCTAGCCTAGAAAATGCCTCAGCAGCCCCGTTTGGATTCCCTGGTAAGAGCGTCTCAGGCGATTAGCAATAGGCTAACCCTTTTTTAAGTAGAGAAGGTAAAGCCCGGGATGGTGGACCACCTATAACTGCACAAAATCATACATCATCCTGACAGAAAAAGGCCACTAAACTCAAATGACCCAGCCCCTGTCAGACTAATTTTCGAGGACATATCTTCGACTTGGCATGAAACACGCAACCACGAATCAAAGAAAATACTGCTATTTACATTATTTACACGTTCCGGACTATTGTCCACAACTGGGTTCTTTTCATGTTCACAATGTTTTCGTCGTTGTAGTTACCGGTATTCTTTGGGTGAATTTACTTGTGAGATCGATCCCCGGTGAAGGCATTTCATAAGAAATTAACTGATGCAAAATATGGGAAAAGCATTAAACGTGGACTGAGATCAGTCTACAGCAGCGAATTAATTAACGAGTTCAGTTAGAAATTTTCAGAAGATCACGACAAAAAGTAACTAAAGAAAACCAAAGAGTACAACGAGCGACACGTTGTTGTAAACGTAGGCGGGAAGGCAACGTTTACAAAAACGATTGAATTTGTATTATTTGGATTTTTTTACCCACTTATGGGTAAAATATTAACGTGCATAATCGTGTACCATGAATTGGGTAAAATTAATAAAAACAGTCGAAAAAAAGAACAAAGTGTCGGTTTTGTCTGGTTAAAAAGCGTGACAAGTACAACACACACACACATTTCATGAATTTAATCATAAACCCTAAGTCCGCGTTGGCAATACGCCAACCCGGACTCAGGATTAGTGGTTTGGAATATGAAAGGGTACATTTTCACTTATTTCGGTTCGTTCATGTCCATTTTCGGAGAAATCCGTCATAGATTCACTTTACGAAACTTTTCTAAAATAAAGACGATAAATGACGTAAATCAAGCGTAAAATTAAATATATATAAAATATAATTAGTTTTAATAAATTGTTTCCAACTTATATCTACAAATACAATCTTGTTGAGGTAGGACACATTCAAACCGGTAGGCCACATACTATAACGGCACAATGAATTGTTTATGGTACTACTCCAGGGAATGCGTCTAATTTCCGTGACTGCTCGGCCGCAGCGATCGGACAGGTCGCGGAAGCGCCCGAGAGCTGCCGAGTCGAAAACGAGGCTGTAAACAAAACTGGAAAAAAACTGACCAATCAGGTTGCTGCAAAGCAGTTTATAGCAAGCAGCCGATAATAATTGGAAGGAATCGCTAAGCAAAATGCAAAATGAATTTCCAGCAGTAGGGACATTCTTTTCGCGATCCAGGATGGAACTATCAACCATACTGAAACTAATCTACCTGTGGTCCCAGGATATGGCAACAGGGAAGAACCTACGCAAGGAATGCGGCGTACTGTCTACAACCACACAAGTGGACTGGAAGAATTTTCTGCGGGAGGTCTGCATGGAACATCTGTCGCGCAACCCTCGGCGACTCGGAGACCCAGGGCATACGGTGGAAATAGACGAGTCTCTATTTAATCGCCGTAAAAACAATGTTGGGCGTGTTCTCCAGCCGCTTATCTGGGTCTTCGGGGGATACGACCCCGCAGAGAAGGAGGGTTTCCTGGTGACTACATATCAACCAAGCCATTTCATTATCACATCACTACAGTATAAATCTCTAAGCATGAGTGGATGAAGTGTGTGAAGTGCGCTGAAGAAAAATTCCTACCAGTAAAATACATAGCCCTGTTGTGCTCGCATACCCTTAATGACAATAAAAGTTTACACATTTAGGAATTTCCCTGCTTTTGTATATTTAGTGTATATGAATTTTCATCTGAACCCTATTAAGGGCATATGATTTCAGTATACTGGCATTTTTCATGGAATACCTGTAGAGTCACGGACAAATCATTTGATACTCGGAGAAATGATGAAGAAATGAGGAACGAACCCGAGACCGGACGGAAACTAAAATACGTGTTAAGACTAAGCTAAACAGATTTCTCTTTAGCAGCACCCTGACTTTTGAGCACATTCTAAGTTTTTCTTCTGTAGAAATCCGCCTAATTTAAAGACGAAACCTCCCAAACCTGACTGACCGGGCCAGGAAAAAAAAAAAAGAAGACTAACGAAATAAGAAAATGAAAAATGAATTTAAAAAGTGATTTTCTTCCAATTGCCACCATTTCCATATTTTTAATCCATCTTGAAAGATAGACACGCGGTTTTTCGTTGATATCAAGATTGAAACATATTGCTATGACTCAAATATTTCTCCAGATATCGAAAACTACAAAGAGTCTAATAACGACCCCAGATCTAGATAAAATAGCAACTTGTGTTCAATTAATCGTATATCTAAATGAATAAATTCGAAAGTTGGGTCCGTTTATCTCACTAACGATAAAGTCAAAATGCTCTATTTCAAGTTAATTCTAGTTCATACCCAAATCAGACCTTCCATTTTTTAGGATGGCTTGTTCTCTGTCGGTCTGAGGTATGGTCCTATGAAGTTTTAGGAAGTCCACCTTCCCAGGCTTCGCCTTCTCATTCTTTGAGAATGGGTTAGTTTATTGCTAATCGCATAATGCGCCCCTACCGGAGAATGTCGACGGATCTACCCAGGCAATTTATGTTCGGCCAGAGTGCTCTTTCCCTAGGGCGCTGGCTTTTCAAATCCTACTTTCCTGACCTTGAATCTAATCTCCTCACCATGGGAGGGGGGTAAATAACTCAACTTTACACAATAAACACACCACCTTTTCAACTATTTTATATACTGCTTATGTATATGCGATATCAGTCGCAAGGTTAACTAATTTGCATATTGGTTATGAAAAGGGATATTTTATTAATGAACTAGTATTTGTTATTGTTTTTTTTTTTTAATTCAATAATTGTTTTGATTTTAAAATAATGGTTCTGATTCGCAATATTGTGGGATTTCCTGGACAAAACTTTAGCATTTGTGTCCAAATGTTCTTTTTTTTTTAAGGGACCGACTTGATTTTCAACAAGTTGTTTATTATTACTAAATTGCAAGTGTAAAGCTAAACTGATGTCTTTCTATTCCTTTCTTTACGGTCATTATTAAAAAAATAAATAAATTTGTATCGAAATTGCCAAAATATTAATGTTGATCTATCTTCATGAATAAATGAGAAATATTTTTTTCGGGTTTCCAACAAAGTTATGAATGAAATGTTTATTATTTTGAATTAATGTTCCAAGTATCAAAAGTAGCGAACTTTTCGAAGCGATAGCGAGCCGGCAAAGTCAACTAGTATGTATATATATAGGTAATGTAGTGTTTCTGTATTACATCACCCCAAAAGGGATGAATTGCCGTTAAACAGACACTCCAACTCTAGTAAATTGTTTTTCTTTTATCGATAGAATTGTTAAATAAAACTGTGCAACTAATCATTGTGTAGCTTACATATATATTAGGTTCAAACATCAGTTCTAGTCCGATCAGCCCTTCCTCAAATCCAACCGTTGCTCAAGGGCGGTGGCAACATTGTAGTGTCAAATCTATATCGTCTGGAACTTCAGTTCCTGGCAAGACCCCCAATGACAGAAAGCCTTGCTCCAAGCAGTTTAGGGTAGCAACCTGGTTAACAGGGATCCGTTGAAAATCCAGGAGGAGTCAGCATCAGGATCCGCCAGCCTCTGGTCGTCCACACTTCCGCAAAAATGTGTCAGGCGAGGAAACGAAAATCAAAAGAGTGAAAGTGGCAACGTTGCTCCTGCGCTATATTTTTGTGTGTTCTTGGCCAAACCTTCATCGACTTCGCATGCAACCGTTGGTCCTTACTGATTTCGGTGTCGGGGGTAAAAACCTGCAATCATGCAGGTTAACGACCAAACGAAAGGACTTTATGCAGACCAGACAATCCTGAGGCACGATTTTCGTGAGCTGTATGCAGACGTCCGACTCGTTTAACAAACAAACGATGAAAAAAAGTCCGATCACCGAAGCTAAGTAACGTCGAGTTTGGTCAGTATTAAGCTGGGTAACTGTTTGGGGGTAGCAGGTGCCGTAAGGTAGAAAGCGAATATCTTGAACCTTTATTCCCCATCTCGACCGCTCCCCAGTTCTGAATATGCATCGCTGAACATAAAGTTTCTCATTCATACGAAGATTCAAACGAATTCCTTTGACGCAATGGATTTTTTGATGCATGGGTAATTTGTACTTTATCGTCACTCGAGTATATCCAATATGTTGTGTTACAAAAGAAAGAAAACCATGAAAACTTTTACAAGATGAAAGAAATTCTAAATTACTAAACTTAACTTGATTATGTTTTAAATTTGAAGTAATCGTCTGAAAATGAAGAAAATATTCAAACAGAAAACCTGATTCTTTATCTAAACTTCCAGTGCAAATTCTATCAATGCTTGGGAAACGCTAAACGCGGAGTATGACTAGTTGTTGCATCGTAGAGAGTTCATTAAGCCAGACCACCCACACAGACGCAGTAGCCCAAACATCACCGGAAGTGTCGGTCACTTGGGTCACAGGTCAAAAATGAATCAGGTACACAGCGTTAGAGAAAGCGATCGACGACTAGATGTAACCATGTAGATCATAGAAAGCCGCCAATAGTTAAATCTCTCTCTCTTTCTCTCTCTCTCTATCTCTCCATCTCTCTCTCTCTCTCCCCCTCTCTGCCCGAAATATTTATCTTGCAAAATAATAAAGAACTATATATATTTTGAGTACGGATAGCTTATATTTTATCACTTGTCATAATGACCATTTGGCCACAGAGACAGAGTATCCTGTATGAAAAATCCCAACACAGAATAAAAAGAAGTCTTCAAATCCCATAAGAAATCAAGCACAACACAATGCAGTTATATATAGTGCAAATCTCTTCGTAAAGAACGAATAGCGCACTTTTTTTACTGTTGATATTGTTAATATAAACAGTAGAATTTCCCTTTCTTGCTTGTATCGGCCGGGTTTTAATCTCAGTCTAATGCACTCGCCTGTCTTGTCACAGTGAAGAGCTGTGATCAAGCGAAATAGTCTCTCTGTAGATGGATATATATATAAACAATATTACGTTAAATTCGAGTAACCAAGTTGTTATTCATATTGTTCCTTTTTTCTTCCAAATCCGAAAAACTTCGGTGTATTTTGACGGTCTGTTTTGCACATAGATAAACAACCAAAAATGTATGTGTTAATTCAGGATCTTTCAGCTATGCTGCTCTTCAGAAATCCAAAATTCGCTTCCAGAAAAATATATTGTAAGGCAGCAAACAGAAAAAAAATCACAAACAAGCAACTTACATTGAATCCAGTTCCCACGAGGAAAATTATTTCAAAATATAAAGATACGAAAAAGCAAGGAATTTTAAAGTGCTAAAGATAAATATTGTTAACCAAAAATGTAATAAAGTTTATTAATAGCCATCACTATGTATAAAACGTATACATAGTTAAAGTATTAATAATCCAACGCAATGAAAAAGAGATAAAAGGAAACCGAAAATTGTTTATATGTACATCGACATTTCCTCTTTATTGTTCAATGACTTACTCCGGATGACTTATGTGAAGAAAAACACAGAAGATAAAATTTGAAATAAGTGGTGCGTTTATGACGTGGAAATAATTTTTTTCTTGAACAAACATAAACATTAAATTTCGAAATACGTTGTGCGTCTATAAAGTGGAATGAATGTTTTTTTTATATCAATCTTATGTAAAAAGTTTGGTCGGGAATGTGGTGTCAAAATAGATAGCCTGGATCAAAATGTAGGTTTTGTTCGTTTAGTATTATTTTACTGATTAAAGAGTATAGATTTTAGAATCCATTACTTTATTTAATTGCGTAAGAGTTTATGATGAGTGTTTATTTAAGAAGTCTCCGGTGAGATTTATTTAAAATGAATTTAACGTATCTAGTTTGTTTAAAGTTAAATCAATTGTCACGTAATATATGAGAGACTAAGGCATTTAGAGAATGTTTTTTATGTCTCTTTTATGTTCATCCAACCTTTTCTTAAGTTCTCACTGATTTTCACCAATATATATATATATATAGTCTAAAGAAGCTTTGAGTTATTTTAAACAAAAAGACAAAAAAAAGAAGGAAAATGCAGTTTAAATTCCCAGAGAAACTAACTAAATCCAAAATAGTGTAAACTTAACATTTGTTGGAAAATTCATAAATAAATAATATATAATAGTAAGTAAATAAAATAAAAAGGGGGATTAAGTATCTAACAGTGAAACAAAAGCAGGAGACCTTAACGTAAGCATCTAATATTAACACGGGGATCTTCAGCTGTTTATATATATATATATATATATAAGATTGCGATTATTGCATGGGACAGTATATATTCATGCTTTAGATATAAGTACTTTACGAGAATGTTCTGTTAGTTTTAGTGTTTGTTTTATGGTTTGTGGTGTAGTGTTGTTGGACTTCCTAGATTATTTAGAGTGTTGTGAATTATTGTATTATTGGCGTGGGTACGTAAAAGAAGCTGAAGAGAAGTGTTTGGTGGATATGATTTTTGTTTAGATATTGTGTGTTACAAATTCTGAGTGCACAGAGAAAACAACCGAATATCTTGTCTGTTTTATTTTGTTATTATGGTGTGAGTAAAAATGTATGTAGTCATTTCTGTGCGTAGTTTTGCGGTGACTTTGAACGTTGGATTGTTGCTAGATTTTATTATGAGTATGTCCAAAACTGGTATCGAGTTATTATTCTCCGTTTCATTGGTAAACTTTATGGAGAGTTAAACCGTGTTTAATTTGTTCTCTATTGTCGTCAATATATCTAAAATATTCAGCATTGTTGGATAATCTAAATTTGAATCGGTCAGATTCTAGGAATTCTAGGAATAAGCAGGATAGTACTTCACTGAGACGGTTACCTATAGGGAGTCCGAAATTTTGTTTAAAAAAAAAGGTTAAATTATAAATAAATTATGTCAATGATTAATCTGATTATTTTTATTACGGTGTTGGGAGAAAACGATAATCTTTTCTAGATGTTTATGGAGTAAACCTAAGCATTTATTTACAGGGGACATTAGTGTAAAGGATATTATGTCTAAGCTCTGTATGGTTTTGCACATTAATGTGTTTTTTTATTTTCTCCAGAGTATATATATATATATATATATATATATATATATATATATATATATATATATATATATATGCAGACTTAACATTCGTTGAAAAATTCATAAATAAATAAATAAATAAGTAAAAAAAATAAAAAGGGGGGTTAAATATCTAACAGTGAAACAAAAACAGGAGACCTTAAGCGTCTAATATTAACACGGGGATCATCAACTGTTTACCATGTAACTGTTACGGAGATTTAAAAACAGGATAGTTTTAATATTCATGGCTCTCCAATGGTACTGATTAAACTACCATTTCCCCAATAATCAAGTGTCGAAATGATTCAGCTTAAAATTTCACTAATATATACATTAATAAATAATAATAATAATAATAATAATAAATAATAATATTAATAATATATTACCCTTTAGACTACCGTGTGATATGCTAATTTGCATATAAAAAAAAACAAAAAAACAAAACACAACAACAACAACAACAACGACGACGACGACGACGACAACAGCAGCTGCTGCTGCTGCTACTACTACTACTATTACTATAATAATAATAATAATAACAACAACAACAACAACAACAACAACAACAACAACAACAACTAAACACTACACCCAAGAACCATTCTGCGATATGGTAGCTAGCAATAAAATTATATAGGAATTAAAGTTGCATTAATAAATAAAAAAATAAATAAATAAAAAAATAAATAAAAAATAAAGCTTAAGTACCGTAGGTACCAGAAAGGTAAGTAGATAAGAGGAAGGAAACCTAGCCATATAGATTTAAATACCCAATATATAGTCTAAAGAAGCTTTGAGTCATTTTAAACAAAAGAAAAAAAAGAAGTAAAATGCAGTTTAAATTCCCAGAGAAACTAACTAAATCCAAGATATTGCAGACTTAACATTCGTTGGAAAATTCATAAATAAATAAATAAATAAATAATATATATATATATATATATATATATATATATATATATATATTTACCTCTACCCCTTGTGGGTTTAACACTGTAAGAAATGAAATCGCCAGCCGGCAGTAGCGGTAATGCAAAGCTCTTAGTACAAAAAGAGTACTCTTTGACTGCTAATATTGTTTATATAAACAGTAAGAAGATTACCCTTCCTCGCTTATGCCGATGGAGCAATGGATAAGAGCTGGGACCCACGAAAAATATATACCGGGTTTCAATCTCAACTCGAAGCTCTCAAGCTTCACTGAAGAGATACTGACGAACAGCTCCAATATCTGATTTGTCTTTGAAAGACATTCACGACAAGAATTCGTTTTGTTATCAAAACTGAAAAGACATGCCCTTTCTTCTTCCGTGTGTCTAGCAACAGAGTTTCTTTCCAAAAACCTTCTACATGTGGAACACATTACAATGGGATTGATTCCCTGTAGACTACAACATGACGATATTCAAATCGAATGCCAACAAATACTGCCATAAACCATGCCGATAAGTAATAAAACATTTTCATTCCATTACTCAGTTTCAATCCTCTCATAATATTCTTCATCATTAAGCCGACAACCCAAATAGTGGTAATGGTTGTGTTACAGATAGACTAGTATATAGGTAAAATTATTTTCGTAATAATTATTATGCTCTATATCTGTATTGATCACCATCAAATAATACGGAAACATTATGCACATAAAATATTATGGTATTTATATATATATATATATATATATATATATAATCAGACAGTCTGTTTTGCTGTATGACAGCTCTTTAGTGTGGCTAGACCAACACCCATCCCAAGCCAAGGATCGAACTAACAACCACCTAGTTGATAACCAGTATCTCTAATCACCAGGTTACGAGACAGGCGCTTTTGGTAAATGATATCTACAATGTTTTTATATAAACATTGATCGCCCCTATTTGTTTATTTACAAAGAGCTTTGCGTTATGCTAAAATTGTAGCAGGCGATATTATTAACGACAGTGCTCAAACCAAGATGTGAGGCTTATATAGTCATTCATATACAGACTGTTTCGCTGTATCACAGCTCTTCAGTGTGTATATACGTAATATTATTGCCGCATTTTTATAGAAGGCAATCCCTACCAGATTTCAATGCCTGATCGTGGCCGGGAAGATGGTTCAGCAACCCAATCTATAAGTCCTTCTGTAGATATCAGATATAAGACCACTGGTTTTCATTTGTAACCTGTGTTTTTCCCCGTTGCTCTCTCGCGTAATTGGTTGCTGCCATGGGGTTGAGTATTGATTTACTCCTCTCCAGGAGTTAGGCACAAGGCCAGTTTTTATCTTACTCTCCTACAAGTAAGATGTGACCCAAGGTCGGGTCGGGAAAGTGGGGTTTAAAAATTGCCTGGGCAGCCCCGTCAACATTCCCCGGTAGGGGCGCCTCAGACAGTAAGCAATAAACTTACTCCTCCCCAAAGAGGGGAGGCGAAGCTTTGGAGGGTGGACCTCCTAGAACTGCACAGGACAGACCCATAGACCGGCGTAAATCAAGCCCCGAAGGCCAAGACAATACCAGTCTATGGGGTGCAGTATCCATCGGAGCAGATACTACACTTTGATCTTAGCCAAAAGGCTGAGTAGACCAGCCTACGACAGACATCTTGCAGACCACAGACACAACACACATAACCAGGTTGAAATGTGTCTAGGACGTTGACACAGATCGCCATATCTAATATATAAAGTAACATAAGATTTTAATTGACAGGTATAACTTTAAAACAAAAGTTACATTAAAAAAATCTGCATCGTATACGATTTAGGCAAATTATTGGTATGTGTTAAAAAATTAGTTTCGCTCGAATTCATCAATATTTATATTTTATCGGAGAGCCGTGTTCATTTTGTTTATTAATTTAAGCGCGGTATTAATAGTAAACGACTATCTCCCAGTAATAAGTCCCCATCCTTCGACCCATGACGCCATAAAAGAAATGCGGTAGAAATCTAATTTGCACAAAATATTTAATTACTCTTGTAATTGAAAGCTGATCTTCTTAAAATCATACTTATAAAACTGAATTTATTTACAGATAAATTTAATCCTATAAAATAGTACCTTCCTTCCAATGTTTGTGTATAGACACTGTTATTTAATCTCTCTTTCCCGAAAATTTAAAACACAAACATCCTCGCCTCTACGTAAGTACTTTGTTGCGAGGATGCTCTTTCGTGGTTATGAAATAATGCAAATGCTTAAATGTTCGTTATTATTTAAATGTAAAAATTAAAGAACACTATAATTAATACTTATAGATAGTTAAAAATCGAATAAAAATAATTATATGGGGTTCAGGGGGAGCAGGAGTTTCTTAAATTTCGCTAACAGATTATATATATTTTAGATAGTGTTGCATCCAAGCTCTATTCGCAGCTCGTTAAATTTTTCCTTATTAGATAACATGTGATAATATGTTTCAGATTTGTTTTTCATTTTGAAACCGTGTCTCGGTTCTCTTATAGTTATTGTCAGTATGTGTGAACTTACTTGCGTATATATGCGCATGTGCGGATATATGCGTTTTGAGTGTTTTTTTGTTTTTTTAAATCTGGCTGATTTATGTATTCGTTTATCTGTACATTTAATTTGAAACGACTAGCAAAACGGGTAGGTAACAGGGTGATGATTTTGTAGTCATATCAACTTGTGTATTTTGGATACGGTTTTGCGTTTTGCCAATCTGCGCGGTTATGTGTTTCATTGTTTGTGGTGGGTGTAGAGTGTTAGTTCAATTTTAGAATTATATTTTAATTTAATTTTGTATTTGTTTTAATTTTGATTATTTTTTATATGTTTTCGTGTCAGGACTATGTTCGTCAGTATAATTTAAGATTAAAGACTTTTTTGGTGATAAATATATTTTAACGAGAGGAATAATTCATTTGTTTTTGTGTTGGTTTGGTGTATTTTTAACCTATGTGTATTTGTGTTGTTATTGTTGATATTATTATTTAGGTTGATTGGTGTTTTTGTTATTTAGTCGTTATTTTGAAGTCAGTTTTTATATTTTGTTTGGAGTTAGTTTTAGTTGTTTTGTGTTTTGTCTTTTGCACATAACTTGTTCTGCATGCATTTGGAAATTATTTCTGATCTTCTGTTTAGTAGTGTGTTCTGTGTTCAATGTGTTATATAATGATTTTTCGTTTAAGCGGAGGATGCATCTATATGATGTTATAGGCTGGTACTGATCTTATGCTTACAAGAGCACTGATACCCTCCCTTCGGATCTGGAGCACGTTGTGTAATGGGGAAAAAGTGGCTTGTTACTTTTAACACCTCTAAAATGAAACCTCTTCTTCCATCACCAACACTTGAATCCTTGCTTCGCCCCAGTCGAAATGAAAGGCTCTACACCTGAGAAAGCCTTTTCTTTGATGAATTCCTATGACTGACTTTCACTCTAGATCTAAAATGGAAGACTTAATCTAATCTGTTGCTAAAACCGCTGAAAAAAATAAGAGTCAGATACTTCTAAGATCGAGTACTATTGCCACATCTGGGGTGATACCGCTGAGAGCATTCTTCATTGCCTAGACAGAGTTATAAAAAATAAACTCCGTAATCTAGTCGGGGATGATTTCCCCTCTTCATCACAACACCTTTATCACAGGAGAGATGTTGTTAGCCTCTCTCTACTATATCGTTATTTCTATGGAAAATGCTCAACAGAGCTCCAATCTCTGGTTCCTCCTTGTAAGACATTCACAGCATGAACTCGCTTTTCTACCACAACGCAAAATCTTTCTTTTCTTCCTCGGCGTGCCTAGTGCCAGGTGGAACTTCCGCAAGCAGAACTTCTCTTCTGTAGAACACATTACCACGAAACTGTTTTCCTGCAGATTACGACATGGTCATCTTCGAATACATATCAACAGATTCCTTTTATGAACCGTCCTCATTAGTAATTCGGGCTTGGTCCATCCCATCAATATTTCCCCATCCTCTCATAAGGTTCTTAACTGACAATCATTCCATCTCATTAACCTTTATCCTCGAGTGGCCTTTGGTCTTCATATGTGGTGATTCTTTTAGTAAAAATGAACTAATTTGGGGGGTTGCGCGTTTTTCCCTCACGTCCCATACGTATTATACTAATATGTAGTGTTAGCGTATATTTTGTGATTGAATGAGAGTGCGTGTATATAGTCTTTGTTTGAAAGTTCTTTCCGTTATTCTTAGGCGTTGTGTTGAGTTTCGCGTTTAGACTGTAGCTGTGTATAATATGTTTGTCTATAGGCAGGATCCTTGTAGTGGGTAATATTTTTTAATTCTGTTTTGTGGGCACTTTGTTGTTTGGGTGACTTTTCTGTTATGTTTTTTTAAACATTATTTGTAGTATCTTTTGGATGCAAGCGTATCTGTTTTTCAAGTTATTCTTATTAAACATTTAGGAATGTTTTTGGGGGGGATTTAGAAAAGTGTTTTGATAGTAGCTTGAGGAATGGTTTGTTGATGTTGGTGTTGATGTTTTTTGTTATAAAGTGTTTTAAACTTGATGTTTCTTTTTGCTGTTTTTTGTATTGTGTGTTGGTTTTATATGCACTAGTTGTTTCGTGTATCCGCTATCTTTAAATACTTTATTGGATGTTGTCTTCCTAATGCTAGAAAATGCTAACATTAGAAGACTTTTCGGAAAGTGCGGCTGGTAGATTTTCGTGTTTGTCTGATAATTATTGGAGTCGTTACTGTATAGGGACGTATCGTTTTTTCCCCCCTTAAATGTTCGAATGTTCCAGTGTTCAGAAGTTCTACCTATAGTAAGTCTATTTGGTTTTAGTTTAGTTTGATTTCGATTAAGAATATTATTATTGTTTTAAGTGCGTTGATTATTACTTTTCTGTTTGTTTACTTTGGGACCGTTTGGTACTCTTATTAAGATTAGGCCGCCATCTTTGTGGAGGTCTGTGTTTTTCTATTATTATGACTATGTAGGATATAATAAGGATACCTACGAGTTCACAAATTACACTACTTTGAAGCTGCCCATGATAACATCGAAAAGGCTGTTGCGAATTTTCATAAAACCTGCGTTTTTGTAGAAGAGAAATGATTTACGACAGTGTGCGATGATTCTAATTACATCGTTTTTTTTTTTACTTTTATATATTGTGGTGCGAGTGGGATGACGTGGTCCAGTATCTTTTCTGTTATGGATGAGTAGAAGGTTTTGGTGTCAAATTGGATGAAGGCGGTGTTATCGTTTTCTTTGATATCTGCGAACCAGTTCGTGACGTCATTCATGTCTATTCATTGGTTAAATCCTAATGTTTTTCTAAGGTTAGACTTAATTATGTTTCGAAATTTTTAAGACGAAAATTGATAATTTGTATTATTTTTATTATTCGGACTACTGCTCTCATTGGATGTTATTCTTACAATGTTTTTTTCTCGTCCGCAAGTACCCGTGGCGCAACGGATAAAAGTGCTTAGTTAATAATTTCTAAGTGACAGTCTACTGGAGGTTGTCGGTGATGTTGAGGAATGTTGGTTTAGATAGAGGAATGGTATCCCTACTAGGACAGGCCTTCAGTTTTTTTTGCTACGTTTATATAGAGGACCATTCCTACAAAATGCCTTTGAAGCGGCTGTCAGAATACCCTGTAGTGCCTCTGTTGTGTGGTCACAGTCATTTGTAGCCAACACACACACACAAATATATATATATATATATATATATATATATATATATATATATATAAATAGTATGTAGAAAGTCAAATAACGATGAGTGTGTTTTTTTTTCTCCAAAATAAGCAAATTTATTTACTAAGGTAAAACAAGCTTTCGACTTTTAAAAGTCATTATCAAGTTGAGATATTTAAAAAAGATTTTTATAAATCATCTTCCCGTTGAAGATAAACTTTATCTTTGGATTACTTTCGCCGAGATGTTATGCGCGTAGGATTTAAATGTATTGTCTTGTGTATCAGGTGATTAGTGTATTGGTTATTGAAATAAAACTTTGCACTATGAAATCATCGCTTTAAAATTGAATAGTAGAAATTTGAATAGTAGAAATAAATTTATTTACCTTAAAGGTAAATAAATTTATTTATTTTGGAGAAAAATAAATACACACCGTTATTTGACGTTCTACATTCTATTTTTAATTCAAATTTAAAGCAATGATTTCTAAATGCAAAGTTTTATTTCAATATAATATATATATATATATATAATTATAATTATTTATGCCTACATACGACGTTGTTTCAAGCTTATGCTCTCATCAGCGTAGGGAAACGATAATATTAGAAGATTACAAGGCGCGAACACGGTTCACAGAGTTAACCAAGACTTCGAACGATTTCGCTCTATCCTCAGGCAACCGGAAATTATCACGTGATACGGGAGAAATTAAGTTATATTTATGCCAAATACAGCCGGCCATAAACAATATTTATATATATATATATATATATATATATATATATATATATATATATATATGCTACCCACATAAGTTTAACTCTCTAGTATGTAAAATAACGGTTTACACATTGTAAAATATTCTTCTTCATAAAGAATAAAACTCTCTAGATATCCGATAGCGTGAAAGTAAACAAAAAAAAATAAAAAAACATAAGCGCTATAATACCACCGTCGGCGTGCCGTGTACAGGTCAGATTCCTGTCTGCTGATCACAGTTGCAAATGATCACTGGATTTGATTTCTAGTCAAAATATTTGCCACATCTAGCCACGCTGACGAGCAAAAACAGCTGTCTTTGGATGGCACATGCGCGTGCACACACACACACACACACACACACACACACACACACGTCGGAAAACCTGAAATAATCAGGAACACTATGCCCCTTTGATCTTAGCACCTAATATTTTTTAGCACCTATATTTTTTTCAACATTTTATAAAATACAATTTTGGGGTTGGGGCTCAAGGATGTACGTAGCATTGATTGCTTGGGAGGGAGTGTAAGTACAGTCACATTTTAATAGCTTCGAGACACAGCTGCACTTCCCACGAATGAATGAGAACTGCTGCGTACTTCTGCTCAATACCCTGAAACCAACATTAGAACTTCTATTATTTTGTAATTTCTACAATTTTCAAGTTTTAAATTAAATAAAATAAAGTTATCCGATGTGAATGCAGAAACAACGATATTATTGTACATCTTTCGGTCGACATGAACTACTTACCCAGGTATTCTAGGTTATGTATTTCCGAATATATATAATTATGGATGTCTATCTCCATTTTCAAATTATTAATAAAATGAAATGAAGTGGTCCGGCGCGAACTCAGACCTCTTAATACTATTGCGACTCCTTTGATCAAAATAAAATATACATAGATTCCTACCCTGTAATATGCCATATCTCAAATGTCATAAAAATCTGTCCAGTAGTTATGAATCCATCGTTATATTTAAAGAGTTCGAATGCAAAACGCGATAAACGCCATTTTCAAAATTGCGAAGCTATCACTAAAAAAGTGTTGCATTTCAACACTATTACACCCCAAAATATTTTTTTTAAATAATGTGATATCTGCATAATTTTCCTTTCCTTTCAATTAAAATAAGCCTTTAGTCGAAGTCTACAAGTGATATGTCTGTCCTTTTAATGTTTACTTTCTTAATTTAAAGAAATTATATTTATCGCGTTTTGCATTCGAACTATTCATTTATTTTCAAGATGGTGGGGTATTCAACCATAACTCATTACACTCCCCTTTATGTCTACTATCTATGTTCCAAATTTAATGAAGATCGGTGAAGTAGTTTTTCTTCCTATAGGTGTACAGTCAGACACACGCTGATAAAAATACACACACACATCCATCTTTATTATATACTAGCCCTATCTACCCAACGTTGTTCGGAAATCTTTTTACTTTCATTTCACTCAGATACCCACCCTTTGATATTTCTATTAATTACTTTCTTCTAAATTACATTTACATTTTGAAAGATAATTCATTGAAGGAATTTATTCCACAAAAAACGGTTTCGCAATAAAATCGATAGGACGTCTTACGAAATAAATTGTACATCCTGTTGTGATATCCAAATAATTTAAAGAAATAAATAGGTTAATATATATGTACACACATTGACAGAGATAGGGAAATGTTGAAATTTCTTTATCAATTTCGTAAGCGGCTGGTACTGTTTAGGTCATAACGTGATATGTCCAATAGCCGGAATAAGTTTTTTTCATAAAGAAACTAAAATGAATTACATTTAATGTAAAGAACACGTTACAGGGATTAAAAGGAATAACTCGCTAGTCAGAATCAAATATTGATTCGTCACATGCAATGATATTTAGGTCTAAAGTTGAGAATCTGACTTCATAGATATAAGCTTAATTAAACGTTCATCTTTTCTTATAGGTTTCTTAATATTAGTTTTAGAATCAACGAAAAACATTAAGGTACTCAGTACTTTTAATTCTTTCACGAATCATCAGTTTATTCGCTATAAGCGTAAGAAAAGTTCAGAAACAGGTAATTTACCTAATGGTAAGTGGACCTTCAGTTTACTTTCGGCAGCCTCATACTCTCGCTTCCCTTATTTTGTCGGTTAGTCCTCACATCTTATGTGCGATGTTCTTGGCAAAGGGTGGAAAATTGCTGTTTTCTGGGTCGGAATATATTCATTTAGCACTTATCGTTAGATGTTTTTTCATCTTGAAGTCGTTTTTGTTTAGCTCCATTACAAAAAAAATCCCCTAAACGTTCTGCTAAGAGTTTAATCGTTATAGATCAAAATGAAATTGTCACATTAATTGCGTAAAACTGTTGCAAACTAACTTGATAAAACTGATCCACACGCAACTAACGAGCCGAATTCATTAATTAAAGATCTCTGTATTACGTAAAGGTGTATGTGAGTATCTACCAGTCTACGCATCAGTTGTCAATGACGGATTACCGAACAAACCAAAATTTAGAATCGGCAGGATTTTTGTGGATGTTTTAGCCAGATTTTAAATGATTAGACATCTTTCTTTAATAGGTTTTTTTTAAAGATAGTATATGAAACCGACAGTAAACTTTGGCGTGCACGTAGTCGCTACGGTGAATTGTTTCTTTGAGACCCCGGATCAGAGTTGTGGATCAATTAGCGGAATTCCACTTGATTGTTCTATGTAAATGTCACCGAATTGGAATTTTTGTCATTAAAACGGACGAAGTTTTGCATTTCTCCAACGTTTCTTCCATGATGAGCGATGATAGCACATTTAGTATTCAATAGGAGGTTAAAATATTTCACACACATTTGTAATTAATCTTGAAAAATAATCACTTGGTGTATGTTACTATGCCGCTTTTCAGACAATACTTAGCTTTTATTTTTCTGCCTTTTTATACGAAAATAACAATTATTTAACTTTATTTTCTTCGAATAAATTATTTATTCGAAAGGATGTTTTTTTTACTGATATTTTTATTACTACATATATCCAGAGAAAAGTCGCATAAATCGGTTGAGTATATATAACGAGGGGTATTCGACTTTTCCCTTGGAAAAATAGACTAACATATTACAGCCCATTATGACATTTAAAACAAACAAAAAAAAGAAAAAGATTGTTTATTAATCATTGTAGAACTATAACCTAATATTTAATCGTAATACTGGTTATTGGAAATTTACGTGATGTGTTTTCAAACATGCTTGGAACCAACACAGAAAATGCGCGCGCCGATTTTTAATATGTACGTTGACATTTCTAGCACTTCAAAGTTCTGCACTAAAAGATTATTTATTCGGTAAATTGCAATATTTTAACTACTTAATAAAAGAGGTCCCCTCCCGAAACCATTGAATAAAACCATAACTTAATTTATTTTCTTTCATATCCCCCCTTCTTAAATTGACTGTAGTTTACAGGCGGTTTTAGCATCTAAGAACTACATATGATAACTAAATGACATTAAAAATAATTACATGTTTGCCATTTTGTAATGGGTGCTGAACGTTGCAATTGAAATCTGAAACAAAATAAAATATCGACTAGCTCAGATTTATTTTGTGCTCGTGCAAAATAGACATACGAAGAATGTCAATACTTACGGATATTACGGACAAACAAGACCACTTTTTTTTTTTTTTTTTTTTACAAACAATGTATTTTTTTATCGATTGCCCAGTAGCGGACATTTTTTTTTTTAATTGTTTTTTTTTTTGTTCAATTTTTTGTGTATGTGTGTGTGGGGGGTAGAGAGCTGCATATAGAGTTCGGAGGCCTATAATTTGGAAATAGGCATATTTAGGAAATGTTAGAAGAAAAAGAAGCAATCGGAAGCGATGTTGCCGAAATAGAAACAGAATGGAGGTGGACGATGTTCTTTATCTGAAAACCAGTACAAATCAGAAATCTGGGAAAGTAAACTCGTCCGTAACCGTGTTTTTCATTCATATCTGCCAATTTATCATCTTCTATCTTAGCCAAGTCCGGAACACGCGTCTTGACGTCTGTTGTCCGGTAGAGAGACTGCGCCGCAAGATGAAAAAATAACCAATTTCTGAATATGTTGACAAACCGATCAAAATTTAGGCACACAATTAAAAACCTTTTCTGGATCTGGTCCTTATAAAGTCCGCGATGATGTCAAGAGATACGTATCTGTGCGACAACTACTTTTAGACTATTAGATCGAAGGGAGCCATGACATTTGGCATAAATAACTCCATCTTAAGGGTAATGTGTATCTTCGTGGCAGCAAGAGACCAGTACTGATTTTTACTTTAGATTTTAATAAGATAGAAATTACAAAATTATGCATATTTTCAAAAATCTAAACTATGATATTTAAAACCTAATATGGACTTCACTCCATGACACTAAGCACTGTTAACACACATTTTGAAATAACCACAGCAGTACGTTTTTAAAAAATCTATTTGAAATATTTTTTTAGGGGAAGACAAACTTTAGCACTTTATTAAATAAAATGCCCTAGGATTCGTATTCCTTGTAATATATAGCCAACCATTTTCTACTTAACACACTAGAGAAGTATAATGATATTTTTTATGTAAGAACATTATAACTCAAGATCTAGACTACAAACCACTTTACGCTAAGCTTAGTAAATAATCATTTTGATATCAATATATTTAATGTTTTCCATTCGTTAAAAACTGTAAGGGTCTTTTTCAGGCCATTTTGTAAACAGTAAATTATAATTACAAAAAAGGGGGGAAAATAAAAATACAAAACAGAAAAATGTTTCAAACTTTATTCAAGCAATGAAAACTGCAAAATACAATTTATAGTGAGTTTATGTATAAAAGTGAACACTTACCGTTTCTTCCTTGTAAAAGATATTTCACATGAACAAGATATTAGGGTTAAAAGTTCGAAGGAGCAAACATAATGTGATAAAAATTTGTGTATATGCGATAAAAAATGTTTTTTTTTTAAATATATTATTAAAGGATCTATTTCTACTTCAAATCTATTTAGTACAATGCATGCAATTTGAAGAAAAACACGTTTGAAATGTATCAAAATGCTACAAGAAGCGTGGAGTCTTACGGTATGCCGCCATGTTTTTTTTATCGTTCAAGCGTATTAAAACATCTTCCTCCCTATTACTACGTAATACTAAATTAATTTTAACTAAAAAACGTTCTTAATGTCATAATCTTAAATAAAATATATACATATTACTGCCGATGAAGAAATTGTTTAACCTTTCAAACTCATCATTTACCGATATCAGATCTTACAAATATTAAAAATATATTGAACCTGAATCGAGGAAAAATACTAAAGCTACAATAAAATGATTAGCGATATTAATAAAAAATTACACATTTACATAATTCGATATAAGATTTAATCTCTATATCAAAGAATATACATTAGATAACGCATTCAAATTCGCTATGCAATATAATATATATATATATATATTTTTTTTTAAACATACAAATAAAACATCGTAGAAAATCCATACTGTTTTATAGCAATAACAAATAAAAAGATCAAACCGCAAACTTTGATGTCGCGACAGGGACACGATGGTTCGTAGGTGTATTAGTGACAAGTATATATAGTTAATAAACTTTCATCTATGACCAAGGAAAATATTTGTATCTACAGGGATGATGTTCTCATAACACATTTAGCAGAAGTTTAGATTAAAAAGAAAGGAAAAATACAAATTTCATGAACTTCGATTTTGACAGATCAAAATGAATTTAAATAATGAGACAAACCTTATAGCAAACCAAGCAACCTCTAATATTAATAAAAGCTCTAATCACCCTCCTAAATTTTTCAAACAAATCCATAGATCAACAGGCTACAGACTAGCGATTAATTCCAACAAAATAAATATATTAATTGAACACAAAAGATTATGAAACATTTTTTAAAAAGCGGATATGATAAATTAACATTTACTAAATTAACCGTAAGAACAAAAATAGAAAACGAAATATAAGGCGATTTGCACCAGATTATAATATGAACATAAAACAAATGTGTAAAGTATTCGTAGGATGATCGATACACTTTCCCCTAAACACAATAAGCTACATAATTATCAATAGGAATAGCATCAAACTTAGTTACTGTTGTATGGATAACACGCAGCCAATAAAGTCATTAATAGTAACAGAAGTGCTAATACTATTAGCGTAAATAATACAAATCTATGTAACTGTATACATTTCTTTTCGAATAATGAATAAATGTTCAACAATTAATGTGATATATAAAGCAACAGTAATATCAACACAAAACAAAAAGTATACATAGGGTCTAGGAAAATAATTTCAAGTATAGGTATAATCATCATATATTTAAGTGTAAAAAATAGAAATAGTACTACATTGTCTAAAAATATATGAGAGCAACAATAATAATAATATTACTTCTAATATAAATTGGGAAATCTTAAAATTATCCTCTCTTGTCAATATAAATAGAAACCGTGTCTAGAAGAAAAATAGAAAATCATAAACTTCAAGAACGAAATTTATTTATTATATAAACAAAATTTTTTAGCGAAATGCAGACATATAAACAAATATTTACCTTGCTATTTAAACCCAGATTAAGTAAATAAAAATATTTATGTGTGAAAATTGACGGGTTGCATCGGTGATAAAAAAATATAGAGTAAAACAAATATCCATTAAGAACAAATAACTAATTCTCCACTGTATAATAAATACCAATGTGTATTCTTTTTTTAATAAATATAAATCCATCCAAAAGTTAGTGAGTAAAAACCGGGCCCTTTTCTATCTCTTTAACGAAACCATTTTAAGTGAGGTGAGGGGAAACGAGAAAGCAAATTGCAAGTCAGCTGAAATGAATTCGAAAATAAATCATTCACTCTAAATGAAAAGTTAACAGAGGGTGCTTTTCTTTTTAGGTCATCAGAAATGGTTATTTGTATATAAAAAATTAAATTACTAACGTAATTCTATGGTTTTATATGAATAAAGTGCGAACACCAGCGAAGCATATTTTTTGTTCAATTTTTAATGGAAGGTGGACATTGGTATTATATATAAAAAAAGAGTAAATAACATTAAAAATATATATGAAAAAACGCGCGAAAAGGAACGGACACGTGTGTAGTTACTGTTCTCTTCTGGTTTCATTTGTGATACACGTACCGCACACTTTCTATTGCCATCCGTAAACCTTCCTTATATCACAAGAAGGAATTCAACAAAACGTTAAATCTTTTGGGGGGAAATTTGAGCCCCCCCCCCCTTTTAGCCTTTGCTATGCCCTTTTAAACGAATATTGAATTCAATGTAATCGCTTAACGCAATTTCCCTTCTGTATGCTTTATTTTCGTCAATATTTCTCATTCATTTAAAGCAATCGATTTTCTGACGAGATCGTAGTAGAAAGGACTCTAAAGATTATTCAGTTAATTTTGTTTAAATATGCATGTGGTATGAAAATGTATATATGGCAAGTAAGCTACACAGAGTCGTCCATTTTTCATTCCCGCAGGAAATCATCAGGCTAAATTCATGTAGCCTGATCATATCCTACAAGAATGAAACATGGACGCCTTGGTGTAGCTTACTTGCCATAGATATAATTTCATACTAATACGACTAAGCTTTACTTATGTATTTAGCACTGTTGAAGTAAATAATGAAAATATATACACAATATATATCACATTTCTATATACATGAGTAGTAATTATAGGGTAATACAATTAGTTCGATAGCGCGTTGTTTTGTAACTTTTGTCATATCTCAGGAAAAGCAATTGGATTAATGGACATTATCGTGAACGATGGAACTGTCGCGGATCTATTCTTATTTAAGCTATCATGCTTTATGAGAAGGCATGAACCCGCTGCCTCATTCAAAACGGGGAAAGTGCTATGACCTAGGGATGTTTTGAATTTCAGATTTTTTCTTTTATTGACTTCTGTCTGTTCACTTCTCAATCAATGAAATCATTTGAGGTTTCAAGCTGTTGGTCAGGTAGGACAGATCTCGCCATATTGATCGCTACCTTCACACAACAACTTGGCAGATGGTGCTTATAAGGCGCATATACATATACAGGCACACACTAGAATGACGAACAGGCGTTGCCCGGGATTGAATGAAGAATCCCATGTTCTTTTGATCTCATCCCATGACGCCACATTACCCTTCTTCATTATTCTTTACATTTTATATATTCAATTTTTGGGGTGGGGCCCAAGGATGATCCAGTAGGGAAAAGTGTAAGTACAGTGACAGACTATTTCAAATCATTTTCGGTAAATATATAGTATTTAACCCACTCGTGGCACATTCGACGTTTCTCCGAGAATCAATGAGAACCACTGCGCATTTATGCGCCACAGCCGTAGACATTTATTTAAATTCTATAATTTTTATGTTATAACTAAAATAAAGTAACACGTCGTATTTCCTTTTTATGAATGTCAAGCCATACACCCTTTGATCAAAATGAGTATGCGTATGCAATTACCTTGGGTAATATAGTCCAAGAATATGTGATTGGGGGGGGGGGGGCTGTCTCCCAAAACATTTGGAGGTGTACGTGAACAACAAGGAACTAAAACAGGATCCCTGGACCTCCGAATAGACTTCAAAAAGAAGTAATAAATGCGTCAACAACGCAGTAATTCAAAGTGGATTTGAACAGATGCTGGCTTATTGAATCCCCATCTGCATAAATTTCTACTACCTTTCCCTACATGGCAACTTGAGCATGTTCCGTTTTCATTTTTTGCCAAATTAATTTAATAATTATAATCATAGTAATAATATAGAAACGTATTACTTATCTTAGGTCAACCTACAGTAGTTTTTTTTTATTCACCCAATTAGTTGATAATACTCACTGTAGATATGTAAAGTTTAGATAGGTATTACCGCCATAACGATTATATATGCATGTCACTGCATTATGGTATTTTAGCGAAGTAAACATTTTTAAATATTAATTATAAATTTTGATATTGAGTACTATGACCGTAACCGACATTCTGGGATTAAAGAATTTACACTGAAAAAGTCCAAGAGAGACTAGACTCTAATATGGATATTGAATTGAGATTTCAAGTGCCCAAATATATACAAGCCGGTTCGCTTTGACTTATTGAAGAAATACTAGATGAGATAAAAAGGCGATAAGTATTTTTTTAAATTCCCAGTATCGTCCACAGAACAGAATGAATATTATTTAACACTTCCAACTGGTCATAGCTGACGAAATCCGTATATACTAGAATTAGACATTCAGATTCCGGAGTTTGAAAAAAAATGCATCTGAAGAAGATAGTGGGTTAAAAGGCCCGTTTAGTCTCGAGAGACAGTGGATACATTCTGTAAGTATGAAGCAAGGGTTGCGAAATCTTCAACAACATATCTCCTTAGTCGACACTGTTCGATTCCAGCGGCAAGGAAAAGTGCAAGACGACTTTAAACAATGCCGAGATGAGCGGAGAACACATACAGCACCTGGTATTCTCAAATGGTAACCCATTTTAGTACTGACCAGGCTCAACGTCGCTTAACTTTAGTGATTTAACGGGAACCGGTGTGTCAAAGTGTTTATGCCATGTATAGGAGGTTACATCGGCCGAAATGCGAGAATAGCATCCAAGATGAGAATAGTAGTCCGTATAAGCCAAATAAATGTTATTTTTGTTTACCTGTTACGGACGATGCATCTTCTGACAGAAATAAATTAATTTTCTAAAAACATTTTATTTCAGCAACTTTTGTTATTCAAGAATTTTCCAGTTGCTGTGATTTAATGCCATATATGGAATTTTGTCTGAACAATTTAAAAAAGACAACAAAAAAAAACAAACAAAAGCGCATGGGCTTAATGTTCATGTCGACATTTTGACACTAGTTTATTTGCCTTGTTTAATAGTTTGTCAATTTTGTTTCTACACATCATTAGTTACACTAGCAAAATATTTGTACTAATATATCACGACCCATTCCCAAAAAGCAGGAGGTAGTGCCTGGGAGGATGGTATCATGACGAATGAACATATACTATACTACTCCATTCACCGAATTGAGCATTTGAAGAGTAAAATAGTACATTTATAATAGAAGTTATATTATAATGTCTGCTTTAGACAGATACCAAATCTCCATATAATATATATATATATATATATATATATATATATATATATAAATACACACATTTCCTATTGTGATAATTGGTAAACTACCACACTTCAAGTGATCCCAGTGTAACATTAAAACATTTAAAGACAACTGTTGACAGAGCTCAGGATGTTTGGGATGGTCCACTATTTTACACGCATGTAAAATTGTCTTAAATGTTCTTTTCACTTTCAATGATTTGGATAAATAGAAAACAAATATCTAAAAATGATGATGTCCCCTCAGTAAATATTTAAAAAGGTTCATGCTACACGAAGTAAAAAGGCGTAACAATTTATTTTAGGGTTAAAATAAAATAGGGGATCTGAATTCAAGTGACGCATTACTAAGTAAATGATGTCTATTTTCATCTACCATAATGCAAACTTAGCCATAGTTTAATACAAAAAAAAGGTTTAGATCCCACGCTGCTCGCTAAATAAAAAAAAATAAGGCGCCTAGTTTTTCGGAGACGTTTGACCGATTTCTTTTTCCTCTAATTCATAACAACAATGTCATCAACGCGTGAAGGCCATTATTAACTGCACAAAAGCGTTTATTATTCAGCGGTCAGTCTGGCGGCCTTTCATAGGGGGCAGGTGCGTATTTCTCCATTGACCCCCCCCCCCCCCTAAAAAAAAAACCCCCAGACTTGTCTGGTGGACAGCAAGAAATAATAGTAAAAGCTTATCAGTTCAATGATTCATTTGAGGTGAAATGATTGGTTAAATCATTATTATTCAATTCCCGCCTTTTGAAATTGTCATGGCGGCCATTATTGAATTTTACATTTTCAGCATTCAGATCATTTAATGCAGAAGGCTGGGACGACACTTCATAATTTAATCAGTTCTTTATCGGAAACCATGGACTGAATTGAACTATTTCTTTTTTATCTGTTTCAGTGCCCCCCCCCCCCCAATGCATCTATACAGACTATTTTTATAGGTTTGTAAAGGGTGTGTTTTAAAACAGTTAAATGTTTAGTCCGATAGTGGGTTAATTACGACGGCAGTAATGTAATATAATTAACAGCCGAGAAATCGAAAATAACTGTTACCAAACGAAATAATTTAATATTCTACCTACCTGCATAGTTTTTATCTTCTGAAAGTGTTTTAAAGTGTCAATATAAGAGTGTCTATATCCGCCTCTTCATAGTATAATAATCCAATATGACTGCAGTCATATGTAGCCTTTAACTTCTATGTATCGGATATCCGAGAAATTAAAAATTACAATAACTCACTAAACGCATTGAAATTTAATTTTCGATAAACCTGTATATTTTTAATTTACTGAAACTTTAAGTGTCTTTATTTCAAAAGAAGTTGCATTTCAAAGCTGTTGAGCTAACTTTTAAAAAAGTTTTTTTTTTAAATTTATTTTTTATTTTTTTTCAAGCCTCTGAGACAATTTCTGAAATAAAAACCAAAGTTTCAGAACTGCATGCAGGTCGATAGAAAATTAAAGTTTCTTGCGTTTGGTAAGAGTTATTTGTTGTATATTTTGTTTTCGATATTTCTATGTTAACTATACTACATCATTACGACTAAGATGGAAACAACGGTTTTCATCTGATCACCTTAGTTAGTCAGCGTAGAATTAGATGGGTGGCCGTTTGGGAATTCCAGATGCAAGTGAAAGCGGCTATAAAAAGTATACTTCTCTAATAACCCTGAGAAAGGTATGAACCGATCTCTTCCCGTAGATGTGGGTGGTATAGTAGGGCAGATGTAACAATTAACCATGTACATATAAACTAGTCTAGGAGAAAAACAATTCCTTATAGGTTAATAATTACAGCTGATAATATCAGAAAGAAACGAGAATTTTATTACCTTTGTTAGCAGATACATACACCATCCAATCCCTACAACTACACGTTTAGGAGACGGGTCTGTTTAACCTGAAAGTGCTATGGGACAAGAGGGGGGGGGGAGTAGCAACCAGAGTTGAAATCAATGTCCCTAATGATGTTAGCTTAAACAGATCCGAGATCGAGAAGATAACTCCAAAGGTCTTATTTACGACAAAAGAAACTGGAATTTTAGGAAGATCTCAATCATTCCAGTAAATGTAAGAGCCACTGGGGTCATGGAAAAAAAACTATCTGGCGAATATACCTAATGAACCAAGTGCAAGAGATCCATACATTTGCACTAAAGGGGCGGTTAGAATCTTAAAGAGATCTCTCGATTAGAGTCTTAAAATAGCGGGTGGCAGACATTAAGACAAATAAAAGATATTTTTTTAAATAAAATGAATAAGACGGACATCAAATGAATAAAACAAGCAAATGCCATTTCTGAGGGCGAGAATGAATAATTACATTAGAAATTATTAAAATGAAAGTAGATAGAGTCTAGACATTCTTATTATTGGACGAACGCATTTAAATTCTTGAAGTTTCTATAATTGTGTTTTGAAAAAGTCTTTTCCTTTTAAAATATTCCAATTGTTGGCTTGTGTACTCCAAAAGTCCAAGTTATAATGTCGGTGAAAATTTAATTTTAAAGAAAATTATATTTTTAATTAAATTTTAAATAGTGACAGTTTTTATGCTGCTGTAGTCTAAGAGGTGAACAACATAAATGAACCCTATAATGTTATATATTAAACAAATTGATAATTTTACAGAATCACTACCGTCTCTATTTACAGTCTTCCTTCATACACAAAACAAACAAACAAACAAAACAAGCACTGAAGCATTACCACTAACCCTAAGTGGAGTTGGAATCAATGTGCGTGCGTAAAATATGGCTGGAACAGAAGTCACGATATAAATGTAGTAACTTAAAAATATAAATATATTAAATTAATACTTTGCGCTGAAAATATTCGTTTTTAACAGCCAGAAATATTATGGGGAAAATGGTTTAGATAGGGAATAATTTTATAAACAATACCAGCAATTTAACAAAATAACAATACTTGCTTGTTGTAGAACCGGCGATTCTCAGAGTGTATGGCTATTGGAGTACCTAAACCAAACATTGGACTATTTTTTTTTTTTTTTTTTTTTAAATAAAGCGGCTTTTTTTCCTAGTATTATTGCACAGAAGCACTAATTGAATAAATAAAAGAAATACACGAAATAGAGATGAGAAAAACAGAAATCGAAGAGAAATATAAACTGACACACAAGAAGAGTCGGTGTTGCTGGTGTGTGTTTCTTCCGCCATTCTAATGGCGCACGCGTTCCTTGACCGTTGCTCGCATTTGTCACTGCCGGTTTGTATAGTCGCTGTGCTTGGTCGCCATTTTTGCCTTTGGTAACCTAGCTTTATGAAGTATCATATCCAATCATTCAGCTAGATAACCAAAGACAAAACCGGCACCTCTGTTGACGATAACTTTCCGGTGACATTGCATTTTGAAAAGTGACAAGCAGATTTGACAACATATTGGTTGACGACACTGTCGTAAATGACGCGTTTTTATTGAGTGTTCATCGTTCTGGTGAGGTCATTTATTTTATCTTCCTGACGACATTCGAATGATAAAGCTTTGTTGACAATATATTGGTTGATGGCACCGGCGTAAATGTCCCTTTTAAGAATTTGGTTTCGTCGTTGTTTCAATCGATACCAACTTCGCAACATCCAGATTGGTCAAATATGTCACAAGACTTTCGGCTACTTTTATTGTATTAGAAATAGTTTTAAAAAATAGTGTCTTCTGGCCATTATTAAATTTCAATGGAATATTTTTTACAATTCTTTAATTCTGAAGACCTTGCAGACATGTATTACTATAGCTTTAGTAATGTTGGGTTATTACTAAATATCCTCTACTCTACAATAAATACCAATTTATATTTATTTGTATATAAATAAATAGAAACCCCACCCACCAAAGATAAGTTCAACAGAAAAAAAAGAAGCTTTTTCTAGCCCCGGACGAAACCATTTCAAGTAGTCAGGGAAAGCGAGACAGCAAATAGCAAGTCAGACAACCTCACCACATGAAATGAATTCGGAAATAAATTCTTCACTCTAAATAAAAAGTCAACGATGGATATTTTTTATTAGGTAATCAGAAATGATAACGTATGTGAAAAATTAAATTACTGATGCAATTCTATATGAATATTAGTGTGAACACTGGCGAAGCATAGATTTCTCCATTATTTTTGATGGATGGTGTACATTAATTATGTCTCATATATTTGTATAATTCTGCTTTGATTTTTTTTATTGTATAATTTTTTTTATTGATGTGTTTTTTCTATGCCTGCACTCTGACCGTCTTTCTTTCCTCTATTGTGTCTTGTTGTATGCGCGATTTCATTGATTTGTATACTGTTAGAAATGGATAGTAATTACCATATTCCACCTCTCCCTCATCCTATCGAATTTGTTGTATAATTTACGGTGAACTATACTCTAGTCTTAATGCTATGTTCTAGCTTCAAAGTTGGTCTCTATACTCTGTGCCGATGAAGACACTTGATATGAATAACAAGCCATATCGTATCAGAAATGATCGTACAAAAAACTTTTGTTTATGTTGAATTCTTGGAACGTATGTAAATGAATATGTCGTAAATTTGTTTACCTAAAATCTAAACCCATTACGATAGTCTGTACGGGTATTACTACCAAACTATACCTCAATAGTAGCATAGGCTAAAAAGATATATATATATACATATATATATATATATGAATATTTTAGGCTATGCTACCACTGAGGTATAATTTGGTAGTAATACCCGTACAGATTATCGCAATGAGTTAATATATATTTATTATTTCGTACAAAGGAGTGTCACATGGAGTATTAAAACCCCACTAATCTTTTAAAGATGTACAGGATTCTAAATGGCAAATGAAACAAAATTATGCAGTTTCTGTAAATTTGGGAAACTTTTGATAATTTTAAAAGCATCTAAAATGGTGCTAACTGAACATTAAAACATATTTTATGTCCATAATTACATTCATGTATTATTTTCGCTAGTAATATTTTGTGGTGCACGGAACACTTCATTTAAGTGAAAATTGCTTTAAGTGTCTAAGTATTATGAAACAGTAATACCATATAATGGTCATTAGAATTTCTTAGCTATATTGGCTGAAGACTCGAGTAGACTACCCCCTTCCATCTAAAGCGCTTTCTTTTAAACTTGTTCTCTACAAATGGGATAGAGCTTGTCATGAAAAACGTTAACATTCAAGTCATCGAACAATAAGAATTTAAATCGTTTGCGTCTGGATGTAAACATTTTCGCAAATTTTAATAGCATCTAAGGATACGTAAAATACTGTTTATATTTCAGGATATACACTACCACTGATACTTTCATAATTAAGCACTAATATACAATCGATTATATTTGGTATAAAGTGTGAATGACGCAGTCTTGTTCAATATTTGCCAGCATTTAATGATGTTGCGAGACGATTGACTGGACCAGGCGAGTAGCTGGAAACATTAGACGAAGTTGTATTTTTGTGCAACCTGTAATAAAAATAAATAAATAAATTAAGACTTAAATTGAGAAAATTTGAAAATATATGAATAAGTATAGAAGATTAAAAAAATGACTCGTTTGGAATTTAATTCGTTTTTATCATTATGTTACTCCCAATGCAATGATTATTATTATTATTATTATCATTATTTTTTTTTTTACCAAAGCGGCCTTTTCACAAGCTTACATTGATGAGGTTTATGCTTACAAAATCTAAAGATGAATAAATAAGGAGCGATAGAAAGGCTGTAAAATCAAAAGAGAATCGCATATCTTCGATCGGTAGACATCTTGAAATTTTAATGAATTATTGAATCCTCAAAGTAGGATTGTAACGCCTGATAGAGCAAGTCCCAGGCCGCGTTCAATATTTATGCGTTACTCCCAACAAAATCGCCGATTGTAACAGATGTATTTTACTAATAGAAAAAAACATTTCTCTTTAATAATCGTGAGTTCGTCTATTTGGCGCAAAGCAAGAGGCTTTATAACCTAGCAACGGCGTTATTGATAAGCTGAAGTATGTCCCTGATATATATATATATATATATATATATATATATATATATATATATATAATTATTAAAAGGAAAAAGCTATACACACATTAAGGTTATATACATTATAAATTATTTCGACCCTTTAATTAGGTCTCCTCAGGTGTATACAACCTTAATGTGTGTATAGCTTTTCCTTTTAATGATTCTGTTTTGCTCTGTTTGAAGGTAAATTGAGCTCTTTTATTCGGATTCTCAACGCAATATTGAAATGTACACACTATATATATATATATATATATATATATATATATATATATATATATATACTGATGATTCCCTGTGAGGTGAAACAGACGCCTGTGTAGATTAATTGTCATATATATATTTCCATACAATATATGACTAGTGTACACCCGTAAAAATAATGACAAAAATTATGTTTCACCAATGTTCGCACTAATCATAAAATCACCTCAGTAATTTCATTTTTGATATGTAAATTATCATTTCTGATGACCTAAAGAAGAATAAACACCACCGTTGACTTTTTATTTAGAGTAGAGATTGAATTAATTTCAGTCGGCGAGGGTTGTCGAACTTACAATTTGTTTGCTCACTTCCCTCACCACTTGAAATGGTTTCGTATCGGGGATAAAAAAAAAAGGCGCAATTTGTTTGTTTTATTCGCTAACACTAGTGTGACAGGGCGGATTTATATTTATATATAAATACACATTGATCTTTAATTATAGAGTAGAGGATAGCGTCGATGAAAACAGACTTTTTCTTTGTAAAAATAGGTCGGAACTTTGCAGTGCAAGTAACTTGATAAAAATACCGTCCGTCACTTAAATTTTAAATAACATTTTCATCAATAAACGCGTAGATTAAATAGACGCATCTTAATAGCCATATATATATATATATATATATATATATATATATATATATATATATAACAAACTATTTCAGTAAGGCGTGCAGGTATAAGCGAATCAGTCGTAATAAAATCGCCCTGAAGGAAATTGTTGAAAGGGAAGTGTTGAGACCAAATCATTAAGGTCGAACAATTGGCCCCTTTTAAAAATGAGCTCATTGTCAGAGGTTAGGCTCGGTTTCAGACCGGAAGGAAAAAACGGACATAAATCAGAGAAGATGATTTCTTTTTAACATCTGAACCCTATATCGATATTTAGAAACAATACAATCCATTCATTGTGTAGTTTTTGTTCTGACCGGAAGTACTTCTTCTTCTTTCAAATTTAAGAAAATCGTGTTCTATCATATTTCAAAAGTAAAACAAGATCTATTACTCTAGGTTTGGTTGGTTTCACGGCATGTCAGCCTTTTTTTTATAGGGAGGGTGTATTAAATGGCGACACGATTCATTGAACATAAGTTATTATTTTTCTATATCTGAATTCATAAGTTTCATGGTCGTGTTACAATGCAAGTAAACGAAATAGATCCGAATGGATTTGAACTCGCCTCAACAGATTCCAGAGTTAACGTCCGTATCTCCACTTTATAACATTACTTCCATGTTTTTAGAGTTTATTTCAGATAAATGTTTGAATGTAAAAGTTAAGCGCTTCTCAAGCTAACTAGTTTTAGAAGATACTCTTTTTTAAACTAGCATAATACCTGTCAAAAATGATACGTTTATGGTACTTGTAAGGGATGGGTATCCATAAAATTTCAGTACTTACTCAGTCAGTCCTGAGTATCGATGGAGAATTCAGTCAATTCCAGAAATGGCTGAATCAGTTTACGGTTTGAAAGCCACCGTTTAAATATTTTAGGGAGATTTTTCAGCATTTTTTATTTATTTTGAGTGGCTAAATATATATTTTTTAACTCTTACCTAACCATTCGCATGCTTAGTGTCGTCTGCCATTTTAATTTCTAAGTATGCGAAAAGTTAGGTTAAAAAAATGTTAAGCCATCAAAAAAATTGTTTTAAATAAAATAAAGTTTGAGAAACTTCATCAAAAAAAAAGTAGCTTTCAAATCGTAAACTGCTTCGGCCATTTCCGGGACTGGCTCGGAATTATCCGTCGATACTGACTGCGTAAGGAGTGAAATCCTCTGGATACCTATTTCTTACAAGTACCAAGTTTATTTATGAATCGTTAAGCACTTTTGCCTGGGTTCGGAATATATTTTCTTAGAGTAGAACATTTAATATGTGTATTCTATTAACCGGGATGGATTAGACGCATCTATTTAATCTGCGCGCGTAGCGATAAATATGCTGTTTCAATCTGAAGCTCGACCGACGACAAAGCCTCTCAGATATGCGAGGAGGCATCTAAAAGTATTATTATACAAATAAAAGCAAAACAAAAACAAACCACCGCCATCCATTAATATAGCTCAAAGTAGTCTTTTTTACATATCTTTAATATAAATCTATTGTAATTTCAAAAACTAATAGTTTGCATATAAAATACCTCCCTTGACAATGGATACAATATTTTAAGAAATATTTTGTTAACTTATCCTTTTATTAAATAACTTTAATGTTAATATCGACAAAACTATTGCATATATTGCATATATATATGAAATTAGGAAAACAAAATTACAGATGAATAACTCAAAACATTAATTTATTATAAGCTGTTAGAAAAATAGTTATGCAAATTAGGCGTACAAATAGCTGTGTTGGGATTTTTTCTCGCTCTCACACACATTATTTTAAAAGACTATGTTGTATTATTGATCTAAATAAAGCGAGCAGTTTTGATGGTAATTGTTACACCGGCCGTTCTTACACAGGAGAAACTGCACCGGTTGTCACTATAAATAGTGCGAGTCACCAGAGACACAGAGAAGACAAAGCACAGACTTGTAACTGTCTAGCCAAGTGCTAGTCACTTTCTTACTTTGTTAATACACTTGTTAAACCAACCCTCGACTTGACTTCCTTTATTTATTATTTACTGTTGGACAACTTCACAACAGTAATATAGGCGTGATAATATTGTAAAATGATATTTGGTGCTTCTATAGGAGGGTACACATATCGGCCCAAATGTTTCCGATTGCGATTTACGGAAGAAATCAGAAATGGCCGAAACAGTTTACGATTTGAAAGCCACGAAAAAATGTAAAAAGGCAGACGACACTATGTTTAATTGTTTTTCTTTTCTGTCTTTCATAAATATGAGAGAAAGAGGTTGGAATATACAACAGTATTGTATAACTATCTATAAATATCCGATATATGTTTCGGCATATCTTTCCTCATTTACAACTCTATATCTGAAGAAGATACATACTTAAACTTCATATAAAATGAATAAAGCCCCGCCCCACCCCTTTTTAATAGTAATCTGTATCCCATATTATATAACAAAAACGCACTCGAATGGATACGGATATACTAAAAATAAATATTAAAAATTGCTTACTGGGAAGTTATCCCCAAGGTACACATCAACAAGTTATTTCGTTTATGCAAGGAGGTAAAAATTGCTTATCACTTCTCCACTCGATACCAAGTTCAAAATTACTTAATATACACTTCAGAATCTTGGTGCATAAATAAAAGTGCTTATACTAAAATATGTATTTATTTGAAGTTTTCAATTCGTCACTTACCCACGCTGATTAAGTGCAATTATATATAATTTTTAACTCTCGACCATTTACACAGACGATCTTATGGATGACACCTAGGTAGTAAGTTGCGGTTATTTACGCATATATATATATATATATATATATATATATATATATATATATATATATATATGGTTGAATTAGTTACGCTACTTATATTGGAAGTGTATTCAATATCGGTGTTTGAGCGTATGTGTATTAAACTTTGAAGAACATTAGAGTCAACGGAACATGACTACTAGTTTATCGCCTAGAGTACAGCTCGTTCTCCACCATTCAAACACACACACACACACACATATATATATATATATATATATATATATATATATATATATATATGATTAAAAATATGGAAATAATATTCCAACGTGATGGAAAATGAAAACCCAAAATTATTTATATATTAACGTTTCGTCTTTATTTCAAGACTTTCTCAAGATGATAGATTTGAAGAAATAATATACAAGTTTGCAAATATTGTACTTGTATGTTATTTCTTCAAATCATCTATATACAAATTGGGAACATAGCACCCGTTTATAAACCGCTAAAGGTAGACATAATGAGCATAAAAGCGAATACCAACTCCAAGTAAAAACGTTTAGTCATGTTTTGATGCGCAAAGATTTTTCAGAAATCTTAAACTTATATATATATCCCTGAATAGCTGGTTTCATCTTTTTAGGTTAAAAATGGCTATCCAAATAGTTTTTAAAAATTTTAATTAAAAAAAAATGTTCACATTTTATGACGTATCCACATGTCAAAGTAACTATAAAATTGTATACCACTAAAAAAATAAAAAAAATAACATATTCTACTATTAATATTAATAAATAAGTAACTTTACAATTCAAATAAAATGAACTGGTTTTAATTAAACTGTTAAAAACTCGTTATTAAGAGTGACAGACGTACCAACCGACAGAGCCTCTGATAGATATACCTGGACATCTCTAAAAAAAAAAACTAAAAAAAAACAAAAACCTCAAACTAGAGATTGCGATGATATAGAGTTAAAAAGAAAAGGCCTTTAAAGAAATAATATTACTTACGATATTTGAAGAATAAAACATGACGCGAATTCATAGATTGTCTTGAAGAAGTTGAAGCTTTGCTTTTCTTGGGGAGGGGGGTCATCGAGCCTGAACTATTCTTCTGTCAACGTTCACTCCCCCCAAAAAGTCTCGACTGCCATCAGGGTGAGATCGCGCCTGTCTACGAGAGTCTTAAACACACGTCTGGCCTATATTAAATCCTCCGAGGGGCGCAGCGATTATATCTCCCTCCTACAAGATCGACTTCACAGTCGACTGAATGCGTGGAATCTTGGGCAAGTAGTTTGAAAATACCTGCGTTAATAAATATACACCCACTATTAGCTCCATTTATAGTAAATATTGAAATGTTTAATCTTATGATTCAACCGGAATGAAAATCAGATTTATTAAACAGGAACAAAAATTGAAGGATTGTACAAGCACATAGGATTACCTTAACTGCTGATGCACGCACACATTATATATATATATATATATATATATATATATATATATATATATATATAAATATCATATATATATATATATATATATATATATAAATATCATATATATATATATATATATATATATATATATATATAAATATCATATATATATATATATATATATATATATAAATATCATATATATATATATATATATATATATATATATATATATAAATATCATATATATATATATATATATATATATATATATATATGCATATATAAATATCATATATATATATATATATGCATATATAAATATCATATATATATATATATATATATGCATATATAAATATCATATATATATATATATATATGCATATATAAATATCATATATATATATATATATATGCATATATAAATATCATATATATATATCATATATATATAAATATCATATATATATATATCATATATATATATATATATATATATATATATATATGATATATATATATATGATATTTATATATACTTGTTATTGTTTATTATCTATGTACGTATACATTTCGTCCTTAATAATCGGGGCTCATCAGCATAGAGATATGACTATTCAGTACCGGTCATGCGATTCGAAACCCCGGATTACGAGTATTTTGCAACTCAAATCTGACACCTTAACCACTCGGCCAATTTTGAACAGCGAATAAACCGTGATAATTTTAACACTTTATACGGCGGCTTAACATCTAGAGCGTTCGACTTTTTTTTTAATGAAAGGAACGATGCATTTAAAGCTAGTGACGTCATGCTGTGTTAATACTACACTTACAATGCTCTACTAGACAGGTTTTTTTAGGGGCTACAAATAATATATATATATATATATATATATATACATATATGTATATATATATATATATATATATCATATATGTATATATATATAAATATCATATATATATACATATCATATATATATATATGTATAAATATATTTATATATATATATATATATAAATATCCTATATATATACATATATATCATATATATATATATATACAAATATCATATATATATATATGTGAATATCATATATATATACATATATATATATAATATATATATCATATATATATATGTGAATATCATATATATATATACATATATATGTATATATTATATATATATCATATATATCTATATATGAATATCATATATATATATACATATATATATCATATATATATACATATAAATATCATATATATATATATATATGAATATCATATATATACATATAAATATCATATATATATATATGAATATCATATATATACATATATATATCATATATATATATATATATATATATATATATATATATCATATATATATATAGATATCATATATATATAAATATCATATATATAAATATCATATATATATACATATATAAATATCATATATATATATACATATATAAATATCATATATATATATAAATAGCATATATATATAAATATCATATGTATATATATATATATCATATATATATATATATATCATATATATATATATATAAATATCATATAAATATATATATATACATATAAATATATATATATATCATATATATATAAATATTATATATATACATATATTATATGCACACACACACACACACACACACACACACATATATATATATATATATATATATATATATATATATATATATATGCATGCTGAAGGACACAATGCGAGAACTACAAGTACTCATGGGGTGTCTGTTTACCCTTTTCCTAAAGTTAACCTTTCATAAGCTCTATTATCAATATTTAGAACCCTCTTCTATACAATCATTACATCGGCTGATGAACCGGTCACATTTGGTATTTTTAACCCCGCAAGTTGAGTTTCCAGCGTTATCGTAAAACCGAAGGTACCGATGGATGATCATAAATATGTAGTGCCTATTAAAACTATATATGCTTTTGCACGAGTAGTTTAACATTCTTGCTATTTCTCTCATAACACTGAATTAGATTATAAATATCTCGTTATATTTCGTTAAATACGACGGACAATTCATCTCTGCATTATTTAGTCTTGATCTTTTCTAATTTTCTTATGTATTTGTTTGCTTGAAGCGGGGACTGGCAATATTCACTTATGATCCTAGTACTTCCATCTGGATCCGTAAATGCTAAGGTTATAAGTGAGTATGGCAGATACATCGAGCAGTTTCCGCTTGAAACAAGGAAATGCATACGGAAATTAGAAAGGATCAAGGCAAAAATATGCAGACATAAATCGTCCGTCGTATTTAACGAAAAATTTTTAAAAGAAAAAATGCTGCCAAGATATACATATATATCATATGTTGTAAAGGGCGCTGAGGGAGAGACGGTCTGGAGTCATATAAATACAAAATTTAAAAAAATTCCAAATTGTCCTGGAAACGATCGTACGCAATCTAAAATCGTTGGGGTTTAATTCTTGGAACTAAACTAGATAATGTTCTAATTTTGATCAAACGCCATTATATAATTAAAATTTTTAGAAAATGTCTGAAATCTAATACTAAAGCTTTATGATTGTGTCATATTCTGCCCCTTAAAACCCCTTTAAAGCACTCCAAAGACACTGAAATTTGAGGAATATTTAATAATTGATGTTTAATATCTATTGCTAAAATTTCACAAAAATTGGTGGCCCGAAATAATTATTGTATTTAACGTGTTAAAAGAAGTTACAATAAAGCTTATAAAACTTATATATATCCTTGTCTTTCTTTTTATTGAAAGTAAATTCTAATATAAAGCATTTTGAAGTTTGTCTTTCTGCATGAAAAATTGAATCCATCCATAAAATATATATCTTTAAACTTTTTACAACATTATTTTTTCAACTTACTTAACTTGTCATAAGTGGAATAAAAAAAGGGTTTCTGGACTTTGTTTTGTTTCTGTTTGTTTATAATCATTGAACAATTCAATTAAATATCGTCTATGTCGTATTGATAAATAAACATATTATATAATATTATACCCTGCTATTGATTGATAATAAAATAGAAATTTCGGAAACATATGTACGCAAGGATAAATCTGGTTGGTGTTGAATTTTTCGGAGCATGATCTTTACAAAATATTAAATATGTCATAAATTTGGTATTCTACTGAATTATAATATATATATTTATATAAATACATATATATATATACATATATATATATATATATATATACATATATATATATATATATATATATATATATATATATATATATATATATATATATATATATATATATACTATATATATATATATATATATATATATATATATATATATATATACTATATATATATATATATATATATATATATATATATATATATATATATATATATACTATATATATATATATATATATATATATATATATATATATATATATACATCATTTAGTATCTTACAATAGTGCAATTACTAAAGCTCGTAAGTAATTATAATATAATATACACCTTACTTAATGAAGGGACGAATTTCTATATATATACATATATATACATATATACATATATATACATATATATACATATATGAATATATATACATATATATGCATATATATATATACATATATATACATATACATATATATGCATATATATACATATATATACAAATATATATACATATATATACAAATATATATACATATATATGTATATATATATATATATATACATATATATACATATATACATATATATACATATATGCATATATATACATATATGCATATATATACATATATGCATATATATACATATATGCATATATATACATATATATATACATATATGCATATATATACATATATGCATATATATACATATATATATACATATATGCATATATATACATACATATATGCATATATATACATATATATATACATATATGCATATATATACATACATATATGCATATATATACATATATATATACATATATGCATATATATACATATATATACATATATATACAAATATATATATATACATATATATACAAATATATATATATACATATATATAACAATTTTATATATATACATATATATACAAATATATATATATATACACATATATATATATATATATACACATATATATATTCATACATATACATTTATAAAAATTTATACATATATATATACATATATACATATATATATATACATAAGACCTTGGTATTTCGTAATCTTTATGTTTCTGTGTCTATTTAAATAGTGCTTAATAAACGAGCGTAGTAGTATAGAAATATCCATGTGGCAAACAAGTTACACATCAACTTTTATGTTTTGTTTCTCTGAGAGCTAATCAGCTTGACTGATAGTTCTTATATATATATATATATATATATATATATATATATATATATATATATATTGCTTGACAATATGGTAGTCTTGGGATTGGCACTCGATTGAATATTTTACTTGACGAGGCTTTAACTGTCTTAAGTTTTATCTGAAACATGGATACATATATATAGCTAGAAAGGTTTGTAAGAAAAAAGATATTATATATATATATAAATATATTGATATATATATATATATATATATATATTGATATATATATATATATTGATATATATATATATATTGATATATATATATATATATATATATATATATTGATATATATATATATATATATATATATATTGATATATATATATATATATATTGATATATATATATATATATATATTGATATATATATATATATATATTGATATATATATATATATTGATATATATATATATATATTGATATATATATATATATTGATATATATATAGATATATATTGATATATATATATAGATATATATTGATATATATATATATATAGATATATATTGATATATATATATATATATAGATATATATTGATATATATATATATATTGATATATATAGATATATATTGATATATATATATATATATATATAGATATATATTGATATATATATATATATATAGATATATATAGATCTATATTGATATATATATATATATTGATATATATATAGATATATATTGATATATATATATATAGATATATATTGATATATATTGATATATATATATATTGATATATATATATATTGATATATATATATATATATATTGATATATATATATATATTGATATATATATATATATATTGATATATATATATATATTGATATATATATATATTGATATATATATATATTGATATATATATATTGATATATATATATATTGATATATATATAAATTGATATATATATATATATATTGATATATATATATATATATATTGATATATATATATATATATATTGATATATATATATATATTGATATATATTGATATATATATACATTGATATATATTGATATATATATATATATATATTGATATATTACACACACACACACACATATATATATATATATATAGATATATATATATATATATATATATATATATATATATATATATATATATATATATATATATATAATGTATAACATTAGAAATTGTCTACGTGGATAAATCAACCTTTTTACGTTAACACGCTTCCTTGAGACTATAAAGTGTTAACGTTGGTTGATCCGCGTGGACGGTTTCTTATAATTTTATTTATAGAAGCTCTACTTTTCATTTTGCCCTTTTGAAAAAATATTGTTTTTAAGTTTATCTTATCAATATATTTGAACTCAACATATATATATATATATATATATATATATATATATATATATATATATATATATATATATATATATATATATATATGATTCCACCCGCTGTTGCTCAGAATTTAAAAATTTATTAATATTAATAAAATAATGGATTTTTCAAAGAAAGATGGAAAATGACATAGCGGATAACGCGAAGCCAAAATACAAAAGCGAGATCTTAAGATGTTCAATCTGACCCTCTATCACATGAGCTATATACATCAGTTTGCTTATGTGATGACGCTAAGCCTTAATAAATGTAAGATGCTGCTGCTTCTATTGTTTTGTCGGTCATTATTACAATCTGTCACTTGTGTCAAATAATTCCGAGTGGGATACAATTTTGGTTGACAGAAATTGGATAGATCTACTTTTCAGTTTTTAAGAACATTGGCCACGTTTATACAAAGGAAACTGATTAATCAGAATAAAATAGTGATTTCGTAGGTCGTATGCTATCGATGACAATATATACGAAATAGACAGTCTCTTCTATACTATAGTGATATACACTGTTTAACTCTAATTAACTAAAGGCAGTATTAAGCAACCAACTCCATTCAAGTACATAAGAGTAGTGTGTGTATCGAGTGATGAAAGCTAAATTGCACAGCTTCCTTAATGTGTGGGTGGGGGACAAAAGCCCCGCTGAATAATTACCCCTTAATTTATTCTGTTTTATAAATTTGGATTTCCCCCTCTACTAAAGAGTAAGGCTATTTTAAGTGGGTTCGATTAAGATAATGATGTATTTTCGTTATTTGAATATTATTAATGCGACTGACATTTCTTTTCAGGGCAAGATACAAAAATTTTTTTTTTTTATTTGGTCATGAATGACACTCGTTGAAATGAGTAGGAGAGTCGATTAACGTTCCACTGTTTTTTTTTCCACTCCCATTTTCAACCATATTTGGTCCATATTGTACACTGGGTGAAGTCATAGCCTATGTCGAGTATTTTTAGCTTTTTAATTTTTTTTTATCTCTCTCTATATAAAGACGAAAATGATCTGTCTGCCAATCCGATTTTCGTGCTGCACTCATTCAAATACATGCATAAAATTCACATTGGTTATAAATCACCGTACTCCTATATTGTTTATAACAAATGAAAAATGCGGCTATCATTAAGTAACATTGATCGATTTTCAATCTATACACTGAACCCTGACTTTAGGCCCAATTAAAAACCAAGTGAGAAAATGTCCTCTTTTAAATATAGTTTTATTTTTTTTCTTTACATAACAAATACTTCATAAATTTACTTTATCGCTCCATTTGAGAATGAAAAAGAAAACATAAAAAAAAACAACAACAAAACTAAACTTAATAAATACACAACACCTCGTTGTTACCGATAAACGCTGTCTCAGTATATAAGTAAAATAGAATACGTTTTGGGTGTTTATATTGTTAATTAAACAACAGATTGTTTTTGATTTTTTTTACAACATAACAAACATTTTATTTTAATTACCAATAATCAAAAAATAATAATAATAAAACGTTTATTTAACTAAGTCTTTATTTACTTTAGGCAGTGGTGTGCAGAGGTGTGACCTTCCTAACTTTACGAAGGTTACGGCACAGGGCTAGTGATGCCCTGGGCCACCTCTTTGATTGTATGCCCCCACAACTCAAGTATGAAAAAGGGAGATAGTTTGACTCCCATCACGCCCCGTTGCCCCTTCTTTGCACATCACTGATACGAGTGTAAAGCCTTTTGTTTTCTTCAGCAAGACTTAGCCGCTGCGCGATGCCGTCATAATGAACATGGCGAATTTAATTATCGATAAATGTTTTTCATTTAGTGTTGAGAGCTAATTTATATTTTTTATATTCTAATTGTTTCTATTGTAATTGAAAATAAAAGCATTTTCCCCAATTAAGTTTCCATGCCGAATTTAAGAAAGCTGACGTAGACGGTTACTTCAGCTAGAAGACAACACATTACCCTATTTATTGGCCTTTTGGCTAAGATCAAAGTGTAGTATCTGTTCCGATGGATACTGCACCCCATACTGGTATTGTCTTGGCCTTCGGTGCTTGATTTACGCCGGTCTATGGGTCTGTCCTGTGCAGTTCTAGGAGGTCCACCCTCCCAGGCTTCGCCTCCCCTCTTTGGGGAGGAGTAAGTTAATTGCTTACTGCCTGAGGTACCCCTACCGGGGAATGCCGACGGGGCTGCCCAGGCAATTTTTAATGGCCAGAGTGCTCACCTCTCGGGCGCTGGCTTTTTAAACCCCACTTTCCCCACCCGACCTTGGGTCACATCTTACTTGTGGGAGTAAGATAAAAACTGGCCTTGTGCCTAACTCCTGGAGAGGAGTAAATCAATACTTGCTCCTCCCTACGCGGGTAAAATTAGACACAAGGTTGGTTTTAAATGTTGGTAAAATTCAGCTCGCTCCCCAAAACGGACACTCTGGATTGGGACAAAAAAAAATTCCTCAGCCTAGAAACATTTCTCCTCCTCTGACCAAGGACCAAATATACACTGCACTTCGATTTTAGCAGTCCCTATTTACCGCCTCCACACGAAAGCTGGATGTGAGTGACACAAGGTCGGTTTAATGTATCGCCAGTCAGTGTCTGGTCGGCGTACATAACAACAAACGACCAAAGACTGTTTGCTGTACTTGCAGATTGATAAAAGTTATCGTCCCCTGCGGACTCGAACCCTAAAAACATTCTATTAACAACCGAACGCAAACCTTTAAAAGTATTACTGAAAGAGGCCTTTTAAATTACTGTCTGGCAGTTATTTGTGTATGTGTTTTCGATTCTGATAACTATGCAAATTGGGTACTTGAGATTAAAAAATTGAATAAAAGTTAGATTTCAAGCGTAAAAACATAAAAGAGTGAAAGCAAATTTTATTTCAGGACACCAGACAATTATTATGATACAAAATGTAGGCGACAAACAATGTATGGCACGTTGCAACAGTTCTTTTCCCAACAAAGATCAGAGTTGGTTAGATTACTGTGTATACAATAATTTTGAATTCTGGTATTCTGGTAATCGAGAATAACAAACCGAAGTCTAGCGATTTCACTGAAATATTCGAATTTTAGGTATTAAATAACATCGCAATTTAATATTTAAAATAATAATAATAAAGATTTAATTTAATATCAATTCATTTTTGTGGAATTTTTTGTCTAAGTAATGAACTTGGTTAGGTTATGGTTTAGTTGTGTTTGGATAAAGGAGCCTAAAAAAGCGCGTCAGTTATTTTCATTCGTCATTCTGTAGTTCTTGTATTCGAGTAATCAAGGTTAACAAACGCAGCGATTGATCAAATGAATGAATATTATATGGATTAGCAAATAAAAACGCGCCTCACAAAAATGTGTATGGAGAGGCAGCGTACCTGGTTTCGTATGTAAATATATAGTATTTAACTTACAATTGCAAGATTGGGTTAAAGAGAAAACGTCTAGTTGGTGGCGGTTTCCGGTTTTGAAATAAGAAATTAGTAAGCGGTGTTTAGCGAAAATTAGTCCCTCATAATTTTATACCACTTAGATTTGGGCGGAATTTTAAATTTCACTAGTTTTTAAACATTTCGTCAAGAGAGTTAACCAAATTTCTTTTACCACTAACCCTAAGTCCGAGTAGCAAGGTCGTAAAACCACACGTGATCGCCCAAAAAATAGAACGCTCCCCCAACAAAAAGTTTGATTTGATTATTTTTAATGAGAAAAGACATTCCAAAAATAATATATAAAAAAAGATACAAATTTCTAATTGTTAAAACCAGTTTGATTTTCTTATGTATTAATAAATTAAAAAAAAAAAAAAATGCGAAAACAAATTATTAATTAAAAAAAAAAATCCAACCTGAAATATAATGAATAGCTGTTTTTTGATGAACACCGCTTGTCGATTTCCGATTTCAAAATCGGAAGCCGTCACCAAGTAGACATTTTCTCTTCAACCCAATATTGAAATATGAGTATGCTTTTTTGCTTGCCTGTTGTTGTTGAGCGAATTGATCGTTCCCCAGAATTGTCTGGTCTGTATGAAGTTCCCCATCGTTGGCCGTAGTTATTTCTTATATCTGTAAGGTTGCATATATATATAATATCTATACATGTATGCATACGCACCTTCATCATAGTTATCCTGAAGGTTGACCAAACATTTTTACAAGTATTTCTTTCAAATAGAAACTTGCTAAATCGCATCAGTCGTATCTATTATTATACTAAAGCTGAATTAATCAACGTTTCCTTGCCTCAGTACTTTTTTCCCTATATATTTTAATCGCACAGAATACATGCGAAACTATTCCTCAACTTTGGGATTGAATTATGTTTGAAAAACCTTCCAATTTAATTGCTATAATTAGCCATAATTTGCAAATAGCTCACTAAGTGACCTATCTCTTACTAACCTTCTATCACCTCCTCTCAATGTATGTTGCGAGACCCTCGACTTTATTCTATACGTCGTCTCTTGCTTTCGCCTCAGCCACTCTCCTTTTCTTTCTCTATCTTCCTTTCTCTATCTTCCTTTCTCTCTCCCTTTCTGTATTTTCTCTCTCTTTCTTCTTCTTCTTCTTCTTCTTCTTCTTCTTCTTCTTCTTCTTCTTCTTCTTCTTCTTCTTCTTCTTCTTCTTCTTCTTCTTCTTCTTCTTCTTCTTCTTCTTCTTCTTCTTCTTCTTCTTCTTCTTCTTCTCCCCCCCCTCTCTCTCTCTGTTTATTAATAGTCGAAGGTAATAAAGAAACGAAAAGAATAAAAATATCGGAATAGTCCATTATAAAGAAAAAGGGAAGATACTCACAGACACGAATACTATTTAACCCGTAATTGGAGAGGAAAAGAAAGAAAAGGGGAATGAGACAGATATACATATATGTAGCGAGAAGAAAGAGACTAATTTTCGATTTTGCCTTTTAATTTAAAAAATATTTAATTGGCTTTGCAAACTAACTTTTTAACTGATTGAAACAATTTAACCCGAGCTCAATGGGTGACACATCGGTCGCATTTTTTTTCTAGTGTATATATGTAGGCGTAGAAAGTTATTGATTGGTATAAAACACTCTCTTGGCAAACTTGATTATTTGAAAAGTTCTGCGAAGAAATAGATTAGTTTGAAAGAAAAATGCATTCATATTATTTACTTCCTTGCCAGGAGGTGAACCACAAGGTCAGGTGTGGTTTTGAGAAGCCAGCGCACTAGTATAAGCGTACTCTGGCCTACAAATATGCCTGAACAGCCCCATCGACATCCCCCGGTAGGATCACCCCAAGCGATTAGCAATAAACTTACCCCTTCTCAGAGAAAACGTAAAGCCTGGGAGGGTGGACCTTCTATGACTGAACAGAACAGCCGTCCGACACTCAACAAAATCACTGTCCGACTGCTTTGTATCATAATTCGATGATGTAACATGAGAACAAGTTGGAATATGTTTATATTTATTTAAAACAACAATAATAAAAAAATGGCGTCTTTAGGGTTAGGAGTTTCGAGCTTGAAGAAAAAAAAACATTGAAAATTTCAAAATTTGATTTTTCAAGAAAACTAGACGACCTGTGACCTGTTGAGTCAACGTTGGTACATTGTAGATTAGTGTGCACATTTAGTGCCCTTAACTGATTGTGAAGGTAAATAGATAGATAGTATAAATATATATATACAGAGAGAGAGAGAGAGAGAGAGAGAGAGAGAGAAAGAAAGAGAGAAAGAGAGAGAGAGAGAGAGAATTTTTATTATTGTTGTTTTAAATAAATATACGATCTGCTTTCAATTGAAGGGAAATTATCGAGATTTCATGAATAAACGTCAGATGTCAGTTATGACAAAAAAAAAAAATAAAACATTGTTTTACTGTTTTAAATGCCGCTGCAGCTTAATTAAACTATATTTATGTTCCTCAATCAAAATACTTGTTGCCATGGTGACTGATTAGAGAGACGACTGTTTATAGGTGTAATTTATTTAAGCCCTCTCCTTGCTCCCCTCTTACGCTGATAATACTATTCCCCATTTATTCCCTCTTCTCTCACAACTATCTTAGAAGATATATTGACAATCTAATTATTTATTCGTAATCAAAAAAAAAAAGAAAAAGAAATAGACAACACGTGACCAGTTCGGTAAACGTTGGTGTATTGGGAATTAGTGTGTACGTTTAGTGCCTTGAACCGATTGTGAAGGTACATTTTATGGCTATTGTAAAAGTACATTTATTTATTGGTAGTCTATAGAGTAACTTACTCCTCTCCAGGAGTTAGGCACAAGGCCAGTTTTTATCCTACTCCCACAAGTAAGATGTGACCCAAGCTCGGGTAGGAAAGTGGGGGTTGAAAAGCCAGCGCTCGAGAGGTGAGCACTCTGACCATCAAAAATTGGCTGGGCAGCCCCGTCGGCATTCCCCGGTAGGGGCGCCTCAAGCAGTAAGCAATAAACTTACTCCTCCCCAAAGAGGGGAGGCAAAGCCTGGGAGGGTGGACCTCCTAGAACTGCACAGGACAGACCCATAGACCGGCGTAAATCAAGCCCCGAAGGCCAAGACAATACCAGTCTATAGGGTGCAGTATCCATCGGAACAGATACTACACTTTGATCTCGACCATGGTAGTCTATAGAACAGGTATTATATTTGAAGGTAATTTAGAGGGGAAAACATAGAAGAGAAACACTGAATAAAAAGAAAATATTTTGGATACAGAAAGAAGAAGGGCATATAGAGGGAGCGATAGATTAAAAGGATAATACAGAGGAGAGAGAGAGAGAGAAAGAGATAAGAATGTGAGCTGGAGGGAGATAAGGAGAGGGCGATAGAGTAGAAGAAGAAATAGAGAAAGAGAAGTAAAGAGATATGGAAAAAATAATCGAGAGAGAGAGAGGAAGAGAGAGAATATAAAGGAATGATTAAGAGTAAGCGCGGGGGTAGTGGAGAAAAGGAATATTGAGAGGGAAGCAGAAGAGTGAAAGAAAAGATGAAAAAGAGAGAGAGGGAGAACAGAGAGACAGAGGGTAAGTTTGTTGTGAAATGAAGTATGAATAATGGACCGAGTAGATAGTCAAATAACAAACTAACAAAACAAGGTGTCCCAGAATTTTAAATATGTGATTGTATTTCGGCCTGCTACATAAAGGAGGCCATTGAAAAAGACATCCCGGCAAAAAATAACTAGAGACGGCACTTGCTGTTAAATAAACTTCTTTCCTAAAGTATACCTTCCCCCCCCTCCTTTCTTTCTTTCTTTCTTTCTTCTTTTCTTTCTTTCTCGCGTTTTATTCTTTCTTTCCTCCCCTTCGTCCTTTAATAAGCCAGCTATTGTATTGCATCACAGACGGCCAATCGTTCTCTCGCGGTGTTTTATTACAAATCAACAGAGAATACCAAAGTTATAGGTTTTTATACTCACATCAATGTACGTATGTTCTTACTGCTATACGTACTCAATATCCAAAATTATGTGTCAAGTGCCCAGTTCGCGACGCACCACGTTGTCGTATTTGCGTGTCCTCTGTATTAATGACACTTTTAAACAATATAAGAGCCAGGTTTATTGCACTGAAAAGATTTGCATGTAAGTCAGTGTGTATATCGTGTACGTTGGTATAATGAGGCCCACTTTTTCGTTTCTTTGTTCCTCCTGACAATAATTGACACAAATATGTATGATTAAAATAAAGCATATCTATCTATCTAGACTCTCCCGCGCATGTAATTGTAATTGCAAGGGTTGCACAATCCTCAACAACACCTCTCCTGAGTCGACACTGCTTGATTCCAATGGCAAGTAGTTCAAAACGACTGGAAACAATGCCGAGATAAGCAGAGAGCACATACAGAACCTGGTATTCCCAAATGGTCACCCATTTAGCACTGGCCAGGCTCGACGTCGCTTAACTTCGGTGATCTAACGGGAACCGGTGTGTCAACATATATTATATATATACATATATATATACATATATATATATACATATATTATATATATACATATATATATATACATATATTATATACATATATATATATACATATATTATATACATATATATATATACATATATATATATACATATATTATATACATATATATACATATATATATATATATATATATATATATATATATATATATATATATATATATATATATATATATATATATATATATATATAAGCCCCTTGAAGAAAATTAAAGTTTAGAACTGTTAGGGGATATTAAAAAAAATAGACATTCACTTAAGCTACAAAGCAAGGCTCCGATTAAGTTCATTGAGTCCTCTAGATTGTCTTGATGTTTATAGCCAGCTGCATTTGGCATACATATAACTTAAATTTAATAAATAAAGCACACGTGGAAATGGTTTGGCGTAATGTAAGCATCAACATTAATTGCAGTTATTATTAAAATGTCTTTACACAGCGAAGAAATCGCCGTAACGATAGCAGTGATCTTTTAACCATAAAGAAGGGATGTAATTTTTTACTGTAGTATGGAGTGTTCCGGTTCTATTGGGGCCGTAAAGTTACTTTCGTAAGTACTATTAGGAAATATATGAATCCATATCAATTTCCTAGCTGCGAAGGAACTAGCAGTGAAGACTAGACGAAAAAAAAACAAAAAGCAAGAAAAAACAAAACGAAGCGGCATTCACCCCTAGACAGGTTGTTTCTAGGGTATATTAAATACACAAACGGTCCTCAGTCGCATGTGTATCCCGCTCAGATGAGATGGCTACGTTACGATTTTGTCGTTCTTGCAGGGAGGTATCGACATCTTCTCACATAGAGCGCCTAGTATTTTCAAATAGTCAGTCATCTGGTACTGACCAAACTCAACATCAACAAGAACCGGATTATTCCGTACATAGACTAGGCACCAAACGTATTGGTACTGCAAGTAGTCTAAGAGTAAGAAAACTCCGAAATTCCGAAATGATACTTGCAATCAGATGGATTCCTGTCTAGTCGCACACATCAGACATCTGTAGAGTAATCACTTTTCTAGTGGAGAGAGTAGGCCTTGTTCCTTACAATGCAGGATCCACAATAATCAGATGAATATATGAAGAGGGTCTGTATCGTTTCGGGCACTTATTCGTTGAAAACAACAATAGAGTTCATGTATTATACGAATATAAGAGGTTTCTGTTAGACCAAGGAACATGATATTTGATAAGAAACATTTCTCACCGAATCAAAGGGTCACCAGGAAAGTCATATATATCTTGCATGGAACATCTAGTGAACATTTTAGCACATTCTGATGATTTTAAGATCCTTTTAACACTTTTCTAAGCCCATAACTTCAGTCGAATAGTCTATTTTCATGCAGTTGTTGCCATGGCAATGCGTTTTGTGGTTGCTCTGAAGTATTTTGGGGCCCTAACACGTGCACTTATTAAAGGATGCCTTCGGTGAGCATGAAACCATAACTATTTTTATTTCATGATTTTAATAAGATTTTAGTCATAAACTAGACAATCGGTGACTAGTTACGCCGGCATTGGTATATTGTACACGAGATAAATAGATAGATATAAAATAAAAATAAAAAATAAAACGCTAAACGGGTTCAACAGTATCAATGCTTTAAGCATCTGGAATAGAATCAAGAGACAAAGCATCCACTTTTCAACATGGACAATTTTAACAAAGCCAAAGGATTTTAGAATACATTGTGATGTTATAATAGACCCCCTCTCTCTCTCTCTCTACCGCTTTCTATTCCACTGTCTATTTCTCTAATTTTTCTACCCTTTTTCTCTCTCTCCTTTTACTTATTCTCTCTTTGTCTTTTAATTATTTAGATTATTCCATCCAGTTCACCACTTATCTTATCATTCGCCCTTTACTCCATTCGCCCTTTCTCCCACCATCTAAAACATTCATGTATCATCATGAATGTCTACGTCTTGACAATACGAGGCGTGCTAGTAAAAAAAAAAGAGCGCTTCATTGAACCTTGACTTGATTTTCAAAATATTGTAAGTAATCTGTTGGATCGCAGTTTGTTTTGGAGGGTACAATAGCAACGGTCCGGGGGGATTTTGCCATTCGTGGTAAACATAGAATGACTGGTTATTTCATCTAATTTAGCATAACAACACAATTTCGCCAAAAAGGAATAACCAGGGTTAATTTCGGATGTACCTCCGCATGTTAGGGAGATCAAAGGAGGATGCCACTCCACTTTAAACATTCATGTATCAAATTTGTCTACATCAGGAGGCAGGATTTGTTTGATTTGAAAATTAACTCCAGACCATTGGATATCTTTTTTTTTTTTTATCTTTTATTTATTTTTTTCTATTGAGTCACCGGTTATCAAGGTCAACAGCAACTCGAGGATAAGAGTCAATTAGACTGAAATTATTGTCAGCTAAAAGATGAGGAAAAATATGTGAGCACTGACATTTATCAATTGTATGAACTGATTACTTATGCGGCGGTTTTTAACAAGTATCTATTAACATTGGACTTGAAGACGACCAAGTTGTAGTCAGCAGGGAAGAAGTCCCGCGGCAATGTGTTCAACAGGCGGGAAGTCCTTGCAAAAAATCTACGAGATAAAATTTCAAAGTGTTTAAGAAAAAGATCGAATTCGCAGAGATAATCAGATATGAATGTTTTAGATACGTCCTAATGCATATATGGGAGGCTGTCTCGGCCAGTCGGTTTGTCACACTTAAGATTAAAATATTATTTTAATCACAAAACGCGCAGATTTTATAGGCGTATCTTATTTTAGATGAGTCCAAGTATATCTATAAAAGGTACTCGCCGTCGGTCAACCTGTCACCCTAAAGTTTGAAATAAAATTTTTTCCAGTCTGTCATACGTAGATTATGCATCCACACATCTCTATAAGAATTTTTTTTCTCCGTCCATTGGTCTGTCATACTACAGTTTGAAATAGCATTTTCATCGCTAAAAAGCACATATTGGATGGACTCATCTTAAGAATATCCTTTCTGGTTTATTTAATGAACTAGAAAGGGAAGGATGGACTAAGTATATGTAGGAGTTTGTGGTCGGCCTAATGGATGCTGTTGCATACCTATTTTAGTCATTGACGTACTAATACTGTTAAGAAGGGCACAAATCTGGAAATTCCTGAACCTATTGTGCTTCGCCATTAAATAACTAAATAAGGTTGATATGGCATAAAAATCCCAAACAAACCAAGCCAATCAACGAACGTTTATTATAGGTAAGGAGTTTTGGTATTAAATAACTCCAAAAAGAATTGATGTGCCGTAAAGCTATATATCCACCCCCTCTCTCTCTCTCTCTCTCTCTCTCTCTCTCTCTCTCTCTCTCTTTCTCTCTCTCTCTATCTATCTATCTGTACTTTTTTACCTTGTAACTATTAGTTCGTGGTCGGTCAAATGGATGCCGTTGCAGAACTATTGTAATCATTGACGTACTAATACTGTTGAGCAAACCATGAACCTGGAATTTCCCCCAGTTTGTTCAATTTACCGTGTACAATGACTCGTTTAGAATAGGTATCGTGTTTCGGCATTAAATAACTGTAGAAAGGGTTGATACGTTGTAAAACAGATAAATGAAATATCTGCAGTCAAATAAATGCTCACCCAAAATCGAAAAGGTGGAGGGACAGTAAAGCTTTGTAAAATCTCACAGAACAAAACGAAGCTATGTATTCCCCCCCCCTCTCTCTCTCTCTCTCTCTCTCTCTCTCTCTCTCTCTCTCTCTCCTTTTTTACCTTGCAACTATTCGATAAGAGAGAAACGTGAAACCAGCGATTTTATGACACTGTAATGAATCGGTGTCTGTACGTAAAACAGACATTTGTTTTGAAGGTTAAGCAAATGACAAGTACTATCTATCCTGAATGTTATACTCCTTAAAAAAACGAAAGGAAATAGGTTAGTGTTCGAGCCTTTTAGAGAGGACACTAACAAATGCAAGGAGCTAATATTTAAGTAAATAAGTATTTTTAAATCTTTTGTGTCGATGCAATTAATTAAAAAGCGTACTACTTCTTTTTCTTTCTTCTTCTTCTTTTACTACTTCAAACCGTTTGAAATTTAATTTATTTTTTAATCCTATCAGATTTTTTCTTAGATGCGTTTGTGTTTGCCGATCGGTCGGTCACAGATAGGTATTTTTTTCAATTTATTATTCTAATACTTAAATTGTGATGATCTTGCTTGTTTGTTTGCACATTAGATGTTTATAGATGAAAGGTTAGGGCGAATTAGGCGATAAGTTGTGGGAAAGGAGGTATATATAAATAAGGTGTGGTGTAATAGTAAAAGTAACATAAGAGAAGGAAAATAAGGGAGACGACGTAAATAAATAAATGAGGTAAATAAAAAAGAAAAACGAAAACTCCAAACTTTACAGAACATTATAAAAATGGTAATATAAGGTTTAAGGCTGGAAGCACAAGTACGCAGCGTATTCCCGGGAAATGCAAGGCGAGCTTTCTAGTACATTTAAATATTTAAAAATCTATGCTGTCAAACTTTATTCAAATTGATGTTAGTCCAGAATATGCATCTAACAATTAGGTTAGATTTATTGAAAAGTTAAAAGTTATTTAAAAGTGCGATTTTCTTTGGTCTGTCATGCTCACGT
>OY744527.1:97305062-97310062 GCA_963556195.1 Sepiola atlantica | reverse complement strand
TAAATTAGAAAAAAATGTATGTGACCTGTTGGGTAAGGCATTGAGCTCGGGTTAAATTTTTGAACCAGACAAAAGTGAGTTTATATAAAAATATAAAGGACAATCCAAAATTAGGTAGAGAGAGATAGATCCCGTATAGAATAAGAGTGTGTGTGTGGGTGGGGGTGGGGGTCAAACAACATCTGATGAGAAAGTGATAGATAGAAAGTTATTAAGAGATAGATCACTTGATGAGTTATTAGCAAATTACTGCGCAATAAAACGATTAAAGTGGAAGTTATACAACCATGATTCAATCGCAAAACTAACGGATATTTTAGCATGTATTGTGTTTGATTAAAATATATAGGAAAAAGCTTTAGAGAAACAAACGTTCATTAACTCGGTTTTAGCATACTAATAGGTTTGTAATTGTTTTTCACGAACATACAACATGGCCAATCCCATAAATCAAGACATCAACAGGTAATTTTATTCAAACTATATTGGATCTATTGTGTTCAATCACACTAATGCCGTTAGGGAAGGTATGAACTCACAATTTTCTTCCCTCAGTTATGAGTCAAGTAACAACGTGTTCTATTAATTATATACGATCTTTCTTTTCAAATACGTATTTTGATTTGACATTAAATAACCCCAAAAGGGTCGATATGCCGTAAACCAGACAAACTAAACCAAACAATGACCCCTCGGAAATATGAGTCGATCAGTCCGACAGAGGGTGAGGCCGGAGTGGTATCTTCTGACCATGCTCTATCGGGTTGAGGTATTGGTTCTGTTCAGTCTGAAGAGGTCCATCCTCCCAGGCTTTATCTTCTCTTTGGGAAGGGGTTAGTTTATTGCTAATCGCCTGAAGCGCTTCTATCGGGAAATGCCGACGGGGCTGCCCAGGCAGGTTTTGTAGGCCAGAAAGCACTAATCCTACTGCGCTGACTTTTCAAAACTATACTTGACCTTGTGTCCAACTCCTTGGGGAAGAGATAAATAAAATCTCGTAAACCTTGGATAGAGAAGTTCTTTGCGCACATTCTTCTCCTTTTCTATCAGGAATCAGCATATTTGATTTGGGTGTTTTAAGGGTATTACTACCGTTCTACCTGCTTACTTGCCTCCTCACGAGGGCAAAATTAGAAATAATTCGGGTTTAATGTGGTGAAATTCTAGCTCCCCAAGAAGGGGCACTCTGGATTGGGACAAAAATAAAAATTGCTTCGGTCTAGAAAGACTTTCACTTACTGAGGACAGAAGAGATAGTACATTTTGAATTATTATTTCTTTGCAAAAATATAAAATATATTTGAACAAATTAGGCACAAGGTTATGAAAAGTGTGAGGAGTGAGAAATCGTTGGTCATCCTTTGTATGTCTTACTCTGAGCTTGATCAATTCTGACCCATTCGTCCAAGCACCTTGATCCCAGCCCGAAGACTGTGAAGTGCATTACTACCACTGTTGCTCTCACTTATTTACGCCACGCTTTAAAAGTGGTGATAAAAATAAATTTTTAGCAAATAAAATCTGCGATGAATTTTCCTTCCTTTCCACATTCGAACACGAATCAGAGACACCAAAAACAAATACTTGACTATCCCGACCGAACTTCGAAAAGTAAAAAAGTGTATAAATAACAAAATCTAAGTTGTTTGAATCCTGCTAACAAATATCATAGCGAGAAACATTAACAATATACTGTTGGTTGTCCCTATTTACTTGCCTCCCCACGAGGGCAGAGTTAGATACAAGCTTGGTTTTTAATGTGGGTGGAAATACAGCTCCTCAAAAAGGGGCATTCTGGATTAAGACAAAAATTTAAAAAATTGTCTCAGTCTAGAAGGATTTCTCACTAACTGACCGAGGATAAAAAAGTTGAAGTGTAGTATAATAACAGATACTACACTTTGCTCTTAGCCAAAAAGGTCAAGTAGTATTTTCCCTATTTACTTGCCTCCCCACTAGGGCAGAGTAAGACATGAGGTCGGCTTTTAATATGAGTTAAATCCAACTCCCCAAAAAGGGGCATTCTGGATTGGGACAAAAAATTAAAATGGTTTCAGTCTAGAAGGATTTCTCCTTAACTGACTTAGGGCAGAAAATATGAAGTGTAGTATCAGAACAGATAGTAACCAAAAGGCTAATGCTTTTTCATTGTATTGTCATTCGGTCAGATAACACAATAATATAATCAAATACATTTAAGATAAATAATAGAAAAAAAAATGTAACTAAGTTGTTAAAAGCAATATTTAACGAGATATGCCTTGTATATAAAAGAGGTCGTTTGTTTGTCCGTTATAGAAACCAATATGTTAGCAGTGAGAAGATCCTCATGAGGACGGATACTGGTAGAATTCTACGAGAGAGAGAGAGAGAGAGAGAGAGAGAGAGAGAGAGAGAGAGAGAGAGAGAGAGAGAAAGAAAGAGAGAGAAAGAAAGAGAGAGAGAGATAGATAGAGAGAGAGAGAGAGAGAGAGAGAGATAGAGATAGAGAGAGAGAGAGAGAGATAGAGAGAGAGAGAGATAGAGAGATAGAGAGAGAGAGAGAAAGAGAGAGAGATAGAGATAGAGAGAGAGAGAAAGAAAGAGAGAGAGAGAGAAAGAAAGAGAGAGAGAGAGAGAGAGAGAGAGAGAGAGAGAGAGAGAGAGAGAGAGAGAATGACAGCATTAAACTGCCCTTCCACCCCGAGCTAATTTTGAAACACTGGGGTCCACTTATCAAACATCGCAATAAAAATGTGCAAAATAAATAATATTACTATAATTATCTAAAATCTGACGAAATTTTGAAACAAGTTGTGCCCTCTTTTCTTTAAAAGTAAATTTCCAGTTTTTAAATAAATGATTGAATTGTACATTTTCAATAGAATTTAATATGAAAATAAGTAAATTTTACTTTTTGCAAACAATGTTTTCTAGATTGTTTTTTTTTTTACGGGGATTTTGAATACAACACTATATACTAAACTATAAAACTAAAAATAAATGAATTCCCCGAACGGAACAGTTTTGCACACCTTTTATGTCCTAGTACTTCGATTAAAATCAACATATAATGATACTTAACATTACGCCTAGAATCCTTATTCCAATTTTGATCAAAATCTATTAAATGATTTTGATTCTAGAAAATGTCTAAAATTTAAGGCTTAAGCTTGAGGCGTCTTCAGAAGAAATTGAAATTCCGGGAGTCTTGCTTATTTGGTGTCTAATAACTATGGATCAAATTGAATGAAAAATCTTAAATATTTGAATTTTCAAATGGGAGGTTGTTCCCATATTATGCCTCTAGCACCCCTTCAAAATTCTCGAAAGAAACTGAAATTAGGCGAATAATTATTAATTGATGTCTAATACCCATTGTTTAAATTTCACAAAAGTCGGAGGTATCTGAATTTTTACATTTGCTAAAATTAAATTAAACTAAATATAGCCCACAATACCACCGCTTACTCCGAGCAGCTGCGTTCCAAAATTCATAATGATCGGTTAATTAGTTTAGGAGTGACCCCTGTAATACAAATATATAAACATATACACATACCTAACTTTATATAAATAGAGATATAAGTTCAACTTATTTAACACCCAGCTAACGCCGGGTAATGTCACTAGTTTCTAATATAACAATATAGGCTCTTCGTATTCTAAGTAATAGTTTCTAATATAATAATATAGGCTCTTCGTATTCTAAGTAATAGTTTCTAATATAATAATATAGGCTCTTCGTATTCTAAGTAATAGTTTATAATATAATAATATAGGCTCTTCGTATTCTAAGTAATAGTTTATAATATAATAATATAGGCTCTTCGTATTCTAAGTACTAGTTTCTAATATAATAATATAGGCTCTTCGTATTCTAAGTACTAGTTTCTAATATAATAATATAGGCTCTTCGTATTCTAAGTAATAGTTTCTAATATAATAATATAGGCTCTTCGTATTCTAAGTACTAGTTTCTAATATAATAATATAGGCTCTTCGTATTCTAAGTAATACGCAACACAACCAAACAAATACAGATTATGTAGAAACTAGCAAAGATATATTTGCAATGTTTGTCTCTGGTGACACTAATATATATATATATATATATATATATATATATATATATATATATATATATATATATATATATATATATATATATATTACTATTTGGATTCAGCAACATCATGTTTACAATGACAATAAAAAAAATGCTGGTCTACATAGACGGTAAAATACTTACATATATGTGGATGGACCTTTTGATAATGTCGGGCGATTTATTGTTCTCATCGTCAGCAGGAAAGTGTTTGACTTTGTGTTCTGTGGCCGGTTTTCTTGCAGCAAACGAGACCTTGTGAATTATTCGTCAGCACTTCATACTCGTATGTTAGCGAATTGCACAGGGAATAATAATTTGGGCGGAATTATGAAGTATGTGCATATAGTTATGTGTATTATTGTGTCGTTTTTTTTTTTACAATACAGCTCTCAAATTTCCATCAAAATGTTTTAAGTTGTACAATTGTCAATGATGATGATGATGATGATGATGATGATGATGATGATGATGATGATGATGATGATGATTGGAATACTAAGGATGCTTATTGCTGCTAAACTTCCAGAGAAAGCCAACGGTCGTTATGAGGGCGAATTCAATGGAAAACGGCTATTGCGAGAACGCAAAGTGATTAGCAACTGCGATCGAAAGAAGCGAAAAGTATTGGGAAATGGGGATACATATTGTCACTCAGACTCTAGGGAACACCAAATATTTTGCCAATGAGCGATCACTGGTTATGACTCATGTGAGAACTCCTAGTGAGTAATAACATCAATCAGGAAGAAATTGTCATTGTTTGATGTTATTTATTGTGTTTTAAATGCAATCGGTACAATAAAAAACAAACAATTCTCCTTAAAGTTATGATTGCGTATATATATATATATATATATATATATATATATATATATATATATATATATATATATATATATATATGTGTGTG
>OY744527.1:97217562-97300062 GCA_963556195.1 Sepiola atlantica | reverse complement strand
ATTACAGACAGTCGCAGGGTGCAAACCTCCTTGACAGTCAGCCGAGACTCCGCAAGATATTAATCTATCCTCACGGCCACCGGGAACTACCATGTGATTAAGGGGAAATTAAGTTCTATTTATGCCTTGAGGAAGCGAGCAGCAGACAGAAGACAGTCGAGAGGGTTCAACAAACGTTTTCGGAACTTTGCTTGCTAATACACACACACACACACACGCACACACACACACACACACACACACACACACACACACACACACACATATATATATATATATATATATATATATATATATATATATATATATATATATATATATATATATATCCAACTATGCCTTAAAAGTATTAATGCTGTGGTGATATTCTCTATTGTATATAATCGACTATTCCAATCTTCTGTTTTTTAGTTAGTTTATTACCATTTTTTTAGTTAGTTTATTACCTTTTATCAAACACACGGTGAGAGAGAGAGACAGACAGACGGGCAGAGAGAGAGAGAGAGAGAGAGAGAGTGAGAGAGAGGGGGGTAGTTATCCAAGTGTTGAAAAACCACTTTTCAGACCATTGACTGAAGAGCGTATTCTTTAGCGATTGTCAGTATTTCCGTGAAACCGCAGGTATCGATGTCCGACTTAATTGATGTATATGTCATTTGTAATAAAATATTATACTCTTACATACGTAATTTAGCACTCTACACTCCTCTACATTGACTCAGCATTATACTATATATATATATATATATATATATATATATATATATATATATATATATATATATGAAGCTTCTAAATGAGTTTAGGATGAACGCTTGGGAGGAATTTCTAATCTTTCAATGAACCAAAGAAGATATTGAAACGGATTAAAATGCAAACTGAAATTTAAAAAGTAAAAAAACAATAAAAATAGAAAAAAAAAGAACGAAATTGTAAGTTAAACAGTCAACTAGCGCAAAGAAAAGATTTGTTTGTGACAAAACGGCTCACCTTTTCGTTGAAGTCTCACTCCAAACTATTTCAGGGCGAGTCTTGGTTACATTTCATTGATTTTGAAATATGTAACCGCTTGGCGGCGCTGCTGCTCGTGCGTATTTGTTCCCCGGGCTGTGGTTTTGTTTTCTATATAAAACAACAAGTTAGGAGGACAAAGTTTTGCCTTTATTTATTTACCTTCTCTTTTTTTTTTTTTTTTTTTTCGTTTTTCTTTCTCTATTTTCTATTGTATTAATACAACCACTAAGCATGTTACGACGACGACGTCGATGATGATGATGATGATGATGATGATGATGAGGTGCGGTGGTGGCACACCCGTTCGGAAAAGTATTGTCGTAGCCGCCTACGCGAATTGAGGAGGCGAAAAAATGCTGATATCATTATTGTAATTAAGTAAGGAAAAACATGATAAAAAAGTTACTAATTTGTCATTATTTTATGAGAGAGAGAGAGAGGGAGAGAGAGAGAGAGAGAGAGAGAGGGAGAGAGAGAGAGAGAGAGAGAGACTGGACTAGACTAGACTGGACGCGGTAAAATATGATTCTAGAAAAAAACTCACAGAATAAAGTCACAGAAAAAAAGTGACAACCTCCAAACTTTAACCATAAACTAAGAAATTAATGATTTCCTTTAGGTATTTAACGTGGCGTGCATGATTGACCTAATTGTTGATTATGGAAACAGCTACGATAAATTGGATCAAAAGACAGTGTAACATCTGATTATAGGAAAAACGTAACAGAAAAAAGTCACAGTAATAATTATAGATGGCCTAAAAGATAAAGGCGTTAAGTACAATCTCTTCTAAGTGACACTCTTCTAGAGTTCGAAGGTTCAATCGTCACTACAGGTGATACTAAGAATAAAATAAAAATTACTTATCCGGTCATGGTTGACGGAATGAGAACAATCCACCCATGGATTAAAAATGGTTCAGTTCGAAATTCCGTATAGATTCCCGAGTTTGACATAAATATTCCCGAGTTCTACAAGATGCACCTGAAGAAGGTCGGAGGTTACATCGGCTGAAATGTTGTGAGAATAACATCCAAGATGAGAGTAGTAATCAGAATAATCAAAATAGTACAAATTATAATTATAGACTCAGAAATGACTAATTTGTTTTTAGTTATTTAATCAAACATGGGGTACCTTATTGACCTAATGGATACCGCGGATGTATCTATAACCATAGGAATCGGCTACGATAGACTAGTTCAAATGGCGGGGTAAAATCTGATTCCGGAAAAAGGTAACAGGAAAAATTCACAGAAAATAGTCACAACCTCCGAACTAATCTAAGACATTACTGATTTATTCTAACTATGTAACAATAAGTTCGCTGCGTGATTGGCCGACTAAATACTGTCCCTATTTCCTTGCCTCCACACGAGGAAAGAGTAAGATACAAGGTCGGTTTTTAATGTGGAGAAAATCCAGCTCCCACAAAAGGGGCACATACGATTGGGACATTGATTAAAATTGCCTTAGTCTAGATTTCTCCTTCACTGACCGAAGACAGAAAATATGAAAGGTAACACATCACTAAATAAGCCTCGGGACTGACATATAGATGGCGTCACTAATAATATATATATATATATATATATATATATATATATATATATATATATATATATATATATATATATATATATATATATTAGCAAAAACTACCCGCACTCCAGGCGGCAATTACTGACGCTGTAGTTTTCTTTACAGAAACCAGAAAAGTAATTCTTATTTGACATTTTGGTAATTTAGAGGAAATTTAAAAAAAAAAGATGATTGTCGTAGTGTTATTTGATATATTCCAATATGGGGGAAATATAATGTGCATGAACATCGTCAAATTTCGTTTTTTAGGAAAAAACAACAAAAAGGTTAATTGATATGGTCTTTAAGATATTCAACATCGATAAAAAAAAATTTTTTCAGCATAAAAATGAAAATGAATTCCCCATTAAAACTGGTTATATAATGAAATGAATAAACATAAAAGTGGAAGGTCGATTGGTCAAATACTCCACTTTTTTATTACTGAGTAATTCGAAATGGGCACTTTGTACTTTTCACCTTTATTATATCAGAAAGAAAAAATACGTAAAGAATATTAAAGAAAAATACTTTTTTTTTGTAATTTAGAAAGATTAGAGGAGGTGTATTTCTTTTCTATGACAAATCATCATCATCATCATCATCATCATCATCATCATCATCATCATCATCATCATCATCATCATCATCATCATTACTACCAACATTTCAACTCTTTGGCCTTTTGGCTAGGAGCAAAATGTAGTATCTGTACTGAATTTGCAATTAGTTTAATGTTCTCTGTTAGATAATGAGAAATCCTCTAGACCGAGGTAATTGAAATGTTTATTCCAATTCAGAGTGCCTATATTTAAATACTGACATTGTGCCTAACTCTGCTCTTGTTGGAAGAAGTAAATAGGAATAGGAACAACAACAGCAACAAATTTATTAAAAAAAATAATACACGCATGTCTTTAATTATTAACAGATTAGCAAATATTAATTCATTATAAACTTAAAATTAAATAAATATGCAAATGAGAGGCTGAGAGGATGATATCATGATGAACGAACTACATACACTGACCCCCCCCCCCCGAAGGAGGGGTTAATGCCTGGGAGGATATCATGACAACAGAATAGATAGTACACTAACTCCTCCCACACACAAAACTGGTAATCCTGAGGAAATGGTATCGCGAGGAACGAATGTATACTGTACGGCCTTCACCCCGAAGAGGAGGTAATGCCTGGGAGGAATGTATCATGACGAATGAAAATATACTACAGAGAATTAAATAAGCATAAACCGTTTTAATGTCAATATAGTTAGGATAGGTGGAAAAAAAACTTTTGCATTTATTTATTTAGATAACATTTAAAACTATGACAGGTTTCATTGTCCACGTGAAACGCTTACATGAAAATTGGTAGGAAAAATATAGTCGCCATCTTTATTAACAAAGATGAATATACTGGCTAAGGAAGAACGATAATTTACTAATTTTCTAGTTAAAAAAGACATGTTTATTATAAACTTGAGTTATCATTCTTCCTTAGCTAGTATATTGTGAACGAACATATACTACACTGCCCCCCCCCCCCCCTGACAGACGATAATATCATGATGAACGAACACGACTTCCCTCCACCCAAAAAGGAGGAAGTCCTTCTTGCGTGGAAGATCTTATGAGAACAGAACCGATACTACACTACCCCCCCCCCCATAAAAGATATTCTGTCTAAATCGAGTCTTGTTGGGGATTTTTAATTCTGGGAGAATTCCCCCTACACACCCTTAAAAACGGAGGAAGTAATTCCTGTGAGGACAATCTTATGACAACAGAACTGATACTACACTACACCGCCCATTAAACATATTCCGATTTGTTCAATTTGTTTTTAAAGTTTTAAATTAAAATTAAAAAAAAATTAAAATTGCCTAGTGACAAAAGAATATTGTTTATGGTTCCGTGGCCTTTTGGCTAAGATCAAAGCGTAGTATCTGTTCGACATCTCAGTGATATTTGACACTTTACTAAAACCGAAAGAAAATTATCTCACTTGAAAATGAAATCCAAAATAAGTTTTTAAACGCCATCATATTTTTAATAAAATCATGCTATCTTATTTTATTTATAATTATAATGATAGTACTATCGATAAAACGAATGCGTATGTAGAAGAAAATTTGACAATACAAAATAGAAAGGTATATTGCAGAATATTAATTTTTTAAAAACTTAAAAATAAATAAATAAATATGCAAATAAGCAAAATTGAGATTTGTTTGAGTGAGTCGGAGATGCCTATATATAGGGTATTTCAATATATTCTTATATCATTAGAATTGAATTAGCCTAACATGTTTTGATGGTAATATAGTTAGGATAGATGAAAAAAAACTTATATATATATATATATATATATATATATATATATATATATATATATAAGATTTTTATAAAATACTAACCTTCAAATGGTGCATGTCAAAATTTGAGCTCAATCAGATTATTAGTTTACAAATTACAGTTATTTAAGTGAAGCTACTGTTGCAAATTTTCAAAACAATGGAAAATCTGAATTTCGTGTGTTGATAAAGTATTTCTCCTTCACTGACCGAGGACAGAACAGATGATGTGTAGTATCAGAACATATACTACACTTTGATTTTAACCATTGAATACTGTCAATTACCATTGCATCGTTGAGGATGAAACGACCAATTAAAATATAATCCTTAGATAAAAAGTCACAGGCATCCCTATTTACTCCCTCCCCCCGAGAGCAGAGTTAGATACAAGGTCGGTTTTTACTGGAGTGGAGGATCCAGCTGCCTAAAAGGGGCACTCTGGATTATGACAAAAATAAAAATTATCTCAGTCTAGAAGGATTCCCCTTTCACTAACCAAGAATAGAAAAATATGAAGTTCATTGTCAAAACAACTACTACACATTGATCTTAGCCAAAAGGCAAAAACTTCAATGATGTCGTTCACAGAAAATGTATAAAACACCACTCAATAAGTCTCGTACCTTACATATAGATGGCCGAACTAATAAAAAAAATCTGTTTGATTTTTAGAAAGTACTAACCTTCAAATGGTACGTGCTAAAGTTGAGCTCAATCAGATTATTAGTTTACAAATTACAGCTACTGTTGCAAATTTTCAAAACAATGGAAAAATCTGAATTTCGTGCGTTGATAAAGCATTGCTTTCTGATGTGAAAAATAATGTTCAAGAAAAGCCATAAGTGTTATTTAGACTCTGCTCTGCCAGAAAAAAAACAGTTGAGGTGGTATGTTGACTTTAAACGCGGTCGTACTGACACAAATGTTGCTGACCGCCCAGGTCACCCACATTCGGCAGTTGTCCAGGAAAGCATAGAAAAGTCCACAAAATCGATTTGGCTGATCGTAAATTGAAGTTGCGTCAGATAGCAGATGAGTCGAAAACATCAGAAGGGAGAACAGTTGTTCTGAGAGAACTGTTCAAAGTGGGTGTCGCGTTTGTTCACATTCGATCAAAAACAACAACGCATCTACGATTCATAGAATTGTTTGCAAGTGTTTCAACGCAACAAACAGTTTTTGCGTAAATATGTTACAATGGATGTAACATAGATCAATCACTTCATTCCGGAATCAAATCAGCAGTTAGCTGAGTGAGCTGCAGCAGTTGAAAGATGTCCAAAGCGACCAAATACGAAAATATCAGCAGGCAAGGTTTTGGCCTCCGTATTTTGGGATGCGCTATGTATTTTGTTCATCGATTACCTTGAGAAAAGAAGAACTATCACTAGCGAATATTATATGGCATTATTGGTGTGTTAAAATAGCAACGTGTGTTCAATTAATTGGCATTAAATAACACAAAGCAATTAATGAATCGCATACAATGTGTTCGATATCGCCATTAAATTAACCCCAAAAGCAGTGGATGTGTGGTATAAATACAAAACCAAACCAATAAAGTCTAAAGGGTTTCTCGGAGAATTGGTAGCGGTAGGAGCTATTAAAACCATTAGGGAGGAGGAGGGGCATACGTCATGTTTATTTAGGTCAGCACTATGTGAATGACCGTCAGTGCCGTTAGCCTGTTAATGTGCAGGAGCACAGAAAGAACACGTGAGATCTAGAGGAGTGAACCTTTAACAAAAATCCTTCTCTTCTTTACGAGTAGTTGTAGTTCCCGTGGCCACCATCGACAAACGGATGCTTCAACATAGAGAACATCGCAGCTTTGCAAAGATCATTCTTAACAACGGTAAAATGCACTACCCGAGTGAGCGGAACACCGTTAAAGTGTACAGGTGTTGGCGAACTTATCCAGCTCTGAAGATGTCTTTAGCAAGTACTTCAATATAATCTGCTAAACCATATAGTCCCAAGATCGTGATGGGTGACGCAATTTTGTTCTCAAGCATGTGTCGAAACTTAACAGAAAATGCACATCATTTCACCTAACCTAAAGCCAATGAAACTTGATTATATCATTGCTGTATAAGTAATGTTCTGTCATTCTGTAAATTGTTATAAAAATTATAATCCATGTATTGTCAACAGAGATCGTATTTGTAGTATTTAAAGAAAATGTCACATTTTAACTGTGACTTTTTATGACACGAAATTGTGATTTTTTTTATTATATATATATATATATATATATATATATATATATATATATATTATAATTACAAGCATACAGATATAATATTATAAGGTGACATAATATATTGTGTATAGATTTTCATACTTCAATAGTGCTCAATACATCAGTAGAGCTTAGTAGTAAAGTATGAAAAATATTTATAGCAATGAAACTACACAGAGGCGTCTGCGTTCCATCCCCGTAGTGAATCGCCAGGCTATGGTCACACACATTTTGTTACTATTTGTTTTTATATATCCACGTTGTGTTTAGTCTAGCTAACTAACCAATCAGATTAGTTTTTATTTCTCTTTTTTCACTAAAGAGTCACCACTTATCAAGTCCCAGAGGCCACTCGAGGATAATGATTAATGAGTGTCAGATGGACGGTGAGACAACACCGAGAGGATTGGTAATGATGGTAGAAATTGGTCAGAATTTGATTATTTAAGAGGACGGCTCAACAAGAATTTGTTTACATTGGACTTGAAGACGACCATGTTCTAGTCAGCTGGGAAGCAGCCCCGGAGTATCGTGTTTTAGAGACAGGTAATTCTATGAAAAAAACTTTGCTTATGGAAGTTTCGCTTAATTCTAGGCAGAGAGAAAAGGTGAGAAGGAGAGAGAGAGAGAGAGAGAGAGAGAGAAAGAGAGAAAGAGAAAAGGAAAATTATTGACAGTGGTTGTATCTTGACGAGTTCATGCTGTGAGTGTTTTACATGGGGATTGAATCTCAGTTGATCACCTGCCATGAACATAACGATAGAGTAGAGAAAGACTAGCAACGTCTCTTCTGTAAGTAAGAGATAGTAGGGAGGAGAAAAGGAAATCGCCCACTAGATTTCGACGTCGGTTTTGTACTCTGTCAAGGCAGGAAAGGTTGCTCTGAGTAGCACCTCACCAGATGTGGAAACAGTACTCTATCTTAGGACGTATTTGGCTCTTATGTAGGTAGATGATAGCGCGATAAGAGTAAAATACCGTTGTAGAATGATCAAACCATTTTTTCAGCGACCTTGGCAAGTCTTCCATTTAAAGTCTGGTGTGAAGGTCAGTTCCACGAGCTGATCAAAGTAGAGGGCTTCCCCAAGACAAGAGCCATTACTTTCAATTAGAGACAAGTGGAGATCAGAGCGTTGGTGGTGCAAATAGAGAAGCTTGGTTTTTAACGCGTTAAAAGTAACCAGCCACTTTCCCCCCATTGCTCCATGTGCTCAGGGTCAGAAGAGAGAGAATCAGAAAGATTTGGGTAATTTCTTCTATTCGAAGTGTTGCCATAGATGGTTGTGTCGTCTGTATAAATGTCGACGAATGATCTTAGAATATGATTTAGCAGATCATTGATGAATATTAGGGAGAGGGTTGGGACCAGAATGGACCGTTGACGCACGCTAGCGTTGATACTATGAGCTTCGGACTTCTACCCATGAACGACTACTTTTGTGTACCTATCAAAGAGAAAGGATCTGATGGTTGAAAAGACATTTCCAGATATTCCATTAATAGAAATCTTGTGAAGTAGACCTTTATGCCTAACACTGTCAAAGAGTTTGATATGTCAAGAGCTATTACTCTAGAAACGAAGCCACCGTCAATAGATCCACTGATCCTGTGTGATATTACAGTCAGCAAATCAGCTGTTGATCTCGCAGGACGAAAACATTATTGCTTGTCACTTCATAGGTTGTTTTTGCCCAGGTGATTGACAACTTCTCAATTTATCACGGATCCAAGCAACTTACTCATGATGCACAGGAGACTAATTAGTCTGTACTGAGATGCAGAAAACCGATCTCCGGTATTTTAAAATACGGGGCAGACTGACGAAGTTTTCCAAGGTGTCAGGAAGCATTTCTCCTTTAAGCAACGTTTGAACAGATTTGTAAGAATGTGAGCTAGTTCCGGTTGCAGCTTTTTAAGCACTATGATTGGAATGTTGTCAGGGCCAGTTGCTTTGCTGGCATCAAGGTTCTTGATGAGTTTGGCAATATTCCGGACAGATATATGAATGTTGCTCAGAGTATTTTCAGTCTTAGAGGGAAATTCTAGAGGTAAGCGGTCCTGATCGCAAAAGGTGGAGCGTGATGTAAAGTTCTTAGCGAAAAGTTTGGTTTTGTCGGATGCTGACGAAATCACCTCAGGTCCATTGATAATGGTTGGGATAGAGTTCACGCATTTGTTCATGACCCTGTTTGTTATTCGCCAAAACTCGTGGGAACTAAACCTTTGCTCAACTACTTTAGACTTAAAGGATTGGGCATATGACCCTCTCGCCCTTTCTATAACCCTTTTGCAGTGCTTACTGGCAGTTTTAAAGAAAGCTTTAGTTTCAGAACATCTATTTCGTAGAAAGCAATGTAAATAGTTGTTTCTGTATACAATGGCGGCGGCACATTCTGATGTGTAGCACGGCTGGCCGTTTGGTTTATGTTGGAATTTCATGAAGAGTATGAAGCTCTTTATACCAATAGTTAACCAATCAGTTTAGTCGGATGCTATAGAGGACACATTCTTTTAATACATGGAATGCAGGGGTATTTCTGATATGAACGATCTGAGGCTGTCCCAGTCAGCCATCGGGTATCGATACACTTTGCGATGGAGAAGAAAATCATAAGTCTTGTTGCACTTTGTTTTCTATCTTAATTGAGACAACTGAGTTATCGGAAGATCCCAGCAGAGACAGAACGGTGGATGGGCACAGTTCAGGGCAAGTTGGAAGAAAAAGATCAAGAAGACTTGCAAATTGCTCGTCAGCATCAGGTACGCGAGTGGGTTTGTCAACAATCTGTGTTAGATCATAAGCTAGGGAGAAAATTGTGACAACCTCCCCTTCATAATCTGTCTTGTTTGAGTGGACTAGCCATTCAACAGTGTGAACATTGAACTCTCCACAGACGTGAATGTGTGGCAGAGGGATGAGCAGACAGGATATTGTGAATTTTCTCAGAGATGCTCTCAAAGATAGTAAGTTTGTCATTGTAAAAACGATAGAGGGCAAATATGAACGCGGTGCTGTGAGTAAGTTCTATCTGAAAGCACATATAGAGCAATTTAGGGTCTTTTGGGGAGATGTCCCTGACACATGGAAAGCCATCCCTAATATAGGCACATATTCCATGTCCATGACGATCTTAAGGGTCATGTTTGGATGTCATGTTCGAGTAAGCTTTAATCGTGAAAAAATCTACAGAAACAGATGGTCTAATGCCAGTTTCGCACAGGAACAACGGGTTGGGTTTAGTCTCCCGTAATTTGATTTCAACCTCTTGAGGGTGGGAGAATGAGTTGGGGTTCTGGGTTTCAACGGGTTGATATTTTTTATTAGCCAATAGGTGTGCTTATTCAAAATAAAGGCCCGGTTGACCTTAAATTGACATATTTGTGGTTGTTGTTTTGTTTGAGTGCAGTGTATTTCTCTTTGTGAATGTGCCGAGGTAACAAGTGATCTTATTTTAGCACATGTATGATTGGAATAATTTATTTTTCATTTATCTTATTATTGATTGCTACTTTAAATGTTGATTTAGTTTATTTATTTATTTTATTTATTTATTTATGTGTTTGTTATGCATGTGCTTATCATCAAGTAAAGTGTATTCTATGTCTACAGTTGATTGCTCTTTCGCTTCTATAGTTTAGTAAGTTTTGGGAATCTTTAAATTTTAAAATGTCAAGCTTCTCGTTCAAACATAATCTACACGGGTCTTCTAAATATCTACATGTACTGGCCCATCGTACAATTTTCCACTCAATTATTGGCGAGCGTGCGCTTTCATTTAGTTCCCAATAATAGTTTGCTAGTGATGTTTTGAATCGGCGTTTTTCCTGAATGTGCTTTTATGATTATTATATCTGGATTTAAAATCTAGGGAGATTATACCTACGTAATATTTTTTGTTTTCCTCTGGCAAATATTGTAGCTTAGTAAACAATGCCTTTGGCCAGGCAGTTATTTTGCAGTGGCATACTTCGATTGCGCTTGGATTAAATATAAAATAATTATTTCATAATACTTGAAAAAATATAGTAGTAGGGCTACATGGCGTCGCCCAATATCGTAATGTCTGTAACTTACGTTGATTATAGGAAACAAAATAAATGTAAAATCAAACACTCTGCTTAATATTGTAACGTAAAATGTCCAAGTGGATTTTTAGACAAAATCAGATTTAAAAAAAAAAGTATGTCTCCGGCGAGATTCGAACTCACATCCTCTGTCTCTCAGTACGGCAAACTTCCCAATTGACCCATGGAAGAAAAGTACAAAACTGACACTATTAAACGCATAAAAAGGACTGTTTTCCCCCTATCTCTAGAGTCGAATGTATGCCTGTCGCTTATAAAAAAAAGAGAATAAGGAAGATCCAACGAAACGGTGAATATGGAAAAAGTGTATCTTCTTTTTCCCGGTGTCCATGAGAGGTAAAACAACTTCTCCAGCTTTCTTTATTTATGTAATACTAGAAAAATAAAAAATAAAAAATAAGATATTGATCAGGCTTAAATATGAAAAAACGATGACATCGATAGAAATTTATTTTTCTATTTTACAACACGGAACAATATTTGCCGTAAATATCTGAAGAATCAGATTTTTATGTGGCCTGTAGTAAAGAACTATTAATCAAAAACGTACGAGAGAAATCCGTCTCTACTTTTTATATATAAGATGTAAAGCGACAATAAAATCTCTATTTTCTTCCTAATATACACACATATAAGCAGAGAGGATAGAGAAAAGGGGGAAAAAAGTATAAGCAAAAACATGAATTGTCATGTAAAAGTAGTTAAACGAAAACATATATTCTTAAGATGCGTCCATTAATCTACGCGTTTAGCGAGGAAAATTCTTTTGCGTAATAAAACGTGACAGAGCGACGAAATTTTTTATTTTAAACTAAAGCGTAATAAACCGGCGGAAATGCTATTTCAAATAAGTACAACAGATCGACGAAAATGCAATTTCAAACTTAAATATGACAGACCTACCGATGTCCAGAGTCTTTTATTACGACGCTTGGACGCATCTAAAATAAATGTACGTCCATTAAATTTGCGCGTTTAGCTATAAAAAAAAACTATTTCGACATAAAATGTGAGAGACCGACGAAAAATCTATTTTAAGACTAAACCTGACAGACCAGACCGATCGACACATCCTATTTTAGAAACGCTAGGACGCATCTAAAATAAACATACGTCCAGTCAATTTGCGCGTTTAGCGATGAAAATGCTATGTCAAACTTGATCGCGACGGAGCGACCGATAAATTCTTTCACATAGATGCGAGGCTGCATCTAAGAACGGTGTTATTTCCATAAATAAATGTTTGTATAGGAGATGAAGGTATAAAAGGCGACCATATTTGCTTAATATACGTACACACAAGTAAAAAAGATACAGAAACGAAAAAGCCAAATACATAAAGCGACGTGCAAAAGTATTTAAAAAAAAACAGTGTAACAAAAGAAAGGGGAAAACGAATGAAATATTTTCAGAACGCCGAAGACCAAGATTATCAAGGTTAGTATGACGATAAGGAATGACAAGGGGGACATTGTCCTAAATAATTAAAAAGAAAGAGCTTTACAAAAATACGAACACTGTTCTATGATATAGTCATTAAAATCTTAAGGTTGGGCTAATTGTCTTCATGTTGGAATTGTCTGATAAAGAAAAAAACGAATTTAGAAAAGAAAGTCGAACATAAAATAACGTTGGGAAAGTGTAATAAAGACACGGGGTCGCAATAAAACTTATAGAGCTTTATTCAGCTTACAATAGTTTCGTACACACATACGAAATATAAGACAAAGTGTGCCCAGATTAATAATTGGTTTCGTACATACATAGTGATTTATAGTTATCTATACACTAGAGAGTCATCATTCAAGGGAGATACTTTACATCAGGGGAAGTAACATAACATTATTTATTACACATGCTTAAGAACTTGAATATTCAAAGTCAATGAATGATGATATAATAATTAATCTAAGAAAATTATAACAAGATGATTACCATTTTCATATAAACATAAATAATTATTTATAGTTATCATTCAAGGGAGATAATTTCCAACAAGGGTGGTAACCTATGAAATTAGTTATTACAGAAATAATCTAGCTTTAAAATGCATGTCTATCGCAGTAAATGTGAGTATCAGGCTGTTTAACATATTTAGCTCATCGACGCATTAGCCCATGAAATTCTAATCTATATAATTTGACTAAACTATTTTTATCCGTCGTCCCACAATACAAATTCCGACAATCCTACAAGATCACTAGTTACGCTCAGCTAGCAAAATGCTTACGGAGAGGTACGCAACTAAAAGTAGAACTATACAGAGAAAATTACTTATATTTAACCGATTCAGAAATTGGAGGGAAAACAGTCATCAACCAGTTTTATGAATATGAGAATTTCGTAACCTATATATTTTTTATATCTCAGCATAACAGCCTAATAATACTAAACCAAACATGAAAATGGTGGTACATGTGTATATATATATATATATTTTATCATACAATAATGCCATTTATTATAATTTATTAAATACAAATGGAAAAAAAAAATGAACAGAAAAGGGATAATGTTCAACGTCAATAACATTTCATGAATGTAACAAACAAATAACACTGGTCAACAAATAAAATGTCCTTTTTTTAAACCAATATGCAAGTATCAGAAATTTTCATTTGATGTCCTGCTGAGTTGGAAGGCCGAGAGCAGACCCAGGGCGTTTCAGGAAATAGTGGCTATGGAGAGGCGCTCGTAAAGGCAAGTCAATTCACGATGGTCCTCGATGTAGCGCGCATTAACAGACCGAGGTTGTTGATGGAGTCACGGACCCATCGATTCACTTGCCATCACATCAATCGGCTTGAATACAAATCTTTCGAGAAGATCAGCATATTTTGATTGCTTGCGGTTCTCAGCTGACGCTGCTGCATGTCCAAGGTTTGTTGCCGAGTCTGTCAGTGACGAGGGTGCGAAAGCATCGACACAAGTCGCATCCCATATAAGTGACTTGCCGTTTGCAAAGGGAAACACCGTCAGGCCAACTGGTTCGAGAATCAACTGGAATCGAACGATATCTAGAGCCTGTCGCATGATATCATGTAGAGCGCTGTGTCTAGGGAATCTGTCGGCGCTCCTTCTACATCAAAGGGTGTGGAGTCCATATATGTCGACCAGCTGACCACAACGTGTAGAATCTAGCATACACGTTTGAATAAATAATGTGAACACATGCATCTGTAAATGCATTAGGTAGACATATAGAAAAAAGAAAAGGAATCAATGAGCGCCGAGAAGAAGCCGATAGTAGAAAAAGCAGAAGTTTGAAATAGCATTTTTATCGCTAGACACGCAGATTGAATGGACGCATCTTATTTTAGGCGCGTCGAGTATCTCCGTACGAGACTCTTTCACTCCATTGGTCTGTCACGCTTCAGTTGAAATAGCGATAGTGTGAAAAGGAAATAGTAAAAAGACTAGGATAGAAGACTACGAGTATCCGAATATTTAGACATAATACATTTAGTCACAATTAAATGACAAAGTCTTATTCTAACATTTTATAAACTTTATTTCACATCTTCGTTCAAAACGTAGACAAGAGTCAGAAAAGAAGTTATTAGAAAACTTATCGAATGTTTATGTGTCTTAACAAAGAAAACGTTATAATGAAATTCCTTGAATCAAGACAAAGAAAATGTTATTATAAGTCCATAAGAATGGGCGAGGAAAATGGTATTATAAGTCCATTAGAATGGGCGAGGAAAATGGTATTATAAGTCCATAAGAATGGGCGAGGAAAATGGTATCATAAGTCCATAAGAATGGGCGAGGAAAATGGTATTATAAGTCTATAAGAATGGGCGAGGAAAATGGTATAAGTCCATTAGAATGGGCGAGGAAAATGGTATTATAAGTCCATAAGAATGGTCGAGGAAAATGGTATTATAAGTCCATTAGAATGGGCGAGGAAAATGGTATTATAAGTCCATAAGAATGGGCGAGGAAAATTGTATCATAAGTCTATAAGAATGGGCGAGGAAAATGGTATAAGTCCATTAGAATGGGCGAGGAAAATGGTATTATAAGTCCATTATAATGGGCGAGGAAAATGGTATTATAAGTCCATAAGAATGGTCGAGGAAAATGGTATAAGTCCATAAGAATGGGCGAGGAAAATGGTATTATAAGTCCATAAGAATAGGCGAGGAAAATGGTATTATAAGTCCATAGGAATGGGCGAGGAAAATTGTATCATAAGTCTATAAGAATGGGCGAGGAAAATGGTATAAGTCCATTAGAATGGGCGAGGAAAATGGTATTATAAGTCCATTATAATGGGCGAGGAAAATGGTATTATAAGTCCATAAGAATGGTCGAGGAAAATGGTATAAGTCCATTAGAATGGGCGAGGAAAATGGTATTATAAGTCCATAAGAATGGGCGAGGAAAATGGTATTATAAGTCCATAAGAATGGTCGAGGAAAATGGTATAAGTCCATTAGAATGGGCGAGGAAAATGGTATTATAAGTCCATAAGAATGGGCGAGGAAAATGGTATTATAAGTCCATTAGAATGGGCGAGGAAAATGGTATAAGTCCATTAGAATGGGCGAGGAAAATGGTATTATAAGTCCATAAGAATAGGCGAGGAAAATGGTATTATAAGTCCATAAGAATGGGCGAGGAAAATTGTATCATAAGTCTATAAGAATGGGCGAGGAAAATGGTATAAGTCCATTAGAATGGGCGAGGAAAATGGTATTATAAGTCCATTATAATGGGCGAGGAAAATGGTATTATAAGTCCATAAGAATGGTCGAGGAAAATGGTATAAGTCCATTATAATGGGCGAGGAAAATGGTATTATAAGTCCATAAGAATGGGCGAGGAAAATGGTATTATAAGTCCATAAGAATGGGCGAGGAAAATGGTATTATGAGTCCATAAGAATGTGCGAGGAAAATGATATTATAAGTCTATAAGAATGGGCGAGGAAAATAGTATAATAAGTCTATAAGATTGGGCGAGGAAAATGGTATAATAAGTCTATAAGAATGGGCGAGGAAAATGGTGTAAGTCCATAAGAGGAGAGTGTTATTAAAACCGGTAAAAGTATTGTGTTAGTTCGTGAGACTGACAGAGTTCATATTATTATTATAAGGAAGTAAATTCATCTGCCGAAGTGTCGCCATCTTTATAAATTAAGTCAACGGGACGACACCAGTAGCCAGAAGCTAGAGGCGACGTTCATTTGCGCGCCAAGTAGGAAAGGTTGTAGTTCTTCTGGGGGACAAAGATTCGTTAAACAACTTGCCATTCTCGCCGGCTATCTGCTGGAACGCGCAGATTCGATTCTTTAAAAAAGATTCCTAAACAGGTACTCGGCTCTCACGGAGACTGTTTTCTGATTAGCTAAAGTCACATATAGGGAACCAATCGCAATTGAACATTTTCTGCAATCAGTACCAAGAATTTAAGTCAAGCAAATATCGAATGAATGTAAACAGCATTGTTCAGCGTTTGTTGTTGTTGGGACTACTGCCACTACAGATATGCTATTCTTTCTGCTAGTTAAGTATTATTAAACTGGGATAGTATCCAGAAGAGATGGAGAAAATATGACATATTATATGATGTTATGACTACATAAAATTGATTTTCATAAATAAATACTTGTAGTGGGTGATAATAATAATAAACACTTTTGAAAGCCGTTAACCTTTACATGTTATTCAGTAATAAATTATCCTCCATTTTGGTTTTAGGTCAGATATGTCTGAGGAGCACCTATTCTGTTGATCATACGTGGAGAGTACAAATGGGGCGTTGCCTCGTAACTTTCGCGTCGCCTTATTTTGTTCTTTAGTCCTTACAGTCCACGAGCGATGTTTCTGAAAAAGAAGGGAGAAATTCTGCTTTTTGGATTGGCTGTTGTTTGTTAATGCGTGCCACACCGAGGACCATCGTGAATTGACTTGGCTTATTGTTTTGAGTGGTTGCTATGTGGAGATGTTCAATCTTCTCATAGTATTCGTCATTATTCCATCTATCAATCTCATTAGCCCTAATCCTTGAGTGTTTTAACCTTGATGAATAGTTACTTACCCCCCCTATCTTCTCGAACAGACAAAATCCAACATCACTTCACAAGAGGACTTTATTTGGAATGATTCATGTCATTATTTGAATAGAACTTTCTCTTCACGAAGTAAACATGTGACAAAAATAGTTTTTAATTATGTTACTCAGGGCCGATTAAAAAATAATCGCAGTACATTTGACACAGTCACAGAAGGATAAGGACCGTCTAATACATCACCTCTACATAAGGACCGCCTAATACATCACCTCTACATAGGTCGAATTGTTTTCAAATATATTTTGTCAGTGTGTACAGAATATACAGGCCAATAAGGTCTGATGCCACTGCATAGTCTAAGGCCTTCATCGTCACATCAAATGAATTCCTCATTGCTATCTCTATCCCTTGATCATTATCATTAATCATGAACCATTATCTACACTTATTAATAATGTGGATGTCATCGTTAGATATGTCGGTTGACACCTCTGTTAATTCTAAGGCAATGTTAAAGAATTCTTCAGATATTGATAGATAGAAATATACGATGTCGAATGGTCAGACGTTACATTTATTTTTATTTTCGATGTTATTATACCACGCAATTGTTTCAGCAGTGTTAATCCATTAGTTTAATTCTAGAGTCTTTTTGATCTCTTTGTTAATCATAGAGAGAATTGTTTTGCTAATTATTCCTATTTCGGGTGTAGTAAGGCTAACTAATTAGTCTAATGGTTGATTTATTGTTGAAATCGCCTTTGTGATCCTTTAGTAGGATGTATGCTTCCGTAGGTTTTAATTCGCTAACTATCGATAATTTAAAGTTTATATGTCATTTGCTTACGTTCTGGATGTATTATAGCTATGTAGTTGTATGTGCTTGTGTCTAGTTAAAAAAAAACATTATTCGTAATATTTTCTGTGATTTATTTATTATATTTTTGTTATATATATATATATATATATATATATATATATATATATATATATATATATATATATATATATATATATATATATATATATGATGAGTTCGAACGCAAAACGCGATGAATCCAATTCGTTTAAATTGAGACCGTAAACAATCAAAACAGGATTATATCAAATCTAGACTTTGAATGAAAACTGATTTTAATTGAAATCAAAAAGAAATTATTTCGGTATCATATTATGTAACACATAGTTTTGGGGTGTTGTCGAGTGTTGAAATGCCACACTTTTTGTAGGGGCAGTTTCGTGATTTTCAAAATGGCGTTTATCGCGTTTTGCATTCGAACTCTTCATATATATATATATATATATATATATATATATATATATATATATATATATATATATATATATATATATTTGTTTTTATCTACATACGTATACGTTTCATCCTTTCGGGAATCGTCAGTCTACAGATAATTATATGTTTAAATTTTGAAATATAAATGAATTGATCTGAGATTTATCGTCTCTGGTCATTTATTTTTGTTCATTCTTATTCCACCTTCCGGTTTTCAACACTGCATTGCTCCTGCCTCGGAATTCTCACCTTCATATATATATATATATATATATATATATATATATATATATATATATAAACAAATAACTCAATAAGTCCTAGGACTAACTAATAAAACAACAACTTTTAGGCTAAATTCGTCTTTATTCATCAACATAGTCTCCTTCTAGGATGATACACTTATTCCAGCGCTTCCCTAAAAATCGATGCATTTTTTGTAGAAGAATTTGTCTTTGGCCTCAAAATACACCTCGGTTTCCGATATAATTTCTTTATTGGAGCCAAATCTCTTTTGAGCATTCTTTTGAAGTCTGCAAACAACAAGTACTCCCTGGAAGGCAGATCTAGAGAATAAGGTGGGTGCGAAAGTAATGAGAACTGCGAGTTATGTAGTTTTGCCATCGTTGCGATCGATTTGTGACACGGCGATTTTTTTTAGAAATAGCACTTTTTTTATCTTCATTTGTGGTCGTTTTTTGGCGATTTACTTCTTTAAACGTACCAACAATGCTATATTATATTCGCTATTGATGATTCTTCCTTTCACAAGGTAATCGATGAACAAAATACATGGCACATCCCAAAATACGGAGGCCCAAACCTTGCCTGTTAATGTTGGCGTCTTTATTCGCTTTGGGCGGTTATAACCCGTTTCTGTCGACTCGGCGGAATTTAAAAAAAAAACGTTTTTCCCGACATTTAAGTGCATATGTGCGTTTTATTAAGCACGGCAAACGCCATGTTGGATTTTTAATGACAAAAATCGTGAGTGCATTCATACCTGTTTACAAAGTTGTTTCATTGTTTTTTAAAGTGTTATAAACACTTTAAAAACAACTGTTGAACGGTACGAGCGAACCATTGATGTGTTGGGGAACCTCAAATTTGGTGGAATCTATTAAGTCTGTACCGTTCACTGAGTGTCAAGACACAAGCAAGTCCCGCGCCTGTTAAAGTCTCTTCTTTATATATTCACAACAACAATAACAATCACAACAAAGGCGCCCTCTGGGCCGGATGAAAAACTTCACCCAAGGGCCGTAATTTGATACATTACATCCCTCCATTCTTAGATGGATTAATAAACATAGTCTCTTAACTAAAATGGAGCTCTCCTTACACGCTCAGATCTCCGAGGAATAGGCGATGCTTTCTGTCCGAAGTCTATAGGTTCCACCTCAGCTTCATCCAACAATGAATCGGAGTTCTGTTGGGCTGTTTCTGATTTAGCATACAACTTTCACATCCCTTGGCGGTCCACTCTATATATCCATCCAGTTTTGGCCACCATACATAGCTTCTAGTTAATGCTTTCATCCTCACAATGCCTACATGAGGATGGTGTAGTTGCTGCAGAACTTCTCCTTTCAACTTAGGAGGAATAATAATCCTGCTTCCCCACAGTAACACGCCATCTTCACAAATAAGTTCCTCCCGTTTATTGAAATAGGGCTTTAAGTGTTCACTCCAATTGACCCCATTCCAGCAATTCATGGTGAATTTGTATACCCGACTCAAAATCGCATCTTTCCTAGTCTCTCCTCTCACAGCTCCAACCTCCACTAGAGCTTCCACAAGACCCATCATAAATATTTCATTAGTGGATTTAGATATATCTTTTTTCCTGAGCCTCCAGTAGAAGACGACTCAAACAGTCCGCATTACTATTGAGGGCTCCAGTTCGATATTCTAGTTTGTAATTATAGGCAGCCACGAATAGAGCCCAACGCTGTACCCGAGCAGCTGCCATAGCAGGAATTGGCTTGTTTTCTGCAAATAGACCCAGCAACGGTTTGTGATCGGTGAACATCGTGAAGGGGTTTCCAAACAGATATTGATGTAACCTCTTCACTGCAAAAATCAGGGCTAGCCCTTCCTTTTCAATGTGTGTATAATTCCGTTCAGTATCTGAGAGAGTTCGGGAGATGTAACATACTGGCTTTTCACTGCCATCTTCTATCCTATGAGCCAACACAGCTCCCAAGCCATAAGGAGAAGCATCCACTTGCACAAGTGTGGGCTTGGACGGGTCAAAATGATTCAGAAGGGGTGCTGTACACAGCATTTTCTTTGTCTCTTCAAAAGCGATTTGTTGACAGGCTTCCCACTTCCAAACTGTGCTTTTCCTCATTGGACTGTGCAGTGGCTCAAATCGTGTGGACAAATTTGGTAAATGGCTGCCATAATAGTTTACTGCCCCAAGATAGGCTTTCAACTCTGTAACATTCCTGTGTGTGGGGGCTCTTGCCATCGCAGCCACTTTCTTTGGTAGAGGAGCTGTACCATCCTTACTAACCTTGAACCCTAGATAGGTTATTTCCTCAATAAGAAATTCGCACTTGCTTCTTTTCAATTTGAGTCCAGCTATGCTCAGCGTATGAAATACTCTCTCTAGGTTCTTTAAGTGGCTGTCATCATCGGGACCTGAAATTAGTATATCGTCCACTCGTACCTTGCAGAAAGGAACATCTTTCAATCGTTTGTCCATCTCCTGTTGAAAAATGTCTGTAGTACTGTGCACCCCGAACTGTAACCTTGTGTGTTGGTACAAACCCATATGTGTGTTTACAGTTAACAATTCCTACGTACCTTCCTCCAATTTCAGTTGCTGATAGGCATGGCTTAAATCCAGTTTGCTGAATTTTTCACCCGCTCTCAGTATGGCAAATATATCTTCGGTTTGAGGAATAGGGTAGCTGACACATGGAGCTGCTGCATTGATGGTTTGCTTATAGTCCCAACATATTCGGATCCCCCATTGTTACTTTTAACAACAAGCACTATGGGTGCAGCCCATCTAGAATATTCTACTCTTTTGTAAATGCCTTGGTTTCCTAGGTGGTCTAACACCTTCTCCACCCCTTCTCTCAAAGCATGAGACCCGAAAAAATTTGGGCTTGGCTTCTTTATCAATGGAAAGTCCTTCAGGCATCCCATTTTTCATTAAATAAGGCATCATATTTTGTAAGTGGGTTTTAAGCCTCGATGGGTTCTCGCTTGTTAAACAGAACAGCCGTTCCCAGTCCAGCTTTAACTTCATCATCCAATCTCTACCCAGTCGTGTTGGTTCATCTCCTTTCACAACCAGTAGTGGTAAACAGTTCACTTGTCCTTCATGTAATACCTCTACAATTGTTGTCCCCTGAAGTTTTACTATTTCACCAGTATAGGTCGTCAGTTTTACTGCACTTTTTTAAAATCCTGAATCCTACCCAGCTCTTAAATTTTTTTTACACTAATGATGCTCCTGTATCTACCTCCAACTTTTTTTTGCTTAACAACAGCTCCACTTTTACCGGTGATGTTCGTTGGTTGGAAATATTGTATGAATTCAATTCTTCTTGCCGAACCTCCTTCTCATCCAGACTTAACATTTCCATAGTGAATCCTTTTTCAACTGTTTGGTCTTCATCCACCATATTCATTGCATCGCTCTTTTTAGTTATTTTTAAGAATTTACCTTGTTGCTGCCTGCACTTTCTGCGGGTGTGTCCTGTCTTATGACATCTGTAACATTCACTATTTTTAAATGTACATTTATCTGCCGTGTGTATGGTACTAACACATCTGTAACACTCTCGTTTCAAGGGTAATTTGTGTATTGGGTTTTAATAATCGGGAAATGTTTCCTGCATTCGATTGCCACTGCTATTTCAATAGCTTGGTTCAACGTTAGATCCCTTTCGCTCAGTAGGCGTTCCTGGATTTTCACGTCTTTAATTCCAGAGACTAAGCGGTCTCGCATGTATTCACCAACCCTCTCTTCAAAATTGTAGTGTTCGGACATTTTCCTTAATACGACTACATAGTCACTTATAGACTCTTCCTCCCTTTTGTCCCTAGTGTTGAACAAGAATCTTTCATGAATCACATTAGGTGCTAGTTTAACATGTCTCTGCATCAGCTCAACTAGTTCATCAAACGTACCCGGAACTTCAAAAACAGCTACTCAGCAAAAACGAGTCGATGACGGTTCAGGAAGTTCCTAATATTTGTAGAAGTCACGAGGCTTTAAAAGATTATATGAGGCAAATGTGGCGAACTACAGGAGATGGACGACCACAAAATAAGTGCAATAAAGCACATGCCTGGGAAGCAGGAGTTTTGCAACGAATGTGGACTCGCCCATCAAAATGAGAAATGCCCTGCTCGAGGTAGCATATGCTCAGCACGAGGGGGAAAACAACTGGGCTAAGATGCGCCAAAACAAAATAGAAAAGCTGGACAGACAGATACACTGGACCAAAAAACATCCAACCCAACAAAACTTTTACAGAAACCGACAGAATCAGAATTCCATTCAGGTTCAGGACCAAATGAGAGACAGCTTCGAAAAAAATGTTTTTCTATACCATGCAAACCCAGGACCAAAAGAACAATCGGACTGAGGCATTCGCCACACTGGACATTGTGTTACCCAACAAAAAGGGGTACATAACCTAAAAGCCAAGGTGGATACAAGTGCGGAGGGAAACTCCCTCCCCCTACGTACATTCCAACGGATGTTCCCAGAACGTGTGTACCAAAATGGACAACTCTCTGGCACAACGCACACAAAAGTAGCGGTACTGACGGCCTACAACGGATCGAACATACCGCAACACGGATTTGTATGGCTACAATACGCATATAAAGGTGAATGGAGGTCTGTAAAATTTTACGTGAAGACCTCCGATGGACCAACCATATTAGGGTTACTGGTCAGTCTACATTATGCCATTCAGAAAGCAAAGTTTGCCTCAGCCAACTCTAACAAGGATACACCGATCAATTCAGCGAAGGACCTGATTAAAACTTACCCGGATCAATTTGACCTGATTGGTCACTTCTTAGGGGATTACCACATTGTGTTTAGGTCCAACAACCACCATATAATTCATGCTCCAAGAAAATGTCCCATCCACATGAGGGACAAAATCAAGGCGGAACTGAATGAAATGACCACACAAGGAATCATCTGTAAAGTCAATGAGCCTACCGACTGGGTTAGCAACATCGTATACGTACGTAACAACAATGGCAAACTAAAGCTATGTTTGGATCTTAAAGATCGAAATAAAGAGAGAATGCGTTCGCGAGACTCCTACAATGAAGGAGCTAACACACAATATCTCTCGCGCCAAATTCTTCTCTAAGCTGGATGCTAAGAATGGATACTGGCCTGTAGGAGTCGCAACTACTGACTACGTTCAATTTGCCGTTTGAAACGTATTGTTTCCAAAGAATTCCGGTTGGTCTTGTTATGTCCAAAGATGTATTCCAACAAAAGATGTGCATGGTCATCAAAAAGTGCACGGGGGCCCTGGTACTGATCAATGATGTGATCATATATAGGAAAACCAAGGACCAATACGACTGGAACTTATACAGGCTGATGGAAGCAGCACAGACTGTAGGTCTGATGTTCAATAGCAACAAATGTGCAGTCGACGAAAGAAAAATTAAATTCTTCGGTGCCATATTTGATAAAAATGGAATACATCCAGATCCCCAAAAACCTGGAGCAGATTAAACTACTTCCCAGCTCAACAAATGTCACGGAGCTGCAGAAGGTGCTAGGAATTATTACTTATATGGCATCATTTATTCCCAGACTCTCTGACTTAACAGCAAACCTAAGAGAACTCCTAAAGAAGGATGCTAAATACAAGTGGAGCAACAGCCATCAAAAGAAATGCTACTTCGATATTATGACTCTTTCAAAAAGGCCATCATACAAGTGGACGCATGATTCAGAGGCTTTAGGGGCAGCTTTGCTACAAGATAGAAACCCCATAGCGTTTGCCTCAAAATCCTTGAACGGAATAGAGCAGCGCGACGCAAACATCGAGCGAGAACTTTTAGCAGTCGTGTTCGAACGTACATCTACGGGTGTTCGTTCGAAGTAGAGAGCGATCATAAGCCCCTAGACCTGATCAACCTTAAGAACCTGACAACAGCACTCTCGACTCCAGCGAATGCTATTGCGGCTGCATGAATACGACATGGTCTTAAAATATCGACCAGGCAAGGAGATATTATTGGCGGATGGACTATCCAGACTTCTCAAACAAGAAGAATAAAGAAGTCATTGATTTAGACTTGAAGTTAGACTTTGTGCAGTTCTCAACCGAGAAATTAGCGCAGATCCGCCAAGCAACAAATTTGAAAGAAATTTTTTTGCAAGGCTAGCCTGTGACTCCTAGAGAATTACACAAAGATATTAGACCATACTGGTCCTATCGAGATGAACTCTGTTGAAAACGGCATTCTGCTCACAAGTGACCGGATACTTATCCCCGAAACAACCAAAGCGGAAATAGTCGGAAAAATTTACTATGGTCATCAAGGAACTAAAAATGTAAGCTGAAAGCTAAAAGCTGCGTTTTTAGAGTTGCATAAACAGCGACATCGATAAAATAGTCCAGCACTGTGCCTTACGCCAAGAGCACCAGAAGTCTCAGAGTGCTGAAACCCGCATGCTACATGAAATCCCAGTGCGACTATGGCAAATCATGGCCACTGACATTTTCAACCTCAATAGACACAATTACCTACTCATTGTGGACTATTATTCAAAATACGCCTTCATCCACAGACTACGGGATTTCTCTAGTCAGGAAGTTATAAACCTGACCAAACAGATATTTAGGGAACAAGGATTCCTAGAAAGACCAATTAGCGATAATGGGTCACACTACATCTCGTTTCGCTTAAAGGAGTTTTCCAAGGAATGGGGTTTAGAACACATCACCTCGTCTTCCAGGTCGAATGGCATGGCTGAACGATATATTCAGACAAAGAAAGGCTATACTGAGGAGTTGAGACATAGACATGAGTCTGTTGTGTGTCTGATCAACACCCATAGACCATGTCATTCCTTCACTTGGAGAACTATTATGCAGTCGGAAGCTAATCGGCAATCTCCATATGAAATGTACAAATAACCATGCCAGAAGGGAGGAGATTAGGGATCGCCTTTACCAGAGACAATTCGTGCCGAAAGCACAGCATGATAAGCATGCGAAAGATCTCCCCAGCCTCAGCATAAGAAAGCAGGTTCCGATCCATGACCAAGACTCACGAAAATGGACCCCGGCAGTCATCAGACAAGTCTGCACTGAACCGCGGTCCTACATCGTAGAAACCCCAACCGGACAAGTCCTACGTAGAAACCTAAGGCACCTAATGGAAGACTCTGTTCATATGAATAATACATAAACCCCAATATCTACCCGCCCCAGAATCACACCAAACAACCTCCCCAAAAATCTCCAAACACACTTAATAATAACGATACAACAACCGACGTAATCACCAGATATGGACATGTTGTAAAGCCCCCCCCCCCCAATACACCCCATGAGTAGACATCACTTTCTAGAAAAAGAGGGATGTCACAGTATGACATAGTTACCTCCCCTTAGATTCCCCTTCGAGGTAACTCTCCGGTAATAAAGATAGGGAAGCCAGATTCAAGATGGCGATCCCCGTATAAATCTACATGTATCTCTGTTCTCTATTTCCACATACTAGCAAAAGCAGGTTGTACTAACAAAAATGTATAAAACATTTATAGTCATATTATCAATTAGAAACGTCATGAAACAGGACTTCGGTTGCATACCAGCTGAAGTAGTTTTCGGTACAACATTATCTTTGCCCAGACAATATTTTAACAACAAAAATGATGTACATCCTACAGCTACATTTGTGCATGACTTAAAAGTAAGAATGTAAAAACTACACTTCATTCCTACACGACAAGCACCGAGACAAGTTCACATACCCAAGACACTTTTCGATAGTAAATACGTATTTGTCTGCGACGATGCTATCAAAAGGCCATTACAACCACACTACCAAGGTCTTTACAAAGTAGTCAAACGGGCAGACACATTTTTAATTATCACAAAAATGGCAAAAATGACACTGTTTCCATTGACAGACTAAAACCTGCTTTAGTGGGAAAAGTTTAGTTAACAGACACCTCCACTTATTCTGACACCGCAAAGAAAGTCAATGCTTCATGTGAATATAACCCTAACCCACCAGAACAAAATACAAGAACACAGACACAATCTGGTAGAAAAGTCGCATTCTCACACAACTTTAAAACCTACATTTCATATTAAATACATGAAAAAAGATTTCTAACATATACTTTCCCCAATCTGGGGGGGGGGGGGTACTTGTAGCATTAACTCCCTTCTAATACACAATTACACACACATACCACTAGATGGCACAAAACTCGATTTATCTCTCAGGGGACATCCTGAGCTGCCGTATAAAGAAGGGATGCACAGACTCGCTCTCTCGATTTCTCTCTCACGACCTGACACAGATAACATCAGCCAGCCCCTCTTTCTCTCCCTATTCGGGCTGACAGCTGCTATCACCATATGCTCTCACATACACACAAGGACATATCCCCGTATGTAAGAACTTTTCTCCATTCACACCCATACGTACACAATACTCAGACTCTCTACTTTAGACATTCCCACTGGACACTCTGTCTCGAGGTATGCACACCCACATGCATACATCATTACACAGACACTTACTTTGAATACGTTTTAATGAACACTATTTCATAGTCGGTTCCGCATGAAATAAATGTGTAATTGAATTATATATTGTCTTTGACTTGTTACTTTGCTTTCATTAGTACATGCTTGTATTGTGAACACACACATATATTGTGAGCACCGGCCAATATCTGATGAGCTCCCCAAACCAAAACTTTATGATGGTATACCAACATCAAGAAACCAGAGCAAGCAGAACAACCTCTATCACAAAACTGGCCAAACATTTTGGACAGGACTGTCTTACAAATGAGGCAGAAACAGACAACAATCCTGCCACGGAAATAGCCCGCAAGAGCCGTCAGAAATACACCAAGACCTTCCATTGCAGAAAACTGGAAGAATGGGCCAACCAACAACGTGCTAAATATTTCCTAGGTGAATTATCCCAGGGATATATATAAATAAGGAAGGCTCTGTAGACTGGCTGAAAAGAGGACCTCTCCACTATGATCAGGAGAGAATGATAATGGCTGCTCAAGATCAAGGCTTGATGACCAATGCATTTAAAAAGATGAATGGTCTCAGCAACAATAACAAGTGCAGGTTCTGCCACACAGAAGTGGAGAGTGTGAGCCACCTGACGTCCAGTTGTAAGGTTCTTCTGGGGAATGGCTATTATACAATGCGACACAACGGAGTGTGTAAATATCTTCACTGAACTATATGTAAAAAGTTGAATATCCAGTGTAGCAGCAAGTCCTTGGAGCATATACCAGAAAGAACAGTTGGAAATAATTTATACACCATCCAATATGACTATGCAATCCCTACAGCTACATATCTAGAAAACGGAGCTGCTAAACCTGACATCGTGACACGGGACAAACAGGAGAAAGTAGCAACCCTTGTTGAAGTCAGTGTCCCTAATGATGCAGGATTAAACAGAGTAGAAAGGGAAAAGATTACGAAATACCAAGGTCTTATGTACGACATGAAAAGAAACTGGAATCTTAGGAAAATCTTCATCATCCCAGTAATTATAGGAGCAACAGGACTAATGAAAAAGAATTTCAAAAGCTATCTGGCGAGTATACCCGGTGAACCGAGTGCAGGAGAAATATAAACAATTGCACTTATAGGGACGGTTAGAATCTTAAACAGATCTCTAGGTTGGAGTGTCTGAAATAGCCGATGAATGTCTGGCATCCAGTAGGATGCCCCATCCCCAGCAAAAACAGAAAGATAAGAAAATTAATATATATATATATATATATATATATATATATATATATATATATATATATATATATGTGTGTGTGTGTGTGTGTGTGTGTGTGTGCGTGTGTGTGTATATATAAATACGGGATACTCAGCGCTGTGCTAGCGTCGATGTTGAATCCCGTCATTGTAAACAACACAACCGAACTTTGGTGCAGTTTAATCAATGCTGCTAATCCCTAAATTTTGAAATTAATGACAACTTCACGCGTCTACGTGACATTTCGAATTACGGTAAAAATACAGAAGTATTAACATCCGAGATCTGGTAAACAAAAAAAAAACCAACATAATTTATATAAAACGCATAAGAATAAAATTCTCTACTAGACCTAACTAATTTTAACGTGCAGAAATATTTTTTTAAACGGTAAAAATACTGAATAGTTCACATTTGAGAACTAGTAAACCACGAAAAATGGTGGTAACCGCCATTGTTTAAATGTGGAAACCATTTGTTAAATTTCTTTAGACGGTAAAAACATCTTACTAATCGTTTCCACACGTTAAAACTAGCCGAATTCGAAAATAAATTCATTCTAATGCGTTTTATATGAATTATGTGTTTTTTTTTCTTTGGTTGACGAGTTATTGAGTGTTAACTATTCTGTACTTTTACCTGAATAATAATATGAAGCAATAATGTTTTAAATATTTTTTTTTAAATAAATAAACCGGCACTGAAACTTCAGTTTTTAGCTCATTAGTTATAAATTGAAGAGTTAAAAAGAAAAAAATTTAAACGTATTTATGCGATTTAAATTTAACCATTTCATAAGGCGTCCGTAATATTTTTAATTAATAACAATATGTTGGTAAAATATTTTTTTAAATTGCATATTTTAAAAAGCAAAGGGATACAAAAATGAAGATAAAAGGACCCTCAAGACACGCCTAGTAGAGACAGTAACAGATTCGAATAAACTAGTAATATGGGGTTCAGGGGTGGAAGTTTCTTGGTTGTCTCATTTTTTCCCGGACAACGCTGGGACACGGGGCCCTGCTAGTTTGCATTATAATTGCAAACTGCATTAATAATGATTTTTATTTTAGTATTGCTTCAGTCATTTTTTTATATTAAAAAGAAATCTCACCGCCTTTTAATGTCATTTTAAAGTAAATTGTGCTATGATTAAGAAAAAATAGCAATTACCTGACAAAAAAAGCGTATCAAAAGAGCACATGGTTAATTTAGTTAAAAGTCTGAATCTCTCGCTAATTGCTTTCATTGTTTTCTATTGCTTAGGTATGACCCCCCCCCTTAAAAAAGCATGCCAAAATGAGGAATGAAATAATTAGAACAGAATAAAAATTCAAAGTTTTATTCTTCATAAGATTTGTTATCTTGGTCACAAAAAGTTAGCTGTCAAAAATGATATAAATAAATCATAGAAGGTTGTATTTAAGCAGTTGATTCCTTAAATAAGAGAAGTATTGAATCACACATTGACCAACTTCTTATTACAATAAGCGGTATAATCAAAAGATATATATAATAATAACTAATCATCATTATACAAGGGAATTTATCGCTTCCTTAGAAAGAACAAAACAAAATTTAAAAAAAAACGAAACCGAGGAATGAGAGGAAACAACAAAATTGATGCCGAAACTAAAATTGTCATACCACTGAACTCTGCTAGTAAACTTACTCTGTTGGAGAAAGAGGGATTATGTTTTGGCTGGCGTACAGTGATACACTTATCTCCTTTGGTGCTCATTCATTTTTTGTTTAGTGACATTCAGTGAGCTACAAACGACAATAGTTAAGGAAGTTATTAATTAACAATAACTTCTCTAACTATATAGTTGATCAACAAATAAAACGCTCTCTAACCGCCATAAATAAAAACTCTAACAACAACAATATTAATGATAATAATATTAACTTGTTTTATTGTAACCAAATGCACCCCAACTATAAAGTCGAGGAAAAAATAATTTAAAATATTATATATAAACATATATCCCCCGTAGACAATGACTTCAAAATTAGATTTATTATTTATTACAAAAAATCTAAATCCATAAATTTATTAATAAAAAATAACCCGGCAGACAATAGTATACTAAACACTAGTAATGCCATATACGTGTTTAAATGCCCTATCATAGAAACAACACGTATCTGCAAACAACACGTATATCGGCATGACTAGAACTAGCATATCACGCCGACTAACTTGCTATCTCGTCTCCCCTCAAAGTTCCATCTACCAGCACTTGATAACATATAGCATCCCCCAAAATGAATTCAGGAATATTTTAACCAACAACACAGCCATTCTTGGGATCTCATATTGCAGTATTCGTCTCCCCATAATGGAAGCGTTGTTTATTCAAGTAAATAAACCTAGTATCAACCATGCTCGTTATGAGGGGGCGAAGGTATGTTGAAGTGTTGTTGAAGTGGTATTGAAATGTTTTTAAAAGCGTCTTCTTAATAAATTCACCAATCTTTTATTTTGCATACTCATTCATCCGCCTGAAGATGACCGACGTCAGTCGAAAACGTTCGCGAAAATATGGCGATTTTTTATATAACATGGACGACAATACAAAATCGGTCGTGCGACGAAACGAATCAAATAATAAATAAACAGAAGCTGGCGCTATTGTTTAACCAAACATGCATATATATATATATATATATATATATATATATATATATATATATATATATATATATATATATATATATATACTTCTATTTAAGTCAGCTTCATAAAAATCTTTGTTTCTTTTTCGGGGAAATAATCAGGCTAATTCAGGAATTTCCAAATATTTTTTTTTACAATAATTTAATGTGCATATCGATTCGTATATTTTCACACTACTATTAAGCTCTACAAACGTACTGAGCACTGTTGAAGTATATATATATATATATATTATATATATATATATATATATATATATATATATATATATATATATATATATATATGTATATATATATTACAAATAAATATTTATTATCCACAGACATATATGTTTCATGTTCACTAACAATCACCATTGTGGCTTATATAACAGTTCCGCTGGGCCCAAATAACTCCAATCCAACATTCTTAACGATTTGGTCATCGTGACAGTCATATTAAATGTGAGAGAAATAAACCCTATATTTTATTTACGAGTATAGCAAGTCTCAGAAAGTGTTCGATACTCGTCCTAGTACGGGTAAAATCAACTCCATTTTTATGTCTTCTTACGAAGATTAAAATCAAGATATTATGATACTAAACCTTATGCCTAGAATCCTTATTCGAATTTTGATCAAACTTCATTACAGGATTTTGATTCTAGAAAATGTCTAAAATTTAAGTCGTAAGCTTAAGGGGTCTTAAAAATAAATTGAAATTAAGGGTATCTTGCCTTACTGGTGTCTAATGATTATTGATCAAATTTAGTACAAATCTAAATTATTTAAATTTACATATGGGAGGTTGCGCCAATATTATAACCCCTCAACCCCCTTTAAAATATTCCAAAATAAACCGAAATTTGGGGAATATTTATTAATTGATGTCTAATACCTAGTGTTAAAATTTCAGAAAAATCGTAGGTATCTGAATTTTTATGAAGGACTTCCATCTCTTTTGCATGAAACTAAATTAAATTAATTATAGCTCAAATGACGACCCCTTACGCCTAGCTGATGTGTTCTAAAATTTATAACGATCGATTAATTAATTTAGGAGTGAATCCGTTATATACAAGTATAAAAACATACACACACACACGCCTAACTTTATATCAATATCTCTATCTTTATAAAGTTAGGTGTATCTCGAAACGTACGTAAAAATATGTTCGGACCTTTTTACTTTTTAAACTTAGTTTAAATGCTATTTTGAATCGTTGAATTTATATACATAATGTAAATAGTATGTCTGGTATAGATATACGACGTGTTACAAAATCTATCTTATCAGTGCTCATATTCCTGTTTTAAAGTGATTTTTATACGCACATTAAAGTTTCATGCATAAGCTATTAAAGATGTCAGGTTTGCTTGAATGATGCCAATTTACAATAAGGTGTGACACTCAAAATCTTAACAATGCTAAAACGTTATGACCGCGAGTGAACTGTACATCATACGTGCATACAATTATTCATTTTAAAGAGCTGCCACCAGCCGTAAAAATGACAAAGTCTACTTAACCCAAATTATACCGGATGTATTAAATTAAAATTAAAAATAATTAATCTCGTTTTAATTTTAAGATGGAATGAGTTATCCACTCATAATACAGGGTGGGCAAAAATAAGGGTCCTATTTTTAAAAATTCATAACTTTTTTATTTATTGATTTTTGTTTAATTTTTTTTAGAATAAGTAAAGGACCCCTTCCGAAGCAAGCATGAGCCGTATTAGCCCTAAGGTACGTACCCTCATTTAGAAAACATTATTTTTGCTTAAAAAACTCAAAACAGTGTAAAAAACAATACTTTAGTTTTTGTAAGTTTTAAGAAGTGTTTTTCGGCTAAAAATTTGTTTTGTTTATTTCAAAAAATCTCAGAAGGGTCAGTCTACACACACATAAAGTTTGGTGAGTTTAACTTTTATTTTGTGGAAGTTATTCAAATTCAAGTTATTCAAATTTAAAGATAGGACCCTTATTTTGGCCCACCCTGTATAAGGGACATTGTCCGTGTGTCTGTGTCCGTCAGTCACATTCTTTTTTTTTATTTAAATAATGTAATAAATACATTACGAAATCTGATATTTCGAAATTCGAAATATCAGAGATCTTAACTACTTTTTTTTAGATAATAAATTACCAACAAATAAAGCGGATGCGCTGATCAGAAATCAAAACCGAAATACTGAGTCTGATGTTTTTCGAACTGAGCTATCTAGATTTTCTTATAAATAGATCTTAAAACATTACCATAACAAAATAATTATAGCTTTGACGTGACTCCATAGATTCATGATTTACGTCCTGTTTCAAAAGATATATCCATAAATATATATATAGTGCGTCAAGTTTTTGAATAAATAATTTGTATAAATATTATATAAGTCTAGAAATGCCATTTACATTATGCGTGGATCTACCAGCCTAGCAAACATATACGACCGGATGAAGCATATATTTACTAGTCTATATATAAATATACAGTGTTCATCTTTTTGGTCTGTATGTGCGTCTGGTTAAAACAACAACAAAAAAGAATATTTCGACCCATAAACATGTATCTTCGTAGCCAGGTTTTGTCGAACCAATTATATCTGTAAGCTTTATATGGACAATATGATCTTTGCAAATTAAAATATATCTATGTAATAGTACGCTAAGGCGTTTTCACGTTCGTTCATACGTTATCACCCTCCACCTTTAAAAAAATGGAAGAGCCTAATCGCCGTGGATGCAATGCAGAAAAGTAGTTTTTAAAGTCCATCTGATGTTGCTATTGTGTCGAACGTGAAACTTGAACTAAAATACGCTTTCTTTGTCTTCGGGCTAGGATCAAACTCTAGTATCTGTTCTGTTCAAAGATTGTACAATAATATTATGAAGTCTGTGTTCACGACAGACGTCCATGGAATTGAAATATGTCACAACCTCCTACAAGTGTTTCAGATAGAAACCTTCATAAGCTGATATATTCTAGAAACTACATTAATCGGAGTACTCAGATAAGTATGTTTCAGTTTGAACAAAGGCGGTACAATAATATTATGGCGTGTGTGTTAACATCGGGCGTCCATAGAATACACGGCAGCAATATACAACAGATGAAGGATACAACTGTGGAATTTCCACGGGTCAAGCTAGTCTATAAAGCATTTCATGTTCGTACGTATGTTATCACCCTCAACACTTTTTGTTAAATATGGGATCGTCCGATCGTTGCAGATGCAATGCAAAATTATAATTTTAAAAAATTTCATCTGATGTCGCTGTTATGTCTAACATGAAACTTAAACTAAAATACACTTTCTTGGACTTTTGGCTAAAATCAAAGTGTAGCATCTGTTCTGTCCAAAGACGATGCAATAATATTATGTGATCTGCGTTTGTCACAAACTTTTACAAGGGTTTTAGAGATAGACTTCTATAACCAGATATTCTGAAACTACATTAATCGGAGTACTCAGATAAGCATGTTTCAGTTTGAACAAAGGCGGTACAATAATATTATGGCGTGTGTGTTAACATCGGGCGTTTAAGAATACACGGCAGCAATATACAACAGATGAAGGATACAACTGTGGAATTTCCACGGGTCAAGTTAGTCTATAAAGCATTTCATGTTCGTACGTACGTTATCATCTTTCACACAATGAGATTGTTTGAATAGCAATAATGGTTAGTGGTGATCAATCTAATATCGGTAAGGTAAAAAAATCCGACTTTATCCATTTTGAAATGAATTTTTATGGAAGAAGAAAGAGTCATTTTAAAAAAAATAGTATTGACCCTGTCTGTGGCCTTCGTAAAGAGAAGGCTATTGCGATCAGAAGTAACGTCATACACTTTAGGGCAAGCGAGACATTCTGAAAAGTCCGGCTGTTTGATAACGAATAATAGCTATTTTTTTTAAGTTTTAGAAAACTTTAAAAAATGTATTTTTAAAAAGAAAATAAAGGAACACAATCCAATTCATAGTGAAACTCAATTTTATTGAATAGTAATAAAAAAAAAAAAATCATTCAAAATGAATAGTTAAATTGTGTATTGTTTCTGCGTTAAAGTAAATGAACATCACGTTGTTTAATTAATTTTAAAGACGAAAATACGTTTATTATTGGTACCCCCGATTTATAAAATCGAGGGACCTATGTTTTGAGGCATTTCCGTCCGTCCGTCCGTCCGTCCGGATTTTTCTCCGCAACCATCCATTGAATTTCTCTGAAATTTTGCATGAAGTTGTAACTTTGGTCAGGTTAGAAAGTGACATTCTCCGAATTTTGAAAAAAAAATCTGGTTAGCCCACCCCCCAGGGGGGGGGGGTCAAAAGGCCCCAAAATAGCAAAAAATGACATTTTTTGCCCCATAACTTTTCATCCATCCATTAAATTTCTCTGAAACTTGTCCAAAATGTGGAGGTAATTGTTCCTAATAGAAAATAAGTATCGCTGACATTGGAAAAAATCTGGTTCACGCCCCCAGGTGGTCAAAATCCCCCAAAATTGCAAATAAATGACCCTTTTCTCCCATAACGTTTGATCCATCCATTCAATTTTTCTGAAACTTTGCCAAAATGTAGAGGCAATTGTTCTGGATATAAGGTGAGCATCCTTGACCTCAGAAAAATTCTTGTTCGCGCCACCAGGGGGTCAAAAATGCCCCAATTTGCCCAAATTTATTGCATTTTACACTCGCCACATCGAGTCACATACAGAGGGGGGGGCACGCATGCGCGGCTTGTTTTGATTGTGAACAATCTGAAAACAATTTTCATTACAGAAGTTATTAATACAAAACAAAAACATGCAAAGTAAAGCCATGTCGATTATGATTTTTTAAAAGTAAGTTATAATATCAACCTATTTGTTGTGTAGAAAATATTGTTGGTTACGATATATGTTTTTAAGCAGAATACAATCAAATACTTCAATCATGAATTTATGGAATAAAAAAGCGAAAACTAATGTTAAAAAATGAAAACGAACGATAAAAAATTTTAAAAAGTGAAAACAATATTAAATCACGGTGGGGGGGGGGCGAATCTGAGAGGGGGAATGTTACTTTTTCGTTCGTTCGTATCGAAAATTCAATTAAAAGCTTATTAAATAATTGATTTTGTAAGTGTTATAAAACTTGTTGATATAAAAATTAAAAACGTTTTGAAAATAAATATATAAACAAAGTCTAGTTTACACCTGATAGCATAAAGTGTTTAGAATGTAACTTTAGTTCAATGCTTTAATTACTGGTGACCATTGTTGTTGTTTTTTTAGCACCAAATCGAAGTCTACAACCTAACATATACGAACTGTTTTAGAATCTTATTACATACTAAAAACCTTTCAGGTTATATTGAATCGGTTGACTCTCAAAATAGCTACCAAATTTTATTGACTAGTTTTGTCTGATTTTCCAAGCAGTGACAGAAAAAAATAATACACCGTATTAATTTATTGTCTGAGTTTTGCGGATTTCTTTTGTTTTTCAATTTAAATTTTGCAAAAATTAATTAATTTTCTGATTAAAAAGAAATTTTCTCGGCAATATTCTATAATAGATACGCCATTATTATGATGTTTAATTGTTTAATAAACACGGTGAGATTTTTATTATTTGTTAATTAATTAATATTTGCAAAATAAAAACTAAAAAATTTTTTTTTCTAGGTGATCGTTTAAATTCGGTAAACTTCATGCTTAAACGAGAGTAAAAAATCACTTATCCTACCACAAACTCTATGCTCGAGTAGCAACCCCCCCGTCCCCAAACAAAAACTCTCGTAATACCACATGTAATCACTTAAGTAAAACTATCATCTTGGCGGCCATTATTGTTTTTCGTGTGTGGATAATTCAGCTTTCATTGAAATACAATTTTAAAATAAGAAATCTTACAGTTTCAACGCATTAAAAGTATACGAGTCGGTAGAGAATCTAATTCTACCGTGTTTGCTATAAATCATTTGTTTTTATTTTTCGTTTGCGAGTTCTTGACCGTTAACTATTCTGAACTTTACCAAAAAATATCTTCTACTCTAAAAGTATTTAATAACGACATTAGAAATAAACAAAATAGCATGCCACCATTTGAGCATTTCAAAAGTTACGGTAGACAGAAAACGGTAGGTGCTCGACTGAGCTTCAAGCTCTAGTTCCCCCTCCCCACTGTAGAACCTTCTCAGCAAGAACTCGTCTTGCTATCAACACTGCAAAGAACGCTCCTATCTATCTCTGTGTACCTAAAACCAAAAGCAACTTCCATGAACCGAGTGTCTTTCCAAGAACTTACCAACTGTGGAACACGTTACCGCGGGAATGTTTCCCTACAAACTACAACATGGTCGTTTTCAAGTCCAATATACAAATATTTGTCGAGAGGTCCTGTGAATTAATCATAGTCAACAATACTTTCATAGTACTGTTCCATCATCCAACTGAAAATCTCACTCACCCTTATCCTCGAGTGGCTTTTGGCCTTGGTAAGTGGTGATCCATTAGTACAAATGATATATTTTAGAAGTCTTGATTCTAAATCTATATATTGCTCATGCTATTTTGAATATAATAAACAGTAAATAAAGTAAATTTAAAATACTTTATCTTGAATTATCCCATTATTGAAAAGATGGGGATTGTTTTTGCTTTTTCGTTAAGCTTTCTAGTGTCAAATATCAGATACCTTTTCTTATTCACTACTCTTACGAATATTTTATTCTTATTTTTAACTAGCAGAGCTACCCGGCGTTGCCTGGGGAAAAAGTGTAACATATTTCTATTAAAACTTTGATATTTCTCTGTTTCCCCTTTCGCTGTTCCCTTACCTCTTCTACCTTCTCATTCTTCTCCGCCCAGCTTATTCTTCTCTCTTCATGCACACATACACACACACACACACACACACACACACACACACACACATTTATAGATTCCCGGAAGAATGAGTCGGCGTAAGAGAAATCATTTCTTGAAAAAAATCAGAGTTACTTCCCTTTAGTTAGTGGCTTGAAAACAGCCTCACACGAAGTCTGCGCCAGTTTAGTGTCAAAGAATTAATTATTTTTTCTAAATTTTAGATATTATTCAACCGAGGCAATGTCGATCACGAAAATACCAACTTTGTGAGTGCTTGTTTTACATTTTTCAAGTTTTAGCCATACATACATGCATGCATGCATGCATGCATGCATACATACATACAGACAGACAGACAGACAGACAACTCTCTTTATATAATAGAAGATGATATATGGGCAACGCCGAGTAATCATGCTAGTATATATAGAAAAGAGAATGCACGCACGTCTCTGTTAAATGATTGTGTATTTAAAAAATCACGATAGAGTCTTAAACACCAATGAATATGACATTGGTTTGGACTATGAATAGGATGTGTTTATACATTTATAACGACACTCGTGAATAAGGGTTAATGAGATTGTCAGTTGGATGATGAACAACACGACGAGAGGATTGAAAACACTGAATGGAATTGACACAATTTATTTTACTTAAGAGGATGGCTCGACAAGTATTTGTTGACATTGAACTTGAAGACGACCATGTTGAAGTCTTCAGGGAAGCAGTACCGTAGAAATGTGTTTCACGGAAGGTTTTGGAAAGAAACTGTTCATAGAAATTCTGTTTGGTTTTATGTACACAGAGGAAGAAAGGGAAGTACATGTTGGCGGTGACTACTATTATTCTTATATACCGTTAAGCGTTTATTAAATAGATTTACCAATACCAACTCACATAAACAAAGTGTAATTAGATTTCTTTCCTTATAGGGAATAATTAGTCATAAACTTCCCGTAAATATAAAATTAAAATAGCTAATAACAGCGGGTTTATTTGAGTACGTTTGTCTGCCGAGAAGATCTTTTCAAATAACATTCGGCAGAAGAGTATCGTTCGAATTTGAAGTCAGTCAAAGATTTAGAGAAAAGACAAATTATTTCTATACACCTAACGAAGGTTTTTATTTCTTTTTATTAAAAGGGGTCACCACTACTTATCAAGGCCAGATGCTACTCGAGGATAGGAGTTAATGAGATGGAATGAACCAAGTCGGAATATTTGCAGGGATGTCAGGAGTCAGGTACATCTTAAGCGCGGCAGAATGAGGTTGTCGATAGAAAATGTAAATCCTTTCTACAGCTTTTAAATAGAAATCTGACCGAACATAAAGATTTTAAAGTAGTCCCTATTTACATGCCGCCCCACGAGGACAGAGTTAGCAACTGGTTAGGTCGGTTTTTAACATGGGGAAAATCATGCTCCCCTAAAAAAAGGACACTCTAGATTGAGACAAAAATAAAAATTGCCTCTGGTCTAGAAGGATTTCTCTTTCGCTGACCGAGGACAGAACAGATGAAGTGTAGTATCAGAACAGATACTTTACTCTCAGAAAGCGCAAACAGGATTAATATAGCAAATGTTGCCCAACCTTTGAATCATAAATTTGCGGTTGATGATACAAATGACAGCGTCTACGCAGACGTGGTCGAACGTGCAGCGCGGTTCTCTCAATAAAAGTGCCCGTTTTGTCCGGCAATAGATCTAAATTATAATCTTCCTATTTACCTGCATCTTCACTGAAGAGGGTGGATGTGACACAATGTCGATCTTACTATGGAGCATGGCCATTATTGGGCGTGCTCATGGCCCTGTGGCGTTCACTAATTGTCGCTGATTGGACCAATGCGTTCTCAACAATAAGGAGGACGTTCGTCCTATATTGTTAAAATCCTACTTGCATTAGAAACAATAAATTCATTGATTTTTTATCAAGAACAAGAGTGCTATAATAACGAATAGATGGCAGAACGTTTTAGTGTTAATCACTAACAGCAAATTCTCAATAGGAAAACATCTTGTCACTGGTTTGTTTATTTGATTAGAAAATGAAAAAAGGCTAGTATTTAGTTTCGTTGATATATATATATATATATATATATATATATATATATATATATATAGTCTCGGAAGTTCTTTTAACCTTCAAAACTGAAAAAAAAAAAAAAAAATTATTTTCGTTGAAAGATTTTAGTCTAGTAAGTCTAGTAAGTCAATCAATCTACTGTAATCACTATTTTAGTTTACTTCCAAGAATATACTCTAATATAAATATATTTTTATATATGTTTTTATATATAAGGGATCGTCAGTTGTTTACCATGAAAACGGTTTCGGGATTTTAAAAACAAAACAGTATTTCTTTATCATGGCATCCCATATATATATATATATATATATATATATATATATATATATATATATATATATATATATATATATATATATAAGTAATGTAACAAATGCACTTATTAAGTGTAATAATTATACTTTGTATAACTTTATATAAAGTTTTGTTTTTATACTCCTCCTCCCCCTGCATCTTTGACTTCTCATTGAGAGCTGATCAGTCCGATAAGCGGCCATTACTGAACGCCACAGATCCATAAGCGTCTGTGTGATATTCAATAATGAACATACCTCATATTAAACTTGACCCTGTGTCACATTCAACCCTCGTGGAGAGGCAGGTAAATACAAATGATATTACACCGGTTACAAACAGAAAACATAACTGCTCAAGAAAAGGTCATGGCAAACGCTATATTGATCCTAGAGAGATAGCGGTACATACAAGCAAGCAAAATAATACTAACTAGCGGAACCCGTGTAAATTACACGAAATGATGTTTTCAATACGGGTCCTAATGTAACAAAGCACCCTCTATTTGTTAGTAAGTTACGCTTGCTTTATTATGAGCCATCTCCCTTCTGGATAAGAGTTAAATAATTGTTTGAAATCGTAACTCGTGTACGATGGACACTGCGCATATCTACTAAAAAAGGTTGATATGCCATCCGTTCAAAAAAAAAAAACAACAACAAAATAATACTGGCCGATATCCTACTTTTTAAGCAGTCAACGTAATTAAATAGACAATGCCATTAAAAACGCCAACATAAAAACAAAAAATAGTTTTAAGTTTTTAGCAACACAAAAAAGTAGTTTTTAACCAGGTAATAAAAAAATGTATTATTTCTTCCCCTTCCCCTCGAAATATAGAATAAAAATCTTAGAGGCTGGTTGGGATCGAACTATAAACCAGTCGGGCCGAAGTAAAAAATATCACCTCGCTAACCATTGCGCAAGAGGGATACACTAAACGCAGGCTAGTTGAATGTTTTTTAAAATTTAGGAGCGGCACACATGCGCAGAGCTTTTGCCGGAAGCGTGACACACGAACACACACGCTATCGTATTAATATATAGATTCTTGTTGAATCAACGAAGTTAAGCAATGCTGAACCTGATCAGTACCGAGACGAGTACCCATTTCGAAATACCATGTGTCGTAAGTTTTGAGCTATGAGTGAAACAGTACAGTAGAGTAGACTCAACTCTTGGTAAGATAACTTGTATAGGAGAAGGAAAATTGAAATGATAGCAACTATAGTATGTACACGTGTAGCATTAAACACTTCATCCTCCACACACTGGTGCGACCTCATTGAGAGTTCATTTGTCCGATCAGTCGCCATGACTGAAAGCCACAGGGCCATGGGTACCCCTGCGGCGTCCAATAATGGCCAAGCCCCACATTAAGCTCGATCTTGTGTCTCCATCCTCCTTTGGGAAGATTATAACGATGATCTATCACCGAGCGAGAGGGGCACTTCTATTTTCTAAACTAACATGAGAGAAGTGTGCGTGTCTGTCTCTATTAACTTGCCTCTCCACGAGGGCAGAGTTAGACACAAGGTCGATGTTTTTTATGTGGGGGATATCTGGCACTCCAGAAAGGAACACTCTGGATGGGACAAAAATAAAAATTGCCCCAGTCAAGAAGGATTAATCCTCTTCCGACCGAAAGTTTGCCCGTCTATCTACTGTCTACCTGTCAAAATGTCTCAGAGTTTTGCGAAATTTTAACAATAGGCAGGAGAGTAGAAAGTGGACTTTGGGTTTACTTTCGGAAGCCTCGTAACTCTCGCTTCCCTTATTTCCCCCTTAAGTCCTCACATTCCATGAGCGATGTTTCTGACAAAGAGGAAAGAATTGCTGTTTTCTGGGTCGGAATCTATCCATCTAACACTTACCGTTGGCTAGTTTTTAAACTTGAAGTAGTTTATTTTTTTTAGCTCCTTAAATCAAGTGGCTTCATGCTTTGTCTGGAGCGATTTCAATATAAAAACATCAATTAATAAATATTCTCCAAATTTCATTTTCTTTGGAGTATTTTAAAGGTTTTTTAGGTAGCATTATCCGGTCACAACCTCCAAGAAGAAATTTAAATATATCATAACTTTGTTTGCATTGAATTTGACCGATTATATCTTGAATTTAATCTTCGTAATGGGACATAAAAGTGGTGCAAAACTGTTCTGTTCGGGGAATTAATTTCACCCGTCCTGGGATGGGTATTCTTCTAGTTATACATAAGTGTTAAAATAAACCATATTTATTATTTACTAGACAACCATTGTTATATTGCACTGGTTCTCAACAATGGAGGTCCCCCACTCCCTGAGGGAATTTAAGGGTTTCAGAAGGAGGGGGAGATTGGCACAACAGATTACCATACACAAACTGGATCCAGGGCCACAAAAAACAAAGTGTACATCGCCCATCGTTACTGAAAGGTCATGTTCGATTTTCTCTCCAGAAGCGTTGATATTAAATGCTATTATGTTAGTATTAGTTATTATTGTTAGTATGAATGCCCATTTTGAATCAGAAATCTTTTGAAAGGAAGGAAATATCATTCTGCTAGATGATGAAAAGGGTTAACGGGCTAAAAAAGGTTGAGAACCACTGTCCTTTTGTATCAACATTGGTACATTGTGCGTTAGTGTATACATCTAGTGCCCTTAACAGATTGTGAAAGTAAATAAATATTTTAAAAGTACATTTATTCATGAGTACTTTATGGGACATGTGTTGGATTTAAAGAAATCGTAAAACTATTTATAAATATTCTTATTTCAAATATTTCTTACACGTTTCTCATTAATATGTAAACATTAAACATTTTGCCGACTTTAGCCTAGACTCAATTTATATAATACAAGGTGACCACCCACAGAATCGTTAATAAAATTCACAATTCTTTCTGCAATCCAACCCTATTTGGTAAAAACAAACTTCAGTCTATGTCTGACTGGTCCACCAAGTTTAAGTCATGTATGTCTAACAGTCTGAGGGAGTAAGATCCCGTTATTGTGATGCCCATTCAGAGTCACATCTCCTGCTGATGTGACGATCACGAAAGTGTCGCGCATCTATTCCAACGAGTTATTTGAAGTGCGTGGAGTTGCCGCATTCTATTGAGACCACCGTTCATCATTCACAAAGCCTCTTCGTCTGTTCAAGGCTGTCCAAAAATTCTTAACAAACATAACGTAGCACTTAGTACTCATCATAACTGACCGTTCGTTCTCATCTTCAAACCAGTAAGAAACAATAATCCCATGTTTTGATATTGCTCTTCCCAAGACTGTACTCTTTGAGTTCACAGAAAATTAGGTTCACCGCAGAACCAAACAGCGTCTAAGATGTCTGGGCCTAAACTGATCTTGTCACAAAACCATTGACACATAACCAGACACGTTTCTATGTTCCATTGAGTAAGTATATGTTTAATCTGTATTCTGTAGGGATACAAGTTCAGATTCTTCACTAGAATCTTTCTTATGGATTCCCCTGGAATATTAAATTCTTGGTTGCGACGCCGCAACCACTTGCGTGGAATGTGACCAACTGAGTCACTGAATGCATCAATATTGACTGGAGATCAAGAACTCTTTGGCGATCAGAATGAGTGGGTCTATTGCCCTTAGCGTTCAAGTTAAAGATTATTCTATGAGCCCTGAATTTGTGAACCGAACTGTACATGATTATTTTGCCTGGATATTTAGGGCATAACATTTCTCTCTTGAAACGAGCTTCCGCAGTAAGGATTGGTTTTGTCTCAAAGTAAAATTCTACACAACAATGTATATATTGGAACTGTCCAAGACATTTTTGAAACTACTCTACTTCAGTTTTCTTTGCAATTATACTCCTTCACAAAGCTGAAATGTTAAATCAATTGCTCAATTATTAAAGATTTTACGAACGTTTTTACGGGTGACATTTTTAGGGTCACCCTGTATTTACATATATGTTTGGTATGATTGAAGATATAATAAAAAGTATACTGCCTGTATAGTGATGCAACTTACAGTTTTATAAGACTTTTTGTTGATTTACAAACCTTTCCCCACCCCCACCACTTCTCGTTTCTTTCAACCCTTTTCCTATTTAATACAAATAATCAACCAAGTATAGTTTTAGTATTATATATATATATATATATATATATATATATATATATATATATATATATATATATATATATATATATATATCGTTGTTGTTTCCTAAATGTTAATCGAATGAAACTTCAGTGCTTATAAGGTAGTGTGGAATAAGTAGAGTTGTATTATAGTATTACATTTTTATTTAAACAAATATTATTGGCTACATATGTGCATACATGTTTAAGCGTTGACTTCATCCAAAAACAAGCATCTACAGGTCTTTAAAATAAATGTACAGTCTTAAAAATTGCCCGAAGAAGCTGGATTTTGAATGAAATCGCAGCTGAAACATGTATGCACATATGTAGCCAATAATGTTTGTATAAATAATAATTTTATACTATATATATATATATATATATATATATATATAGTATAAGGAAAGTAATACTGAAAACATATCGTCGTAAAAAGTCGTCATTGTTTAACTTTATTTTTTAAAAAAAACGGGAAAAACCCAACGCATCGTGTCAAGAAAAGGAAATCCACAAATATTTCACTCAACTTAAAAACGACTTACCTGTGAATTTTATACATGTATTCTATTAACAAGCATAAACCGATCCTCAAAGATTCTTTAAATATTTGGAGATATATACTTGAAATACGGCATAGGTGAGTGACGCGAAGACTTACGAGATAAGTTTCATATTTCAACACAAAACACCCACACACACACGCATATATATATATATATACATATATATATATATATATATATATATATATATATATATATATATATATATATATATATATATATATATAAAATTCTGCTGATGTTTTGTTCATAGGAATGAATCCTTATTGTGTTTCTATAATAAATCTCAACAAGTAGAGCCATATATATATATATATATATATATATATATATATATATATATATATATATATATATATATATATGCAAACATTGATAAAAATAACAGAATTCGTCTGTTTAATTATACTTATTTTTATTTTTTCAATTTTTCTGATGGTATTAAAATCCAAAAAATCAATAAATGTTCCATATGTTTCACAGGTTTCACGAACGTTTTCGATTCTTCGTCGAATAATCCTTGGGCGTTGTTGCTGAATTTAAATCCTCAACTACTTCCTGGAACAATGCGACAAACGTTTTATGCGCGTTTCTTCGCCGTCTTTTTAAAATTCTCTTTTTTCTCCAGCTTTTTCGTTCATTTGCCTGAGAGTAATTCGACGAAGAATCAAAAACGTTTGTGAAACCTGTGAAACCTATGAAACATTTATTATTTTCGGGGATTTTAATACAAAAAAGACCATCAGAAAATTTGAAAAAATGAAAAAATATATATAATTAAACAGACAAATTCTGTTATTTTTAACAATGTTGGCTATAATGAGAAAATGTTGCCTAAATACACACAATATATATACTTTTTTGTTATTGTTGTGGCCCTGTTAAAAGGGCCGAAATGAAGACACGGACACGATGTAAAGTAGAAACAAGTATATTAAGAAAATAGAGTACAGAGGGAAGAAATATGCGCCTGGTAAGTAGAGTTCGACTATCTTACTGGATTCCGGCGAGAGTTAATTGCCGTTGGCATTTATTGAGCAAAGAGGAAGAGTCCATGTTGTACATAGGTAAGTCACCATAACACCCCCTCCCAAGTATTACCTCCGCAGGAGAATTAATAGCGTTTCCTTTTCGGGTCTATTACGATCAGATCCGTAGTCTTCGCTTCCTTTTTGATTGTCTTGGTTCCGGAGCTGCCTGGGGGATCTCAGTGTCAAAGGTGTCATATATGGTGTCTATAATTTCTTCTTCTTCCTGGGGAGCGCTGTCGGTGTCGTCCGATAGTCGTTTTCTTAATTAATTTAAATGTCTCTTATGAGAGAACTTAGGGCCTTGAATTATGTATACCATATTTCCAATCCGCTTCTCAATTGTCCCCAGTTCCCAGAACGATTTATTATTTTTAAACATTTAAAAAAATATTTTTTCGCCTGGGACGTAACGTTTTCTTGGTACTGCATTTGTTCGTCCCGGTTTTGTCTGTTTTGACAGCAGTTTGTCAAAAACGGATCTTATCTTGCGCGCAAACATTACCTCAGCAGGGGATAATGAAGATGGTGCATTCGTGTTTGGCGTTATCCTGTACACCTGAAGGAACTGTTGTAGAGCTTTTTCCGTAGGAGTGCCTCTAGCCTTCTTCAGGGCTCTTTTCAGTGTATCGACAAAACGCTCTGCTTGGCCATTTGATCTCGGGTGGTATACTGGGGTCGTAATATGTTCTATTTGGAACGTATCACAGAATTCCTTGAATTCAATTGACGTGAACTGTATTCCGTTGTCGCTGACTAAACATCCACCACCCCGAAACGGGCGAACAATTCGTGGTGGAAGTTTATGGTTACTTCCGTCGTTGGACTTTTGCATCGGCACACTTCGGGCCATTTTGTGAAACTATCTACTACAATTAAATAGTTGAAACCGTCTAATGGGCCTGCGAAATCTATATGGATCCTGGACCATGGTCGGTCCGTTTTTGGCCAAGGACTGTATTTGATCGGAGGTGCCTTTGCTGTCAATGCACAGCCTTTGCACGTCTTTACGATGTTCTCGATATCCTGGTCCATGTTAGGCCAGTACACGTAGCTCCTCATCAAGCTCTTCATTATTGTATTCCCTGGGTGGCCAACATGGAAATCGTTCAGAATTCTCCTTTGAAGAGTTTTGGGAATGACGACTCTCTCACTATACAAGAGTACCTCATCGCATAGGGAGAAAATGTCTGAAGTTTTTTGGTCCTTTTCAATTAATTTAGTCTTGGTCATCTTAATAAACTCGTCACCGAGGGCTTCCATTTTTATTTCGTGCTTTGACACGGGGAGTTCCCTTACTGTGTTCCGTAATGTCGAGTTAATTTGTCCTTCCGTTTGAAGGGAGGCAATCACAGTGTCTTCCAGGGGTTCACAACGTTTTGGGATGAGTCTTGACAATCCGTCAGCGGGACAGATTTTTTTCGAGAGAAAGGTATTCCATCTTAAAATTATAATTTAAAATTGTTCCTCACCTCTGCAGTCTGTTAGCTGTGTGTACGGGCAGACCTTTTTTTGACCCAAAAATTGTGAGTAAAGGTTCATAATCCGTTTGTAAAGTGAAAAATCTACCGTGTATGTAACGGTGGAATTTCGAGACTGCAAATATGATCCCTAAAGACTCCTTTTCTATTTGGGAGTAGTTCTTTTCTGCTGGTAGCAGTGTCCTCGGTGCGTGAGCTTTTGGTTTGTGAGTCCCGTCTGGCATTTTGTGTAAAATGCATGCCCCGATGCCATATGAGCTTGCGTCGCTAGCGACAATAATCTCTAAGTCTGGATTATAGTGAGTTAGAAAAAGATCGGATGTTAGGACTTTTTTCGTTTTCTCGAATGCCTCCTGGCATTCAGCTGTCCATTCCCACTCTTTGTCTTTTTTCAGAAGTTCATTCATTTGAGCACAGAGGTTATGCATATTAGGTATGAAAACTTGGTAGTAGTTAGCCAGTCCGAGAAAACTTTGTAAAGATGCGATATTTTCAGGAGCCGGCATATCCTGAATTGCAGTAGCCCGTTCTGGGTCGGGTCTTCTGCCATCTTTGTCAATAATGTGGCCCAGATATTTGATTTTCTTCATAAAAAATCACATTTGGCTTCTTTGAGTTTGAAACCGTACTCTTGGATTCGCGAGACAACTTTGTGGACGTGTTCCTGGTGTTGTTCTTTGGTATGACTAGTCATTAGAATGTCGTCTAGGTATGCTATCGCGAATTCCAGTCCGTTTAACATAGTATCCATTACCTGCTGGAATATGACTGGTACGACCGTGACACCGAAAGCGAGTCTCTCGAATTTGTATAACCCGCGATGGGTGTTAATACATAGTAGTTTCGAACTTTCTTCTTCCACGGGTATCTGTAAATATGCGTCACTTAAATCTATTTTGAAGAAAAATCTTCCTCCATTTAATTTAGTAAATATTTCGTCTGGGCACAGAAAAGGATAATGGTAATCCTTTAGTGATGCATTCAATCCAGTCGAAAATCGGCGCAGACGCGGATCTCTTTAGTTTTCTTTTTAACATAGACAGTCGGAGCAGCCCATTGGCTATATTCAATTTTAGAAAGAATGCTGGTCTTAACTAGTCTGTCTAGTTCTTCATTTATTTTCTCGAGTGAGGCAATAGGTACATTCCTTTTCTTTTTAAATACGGGTTGGATGTTTTCCTTTAATTCAAATTTTTCCCCCATCTTTTTGCATCGACCCAGTCCATTTGAAAAAACTTCTGGGAAGGTTTTTTTCAAATTTTCTTTTAATTTATCTGCTTCGGTTGTCAGGCTTTCTATTTTTTGGTAAAAAGCGTTTATGGGTAAATCCCATAGATTAAATTGGCTCATCCACTCTGTCCCAAATAAATTGCAAGTGTTTCTTAACACGAACATTTTTCATTTTTTGGTTTTTCCGTTAAACTTAACGTTAGTTATTATCTCACATTCGAATTTTATTTTTCCCCAGTCACCGACCTGGCTACTTTGTTTGATTTTAACATGGTTGGTTTACCCAATCTTTTCCATGTCTGCAGGTTAATGATAGTTAAATCAGATCCGGAGTCTAATTGTAACTTTATTCTTTCGTTAAGGATTTGTACTTGAACGTACTTCCTTATGTTTATGTTATCCGGTTCGTCTGATCTTGCGATTTTTATCCGGCTTTTAAATCCTTTATTTGCTCTACAATGTGAGCTCTTGTGTCCGATTTTGTTACAAATTAAACAAGTTTTAAACCGGTAGGGGCAATCCGTATACCAATGAAGAGCACCACAGCGCGAACAGGGGCTAGGTGGTAATTTGTCTTGTTTTTTTCTTGGAGAAATTCGTTTTTGGCGAAAAGTGAGAATAGTCACTCTTTTTGGATTGACTTGATTTTGAAGGAAAGTTAGGATATGATTTTTGTCGTACCTTTCTTATGTGTGCTATGCCCGATTCTTCTATGTCTTTCGAGTTTTGCTTCACGCTTACAAATCTCTCGCAGTCATCTGCGACTTTTTGTAAGGTTATATTCGGCTCATTTTCTAGCTTATTCAGAACTATGCGTCTTACTCCGGCATCTTTAGCTGATATCAGTCCTTGCACAAAAATTAAACATTTGAAATCATCTGCGCTTAGTTCGGCAAGCTTGAAATCGTCACAGTGTTTATTCACTACTGATGCGAAAGTCGTGTAATCCTCGCAATCTTTTCTCGTAAAATTTATGCACTTCCATCTTTTGTGAAAAAGGGAAATTTTGGGGCTAAACAACTCCGTCAATAACTTAACCACTTCCGAGAAAGTTAAATCGCTGGTCTTACGGGGTAATATGTAGTCAACGAACTTTGTATGTTCGATGGTCCCTAATTTACGAAGGAGTAATCGAACTTTTTAAGCCTCTTCCCACTTTTCGCAATCTATGTTGTATAGATCTTCATACCTTCTAAAATATGAAGCGAATGTTCTATCGCTGTCTGGAGAATAAGAAAAAATGTCAATTTAACTCCAAACAGTATTTTGGGAAAATGCGTATTCGTTCTCGGTATTTTGACCCCTATTCGATATTGTTTGTAGCAATAGTTGTTAAAACTTTTGCTGTTTTTCATCAGCTTTTCGTCGTTGATCGTCGGCTTTTTGTTGTTGGACAAGCAGTTTTTCTTGAAACCTAGCTTCCATTTGAGCCTGTTGTTCGGTTTGGAATTTAATGAGTTCTAACATCATAGCTCTGAAATCTTCCATGTTTACTGTTGTGTCTTCATACAATACAGCTTTTTTCTTTTATATTACGCTGCTAACGTAATTAGTTCCAGAAAAAATAGTCAACCCTTTTTTTTTTTTTGCTTGACAAATAAAAATATAGTATTTAATTTCGGCGGTAGTATTTTTCTTTTTTCTCTTTGGAGAGAGTAAAAGAATTGTATTATATTCCTTTGTTAAAAATCTTAACTCAGTACCGGAATAAAATAATGACTCACGAGTGTGGTTCTAGAAAAATAACTTAGTTGATATTTTTTCGTAAGAGACGAAGAATAAAAAAAAAAATCACGTGAATTTACTTGCCTAAAAAATCCGATTTTCGAGATTTCCTTTTCTTTGTCCGCCGGATAAGCTTGTTTTAAAACTTTGGTTCTTGTGTAGCTTTCTCCACGTTCGTCTTTAATTTCAACGTGCATTTGCCAGTGTTTGTCTTACGCTGGATTTTTTTTTTCATTCAAAAAACTTTTCGTTTATTCAAAGATGAGTACTCAAGAAAAATTTGACGTAATTCCAGATTGTCTGGTGGTTAGAAAATGGAGAAAGAGTAGATCTTCGAATCCTTCGTCGCCAAGTTGTTGTGGCCCTGTTAAAGGGACCGAAATGAAGACACGAACACGATATAAAGTAGAAACAAGTGTATTAAGAAAATAGAGTACAGATGGAAGAAATATGCGCCTAGTAAGTAGAATTCGACTATCTTGCTGAATTCCGGCGAGAGTTAATTGCCGTTGGCATTTATTGAGCAAAGAGGACGAGTCCATGTTGTACATAGGTAAGTCACCATAACAGTTATTCATGCAGACATTTTGGTTACATATGTGCAGACATGTTTCAGCTACCGTTTTCTGTACCCTTAGCTTCGTTTTTTTCTCTAAGTTGTTAAGAAAATAAGAAGGTTCTGTTTTTGTTCTCGGCTGAAACACACGCGCGCGCACACGCACACGCACACGCACACGCACGCACGCACACACACATACCTATATATATATATATATATATATATATATATATATATATATATATATATATATAGGATGGACTCTCCAGCCGATTTTGACGTATGAGTGTTCAAAAGCAAACATTTTTTTAGTGCTTATGGCGATTGTGCGATTTTAGTCCAGCGAGTGATCTGCAGACGAGACCACAAATGGAGCAAGAAAAAATTGTTATTCGGTCGAACGCACCCTTGTCCTTAATCTTGCTCCCCTCAACCTCTCAATACGATCCACTTCAAAACTCCCACTCCATTCCGAATTGCGCCTGCCCACTTGTTCATGTCTTGTGCCAACAGAGATTTTAATAGCTGAATGATTGAACTTCAGCTTGTCCCTGTATCGAAGCCAGGATCTGCCAGTACTCATCCTCCCATCCTTCAGTTTACGATACATAAAGATCTTTGGTATTCGTTCATCACTCATTCTTACTACATAACCAGCCCATTCCTGCTGGGACTGGATGAGGAAAGTTTCAATACCCCCAATCTTACATTTCGCGAAATGATCAGCATTTTGCACTTTATCTGTAAGTGTGTATCCACATATGGAGCGAAGACACAGTTTGTGAAAGACATCGAGTTTATTTATCTGCGATCGATAGGGATTCCACGTCTCTCACCCATACACAAGGACGGAAAGAATGACAGCTTCATAGACCTGGACCTTTGTGTCGAATTTCACACCCCTCTGGTCCCAAAGAAGATGGCGACGCTTATCAAAAGCATAGATGCTTTGGCTATGCGGTTGATAATTTTATCATCAAGTGATGCATGCAAGTTCACAGTACTTCCTAAATAGGTGAAAGATTTCACATACTTCAGGCTTTTGCCATCTACTATTATTGGGATAATTGGGAATTGGTGAACGGCTGGTTTTGGCTTTACACCTCTGATCTGCTTAGCAGTAGGGGAAGGCTGATGCACAACCTCAGTCTTCCTTATACTGATGGTAAGTTTCAAAGCCCTGCAAGCATCCGAGAAGCGATCCACAATTTATTTAGCCTCACCAGTATGGTTGCTACCAGAGCAGCATCGTTCGCGAATAAGGGACACTCGAGTGCACACGAATTTTCCCTCTGAAACGCTGATTGTTATAGAGGCCACCATTTGTGCGAAATTGGAACTGAACACCACAAGTCGAATCAGCATAAACATATTGGAGCATCACCGAGAAAAACAATGCAAAGAGAACCGGAGCCATGACACAGCCCCGTTTTGTACCATTGGAAACATCAAACGGTTTAGAAACCTCCCCATCAGACACCACAGCACCCCCTCATACCCCGGTGAAAAGACACGATGACACTGAGCATGTTGTCAGGAATACTGAGTTTCTTGAGCACTTTCTACGATGTTCACGGTGTCGAATGCTTTGGTTAAGTTCACGCACACCACGGACAATTCATGTTTTTTCTCTCTCACTTTTTCGGCAACATGGCGAAGGGAGAAGATCATGTCGATAACACCACGGCCAGCTCGAAAACCACATTGCGATTCTGAGTAAATCTCCACAACTAGATGCTGAATTATTCTGTTAAGAATAAGTCGAGCTAAAATCTTCCCTGCAACTGATAAGAGAGACACCCCCCGGGAGTTGTCACAGACGTTTCGACTACCCTTGTTTTTAAAAAGATGTTTTATGAGGGTGTCCCTGAAATCTTGTGGTACATACCCATGCTTCCAGATGACAATAAATAGACCCAAGAGCTTTTTTTATCAGTTTTGTGCCACAATACTTATAGATCTCGGGTGGAATTCCATCCCTTCCTGGAACCTTGCCTGACAAGATCTGCTTTATTACATCTTTGATTTTCCTTAAAGGTCGGAAGGTAAGAAAGCTGGGGTATTTCTGGTCGCTGAAGAATTGAAGCTATAACGTCTTCATCCACTTCGGAGATGGAATCAAGAACTGATTTAAAATGTTCCCTCCAACGCAATAAGACACCACTTTTGCCCGTTTGGAATGTTCTGCCATCAGCAGAGAGGACTGGTGAGTTCCCACTTTCCCTTGGACCATAAACTCTCCTTAAGCCCGCATAACCCTTCTTGTCTGCTGCTTGTTGGGGTTCGGCGGCTCTAGAAGATGGCCACCAATAATCTTACATATTACGGAGAGCAGCTTAGAACCTCATTCTTGCACTTCGTGTATACTTGATGTTTGGCAGACGAGTTCTTATCATTGGTCAATGCCCTATGCATATCATGCATTTGATTGATCGATTCTTAAACCTTTTCATTGTTATCGTCAAACAAATCCTGGTGTTTACAAACAGGAAGCTCGATTATTTCAAACGAGGAAAAATACACTACATCTTCTAGATTCTTTCACGACATCTCAATGTCATCAGTTATCTCGACTGCGTCGAGAGATTCCTCCAGATCATCACACAGTTCCCCCTTTTCTTGCTGTTCTTTAATGGCAACACATTGATGCGTTTCGGTATTGCTGACTGTCGAAGCCTCCTGTGTGCCAGACGGAAAGTGGATCTACTACGGAGGAGTGCGTGGTCCGACAGAAACCAGGTGCCATGAAAAGAACGAGTGATGGAAATGTCCTTCACGTCTTGCCTCAACGTAATCATGAAGTCTATCATGTGCCAATCCCTCGATCTGGGGTGCATCCAGGAGGTCTTACGGTGATTATTCTGCTGAAACAGAGTATTGGTGGTGATAAGGTCAAAATCACTGCAGATAGAGAGAAGATGAAGACCGTTTGAATTCATTCGCCTTACACCGTGATGCCCCCAAAACCCTCCCAAGCCAAATGATCAGCGCCAACTCGAGCAGTGAAGTCTCCCATAAGGGCAGGCGTGTCCCTATGCTTGACTTTAGAAATGACATCACAAAAACAATCGTAAAAATCATCCTTTTCCTGATCTGAGGTTGTCATTGTTATGGCATAGCAGCTTACCAAAGTAGCATGAGTGTTGCCTCCAATATCAACTGTCAGGGTCATGATGCGGTTCTTTCGGAACAGAAAACAAGGATCCCGCGAGATCCGATTTGATGGCAAGGCAAACACCTGATTGACGGCGTTCTTCTTCGCCCTTGCCAAAACAGAAGAATGTATAACCACCCTCCACTTCCTCTAAATCTAGCAAGACGAGTTTCATCCAGAGCAGCAATTGATACAGGCAATCAATAATCCTTACATAACCTGTATGAACATCAAAACTGAGGACTTCAAACAATGCCTCTATAGAAGAAAATTGTTACTAGCCAAATGGACTAACAACGAAAATACGTAACTCACTAATAACTCCATAAGGCTGATGAACTCAGAATTCTCAGTTATATATATATATATATATATATATATATATATATATATATATATATATATATATATATATATATATATATATATATAAAGGAAGTAATTGCACACGAATGTTATATGCACTTAAAATTTGTTCCTGTGGAGTTAACTTTAGATTATCAAATTTCATCCAGGAAAATTGACTTTGATATTTAATACTTTTCGTATATCTTAGGTGTGTTCTAAAATAGATGATATTCTATTTCGCCATGTTCTATATTCAGCCACATGGTTAATGTTCTGTAAAACACATTTAGATTAATTTTACATTATTATCTCTTTAGATCACACCAATGGCTTAGAGTTAGTATCTATATTCATCATATAGAAACTAGAGGTTCTCTGAACGACGCGTCTAATTTCACAAAGACAAATAACATATAATAACATTTTGTTGGTTACGTTTTGTTCTTTTTAAAAGAGTATTATTTCGTATTTCTTTATTTTGAATAATATTTGAAAATTATTTAAATCCTCAAAATACATATATATATATATATATATATATATATGTATATATATATATATATATATATATCTTCTAATATACATAACAGACCTTCTTTTTATTAGATATACTAGTGTAGAAACTTGGTATTGCCCGGGAGCCAAAACTTCTGACTTTACAGTTTGTGGTTATTTTGATCACATTTATTTCCTCTTTTGAGCCCGCGTAAAATGTTTAATGAAATTCAAACTATTCTGATTCTAGAGATTTTAGCAAATTTCGATTTATTGTAAAACCCATTAATTTGAGCTTCACTAAAAAAACAAAAAAACTTTTTCTTAAGCTCATAATTTGTGAAGTGGAAGCTCAATTTTTGTACATAATCTCCCCAATTTCACTGTCTTTTTATTGCTTGAAAGTAGGTTGAGGATGCCGCGATATTATGAGTCGATAAAATCACAAGAGAAAAGGTCAGCATATTTCCAGATTAAAGCAGTTAGTAGCTATTTTAGTTATGCATGTACAGTCATCGGTGCATAGGTATTACAGATAATATACGGTCATCTATATATAAAGCAAAGAAGTTTTACTATAAAGATGTTACACACGCGATTTTTCTTCAATTATATGTTTTTATGACACCGAGCAACGCCGGGTAGCCCTGCTAGTCTATATATAAAGCAAAGCTGTTTGTATGTGTGGTAACGGTTAAACGGTTTTATCTAAGAGCCAAACTAACCGCAGATCTGGAATCAGCATCTTCTATCCAATGTCCTTATCGATGTCAAAAGTACTTGGACTTTTAAAAGAATCATCATGAAAAATTAGAAGTACGTACAAATAATAAAGAAACAAATGTTAGCGTTCTCTTTAAGACGACCGAACAGTATACTTATAATAATCGTTTATATTTTCATAGCTGAGCAGCTTAAGTCAAAAATGATGAAGAATTGTGCATTTTGGTAAGCAAGCATGAAACTTGGCACGATTGCTCACAATGCTGAAAATGGCGGCTATCTTGGATTTTTGAGTGGCCCAAAAGTTTTTTCGGAAGAGTAGACCATTGTGAGCAATCGTGCCAAGTTTCATGCTTGCTTACCAAAATGAACGATTTTTCCTTAATCTGCTCAGCTATCACGTCAAATCACCGTACGTATTTGACGTATCGTTTACCTTGAAGAGAAAACATTTATGTTTTTATAAAAAAATGTTTCATAAATGTTCACTAATATACTTTTTATATCAATTAGACATTTTTATTTCATATTTATATTTCTTGATGTTTCTTCATTTATTTTAGACAATCGAACCATTTTAAATCTATACGGAGAGGTAAAAAAAAAATCCCTACGCCGAGCTCATTTAATGCCTTCGGTTCCCATATTTTATTCTATCGTTGTTTCGAATCAGTTTTAATATTTTATGCCATCGTGGGTTCGAATCTCACACTAGACAATTGAACTTTTCGCCGCTTGCGTTATATCGATCATCATCATAATCAGAATAATTTTTTTTTAAATCTTGGTTATCAAATTCAAAAGAAGTTGAGTAACCCGGCATAGACGAGTACTTCAACTAGATGATTATAAATGTGTTTTTATAAGTCTTCAATACCCACGCATCGGCAGCGTTTTGTTAAATATTAAAGAAAGAACATTATTTGGCGCACGCGAAAAGACCATATGTCTTTTTACTTAAATACATAACCTAATTTAAAGAACTCTCCATTCAGAGCCTGATTTTTGTTCAATGGTTTGTACAATAATGTTTCGGGTCAATAGATTTGTGATTTCGACTGAAATCTCTTTATATAAATATCTATTTATAAAATACGAGTTTTACCGGTGGAACTTCTTTGGCGTTAAAATATCACAATATAGTCACTGGGAAAAGCTAGTAAATAGAGATAGAAATATGAATTCAAATTAAAACCAACATTTGATGTTTTAGTAAAGAAAAAGATAACAAGTAAATTCAAAATGTCTGTAGTGCGTGGTTTGTTCTCCTTGACTCGATCGCTGAAAGGATGCGGCGGGGCATGTTGTAAAGCAGCGTTTCGCAATTCTTTTACCACTGAAATAAATTACATGTCTTAAGGAAATCCCTGCACCAAAGCAACGTTATATATCATATATTTCTCAGTTTATTTTCATCGTAGTTCACGTTTGTAAATAACATGTTTCACTCTATAATAAAGAGAAATGCATAAAAAGCGCTGACGAAGACACATATTGGAATTAAAAAGTTTAAAAAAAAAGAAAATTTAAAAAAATCCTAATTGTCTTAGAAACGATCGTATGCCTTGATTTCTTGGAACTGAAATAAATAATGTTATAAGTCATAAATGTATTTGTCTCAACTTTCTCTCTCTCTGTCTGTCTGTCTGTCTGTCTGTCTGTCTCTCTCTCTCTCTCTCTCTCTCTATATATATATATATATATATATATATATATATATATATATATTTATATATATATATATATTTATATGTATATTAGACCTCTTCAAAATTGACCTTTTTCTTCAAACATATGGAAACTGCTATTATTCCCATTCTCCAAGGTCTAAATTAGCTAAATATACCAGTTATTGTGATCTTGGACCTTGGCTATGCCTGCCTCAAGAGCCATGTAATTTTATTGTTGACGTTTTTCAAAAACGCTGCAAAATTTGGGATATTATGTTCTTATTTTCATTGTAGCTTTCCAGAGGTTGATGTTATAGCATTGAAAGTGGTACCAAATGAAAGCTAATAACATTTTCTTGCATATGGTAGTAAACACATGAACACCTGTGTTAATTTTAATTAATTTTAATGCACAAACATATATATTTTTTATGCTTGGAAAAGATGCCATCATATAATACATAACTTTATCTCAAAAATGTTACTCTTAATGCATGTATATAATTTATTATCACTAAGTATGTTTTATCTCTTCATTTCAGATTGTAAGTTAAAGCTGATTTGTTAAGATTTGTGAACTGCTGACAATATGGCATCTGGAAGACAACTATGCTGTGGGAAAGTGGTCAGCGATACAAGTGAACGGGATGAACCAACTGAAAAGAGAAGAAAGGTGGCAACTCCTGCCACAAGGTCATTCAGTGATGTGTATCTCATTGGGCAACCCAGCTCCAGCATCAGGGGCTCTCAACTTCCTACTAATCGCCAGGTGTTCCAGTATTTCCTGCATTTGAGGAATGATAATCCCAACAGTGACAATAGGTCTTTAGCCCATGATACAGTGGATGTCGTTTTGTCATTCTGGAATATGGCAAGGATTAAAACACTAACTAGACCAAATGCAGTCAACCGTTTCATGATCCTCCATGAAAAGTACAGGAAAATTGTTAAAAACAAGGGAAGAAATAACAAACCAGAGGAAGAGAAACGAGCTAACTTTCTGAAGGACTTAGACAAGTTATTTGATATTGGAGCAAAGGATGTTGTGGAGGAGTTAAGAAGCAACAGGCTGCTCACAAAGGAGACCAAGGAAGAGGACGTCAATTTCTACTTGGACCAACAGACAACTCGCCTGGCACACATGTCAGGTCATGATAAGGTGTTTGAGAAGAAGTCTAGAGAGAAAAGCTTCCGAGAAGAAAGAGAAGAGAGAATGTTATCATCAGTGACTGCTGCAGCAGCAGAAGTTGGGAAAATTTCAAGTGATGAAGACCCAGAGAACAGTCAAGGCTCTGGTACTAGTGAGGGTTCAGAATACACTGAGACAACACGAAGCTGTTCATCAAAACCAAGTACGATAACCTTACACTTTCCACACTCAGTTATGACCAGTGAAGAGATTTGTATCACTGCAGATCGGTTGTCACTCTCTGACAACCAGACTACAGCCATGGTGTCTGCAGTGTTGAAGGCAGGAGGCGCAGATCTTGATGACTTTATTATATCAGCCTCTACTACAAGACGAAATAGGATAAACACTCGTCATAACTTGTGGCAAAGTTATATGAATAACTTCAAGGAAAGTCCGCCAGATTACTGCACACTACACTGGGATGGAAAACTTCTACGGGATGTTCTTGGTGAAAGATACCCAGTGGAAAGTCTTGCAGTGCTCGTCTCTGGTACTCCACAGTATGAAGAAGGGAAGCTGCTTGGTGTGCCCTTCATAGAAAGTTCCACAGGAATCCAACAGTGTAATGCTACATTGGAACTGATAGAAGCATAGGGTCTCACAGACAACATTGTATGCTTGGTATTTGATACCACAGCAAGCAACAGTGGCATCAACAAGGGTGCAGCGAAGCTTATTGAAGAAAAACTAGGCAAAAAGGTATTCTACTTCGCTTGTCGCCATCACATATCAGAGGTAATAATTGGAAGTGTATGGGAGGCTGTGTTCAGCAAGGTCAAGAGTCCTGACAACCCAATGTTCAGCAATGTGAAAGAGAAGTGGGACAAGTTGGTTAAGGACTGCCCAAGAGTTCTGGGCCTAGTTGAACAAGACTTGAAACAGAAGAAGACAAGCACAATTGCAGTCTTAAGCAATTTCCTTGAGGAAGCAAGTCCGAGGGCAGATTACAGAGAGGTGGCAGAGCCGTGCCTGATCCTGCTTGGTGAGGAACCTCCTCGAGGTATCCACTGGGCCAAGCCAGGTGCCATTCACCAAGCCCGCTGGATGGCCAGGAACATTTACTGTATGAAGATGCTCATGTTTTCCAAGGAACTAAAATACAACACGGACACTATCTTCAAGCTGGAGAGGATGAACAAGTTCCTGACCTTATTCTACACCAGCCACTGGGTGACCACCACATCTGCAGTTGATGCACCTATCCATGACCTCCAGCTTATGAAGAACATGCTGCAATACAAGCAGTATGACTATGAACTGGCAACCTCTGTTCTCAAGAAAATGAACAACCACCGCTGGTATCTGACCCAGGAACTAGTGCCATTCACCTTGTTCAGTTCACATGCCAGCATGACCAAGTCTGCAAAAGAGAAGCTCGCAGTCAAGCTGTCAGAAACAGAGAAACCTGAGAGTTACAGGAAAGGCAAGCCAGTGTTTCCTGTCATCAATGCAGCTACAGTTCTCACAGACCTGGTAGGGCCAGAGTCTCACTTTCTGTTTGATGCTCTTCGAGTGAAATGTGACTGGCTCACTACTCCTGCTGACACCTGGGAAGACAATGACAGCTACAGGAATGCACAGAAGTTTGTGAGGTCAGTGAAAGTGACCAATGATGTGGCTGAGAGAGGTGTGAAACTAATGAGTGACTTTGCAACTCAGATCACAAGTGACCCAGAGCAAAGAAGCTGCTTACTACAAGTTGTGGAGTACCACAGGAAAAAATTTGACACTTTCAAAAAAGCCACATTGAACAAGTGATAATACATGTATTAGTAACATCCTATCTGACAGTTTCTTATGCAATATATGTGTCAGTGCAGTGCTATCATACTACCAAACTGTTTTTTTGTAGTGTCCCAGCTGTTTGTGCATTAAAATTAGTTAAAATTTACACAGGTGTTCATGTGTTTTATTGTGCTTACTACCATATGCAAGAAAATTTTATTAGCTTTCATTTGGTACCACTTTCAATGCTATAGCATCAACCTCTGGAAAGCTACAATGAAAATAAGGACATAATATCCCATATTTTGCAGCGTTTTTGAAAAACGTCAACAATAAAATTACATGGCTCTTGAGGCAGGCATAGCCAAGGTCCAAGATCACAATAACTGGTATATTTAGCTAATTTAGACCTTGGAGAATGGGAATAATAGCAGTTTCCATATGTTTGAAAAAAAAAGGTCAATTTTGAAGAGGTCTAATGTATATATTTATATATATATTAATATATATATATATTTATATATATATATATTTATTTATTTATATATATATATCTATATATATATGTATATATATTTATATATATATATATATATATATATATATATATATATATATATATTTATATATATTTATTTATATATATATATTTATATATATATATATATATATATATATATATATATATATATATATATATATATATATATCCGTCCCGTCACAGAACGTTAGCGAGTAAAACACTGCCGGATGAATTCATTTCAAGTATTATGGGGAATTGAGAAAGCAAATCTATTTCCATAATTTTCAGTTGTGCTGGCAGGTGCAAAGAATGGGTTTAGCATGACACCGTATCGGATATAAGCTCAGTGAAACGCCACGCCTTTTTCAAGCATAAACGAAATACGTATATTTGTTTTCTTTCTGAATAACGTTTTTCTATTAAATATTCTAAAATCATTTAGATTTACTTCTTAAAAAAATGAATACTTGCGCCTATTCTAACTTTAAAAAAATAAATGCACAAACATTTGCTATTCAGCCTGTCTAAATAATATGTCATATGCATATTATCTACCAACACTTTAGGAGTTGGTTGGTGGTTTCAATGTGCATTCTACAAAATAAAAGTGCCAATTAATTCACCAATAAATAAGTAGCAAAAATTTCATCTTTCATTTTCATTTTTTTTTTTTCGGTTGATAAATTTATTTCTGGTGGTAAGCACCTGTATTGACTTCTCCTCCTCCTCCTCCTCCTCTTCCTCTTCTTCTTCTTCTTCTTCTTCCCTGCAGATCCGTTAACCTGGTCACATCATGCTGTTAACAACAGACATTATGTAGAGGGTAGCATTTACATGCGATTGTCACTCCGCAATCCGTTTTTACAACGATAATTTTTGAAGGGAGGTGTCGCCGTCCTCCCACATACATCGACTAGTATTCCCTAACGGTCACCCATCTGGTACTGACCAGACTCAACGCTGCTTAACTTCGGTGGTAATATATTAAAAGTACTAATAAGGTTGTATTAGTATATAAGTAAATTACCCTTTCTTCTTAATCGAAAAGACTACTAGCTATTTCTTTACATTTAGGTTTTTAATAATTTAGTGTAAAATAGTTTTTAGAATTATATATATAAAGATATAGATAGATAGATAGATAGAGAGAGAGAGAGATTACTGGTAAAGAAGTCTGTAGAGACTAATAATTCTCCAACTACAAAAAGGTTTTACATCTAATTCTAATGTTATGCAATCTACAGGAAAATCACTAACTCCTACAGATTACAAAATATGTTAAAAATTAAATTCTTTTTTTTAGTCACGTGATTGACCTAATGGATACCCTTTTCGACTATGAAATCGATTATACCGATCTCCAATCTTATCTGATCTATTGAGTTCTATTATGCACCGTTGGGAAAAGGTATGAACCATAGCGATCCATAATACAGGCCTTGCAAACATGCGACTGGGGTCCACAACTGGGTGCAGACATGTGAAAACCAAAAATTACTACTAAATAATAATTACTGAGGAATGTTTTAGTAAGAAATTACTTAGTAATGCCCAGTAATCAGCAACTATACATATTATTAGGTAGCAACTTACAATTATTGATTTATTTCCATCAAATAAAATGTAAAAAGTACAAAAATATAAAATAACTAAATTCACAAAATATCACTTTATTCACCATGATTTAGACACATTTATGATATTTCAAAAATCATGACTCAATTTGTTTATAATTATTAATTGATTACAGAAAATATAATGACATAGTACAATCAGAAAACAAATTAAACATTTTACAAAATCAAATACTTTATCAAAAAATAATGTTCGGAGAAACAATTTTGAACATTTTTACAAAATTTGTTACGTTTAACATATTTCCATTTTTGTTTTTTTACAGAAGACGAAGAAAATACTTATTTCTTCATGATGCGATAATACATATTAATAGAATAAACTAACATTAACAAGAGCATAAAACCAATGAAGAATGTAGAAATAGGGGAAATGTAAAACATATCTGATAACTGCTTGGAAAATTATGCATCATCAATACTGATTACGTTGTCATGAGAATTGTATAAACATTTTTATTTTTAAAATACTATTTTAAGATTATTTCAAAACTTTTAGTGCTGGTTCTTGAATCGCCTTAGATAAAATGTTTGGATCTTAAATCAATCAAGCGATAGTCCGACATCTCATTAATGCTAAACTTCTTTCTGACCATCAGTATTGATTTAGGATAGCATGTTCTACAGCGGATATACTAACGGTCATCTCTGAACGCATATTCTATACACTGGACAAGGCAGGAAAAGCTAGGGCGGTAACCCTTGATATATCCAAAGCCTTTGACAAGCTCTGGCATGAAGGTCTTCTCATGAAAATCAATATTCATATGGTCTTATTAGACAAATGCTTAATATAATTAGATCTTTCCTATCCAACAGAAAGATCCAAGTTGTCCTCGATGGTCGTTTATCTAAGCAACATGACATAAATGCGGGTGTACCCCAGGGATCGATCCTCGGACCTCTATTGTTCCTGATTTTCATAAAACCAATGAAGGATGTAGAAATTAAATGATTAAATTGAGTCTGAGATGGGTATATTTGCTGACGACACCACGCTCTACTCTCGACATATGAGAAAAGCAGACGCGCACATATCCAAGCCAATGGCTGAATCCTCGGAAAATAACCTCCAGTATGTAGATGAATGGAGACATAAATGGGTGGTAAAATGTAATGCCACTAAGACAAAGCTCCTTTCCTTAAACAACTACAACTACAAGAAACTCTTTCAACCACCGATTACCAAGGCTAATAACCTGAGAGTCCAACGTTCAAACTCCTCAGCCTAACATTCATGGGTAACATGAATTAGAACAAATACATAGAAGACATTGCCAAGGCAGCTGCAAGGAAAGTGGGCTCCCTTTACCGTGCTAGAAAACTGCTCACACCATCCGCCCATGCATGAAGTATTGTTATCACATCCACTAATCTGTCCCTCTTAGACATAGGTCCCTCACTATCCAGCAAGCTTCAGCCACTGTCCCATCGTTGCAATGTTTTGTCCCTATGCTTATTTTACAAGTACTTCAATGGAATGTGCTCCAATGAACTGGCTGCTCTGGTGCCCCCTTGGCGTAAATACACCCGAACAACTCGACAATCAGTTACATCCCATCCATTCACTGTGGACATCCCCAGATTTCGACGGGCCTTCTACTCTAATAGATTCTTTCCTCGAGCTGCCAGCCTTTTGGAACTCCCTCCTTGCTCCCTGTTTCCCTGATTCTACCGACATGCAGGAATTTAAATGTAATGTGAACAAATATCTCGCTGAATAAGTCTTCACTTCAGGATTCCTGCCCTATAATTTCTGGCCCCTAATTCACAGTAGCCCCTTACGTTTCAGTGGCAATGTGCCCCCTTGTATGGGGCGAGTTAAACTTTTTTTTAAATTATAAAAAAAGGTGGCTCAACAAACAATAATTTTTGAAAAATGTATTGAAATGATGCATATGAGAAACTGACATAAGATTTTACTCATGATAATTATGTCATTTGAAGGGGGGGGGGGTCAATCACTCAAGTAAAATTAAATTAACAAGTTTAAATACTTTTTAAGCTTCAATAGATCATCGAAGTTAAGCGACGTTGAGCCTGGCCAGTACTGAATGAGTGACCATTTGGGAATGTTGTATGTGCTCTATGCTTATCTCGGCATTATTTCTAGTCGTCTTGCAATTGGAATCAATATATATATATATATATATATATATATATATATATATATATATATATATATATATATATATATATATTTGGGAATACCAGGTGCTGTATGTGCTTTCTGCTTATCTCGGCATTGTTTCCAGTCGTCTTGTATTACTACTTGCCATTGGAATCAAGCAATGTCGACTCAGGAGAGCGGTTGTTGGGGATTGCGCAACCCTTGCAATTACAAATTCACGCGCGGGCAGCTCCTGGTGGGGCACTCATACGTCGAAATCGACGGGAGAGTCCATCATATATATACATATATATATGTATAGCTTCGGCCCTAACGAATTAGAGACATATATGTTGATATACAAATATATCTTAAATAATAAGTATATGTATCTATAAATAAAATTATATTTCTCTTGTGGGCCTGTAAAGGGGCCGGTAGGAAAATACGAAATTTGAGTTTAGAGAAAACCGGTATATTATAGACACTTGAATTTTATTGCCCATTTAGCTCTGTATTCGCCCAAATGTTGGATAAAATTGATTTTCGATATGGTCTGAAATGCTACTTTTGTCCTAACATAAAATTTTATTTTCATTTTTTAACAATCTCTTTTTTAGTTACGTTTTTTTAGCAACGATAACTCTTGTTTGACTATTTCATAATGGGAGATAGTCGTGCTTTGTGACTTAAATCTGAAAAACGAGATTCTACTTTATTTAGGCGATTACATGTGAATACCCTGTAAGATCTAGCGGAAAGAAGAAAAAACAAACAAACAATTATTAAAGAATTTAGAGTGGAGATTGGTATCGTATATAAAATTAATGTAAAATGATCCCTATTTCCGGGCGATTCTAGTTTTTTTTTTAGATCAGTTAACTAAAAGATTTTTACCAATAACCCAAAGTCCGAGTGGCAAGGTCGTAAAATCACACATAATCGTCTAAAAAAAAGTAGAACCACTACTCGCCCCTATTCCTAAAAAAACCCACACAAGATTTATCTTTCAGAGAAAAAGAAATGGTCAATGTCTTAAACGCTAGAATGACTAGGAAATGGGGGATCATTTTACGTAAAATTTATATGCGAAATTGATCCCTCACTCTAAATTCTATGTTAATTGTTTTTTCTTCATTCTGCAAAGTTTTTTAGGGTGTTGACACGTAATCACCTAAAAACGTAGAATCTCATTTTATTTAATGCACAATTTTCCAAGCAGTTATCAGACATCTCCCTCTTTTTACATATATTTTATTGGGTTTATGTTCTTATTCATGTAAGTTGATTTTATTATTAAGACTGTGTATAATATGTACTATCGTATCATGAAAAATAAGTATTTTCTCCATCTTCTGTAAAAACAAATTGTATATGTAACAAACATCACAAATTTTGTAAAAATTATCAAAGTTGTTTCTCCGAACATTATTTTTTGATAAAGTATTTGATTTTGTAAAATGTTTAATTTGCTTTCTGATTGTATCATGTCATATTTTCTGTAATCAATTAGTCATAAACAAATTGACTCATGATTTTTGAAATATCAAACATATCTCTAATTAATGGGGAATAAAGTGATTTTTGTGAATTTAGTTCTTTTATATTTTTGTAATTTTTACATTTGATTTGATGGAAATAAATCAATAATTGTAAGCTGCTACCTAATAATAATATGTATAGTTACTAATTACTGGACATTACTAAGTAATTTCTTACTAAAACTTTCCTCAGTAATTATTATTTAGTAGTAATTTTGGTCTTCACATGTCCGCACCCAGTCGTGGTCCCCGAGTCGCATGTTTGCCAGGCCTGTATTATGGATCGCCTTGGTATGAACCCATTATCCGTACCCTCCATCTATGGGTAAAATAGTAGTACTTTTACTGGTTAGGATCCACGCTAACTTTGACCCTAACTCTACTTCTTACCCTAATCTTAACTCTAACCCCACCCTGCCCCTGACCCTGACACTGACCCTGACCCTGACCCTAAACCCTAACGACGGGGTCAAAGTTAGCGTGGGTCCTTATCTGTGCAAGCACCAAAATAGTTACTTCTGTTCAAGTAATAGTATAAATTAATATTCAAGTAAGTATCAAAGTGTAGTATATGTTCCGTCCTCGATCAGGGTAGGAGAGGTTTTTCTTAAATGGGGCAATTTTCATTTTGGTCCCAAACAAAGTGCCCCTTTTTTAGAAGCTGGATGTGCCCCACATAAAAAATAACCCTGTGTCTAACTTTGTCATCGGGGGGGGGGGGGCAAGTAAAAATGAACTATAGGGAACGTGTTACGGTATTAAATTGCCCACAAATCTCATGAAACGTACAAATCAAGCCAATCTAACAAAATCCTGTAATAGGCGTTTAAAATAACTCAAACAAATTATTTATGTCGTTTAATCTCTATTTGTTAGACCCCTCGCCCATACACACCTAGCGCCATGATTGCTCTGAAGTATTTCGAGGTGTGAACTCCGTGCATTTATTAAAAAGCCGAAGCGTGTCGTACGTTTACAATAAACATGAAAGTGCCTCGTGCACTTTTCTACTGGTTATGATAAACCCCAGTTATGAATAACGGATAAAAATATATATATATATATATATATATATATATATATATATATATATATATACACGGCACAATCACGTTAGATCACCGAAGTTAAGCGGCGTCGAGCCTGGCCAGTACTAAATGGGTGACCATTTGGGAATACCAGGTGCTGTATGTGCTCTCTGCTTCTCTCGGCATTGTTTCCAGTCGTCTTGTATTACTACTTGCCATTGGAATCAAGCAATGCCGACTCAGGAGAGCGGTTGTTGGAGATTGCGCAACCCTTGCAATTACAAATTCACGCGCGGGCAGCCCCTGGTTGAAATCGACGGGAGAGTCCTTCATATATATTCATATATATATATATATATATATATATATATATATATATATATATATAGAGAGAGAGAGAGAGAGAGAGAGAGAGAGAGAGAGAGAGAGAGAGAGAGACTGAGAGAGAGAGAGAAATAAATAAATAGAGACTGAGAGAGAAAGAGAGGGTGGGGAGAGGGAGAAGGTTGGATGGGGATCCGTAACGAAGAAGGTGAATCATTCATTCTGTTCACAAAGGAAAGTGGTGAGTAATTTGCGCTTTTATATTGTTTTTCGCCATGTTGTTCCCATACCTTCACACAGCGTGTCAACGAAGGTGGCAAAGACGGGCGAACAAACAAACGGAAATGAAAAATGGAGTAAAAATTCACACCAAAGGAACAAATAAAGATTTCTTTAAATTAAAATATGTGCATTCCATATAAACTATATCAATACTAGTTGAAATAACGGTGTAATATAAATTTAAAGTTAAATATGACTTTCGTATCGGTGGTTAGACTTGTGTGACCGACAGGGATTGTCTCCTCCCATACTGATGATTGCAGGTTTGGCATGAAACACATGTATATAGGGGTTAATTTAAAAAATATTATTTATAAATAATTATATATATATATATATATATATATATATATATATATATATATATATATATATATATATATAATAATGGTAATAATCCAGGTGAAAAATATCCACAGGGTGGTAATCCAGAGAATTTTAACCGGGTTTATAAAAAGTGCTAAATATCAAAATAGAGCTTTATATATGATAATTTTATTTACACAGACATGTACAAAATCTGCGACACTGGCATGTCGATGTTATCGATCAACAGTTACTATAACTGAGATCTCATCAGGCAGAGTTAGAATCCGATCTTAACCTCAGATCATATTTGGAGAGAACCTCTCTTCTGGCCTCGTGCACCTGACTCTTTTAAAGGTTACCGAGTCGTTTTTTTTACGACGTCATACCCCGAATTGAACTCGTCGACCTCAAACACTTGGGCTCGTTCAAAGGTCACCGATTCATTTTCGTTGTTCTTTCAGCCTAATTGGCATTCTATCTAGTATTCAGCTTTTCTTCATTATTGCAGGGTCATGCCCATAGCCTCCCAATGAGGTCTTATGCGTCATTACCCTACATGTCTGCATCATTATTTTACACATGTATATATATATATATATATTATAATATATTTGTTTTTTGGAGTAATGTCCTTCCTGATTATGCTTCTCAACTTATATGACCTGGATGGACTGTATGGATTCAACAAAAGTATGTTTTTGGATTGATATGTTTGATGTTATGTATTTTTTTATATATTTGTGTATATAATTTTATATATTTTCAAAGCGTAATTTTATTGCCTGTAGTAGTATAACTGCGGTAATGGTCCTCTGAAGAGAAGAATTATCTTTGAAAACTCATGAGCTAAGGACTTAAGGATGCTTTGCATGAACTTTGAATTCTAATAAAATTTGATTGACACCTTATTTTATTACTTCATTTTATATTATAATATTAATGCTCTATCCAGTATATTGAGCTTCAGTTTTTTTATCCGGATGTTTCACTAATTATAAGATATTAGTTGACGCTTATATCTTTTGTTGGATTGCTTCATATATATATATATATATATATATATATATATATATATATATATATATATATGTATGTACGTATGTATGTATATATAAAGTATATATACATATGTGTGTATATATGTATGTATCTATATATGTGTATATATACATGTGTATATATACATTTGTATATATGTGTGTATATATATGTGTGTGTATATATGTATATATATATGTATATATATATATATGTGCGTGTGTGTGTAAATTGAAAAAGGAAAATCAAAAAATAGTATTTATGTATTCATCAACGTTTCGTCTTTATTTCAAGACTTTCTCAGGATAATTGTCTTAAGAAAAAACAAAACACAAGTACAAACAAACATTTTGTACTTGTGATTTTTTGTTCTTAAGACAATCATCCTGTGGAAGTCTTGAAATAAAGAAGAAACGTTGATGAATGCATAAATAATATTTTTTGAGTTTTCTTTTTTCAATTTGTTTTACGTCAGAACACTTATTCCATTTTTTATCTCCTATAAAAAGGGCACTTGTCTGTCTGTTTGTCTGTTTGTCTGTTTGTCTGTTTGTATGTCCACATACTCCTCCGAGAGGACCCAACAAACAGTGACACGGTTGACATCATTATGACCGGCCAGCCCCGGGACGTATAATATCTCAGAACCGGGAAAAAAAATGGACTCTTCGAGGGTCGACTGAGCACTTTTCTCCAATGGGGGGGGTGCCTTTTTCCTCGATTTTCAACGTTGTTTAGTACTAATTTGAGAAAAAAACAAAGAATTTGAGAAATAATGCACCGTCATGATTTTAACAGGAAATGACGTCAGAGGAAATCCCTAACGGCTCTTTTTTGAACATGAGTTTATAGTGAAGCAAGTGTTGCTTAATCACAAACGGCACTTTTTTTGAACACGAGTCCATAGTCAAGCATGGGTTGCTTACTTACTAACGGCACTTTTTTGAACATGAGTCCATAGTGATGCAAGGGTTGCTTAACTCCTAACGGCACTTTTTGATACATGCGTTTATAGTGACGCAAGTGTTGTTTAATCAATAACGGCACTTTTTTTAACATGAGTTCATAGTGAAGCAAGGGTTGCTTAATCCTAACCACATTTTTTCTGTTGATATGATAACATCCTCCTAGGTATTACCTCCTCCTTTTTGAGAGGTGTGAAGTTAGTGTAGTATCAGTAAAATTAAAGTAATAAATAATTATGCTCCCCCACTGTTTTCACTAATATTTGTATGCTCCCCCATTGTTTTCACTAATATTTCTATACATATTGTATACATATTGAAAACTTGGGGTGGGTGTGGGGGTGTCGGCATTCGCCGGTGTGAGCGCCTCAGGAGAAATTTGGGGAAGAGGGGGGGGGGTATCGGCATTTGGCGGTGGGGCGCCTCAGGCCAAATCTGGGGAGGGTGAGTGTCGGCATTCGGCGGTGGGGCGCCTCAGGCGAAATTCGGGGAGGAGTGTCGGCATTCGCCAGTATGAGCGCCTCAGGCCGAATTTGGAGGAGTGTCGGCATTCGCCGGTGTGAGCGACTCAGGCCGAATTTGGTGGAGTGTCGGCATTCGCCGGTGGTGCGCCTCAGGCCAAATTTGGAGATGGGGGATTGTCGGCATAATGCAAAGTCACGATTTTAGCAGGAAATGACGTCAGAGGAAAATCCTAACGGCACTTTTTTGAACATGAGTTTATAGTGAAGCACGGGTTGCCTTATCCCAACGAAACATAAGTTTTTATTGAAGCAACTGTTGCTTAATATCTAACGGCATTTTTTTGAACATGCGTCCATAGTGAAGCAAGGGTTGCTTAATTCCTAACGGCACTTTTTTGAACATGAATCCACAGTGAAGCCAGGGTTGCTTAATCAATAACGGCACTTTTTTGAACACGAGTTTGTAGTGAAGCCAGGGTTGCTTAATCCTAACTGCATTTCTTCTGTTGACATGATACCATCCTCCCAGGTATAACCTCCTTCTTTTTGAGAGGTGTGAAGTTAGTGTAGTATCAGTAAAATTAAAGTAATAAATAATTATGCTCCACCATTGTTTTCACTAATATTTGTATACATATTAAATAACGTCTCAATAAGTAAAGTAAAAAGAGAAATAATTATGCTCCACCATTGTTTTCACTAATATTTGTATACATATTAAATAACGTCTCAAGAAGTAAAGTAAGAAGAGAAATAATTATGCTCCGCCATTGTTTTCACTAATATTTGTATACATATTAAAAAACATCTCAAGAAGTTAAGTAAGAAGAGAAATAATTATGCTCCGCCATTGTTTTCACTAATATTTGTATACATGTTAAATAACGTCTCAATAAGTAAAGTAAGAAGAGAAATAATTATGCACCGCCATTGTTTTCACTAATATTTGTATACATGTTAAATGACATTTTTTGTTTTGAACTCAAAATATTTCGCAGGGTTGGGAGAGAGTGAAAAATTAGTTGGGAGTAGGGGGCTGGAAACATTGAGGGGTCGGAGAAAATTTTTGGGGTCAATCCGAACTTTTTAGGGGTCAGGCCCAATTTTTTTGTTTTTTTTTTGTTTTGAACTGAAAATATTTCTCAGGGTTGGGGGAGAGTGAAAAATTAGGGGGCTGGAGAGATTTAGGGGTCGGGGAAAATTTTAGGGGTCAGGACGAACTTTTTAGGGGTCAGGCCAAATTTTATTCTTTTTTTTTGGTTTTGAACTGAAAATATTTCTCAGGGTTGGGGGAGAGTGAAAAATTAAGGGGCTTGAGAGATTTAGGGGTCGGGGAAAATTTTAGGGGTCAGGACGAACTTTTTAGGGGTCAGGCCACATTTTTTTCTTTTTTTTTGGTTTTGAACTCAAAATATTTCTCAGGGTTAGGGGAGAGTGAAAAATTAGGGGGCTGGAGAGATTTAGGGGTCGGGGAAAATTTTAGGGGTCAGGACGAACTTTTTAGGGGTCAGGCCAAATTTTATTCTTTTTTTTTGGTTTTGAACTGAAAATATTTCTCAGGGTTGGGGGAGAGTGAAAAATTAGGGGGCTTGAGAGATTTAGGGGTCGGGGAAAATTTTAGGGGTCAGGACGAACTTTTTAGGGGTCAGGCCAAATTTTTTTCTTTTTTTTTGTTTTGAACTCAAAATATATCTCATGGTTGGGGGAGAGTGAAAAATTAGGGGATCTGGAGAGATTTAGGGGTCGGGGAAAATTTTAGGGGTCAGGACGAACTTTTTAGGGGTCAGACCAAATTTTTTTCTTTTTTTTTGGTTTTGAACTCAAAATGTTTCTCAGGGTTGGGGGAGAGTGAACAATTAGGGGGCTGGAGAGATTTAGGGGTCGGGGGAAATTTTAGGGGTCAGGACGAACTTTTTAGGGGTCAGGCCACATTTTTTTCTTTTTTTTTGGTTTTGAACTCAAAATATTTCTCAGGGTTAGGGGAGAGTGAAAAATTAGGGGCCTGGAGAGATTTAGGGGTCGGGGAAAATTTTAGGGGTCAGGACGAACTTTTTAGGGGTCAGGCCAAATTTTATTCTTTTTTTTTGGTTTTGAACTGAAAATATTTCTCAGGGTTGGGGGAGAGTGAAAAATTAGGGGGCTTGAGAGATTTAGGGGTCGGGGAAAATTTTAGGGGTCAGGACGAACTTTTTAGGGGTCAGGCCAAATTTTTTTCTTTTTTTTTGTTTTGAACTCAAAATATATCTCATGGTTGGGGGAGAGTGAAAAATTAGGGGATCTGGAGAGATTTAGGGGTCGGGGAAAATTTTAGGGGTCAGGACGAACTTTTTAGGGGTCAGACCAAATTTTTTTCTTTTTTTTTGGTTTTGAACTCAAAATGTTTCTCAGGGTTGGGGGAGAGTGAACAATTAGGGGGCTGGAGAGATTTAGGGGTCGGGGAAAATTTTAGGGGTCAGGACGAACTTTTTAGGGGTCAGGCCACATTTTTTTCTTTTTTTTTGGTTTTGAACTCAAAATATTTCTCAGGGTTAGGGGAGAGTGAAAAATTAGGGGCCTGGAGAGATTTAGGGGTCGGGGAAAATTTTAGGGGTCAGGACGAACTTTTTAGGGGTCAGGCCAAATTTTTTTCTTTTTTTTTGGTTTTGAACTCAAAATATTTCTCAGGGTTGGGGGAGAGTGAAAAATTAGGGGGCTGGAGAGATTTAGGGGTCGGGGAAAATTTTAGGGGTCAGGCCAAATTTTTTAGGGGTCCGCCCAAATTTAGGGGCGGCGATATGTACGTATTTAGCTTCCACACCGGGGCGGCGATAGGTACTTATTTAGCATTGAGCGGTGGTGATAGGTACTGATATAGCTTGTGCACTTGGACGGTAATAAGTACGTATATAGTATGCACACCGGGGCAGTGATAGGTATGTATTTAGCATGCGCACTGAGGCAGCGATCGGTTCATATATAGCACGCGCACCGGGGCAGCGATAGGTACGTATATAGCACGCGCACAGGGGCGGCGAAAGGTACATATTTAAAATTCACACCGGGGCGGCAGAAGGTACATATTTAAAATTCACACCGGGGCGGGGATAGGTACGTATTTAGCATTCACACCGGGGCGGCGATAGGTATGTATTTAGCATTCACACCGGGGCAGCGATAGGTATGTATTTAGCATTCGCACCGGGGTGGCGATATGTACGTATTTAGCTTCCGCACCGGGGCGGCGATAGGTACGTATTTAGAATTCACACCAGGGCGGCGATAGGTACGTATTTAGAATTCACACCGGGGCGGCGATAGGTATGTATTTAGCATTCGCACCGGGGCGGCGATATGTACGTATTTAGCTTCCACACCAGGGCGGCGATAGGTACGTATTCAGAATTCAGAGGTGGCGATAGCTACGTATATAGCATATACACATGGGCAGCAATAAGTATGTACATAGCATGCGCTCTGCGGCGGCGATCAGTACATATATAGCATGCGCACCGGGGCGGCGAAAGGTATGTATTTCGCATTCGCACCGTGGTGGTGATAGGTACGTATTTAGCATTCGCACCGGGGCGGCTATAGGTATGTATTTAGCATTCGCACCAGGGCGGCGATAGGTACGTATTTAGCATTCACACCAAAGCGGCAATATGTACATATTAATTATCTGCACTAGGGCAGCGATAGGTACTTATGTAGCATGCACACCGGGGCGCAATTGGTATGTCTTTAGTATTCGCACTAGGGCAGCGATAGGTACTTATGTAGCATGCACACCGGGGCGCAATAGGTATGTATTTAGCATTCACACTGGGGCAACGATAGGTACTATTTAGCATCTGCAACAGGGCGGCGATAGGTACTTAAATAGTATCTGCACCGGGGCGGGGATAGGTACGTATATAGTATGCGCACGGGGGTGATGATAGATACGTATATAGTATGAACACCGGGGTGGAGATAAGTACCTATATAGAAGGCGCAGATAGAGGTGTTACTTTTTATAGAAATATGTCATACTATTACCCTGGGCAATAGGAGAAATGGTGGGGAAGAAACAGCTTTTGCAAAAGGCAAAATTAGAAAGTAGCGGCGAAATGGGGCGACCAGGGAAGAGAAAGGTAGCAGATAAAGAGACGGCTATAGAGAGAGGGGGCGGACATAGAAGTTTGAATATAAAGATGTTACACACACGATTTTTCTTCAAATATATGTTTTTATGACCCCGAGCAACGCCGGGTAGCCCCGCTAGTCTATTATATAAAGGGCAGTTGTCTGTATGTCTGTTTGTCTGTTTGTTTGTATGTCCAGATACTCCTCAAAAACTACGCGGCGACATGGCAAAAAGTTTACATCTTTAGGACCGCACATATCCTGGGATCATAATATCTCAAAATTACAACAAAAAAAATGTCCCCGGGGGTCAACGGGGCCAGTTTTCGGGGGCAGGTCTGGTTTTTTGAAACTTTTTCAACCTTATTTACTGGTGATTTTGAAATCAGCCAATGTATTCATGTAACAACTTGATAAAAATGCACTCTCCGGTTGTATCAAGTCATCCCATAACTTCTGTCCGGATGTATCGATAACAGTGAAACAAGGGTTGCTCAATCACATCCGCACCTAGCAACCTAAACTTATATCTTTTAAAATAAAAATAGTTCTTTGGGGGGAGGGGGGGGAGAATGTTTGGGACGCGGGTGGGGTGGGGGAATTTTTGGGGGGCGGGTGGTAGAGGTGGGGGGAATTATCAACATCTTCATCCTGCGGGGGTGCTTATACAATATAGGACCCGGGTGCTTCTGCAGAATAGGGACCATGGGTTCTTATGCAGTATAGGGATCAGGGGTACTTCTACAGCATAGGACCCAGCACCGGGGGTGCTTCTACAGAATAGGGACCATGGGTGTTTATGCAGTATAGGCACCGGGGGTGCTTCTACAGTATAGGATCCAGAGGCTTCTGCAGTACAGGCACGGGGGGGGGTACTTCTGCAGTATAGCCACCGGGGCGCTTCTACAGTATAGGACCCAGCACTGGGGGTGCTTTTACAGTATAGGACCAAGCACCGGGGGGGGCTTCGTCAATTAAGGACCCAGAGGCTTCGGCGTTGTCCGGGAAAAAGTGCTCAATATCCTATTTTGCTTGCGGAGAGGAGGAGGAGGGAGAGCCCCGGGCAACGCCGGGTACCCCTGCTAGTCATATATATATGGGTGTATATATATTGGTATATATGTATGTATATATTTACATGTATATACATATATGTGTGTATATATCTACATAAATACATATGTATATATTTACATGTATATACATATATGTGTGTATATATATCTACATAAATACATATGTATATATATATGTGCATATATATGTGTGTGTATGTATATAGATATGTATTATGTATATATACATATATATGTATATATATATATTTATATGTATATATGTGTATACATATGTATATATATATTATTTATATTTTTTAAAGGGGTTGCTAATTCAAGTCGGTCAGAGGGCTCGAACCCGGTTTACAAGTCGAGTGTTTTACCCCTCAACCTGTGTTAACTAGCATGGATATTTATATATATATTTATATGTATGTATATATATATATATATATATATATATATATATATATATATATATATATATATATATATATATATATATATATATATATATATACAGGGTGGGCCAAAATAAGGGTCCTATCTTTAAATTTGAATAACTTGAATTTGAATAACTTCCACAAAATAAAAGTTAAACTCACCAAACTTTATGTGTGTGTAGACTGACCCTTCCGAGATTTTTTGAAATAAACAAAACAAATTTTAGCCGAAAAACACTTCTTAAAACTTACAAAAACTAAAGTATTGTTTTTTACACTGTTTTGAGTTTTTTAAGCAAAAATAATGTTTTCTAAATGAGGGTACGTTCCTTAGGGCTAATACAGCTCATGCTTGCTTCGGAAGGGGTCCTTTACTTATTCTAAAAAAAAAATCTTTAAAAATCAATAAATAAAAAAGTTAAGTAATTTTTAAAAATAGGACCCTTATTTTTGCCCACCCTGTATATATATATATATATATATATATATATATATATATATATATATATATATATATATATGTGTGTGTGTGTGTGTGTGTGTGTGTGTGTGTGTGTGTGTATCTTGGCAGCATCTTTTCTTTTATACAAGTATCATTAAAAATAACGGACATCTTGTGTCTGGATATTTTTTCTATGATCCTTTTCGTTTTTCTGATTAGGTTCTTAGTTTCAGACGGAAACTGGCTGATAAAATTGCCAAAGCTTCCGAAAGCGCTTTCGGACCCTTCCAGGTTCATCGTCAGTGGAGTAATGTTAACCAGGCATAGACCTAGGAGTGAATATATATTCTATTTTGGCGGGAAAAATAAAGGACTGTGTTTAATTTAAATTTATATTTATAGGCATTTGAGTATATTAGTACTAATAGTATAATTAATCTTGTTAATAGCTGGTTTTTCTGTTTTAATGTATAGGGCTTCGAGTATGTAGAGTTTAAGTGTAAACTTCTAGTAGATAACACAAAAATTATCGCACAAAATACTAATACACTTAAACTCCACATAATATTTTTTTTTGTCTTAATTCTCAACGCTGACATATTTCCATTTCTTGCATTGTGATATCCTCCTAATTCTCCTCTATATACGTATTACACATACTGCTTCAAGCAAACTACCTCTCTTTATTATATTTATGTATATATATATATATATATATATATATATATATATATATATATATATATATATATATGTATATATATAAAACATATAAAGGATAAAGTCATTACATTTTGCTTTCATAGAGTCCCAACAACAAGTCCAATTTGGCGTACAATCGTTTCCAAAACATTTTGGAAATACTTTATTTTATTTATACTTTAAAAAAATAATTTTTAAAGATTGTCCAAAAGAGTCTTCATCAACGCCTGCATCGACACGTTATACAGAAAAGGCCCCAAAAGAACACTTAGAAAACAAATAGCAAACATCAGGAGAACTAGAGCTGATAGGGTGAAAAGGCAAACAAGCAGAGTGACAGACTGTAAAGCCTTCTAATCCTCCTCCACTAAAATTGGTATAAGGAGTTATTAGAAATTGGGTTTAAAATATATTATAGTAGAGTACCTTCAAATTTAAAAATAGGAATAATAAACTATATATAAAAAAATTATAATGGTGGAAGTTAAGATAAAAAATAATATGCTGACAATAATATATGAAAAAATATAAAGGAAATTAAACTATAGAAATAGATTAATTAAACAGTAAATAGTGTCGGAAGAATAACTACAAAAATAAGAGTATAATAAATATAAGGATATAGATAACAAAATAAAACATAGATCATAAAAATAAAAAATAAAAGATAAAAAAAATATAAAAAACTGATAGAAAAAAGAAGATAAAAAATAAAATTAAAAATAAAATTAAAATAAAAAATAAAAATAATAAAAAAAACTAAGTAAAATTGAATAAATAAAATAAAAGTAAGAGTAAAAATAAGAAAAAATATAAATCGAAATAAAGATAAAATAAAAGTAAAAATAAAATAAATAAAAATAAAGATATAAATATAAAGGAAAATAAGAAAAAATACATATAAAAATGAAAAATTATATATAAAAAAATATTATGTATAAAAAAAGAAAAATTATAAAAAGAAATATATATATATATATATATATAGGAAAAATATAAAATATATAAATATATATATATATAAACAATATATATATATATATATATATATATATATATATATATATATATAAGAACAAAATTATCAATTAAAAATAACTAAAATAAAAATAATAATAAACATATAATAAAATAATATAATAAAATAATAATAACAATAAAAATTAATGAAAATAGAGTGAAAAGGTAAGATTAGTGAATAACAGGTAATAATAAAAACAGAAATCCAATTTAGATAATGAGATAGGCACTATACGTATAAGTGTAAGTATCTGTACATTTGGAACGGGAATAGAAATGAGCCTTTAAACTGAATGGTGTGCCAGAAGATAAGGGAATAAGAGCTCACTAGGAAATCTGTAGACTTCATTAATGTCCAGAATAGTTCTCTGCTCAACTCGGCAGTCCATGCAACGGTGGATCCCCCAGCAGAATGACACCTGAGGTGGGAGGGGGTGTTCAACAGGAATAACTCTAATGGGGTTCGATTGCCACCATTCCACCTGGTTAAGTAGAAACAATTAGAGTCAGGGTGACTTTTGGAGATAAATTTCTATTTTTAAAATAGGACAGAGACCCGGTTTTATAGTCCTCGAGGATAGAACAGTCTTATATTTTTGCCATTACCTTTAAATCAGCCTTGGAGAGACCTTCTTAATTTCAGCGAGGTCCCAGTGATTTTATTTGTATTGTGTCCACTTGAAAGTTTCGTCATACAATTCTTCCTAGTGATGGGGACTGAAAGTTGGCAGACGAATCAAGGTAGTTTAGTCTCAGAATCGAAGAAGCCGGTTATATTAGGTACGTGCAAAAATGAACATGTCTTGTACGGACTATGATTATTAAAAAGCGCTTATCATTAATTATTTAATTAGTTTTCGTGTCAACTTTGATTGTGTTTGAAAGATAAAAGCTTACACTTAATCCTTAAAAGGAAAAAATATATATTTACGTGTGAAAAAAATTATACTGAAAAATGTTATCACAACGGCTAAAAAAACAAAAATTCAGTGAATTTTGAACTTTGAAGAAATTACTTGTAAAACTCCCTTGAAAGATAAATATAAGTGTTCTGGAACTATTTCAAAGATAATTATTAAATTGAAGCCATACGATACTGAATCAATGAAAAAATTTCCTACGTCTTACTAAAAATTAGCAAAATTATTCCTCAAAAGTCATAGTTTATTAAAATCCAGCATTCCGTCAATCGGTAAACGACTTTTTTACTGATTGACTATCGCCATGCAGAATATATAGAAGACAAAAATGTAATAATTTACATTTTTTAACTTTAATAATGGTACTTAAATTAATTAATTTTCTTGATAACCTTACAAAAATAAAGAAATTAATCGATAATTATTTTTCAATGTCTATAAACTATTACAAAACCATTTTTATATATATATAAAAATGGTTTTGTAATAGTTTCTAGACATTGAAAAATTATTATCGATTAATTTCTTTATTTTTGTAAGGTTATCAAGAAAATTAATTAATTTAAGTACCATTATTTTGTTGTAATAAAAAAGGAAATGCTTATTTAATTAAAGTATTTGTGAATGTACGTAATTAAGATGTTATTTATTTTATCTAAAATGATTCATATGTAAATTAGTATTAGTTGTTAATTCAGTAATACTCTGAAATTGTTGATGACGTCTGTTTACCAATGTTTTTCCTAAGAATTTGAAATAAAACTGTTTTAAATGTTGTTAAGAAATAATTTACGTTACAAACTGCGTCAATTTTATCAATTATTTACATAATGATTAAAAAATTTAGTTATTCGATTTATTCTTAACGTATCGTACCGATAAATTACATTAATGCTTTTTTAAATAAAGCTAAAAGTGTATTTTTTATTTTAAGTGTGAAACAGTCAATTAAAATCAATGACTACACTGACAATTTATTAATTGAAAAAAGTTAAAACAATTATTTATTAATAAATAAATATAATTCAATTTTGAAAGAAAATGTCATATTTGAATTCTATTTATTTATTAATACATAATTGTTTTTACTTTTTAAATATTTATTTATAGAAAAATGACAAAACAAATACAAACTTACGTTTTATCTTTCCAAATAATTGACGATGAATTGTGAAATTATCGAATTTGTTGAATCTCTAAAAATAAAAATTTCAGGGCGGTGTGGGAGTGAGTGGTTGTTGGAGGGCTAACCCCACTTGTTTATTATAGAACAGGGCTACAATACCTATCCAAGTCAATCATAAGTAGAAATTATACAATTTATTTAATTCTTTTTTCGTAATGACCCTTATCCTAATTTTTTTCAATTGTTTGTTTATTATCAAGATTATAAAAAAACCTTCTTACGCTGATGATGACACGTACATGTGCGTAAAGGAAATATAATTATATCGCATTTTTAAATTTCCCAGAAGCTCTAATCATTAAAATCACATTAAATATTTGTTGTTATTATATTATTTTGGGTGACAATATTGATTAACCAATGTTTTATTCAATGATAACATCGCTATTAAAGAAATTAATTTTTCTTCGAGTTATAGTGATTTTATTAACACAGAATTTAGGGGTCTTTTTCGTAGTATATATGAAATTTTAAAAAATGTTTAATTGTTAACATCTCCAGTGCTTTATTTTCATTATTTTTTTAAAAAATCTATGCATTTAAAAAAATTAATACTTAAAAATATAACTTTAGTAAAGGTGTATTTTGTTTTCAACAAATAATACATTTTCACTAAGATTTAAAGACAAATCATAGTTTCATTATATTCTGTGATTGTTGATTAATAAATACTAAAATATTAATTAAAATTAGCGGACTTTTCGGTGAAATTTTAAGTGATGGGAGGGTCAAAGTGTTTTTACATTTTGAGAATCGGCCAATGATTTTGCAAGTACTTATTATATATATATATATATATATATATATATATATATATATATATATATATATATATATATATATATATATATATATATTACACTCCTATTTAATCATATGATTAAGACTAAACTTGGTAAAAGATTCATAGATTTGATTAACCTACACTTCCCTCCTAATAATATACTACATAAAATATTTAATAAAAATACCCTTTAAATTAAGCTATAGCTGTGGAGAAATTTTTTTCAAAAACATGACAATAAAATTCTAAATAGCAAAAAAAATCTGAAAGAAAAACAACAAAAACTAAGGCTTGCAACTGCACAAACAAAACCGAATGCCCTTTACAACAAAACTGTCAAATAACCCAAACAGTATACCAAGCAACAATTTCAACCAAAAAAAAAAAACCCTGAAAAAATACTATATAGGTATGATAATAAATACTATAAATACTATATAGGCTGATAATACCTTCAAAGAAAAATATACCGGCCATAAATGCTCATTTAATAATTCTGTCTACCAAGAACCTCACTCTCTATATACTAGCGGGAATTAACCCGCAATACTCAATCACCAACAGTGCCTTGTAACACTATTAGAAAAACCAGTACCTGCAGTTCCCTGAACTCACCATGTTACTTATGCCTAACTGAAAAACTTGAGATAGTTATATTTAGTGATAGGGGTAAACTTCTAAACAAAAAACAATAAACCTCAATTAACTGTTGGCACAATAGATCACACATTCTCAGTAATTCACATATAACTCCTCAAACCAATATCATCATTTAAAAAAAGAAATTAACTCTAACTAAACCTATTATCCTATAGTATCTACTAAATACCCCAGAAACAATTACCCTTAAGGCATGAAAAAAGAACTTTACCTATCCACTAACAATAATGAGACAACATAACTATCCTTTTATACCATATTCTATACTATACTTGATATAATTATTATATTCAATCTTCCATCGCTGACTCAAACTGATAACCAGACTTAAAATCATGCTATGTGCCTTTTAACCTCAAATCGCATGTGTCTTCCTTCCCTCTTCTTTACCCCCCCCCCCCCCCCCGCCGTTGATTTTGATTCTTAATGGTCCCAACCACGTGATATTCAAATTTAAA